>JAUIMM010000243.1:1110000-1790000 GCA_031769625.1 Taudactylus pleione
GCATGTGTGGGGACAGTGTGGGGGCCCCCTATGTGTGGGGGCCCCAAGACGACCACCCCTAATGCCCCGCCTATAATCCGGCCCTGCCAGACCTTTTTCAAGACATCGAATCATACATACTATACAACCACTGTGATACAATTCAAGAAAATCAGCCTTTCATATTTATTTGTACAGTGTGTGTGTCTGTGTCTGTGTGTGACACTTACACAGCTTGTCCCAGACATTATTTTTTGTGAACCAATACTCTAAAAGTAAATTTCAAACACATAATTCCTTATTTGTCTGCAGATTTGAATAAAAACTGAAATGTACTACTTGCATAGTAATTCAGGTTTACACAGATGCTAGATATTTCCCTAACCATTGTCTTTCACTTAGCCTCTTACCTGTGAATCATTAAAAAATGTTAACCTTTATGCAAACCCCTAACTCAAATAACATTGGTCATACTGTGAAAAAGTAGCGATAATGAAAATAATATTATGTTATAGACATGCAAAAGATGGGAAATGACTGTAAAATAACATCCAAGTGCTTGGACATCCCAGTGACCACTGTTGGATTGTGAGGGAAAGGAAGCTGCATATTACCACCCAGGCACTGACTAGACAAGGTCATCCCTCAAAACTCAGTGTCAGACCCAAAAATAAACCCTGGGGTATAGTTACTAAAGTGCAGGTTTTAAGAAGTGGAGATGTTGCCCATAGCAACCAATCAGATTCTATTTATCATGTATCTAGCACCTTCTAGAAGATAATAGTTTGAATCTAATTTGTTGCCATGGGCAACAACACAACTTCTAATAACCAGCACTTTAGTAAATAACCCCCCTTGAGAGGGAAGCCAGACAGAGGCCAACTATCACTTTAAAGGAGCTACAAAGGTTAGTGGCTACAGAGTTTGATTCAGCAATACTGCTTTTATACCTAAATTCCGGGTCTGACTGATTGCGCTATTTACACTGCAAGCAAAAAATATGGTAGTTGCTCAATCAGCTTAATGATATACTACCGTTGCTTGTAAAGGGTGGGGTTTACACTGAACACAGAAAAAAGAAAATTGTCCCCCAGCACACTGCAGATAAATCAAAAATACTTGAATCCTACATGATAATAGAAATTCAGTGGTATTGGTTTATATACATTTGCAAATATATGAATAAGCACTGGGCCTACGTCAAGGCTCCTCTTTACCAGCGTGCCTAACATTAAGGGGTTCACGTCCGAGAAGCAAGGCACCCCAAAAAATTCCAGCCAAGGACCATCCCCAGGGCATCACACGAAAAGGGAAAAAAAAGTGATATTGAAGTGTAAAAGGACAGATGTGTAAAGATAAATCAATAAGTGTTAATGAAATGTAAAAGAATTAAAATGACATAAATAATATACAAATGAATAGAGAAGTGAAAAAATATTCTATGTGAATTAAGTGGTGATGCCATGAGAAAGGTCCAGCCAGAACAACCCCTGGGGCCCCACTCCCAAACGCTCACCCCAAAATAATTATTGCTACATAATAGTAGCACCCACTCTGGGTCATATAATTACAAATTGGTGTACTGCATGATAACAGTACATGTATGAGCTGAGAGCTAACTTACCTTGGAGGTACCCCAAAAAACCTCCACATGGCACTATAAGGATCAGCACCTCCTCCTAATGCTGACTCCCTTCATGCCTCCAAACTGCAAGCAAAAAATATGGTAGTTGCTCAAGCAGCTTAATGATATACTACAGTTGCTTGTAAAGGGCGGGGTTTACACTGAACACAGAAAAAAGAAAATTGCCCCCCAGCACACTGCAGATAAATCAAAAATACTTGAATCCTACATAACAATATGTGTAAGTGTAATACAAACCAATCTGTTGACTTTTTAGGGGTTAGATAACTTTGCAAGCCAGTGTGTGTGGGGGTCTGTTTGTGTCTGTGTGTGTATACTGTATATCCCGTTTATTCTGATGATAGAGCCCAACCCCTCTCCATTCACAGACTGTGCACATTTTGTTTGCACTGTGTGCAGCATACTCTAGTTACAGTTTCAAAATTACCTTTTGATTTATTATCAGCTCTGAAATGAGTAACAAAGCAAACACAGCTTATGCCAGTTAAAAAAGTGGTAACATATAATTAATGATGTGATTCCCCAGGGGCGGCATGGCTACTGCCCTTGTCCTTAGCCATATTGGTGCCAATAAGAGCAAAGTGCTATGTTCAGCCGCTATAGATGATGTGCTCCCTGTCCTCCTGTTTACATTGCGGGGCACAAGAATAGTATACTTTAGCAAAACATTTGTATTTTTCTCAATTTGATGGTTAATTCACTTGTAATTTACAGTATCTGCTTTAACTATCAGAACCACAAACTACAGGGATGAGCTCACCCCCTATAACACAGCAATGCTTCTTCTACTTGTATCAGAAACCACTGGAAGAAGTATAACAGACCTTTGTCACTCTAACAATGGTTCTAGTCAGGGGCATAAATAGATATTTGAAGACCCTATAGCAAAAATTTGTTCAGGGCCCTTATGTATTACCCAATGGTGAAAAATGTATACAACACGTAACTTTGACAAGGAATATGCCCCCCCCCCACCAGCTCTGGGCCCCATAGCAGCTGCACCCCTTGCACCTATAGTAGTTACACCCATAGCTCTAGTTGCTCATAACTACGGCTTTGTCCAACCTGATTTAATATAGAAGCTAATACAGGTTTGGGTTCAATCTGTTGCTAGTTGTCAGCTTTGGAACAAGAACTGATAAAATAAATTGTCACAAACTCTACAAGTTTATTTGAATATATTTATAAGTACTTATTATGCTTAAACTGTTATCTAAAGAAAAAGATCAATATACATTTAAAAGTAGAATTTTCTCCACTCTTCAGTGTGACTGCTTTTCTGGGATGTTTGTCTACACTTACCATAAAAACAGTAGAGGGAATGAGACCTACAACTTTATAACAGAAGATGGAAGAGGAATGTTGAATGCTTTCATTGCACATTACATCTGTTTGCAAATTAATAAACATAGAATTTATGTATTTGGATGTCTGTGTTCAATCTCACCCACGATAATTTCCAGATACAATTTTCAGGGTGAAGTATACATTTATTTTGTTGACACCACAAGGTGGGATGAAAATGTAATGCAGAATCTCTATCTATATTACATTACAGTATGAATAATTAATTGCTACATAAATAGTTTCAGTCTGCTTTATGGACTCTAATTAGATTAGATCAGTAACCAGGTCTTATCAGTTTAAATTGCTGTCAAAATTAATGTCATATAAAAGTAGAAAAATGAAGTACTCACTTGAAGTGTCTTTGTTTTTGTAGTCATTAGAGGCTGCAGAGAAGCCTGTGGGTAAAAAACATACTTAGAATTGCAGAGCCAGTAATCATGGGGAATTGTACGGAAACATAGCATACATTAAATATGATATTCATCTAGACTTCTTCATGCATATAAATTATTATTTTAATATTATGAGTTGTAAATGGTTCAAAAAGTATTGCTTTAAACAATCTTGTCAGTTTAATTGGAATAGGGTGAACTCTGCAAATTTCACTAAAGGTGCACTAGGCATGATGTGAGGTAAATGTTTCAGACTTGTTGGTGTCAAGGCCAAATAGCAATGTGACTGCAGCCCCAGGAAGAGGGATATGTTTAATATCCTGGCACATGGGATTCCAGCGGTCAGAATGCCGGCGCCAGAATCCAGCCACTTATAAGAATCCAGGCACCAGCATCCCAGCCGCCGGAGTCCCAAAGCTAAGTAGCAGGGTTAGGGGGAGGGGGAGGGTTAGGAGTTAAGGTTAGGCACTAGTTGGAGGGTTAGGATTAGGGTGCTGGAAGGGGGAGGGGGAGGTTAGGTTTAGGCACTAGGGGGGGAGAGGTTATGGTCAGGCACCAGGGAGGGAGGATTAGGGTTAAGGTAGGGGGAGGGTTAGGATACCTACTGATTAGTGTCGGTTTCCTAACCCTGTCGGGATTCCGGCATCAGGATTTTGAACACCGGGATCACAAACTCCGGCATCCCTTACTCATTCCCAGATAGTGATGACCATCAATAACTGATGTTTTTTTACCATCAGCAATTAACCATTGATGGCAAGCCATCGATGGTTAGGTCATGCACAGTCGGTGCATGTGCATAGCAGGGTCAGCACTCATTATTGGGGATCAGCCACCAATGTTTACAGTATCCAGTGGCCTCCCATCAATGGTTAAACCATTGATGGTCAATGGCCACCCTAGCCCCAGGCTTCCAATTTGAAACAGCACTCCTACTCACACAAATGTGGTACAAGTACTCCTTTGGCTGCACCCTGTGTGTCACACATAAGACGGATTTACAGTACAAGAACCAAGTATGAAGAGTCATACTGTGCAGACTGCAACCAGGCACTTCTCATATAACAGCTATTTGAGCATTAAACATTCTCAATTGTATAACACTTGTTCCCCATTGAAGCTCCCAGTCATTTTACATATATATATAAAGCCAAATCACACTTTACTATTATTTTAGCTCATTAAATCTGCTAGATAACACTGACCAACTTACTTTGCATTAACCCTACCGTTTTCCTTAAAATAATACGAAAGTATATAATACTGTGATTGCTTCATGCAATATTCCTGACAAATAATTAATACAATTCAACTTTTTTAGTAGATTTTAATATCCACTTTGTGGTTAGATTAATTAAAATCAGTGAAATAAAAAAAATATAGAACAGAGATGAAAATGAAAATCAAGGCTGCAATCTGTCTCTATATCGCATTTGATATAGTTATGTTACTAACACAATCCCAATGCTATAATAAATGTTGTATTTAAATTACCCGAAATGTATCTATTAATCCGTGCACAAGTGAGCTTCTAAACAATTTTTATTTCATTCATGACAATAGAAAAAATGTATGATCTTTCCATCTTTTATTATATATGGCAAACAATGACATTCAATGTGTTTCTACTTATAGCCGACTAATTGTTCAGAAATTGCATAGTAAACTACCACATACATAAGTATTGCACTAAGATACAGTTACTATCTGCAGGTCTTAGTTATAGTGTATGACTTCTCAGAATGTGGTAATTAGGGGTCTATACATTATGTTAATTATCGGGGTCTGAGCGGACCCCGATAATTAACATACTAACTCGCTGTGAGCGCCTGAGCAATTCATCACTGCTTCGGTGTGGAGACAGCAGATCCAAAAATCAGCTGTCTCCACAAAGCAGCTGTTACACTTGCCACTGAGGGACTGAAAGCAGAGGTCCGGGGTTGGGGAAGAAATCTCCTGGCGAGGGGCCTGAATGTATGATCTCCTCATCCACAGAGTTTGGATGTTAATGAGACCTTATCAATGGTGCGGATTCAAACCTGCTGGGAGGTGTTCACCAGTGACCCCTACCAATCAGGATATGGGTATTTTGCTGCACCCAGCAGGCAGGTCACAGTCCTTTGATCTGGAATCCAAACCCTGTGGGAATATAGAGTCACACAGATGGTGGCCCGAGGAATATGCCTTCCAGGAGGCACAGTTGCACAAGGAATTTGAACTTGAGGTACCCACAGGTAGACGTGTGTAGAAGCACAATTGCGCTGAAGGAGGACTCCTTGGTATAGAACACAGGCAGAGGTGGTATGACGGACTGTAGCTCCAGAAGGAGAAGCTAAGTTGTACACAGGCTGAGGTGGTAAGGCACACTGTTGCTCCAGAAGGAGACGCTAAGTAGTACACAGGCTGACGTGTTATGATGTACTGTTGTGCTAAAGGTAGCACAGGATTTGCACACAGGCTGAGGTGTTATAATGCACTGTTGCACTGAAGATAGCACAGAGTTGGCTCACTGGCAGGGATGGTAATACTGAGTGGCACACAGGCTGAGATGAAATGATGCACTGTTGCACTGGAGGTAGCACAGGTTAGCACTCTGGCAGAGTTGGTCAAACACACTGGAGAAAACACGGAGGTAATCTCAGGGGAACCTGGAACGAGGACCTAACTAGCATGCCCTAAGAATGGCAAACACTGTTCAGGCAACTTTCTGGTGTACTGGGGCTGGTTATATGCCATGGGGTAGCAGCTGATAGGAGGACAGCATCAGCTGACCGAAACCATACTACCATTGGTTGGAAGTACTGACACATGAGAAGGACTGTCATGGTGGTGCCCATGATGGGAACCACAATACCCAAGTAACATACACTGGTATGTTACTTGGGTATTGGGCCACCCATGTAACTCCACCAGTGCCTAAGGTAGAATCCTCAGCTCGTCACCCGCCACCGCACCTGACATCTGACTGCACGAGAAGTCAGGGGAAGCCAGCGCAAAGGTGAGCAACAGCCGATCCTAGGCTGAACCCTGACAGTATCCGCCCTTTTCAGGGTGGACTCTGGATACCCACAAGGTCTGTCAGGAAACTTCCTATGAAAAGCTTGAACAAGCTTAGGAGCATGAACATCCAAAGCTTTGATCCATGTTCTTTCTTCGGGTCCATACCCTTTCCAGTCAAGTAGATACTGGAGGCCATTAAACGATAACAAGAGTCAATAATTTTTTAAATCTCAAACTCGACACCTTGAATCTGAACTTGAGACGTCTTAGGAGACGAGTGCTGAAACTGGTTCAAAATTAAAGGACGTAAGAGAGAAATATGAAAAAAGTATTTGAAATCTTCAGTTGAGGTGGAAGTTCCAATTTATACACCACAGGATTAATGATCTTGAGGATGCGGTACGGGCCAATGAACCCCAGGGCAAATTTCATACTGGGTAGTTTTAAGCAAATATTCCTCGATTACAACCATACCCTATCTCCCACTCTCAGAAGAGGAACAGCAAGGTATTTTTTAACTGCAAATTGTTTATAACTACTTGAGGCCTTCTTCAATGAAGAATGAATATCTTTCAACAACTCTGCAAATGAGGCTGCCAGATTAGTCACAGCTGGTACTTCCACAGATGGTAGCTTTTGAAAATCAGGCACACAAGGATGTCTAAATAAAGAAAATTCCTTTGCTCTAGGCAAAGACAGGGGGAAAGACAAATTTATGTCTATACCGGGGCACTCTTGAACAGCAATACAGTAAAAAAAATTAAGAAGAATAAATAAAACCTTTAATAATGATGCCTTAAAAAAAGGAAAGGGAAAAGGGGAATTAGAAAATCTCTGGGTGAAAAAATGAATAAACAATTAACTAATCATGGTCGTCATAGAGATGTGCATGAAAAACTAGCGACATATATCTATAGTATGAGCATAATATATTAATCAGTCCACGGGGAAATTATATACAGAAAAATGAGAGCTAGCACAAACAGGATTAACCATGTTAACCATGGGATAAATATTGTATAGAATCTGTTGCAGACTAGTATCCTAGAGTGCCCTTGCTATGAATATCAACAGTTCATACAGTATAAGATAATATAGGTCGATTTAGTCACTAGAGTAGGGAGTTTCCTGGCACATAACACATGTCTATGCACAAACACAAGTATATGGCAGAATTGGGTATAAATTGATTATATACACAGTAGAATCAAATAACAAATATAAATGGAAGAGAAAGTCAATATGAGTTGGCAGAGGGCACCCAATCTTAAAGATCAATTAGTCGAAAGTCATTTTACTCAGATTCCCAGTAAAGTCCCCCCCACTACTGGCACTCATCCTTGTGGGAATTGCAAAATATGCCCACACATACACATCAAAACCATAACAGATAAATTTGGCCAAAAAATCATAATTAAGGATTTCTTTCATTGTAAAACCACAAACATAATTTACTGTATTAATTGCCCTTGCAACATCAAGTATATTGGGATGACTACGAGAATGATGAAAATCAGAATTCTCAAGTATCTAGGCAATATACGTAATGCTGAAACAGACCTACAAAAATGAAACAACTCACGTCAGTGGTGAGACATTTTCATCAAAAACACTCTGGACGGGAAAAAGACCTGAAGGTGTCCTGCTTAGAGAAAATCAAATTGGGCCTAAGAGGGGGTGACCTCAGTAGGGCCCTTCAAAAGAAGGAGAGCGAGTGGATTTTCAAGATAGGAACGTTAATACCTACAGGTCTGAATGAGAACATTAATTATAGTGTGTTTATCATGGACTGAAGAAATATATTCTGGGCCATCGCAAGAAAGGTCCTCATGTTTCCCTTTTTTTGTGATATTTAGTCCCTGTATGCTTTTAATCATTTTCCATCTTTCTGTTTTTGTTTTTTTTTCTATTAGTTCGTATCTTTTCAATTTGATTTTTTGTCCAGTTTTTTGACACTCACACTTATATTTTCACCCTACCACACCCTTGTACTTTTTACTCTTTTCTTTTTCCTCTTTTCTTTTCCCTCTGTTTATCTTTACCATTCCATTCACATTTCACTCCTGAGTAATTTTAGCTCCATTTAACAGGCAACATATTTGTGTATATTTACTCTATGACGACCATGATTAGTTAATTGTTTATTAATTTTTTCACCCAGAGATTTTCTAATTCCCCTTTTCCGTTTTCTTTTTAAGGTTCATTATTAAAGGTTAAGTTTCATTTATTCTTCTTCATTTTTTCACTGTATTGCTGTTCAAGAGTGCCCCGGTATAGACATAAATTTGTCTTTCCCCCTGTTTTTGCCTAGAGCAAAGGTATTTTCTTTATGTGTACTTCACAAAGTCTATGGGTGCACCAGCAACCGTTAGTTATCCAGGATTGTCCAAGTGATTAACTACTATGTTGGTTTTTTCAATCATCTTATCATTTATCAGTTATTTCCAATAGCTATATTACTCACTCTTGCTTTTTTCTTTGTTACACAAGGATGTCTACCTTTGACTGTAAAAAATGGCGTGGAGCCAGAAGAAGTATGGTACCTAAGGTTGCAATAGATCGACCCAGTCATATGGTGAGGACACAAAGCATCTAATAAAGATCTCCAGCTCTTGGTTCACCCTTTTGGTTTGACCATTCGTTTGTGGATGATATGAAGAGGAAAATTTCAATTTAATATCACAAGTAGTGCATAATGCCTTCCAATATTTGGCTACAAACTGTATTCCTCAATCGGAGACAATTTCCTTGGGTAATCCATGTTATCTAAAGATGTCCCAGATAAAAAATTTTGCCAATTGTGGAGCAGAATGAAGACCGACCAGAGGAACAAAGTGAGCCATCTTCGAGCAGTGATCCACAATCATCCAAATAGTATTATGGCCTTGGGATGGAGGCAACTCCGTAATAAAGTCCATCGATACATGAGTCCAGGGAGCAACTGGAATTGTTAAAGGACTTAGTGGACCAACAATTATTTTGTGAGGTACCTTGTGCTGGACACATTTAACACAGGACAAAATAAAGTCTCGAACATCTCTTCTCATGGTAGACCACCAATAAATTTGTTGTAAAAACTAGTATGTTTTAAAGATACCAGAATGTTCAGCAAAGAGTGAGGCATGAGCCCATGTTAGTAAGCTCTTATGCAGTTGTGGAGCAACAAAGATCCTGCAAGGTGGAGGAGTCAGCAGCTGAGTGGGTGCAAAAACAAGAGGGTCCAGGATTGGATAGATTTGGGATTGATCCTCTTCCTCCTGAGTGGTCATGAAGCACTGAGACAAGTCATCAGCATTTTTGTTTAGAATACCAGGGTAGAACTGGAGTTTCAAATTTAATCTGGTGAAAAAGAGATACCAACGGGCCTGTCTGGCATTTAAACGATGAGAATTTTGTAAGTATACCAGGTTTTTATGGTCTGTAATGACGGTGATAGGGAATCTAGCCCCTTCCAGAAGATATCGCCATTCCTCAAATGCCAAGTGCATTGCCAGTAACTCCTGGTCACCAACAGTTTAATTTTTCTCCACCGGGGAAAATTTTCGTGAGAGGAACCCACATAGATGGTTTCTCCTGTCCTCCCATTTGAGACAGCATTGCTCCCACTCCCACTGATGACACATCCACCTCCAGAGTGAAAGGTTTGTAAAGCTGAGGTTGGTGAAGAATTAAAGTGATACAGAAAGCTGTTTTCAAGAAAGCTGTTTTCAAGAAAGCTGTTTTCAAGCTTAAACTGCTACGGGAGTCCAATGGCAAGGATTAGCTCCTTTCCTTGTAAATGCTGTAATGGGCGCAACCAGAAATTAGAGATGAATCTTCTGTAATAATTAGAAAATCCCAAAAACAATTGGGTAGCCTTCAGGGAGTCAGGTTGAGGCCAATTCTGAATTGCAGTATGCTTGTCTGGATCCATCTCCAAGGGTTTCCCAGAGATAATATGTCCCAGGAATGGTATAGAGGATTGCTCGAAAAGGCATTTGGAAAGTTTTCCGTATAGACAATGATTCTGAAGATGAGATAGAACCTCTCGTACATGTCATCAGTGTGATCGTAAATCCTCCCAAAAAATTAAAATGTTGTCTAGGTAGACTATGACAAACTTATAAAGAACATCCCTGAAAATATTGTTCATGTAACTTTGGAAAACTGCAGGAGCATTACTCAACCCGAAGGTCATCACCAAGTAATCAAAGTGGCCATCCTGAGTATTAAACGCAGTTTTCCACTCATCCCCAGCCTTAATACGGATTAAATTGTATGCTCCGTGGATATCCAGCTTTGTGAAAATGCTAGCCCAACAAACCTTGTCAAAGAGTTCCAAGATGATACCAGTTTTGACAGTGATTTGATTAAAGCCATGATAATCTATGCAGGGCCTGAGACCTCCATCCTTCTTTTGTACAAAGAAAAATCCAACTCCTGCAGGCGAAGAGGATGATCTGATGAACCCTTTGGGCAAATTCACTTTAATATATTCAGACATTGCTGCAGTCTCTGGAATAGAAAATGGGTAGACTTGGCAATGGGGTGGCAGCTTCCCAGGAAAAAATTCTATAGAACAGTCTCCAGGATGGTGAAGAGGTAACTTGTCTGCAGCCTGTTCACAAAAGACATCAGCAAAGTCCTGGTAAAGCTCGGGTAGGCAGAGAGCCAGAGACACCTTTAATTGATCTGGAACAGGAATCTTGGAAGAAACTTGCTGAGTACATACAGGAAGTATGCGAGACAAACATCGGTGAAGGCAATTCGGACCCCAGGCAAGAATTTATTTTAACCAAGGTAAACCTAACACTAAACCATAGGACGACCTAGGTAGGATTAGGAACTCCAACATCTTCTGATGAAGACACCCAACACTGAGGGACACTGGTACAGTAACAGAGGAAATTGACTCCCCTAGAATGATGTTGCCATCTACCCCCTGAAAGGGAAATTTTTGGGGGTATGTTGCAGTATTGGTAGGTTGCAGTATAAAGCAATGCTCCCAGGGCACCTGTACACTGAATGGAATACAATGTGTATCTGGAGATCTACAGTAGATGGTGCTATTTACTGGAATGTCTAGCATTTGTACCAAGGACTCAGAAATAAAATTTCCAGCGGCACCGGAATCCACCAGGGCTTTAAGATTATTTTCCTGGACTTGTGTGAAAGGGATACTCATAAAAGGGTATCCATAAACTGGTAGGGCTTGATGACCACCCCTAACTGAATGCTCCCAACTTCAGTTAAGGTCTAGCATTTCTCGCAAGAAAAGGACAATTCTTGAGCATGTGTTCTGGAACAGCACAATTCAGGCAAAGCTTGTTCTGAAATCGACTATTCCATTCAGCAGGAGTCAGCCGAGACTTATTGACTTGCATATTCTCCTCATCAAAAACAGGAGAAGAAGAGTGGGCACTCAGAACTGGCCGGTCCAGGAAGCGATCTCCTTGTTCCCTACTCGCCCACCATACTCTGACATAGGTCAATTTTAATACAAAAAGATATTACATCATCAAAAAACTCTGTAAGATCTTGAGAAGTCAGTTAGTCCTTAATTCTTTTCAGAAAGCCCATGGAGGAAGACTGCCTTGAGAGCTTCCTGGTTCCATTATAATTCTGAGGTGATGGTTTGAAATTGGACTAAATATTGTCCAATGGTGCAAGTCTTCTGATGGACACAGAGAAAATCAGAGGAAGCTGAGGCAGAATGACCATGTTCATCAAAAAAAAAATTTAAAAGAAGATATTAAACTTTCCTAGTTGGCCACCAGGGGATCTGCTCACTCCCAAAGCGGGGATAACCAGTCCAATGCTGTTCCTGTCAACAGGGCGATGACATATGCCACTTTGGAACTTAAGGTAGGGAAGTTCTGAGGCAGACACTTGAACTGTATCTCACATTGGTTGATGAAACCCCTGCACCCGTCGAGGGTTACCATCGAAGCGTTCTGGAGTTGCCAAATGAAGACAAGATTTCTGAGGTACAGCCACACTAGGCAAAGCCGGAGGAACTAAAGGAGCTGGATATGGAGAAAGAGGAAATATTGAGGCCAACATAGTCTGTAAGGATAATAATTGTTCTGAGAGCTCCTGTAGATACTGCGCCACTTGGTGCTGAGATGCCTCCTGATTGTCCATATGAGACATGAGATCTTGTAGTGCCCCTGCACTCTGGGATCCTGAAGCTTCCAATGGGCCTGTACAAACTGTCACACTTGCCACTGAGGGATTGAAAGCAGAGGTCCAGGGTTGGGGAAGAAATTGGAGGTGAGGGGCCTGAATGCATGATCTACTCATCCACAGAGTTTGGATGTTAATGAGACCTTATCAATAGTGCGGAGTCAAGCCAGTGAACCCTACCAATTGGGATATGGGTATTTAGCTGCACCCAGCATGCAGGTCGCAGCCTTTTGATCTGGTATCCAAACCCTGTGGGAATATAGAGTCACACAGATGGTGGCCTGAGGCACAGTTGCACAAGGAATTGGTACTTGAGGTACCCACAGGAAGACGTGTGTAGATGCACAATTGCACTGAAGAAGGACTCCTTGGTATAGAACACAGGCAGATGTGGTATGTCACACAGTAGCTCTGGAAGGAGATGCTAAGTTGTACACAGGCTGAGGTGGTAAGGCGCACTGTTGCTCCGGAAGGAGACGCTAAGTAGTACACTTAGGTGTTATGACACACTGTTGCACTAAAGGTAGCACAGGATTTGCACACAGGCTGAGGTGTTATAATGCACTGTTCCACTGAAGATAGCACAGAGTTGGCTCACTGGCAGGCAACTTCCTGGTGTACTGGGGCCGGTTATATACCCAGGAGTAGCAGTTGATAGGAGTACAGCATCAGCTGACCCAAACTATACTACCATTGGTTGGAGGTTCTGGCATGTGTGAAGGACTGTCATGTTGGCGCTCATGGCAGGAACCACAATATCCAAGACACAGGGCCACCCATGTAAGTCCACCAGCACCTAAGGTAGAATCCTCAGTGTGCCACCCGCTGATGCACCTGATGTCTCACCACACGAGAAGTCAGGGGAAGCCAGCGCAGAGGTGAGCAATGGCCGATCCTAGGCTGAACCCTGACAGCAGCTTTGCTGCTCCTTTTGGAACAGTGAAAATTAGCACTTCTGAGGAGACTCAGCAGTGCTAGTTCACCTGTGTGACCCTGAGTTCACACAGAAACAGAAAGCCCCAACATCCGGTGGAAGGAGCTGGACAGGGGTGGACACAAACCGGGACTCCTTCCCATAGGGAAGGAGCGGAGTGTGTGCTGTGAGCAGAAGCAAATGCCATCAGAAGATGGTGAATGCTCCTACAGTCAGGCTCCGAAAATATTGTATTTTCAGAGCTTGATGATTTTCTGTCCCAATACTAGTGTATGAGGACAGCGGGCCACATCGGAAGTGAAAGGAAAGCTGGAGATATCTGTGATATCACAAGCAGGGTCACTTCCAGCATGTGTGCATTCCATGCTTTGGGATGCTCGCCATCCCCTGTATGGTCAACGATAATGCTGAGCTTTGTCTCAGGGCTATCAGTGCCACTGACCCACTTAGAAAACCGCTCATCTGGGAAGACCTTGAAATACTCAGTAGGCACTGTTTATGGATAATTAGTGTAATAAATTATCATTTTAGATTGAAGTTTAGGTGTTGATTGACACAGGAAGTGATGTTGTTATGCTTAATTGATACCACTATATAGACTGATTCTGGAAGAGGGGGAGATGGAGCTGGTTGGCTGTGATACTGCTGTGAATTTTTTAACTGTCTTGACAAAGGTCCTCTGGGACTGAACCATTTACTATATGATGCTTTGTAAGTAAATAAAACCATTGTTGGCCTATGGATAAAGATTAGTGAGAGCCCTTTTCTTTCTGGCTTGTATATATTGTATAACTATATATATGGTATGCACGTCTTCTGAACTTTTGCCATATATATTGTATATAGTGTATATATGTATAATATATGCTATCAAAGTAGAATGTTTGTTGATTTTTTTTTTCTCGTAATTGCTGTTTTTCATTTGTTTCACCTCTGAATGTTTTTGTAGTGAGTGTGGTCAGCAGTTGGAAAGGAAGTGCTATATTTGGATATGCATATCCCTTTTGTGGTAGTTTTTTATAGTGAGCACCATTGTGGCATGCTTTGTGGCTTTGTGGGACTGGTTATGGGTAAAACATGATGGAGATGTTAGATGCAGTGGAGTGGGATTTCTTGTCTGGTTTGTGCTACCTGTGCATCCCGATATTCTTTGTGCAGATTCGTACATGGAGATGTGCATTGGAGATGTGTTTGGCATTCCTGGGCAGTTGCTGGGGTTTGCTGATCAGACACAGATGTGGCATGGTGTGGGTGTGATGTTGATGCAGAGTGGAGTGATGCTGTCATGTTGCTAGGGGTGGTTGCTTGCAGAGATGCTTGGTCACTCACATTGGGGGCCATGCTCTGATGGATGGTCTGTACCTAATGTGGGATTGGTCTGGGTTTCGGTGGTGCAATGATGGTTGCATCTGGAGATGTGCAGTGTATGATTGTGGTGTCTGTGGACACTGACAGTGGATGTCTTGGTCCTTTGGATGCATGAAAGTGCACTGGGGAAGATCTTTGTGGCGGTGTTGACATGGAGTTGCATGTAGTCAGGGGATGCATGGAGTGCTGCAAACTGCTTCCAACTCAGAGTTGGGATCTGTGGCGAGGGAGTGTCCTGCCCCCCCCTCCACAGATCCCGCCTCCTCAATGGGCCCGCCCTCATTGGGGCTGCTACCAGAGACTTTCCGGGCTGATTTTTCATCCCAATCTGCCCCTGCTGTTATACATTGCTCCAATAAACACTGTTCCTTGACTAGTGATTTCTTGTAAGATTTCACATATATCAGTGCATTACTCATGTATTAGAGATATTAACACTGCACAATGGAATCGGTATGCAATGCCGATTGTCGGGATACCTACTGTCAAAATAATAACAGCGGCATCCCAATGGTTGGTATCCCGACAGGGGTCAGATACTTATCTTCCCCCCTTCTCCCCCTAACCCTCCATTCTTGTAGTCTAACCTTAACCCTCCCCACCCCGCACCCTATCCCTCTCCGTTAGTGCCTAAACCTAAGTCTCCCCCCTTCATGCCTAAACCTAACCATCCCCCCTTAGTGCCTTACCCCCCAGTGGTGCCTAACCATAACCCTTCCCCCTAGGGGTGCCTAACCCTAACCTCCCCCCCCAAAATCCTACCTCTAACCCTGTCATGCTACCTAAACCTAATCCTTCCTCCCCCGCAGATAATGCTAAGTGCGTCCCAGACTAACCTAATTCGGGCAGGCATCCTTCTTGATTCCGGCATCGGGATTAATATAGGCATCGGTATTTCAACACCTACCTTAAATCCCTTGTCGGGCTTCCCCCGTCGGGATTTAGACCGACGGCATCACAGTCACCGGTCTCACAACTACATCCCCTGCACAATAGATCACTGATGCACTTGACACTCATAACATTAGTACAGTTCCTTTACCCGCTACCACATTCTGGCACACTTTTGCAATGCTAATATTAAAATATATATATTTATGGGACCTTAATTTCGGCAATG
Source organism: Taudactylus pleione (assembly GCA_031769625.1). Lineage (NCBI taxonomy): Eukaryota > Metazoa > Chordata > Amphibia > Anura > Myobatrachidae > Taudactylus > Taudactylus pleione. The sequence goes on from JAUIMM010000243.1 coordinate 1,125,951, forward strand.
TGGGAGTTATTTAATTTTATTCCCTAGTTCATATTTTATTTTCCTGTAAAGATTCTGTTGAGAGTTATTCTCAGGATACCTGAGCCAGACCACTTATCTGTACAAATGCCTCGTCCTCTTTTACTGATAATTCGTCCTCTTTTACTGATAATTCTAATGATGGCATATGTGATGGTCACACCTTTACTGTCACTGATTCCCAGCAACAGTAGGACTTAGCTCCAGTTCCTTCACTGCTTTGAAGGTTCTAGATCTTGCAGGGTGATGCATAGTCCTTAAATGTGTTGTTACCATAATGGACCAATAAACCTAAAATACAAATTGTCTTGTATTAAAGTAATTAATGATATTAAAATTATATTTGTATGAGACTTACTGTACTAATAGAACTTTTCCTCAGGCATTCTGGGCCTCATTCAGAGGCGGTCGGAGGATGCAAGCGGTCGCTCAGAAACTGGGCGGCCACTTGCATCCTGTCCGGCCGCCTCTGTTGCAGTCGTTAGGCTGTGGGTTAACACCCACAGCTCTAACGACCACTCCGGTGATGGTCGCAATGGTCAGAGACCATCGCGACAATCGGAGCTTACGACGAGACCCCATGGTAGGGTCTCCCTTATCATAAGCCCCGGAGAGCTTCTGGCTCTGTCTGAGCCGGAAGCTCTCCACTGACATCACTAGTGATGTCAGTGGGGCCGCCCCCAAATGGTAGGCGTTCCCATGGGAACATCTCCGTTTGGGCTGCCAGCCCCCCGGCCCACCTTCCAAATGGGGCGAGCTGTCAATCAAAATCGACAGCTCGCCCCCTTTGGATCGAGACCCGCTATGACCGGCTCTGTTGGTCGTAGCGGGTCTCACGCATGCACACGACGGTGCCGGTGCCGTCGTGCGCATGCTCTGTGGGGGTCCATCGACCCGGTCCGAGCGCATCGGCGCTAACGACCGGGTCTGAATGACCCCCTCTATGCTTCCACTGATCATAAATGAAAAGTTGTTGCTATTTTGCTTATCTCTTCAGATTATTACTCAAATATCCTCTTGGTAATTTTCTCATCCTTGTAGGGAAATTACTGATCATTGTGTCACAATTGTGGGTTAGGGTGCTTTCCTGTACTTACTGATCTGTTTCATGTTACACAGGGTAGTGATCATAAAGTAGTGTTAGACCAAGCCAATTACAGAATTCCACAGCCCAAGTTAAAGAGTCCTGAAACTACTGGACTTTTAGAAGTCTAACACTGCAGGAGGGTCCTCTATCCAAACTCTCATGCCGTCCATTCACTCACTTTTCTGCTCCTCACAATGTGGCATTGACATGTTCCTAGTTGACCATAGAACATCCCTAGCTCTTCTGTGAAAACTCTGGTTAACATCCTTTTCCCCTATAGATTTTGCTGTCACATAGATGACTTCCTCCACTATAAGAAGGAGGTCCTAGACTACCCTGGGTTCCAAGAACATACTGACTCAAAGTCAGCCTCTCATGCCAGTAATTGGGAGGCTTTCAAAATCACTATAAGAGGAGAGCTCAATCTAATCTTTGTGGCGAAAAGTGTACAATCTTGCATATCAGTACTCACAAAACACCATCAGCAACTCCCTGAATTGAAAACCTACAGTAAGCTTCTAGTCCACAAGGGCCAGCTTTAACAGCTGCTCTTCACTAAAGCTAGTAAGACCTTGAAATAGTTCCAACATAAGCATTATGAAAGAGGGGATAAAACAGACACCACCTTTCCTATAGACTTTGGAATAAGCATATTAGAAATCAGATTATGTCCATAAAAACTTTTACCGGCTTCATGCTCTTCTACTACTTATTGTGCTGTGTGAGGTGTCTTCCCCATCTGCAGTCCTATTGGCCCAAAGCCATGCATATCTAAATTCTTGTACACATCTGTTTCTTTCACAATCACAAGTTTCAAGCCTCAACATAGAGATCTCACTGAAAGCCCTCTCCGATGCCATTAAATTACTTAAAGTAGCATCTGGGTCCCAATGTTGTTTCTGCTTAATTTTATGAAATACTTACCTAAGCTATCTCCCCCTTGTTACTGGACTTTTATAACTCCTAAGTAGCACCAAACGTCTTGTACCATATGGCACCTAAGTAGCACCAAACGTCTCATGGCACCAAAATGCTAGGTGAATGAGGACATTTCTGTAAATAATTATCTTGAAAGGGATGCTTTTGGGCCTCGACCCAATACACCATTATATGTATTGAAAACATAATTTTAATTAAATTGCATGAATATACTTAAAGTTTCTGTACATTGTTTCAATTCTGAGATGTGACAAATTTTTTACATTATGGAGCCCTAATAAAAAATACATATTGATTAACCGAGTATGTTTATTTTATAATTATTAAGTTAAGCTTAGATTATATTTTATGGAACAGTATATGAGCATTCCATTAACTTGTACTCTTAATAATGTATTATACAAATTAGTTATTTGCTTCAATGCTAATTCTTATTTGCTTCAATGCTAATTCAATGCTAATATGCGTATTTACCTTACATCAAAGTGAAAGTGAATCAAAAGTGGGTAATGCACCAGTGTTTTTATCCCCCAAGAAAATTTGGTCTCCCCTGTAACTTGTGGCCCCTTATTGTGTCGTTTGATATGTTGGAGTCACAGGGAGAAGAGAGTAGTCAGCAAGCTGAGCTTTGGTACATGGAGAGGGAAGTCAAGGCCAAGGAAAATCCAGAGCTGTCAGTACCAGGAGTGTGTTAGGAGTGGACTGAATTAACTGGTCAAAGGTCAAACCTGTTGAGTAGTGAAAAACAGAGCAGCGTCGAAAAGGATGTCCTGCCACAATTCCAGAGAGCAAGATAGAGAGCTAGAGGCTTGTGTAATAGGGTGCGAGCTGGGGACACTTGCATAGATTCCTGCAGTGGCACCAGCTCACAACCTATTACATAAGCACCAAAGAGACTACCCACTGAAAACCCAGAAGCTAGCACTGGACCCTAAGGGTAAATGTAATAGGCTGTGGTTTTGAGACTTTTTGGTATTCAAAACCAAGTTGATTTACCCTATTAAAAGAGTGCTACTTTAAAACATTGGGCAGTCTCGCATTAGACTTGCCGATGTGTCAAAGCAGCAGCTATTACATTTACCCCTATAAGTAGATGTTGTGCACTATGACCCTGATACAAAAGCGAGCGCTCGCTCTGAATCAGGGCGGGCACTTCTTTTTTTAGTTGCTGCCTCCTGGCCGCTCGCATAGCTGTGGGTTACCACCCACAGCTTATGTGAGCGGCCAGGTTATGGTAGCGATAGTCAAGACCATCGCAATCATCGGGCTTGCGATGAGACCCCTGCGGTACGGTCTCCTTGCCGCAAGCCCCAGTGCACTTCCTGCTCTAATAGAGCAGGAAGTCCACCGACTGACATCACGAGTGATGTCAGTAGGGCCGCCCACAAATGGCAGGTGTTCCTGCAGGAACGCATCCGTTTGAGCAGCCACCCCCCCCCGCCGTGCCTTCCAACGGGGCGAGCTGTCGATCATCATTGACAGCCGCCCCTTTTGGATACGAGTGCCGGAGTGAGTGCTTTTTGCACTCTCTCCAGGGCTCACACACCCGCAGTGTGCACGCTGCGCGTGCGCACTGCCTAACAATCTACCCGTTTGCAGGCGGGTCTGAATCAGGCCCTATTAACGGTATTATATGACACATGCCTGCAAATGTTTGAAGTTGGTGAATAAGAATAGGAAGGCCATGTAAGCCTGGTGATGTATTATGTACCTTGGGGGTCTAATTAGTGCTTCACAAGTGTGAAGTTGCCCCTAAATTTAAATTATCTTCCCCAAAAGCACTTCTGCATTGGTACATTCATACCCCTCACAGTCCTAACAGTTTGGAGGAAAATAATTATACAAATATAACAAGGATACAAATATAACAAGGATACAAATATAACAAAAACAAATGCTGTAACTTACTTTCCAGTAAAGAGAATAAGACAAGTTTTAATGCAGCAGCCAGTACATACAGAATAAAACTGATATTATGAATCACAGCATGCAGAAAAAGCAGCAGCGCATATATTCAAAATAAGAATATAAATCATGTTGTGTGCTTTGTCAGTGTTACAGGAAAATAGTGTCAATTTCAAACAAACATATAGGCACAATTATAAAAAATGAGACATTTCCAGGCACAGTTGGAAGCTACACATATAGCAATTACCATTTAAAATTCCACATACAGCAAAAATAAATAAAAAATCAAACTCCATTCTCTGCATACTACAGTACATATGAAAACATTGTGGGTTATGTTATGTATGAATATATTCTACAACGTTAAATTGAAAGGGGCCTAAATGTATTTGCACTATACTGCACTGTCAGATCTATAGAAAGGGTGATTGAGATGGGCAGCAGACAACGCCACAACATGTCAGCTTAATGCTTCCTGCTTAGTTTTACAAAATGGAATGGCGGGTGAATAAAGATGATTTTCTGAGGATAAAAGTGATGATTATACAACTGTAGTAACAACACTATTTAAGGTTGAACACTTTCTCTACAAATTATACCATCATACAGACAGCAGACCCCCAGTATCACTGTGCCTCCTACACAGAGCCAATGCACTGTTCTGCTGAAATGTTTTATGAAGGCAGTAAGTGTTTTTATATTTACAGAATGTTGATGCATTTGTCAGTTACTGTCCATTTCCATTTTTACCTTCTATCACTGTTTTCTCACTGTAAAATGCTCCCAGCATGTTTTCTTTTTATCAGTTACACATTAGGGAGTAGATTTACTCAAGCTTTTAAAAAATGAAATGTGGTGGTGCCCTTAGCAACCAATCAGATTATAGTTATCATTTTCTCTATTGCATCCTAAAAAATTATACACAGAATCTATCTAGAATTGGTTTCAATGGTCAACAGCACCACTTTTCATTTTTAGAAGTTTTAGTAAATTACACTAAGGTTTGATACAGTACAGTAAAATAGATATACATATATATATATATATATTTTAAAGAACTTACATATTTAGTTTCTCGCCCAGCTGTTTTTGAGAAAGGCCTTGGTATCTGCACATGCAAATAAAAAAGACAAGTTTTTAGTTAGTGCAGAGTCATAAGTGTGTACCTGTTATCCCCATATAACATATGTACAGTATGTTATAAACAGAACATCACTGGATTTCTTCTTCTAATATCTACAAAGTTACATTGGCACTATCTACACTTGTTCTTTAAATACTGTAATGTTTGCTGAATCAGTAGTGTAGCTGGTCTTATGTAGTGTGCTGAGGGAACATTTTTCCTTTTTTCTAGTCTACAATAAACCCCTCCCTTTCATGCACCTGTGAAAGACCATTAAGTTTATTTGCGCAGCCACCGTATCATATTGCTGTACTAAGAGGCATGGATGGAACCAGGATTTGGGGAGTGTGCTGGTTCCTGTAGTGCCATTCGGAGGATCTTGGGTTGCCTCCTGGTGAGTTGGCTCTCAACTTAGATATATTAATGTATGTGCTATTATCATGTGGCATAACAGTATGCAATTATACTAACCCAAAGTTGGTGCTATTATCATGTAGCGTTAGGGAGACTGGTACAGAGATGCCTTGACGTGGCCCAGTGCTTAAACATATTCTTGCAAACATATGCAACAAAGATCTCTGGATTTCTATTATGTAGTATTCAAATCATATTGCTGGACTAATGTAATGTGCAGGAGGGAACAGTTTTCCTCTTTTTCTTGTCCTCCCTTTCATGCACCTGTGAAAGACCATTAGGTTGATCTGAGCAGCCACCATTTTATATGACTGAATCAGCAGTATGTCCTTCCTTTCTTTTACATACTGCTAAAGGAAATTACAGAGTTTATTCTATAAATAGAGAAATGAAATTAGGTCATTTCACCTTAGTTCAACATGTTAGAAACAGGTCTTATCATCTTCACTCCTGCCCGAGTTTCTCCCTCTTCCATGGGCAGAACAATTGAACAGTAGTTAGCCTCACAACACTGGGGTCTTGGAATTGTTTCCCATCATGGCTTAACAATGGGAAGTTTGTATGCCCTCCAAGTGTTTAGGCTTCATTCAGATGCTCCAGTTTACTCCTTGCCTCTTCTATCCACTTTTCTCTTCTGCCTATAAGACTTTGGAACTCTTAGGTTCCATGTCTACATTTATTTTGCTTACCTGTTATATATGCATTCTTTATCACACTGTAAGGTACTGTGGAGCAAAATGGCACCATAAAAATGGCATTCTGGGGCAAATATTTGGCACTGATGTCAGTGGTCAGAGACCACTACATCACTGCCTGAGCACACAGTGTAATGGCATGGTGGCATAGGATGTGATCATTTCAGTGAAAGCCCAGATAGCTGCAGTTTCATTCCATGAGGTGGTGTCAGTTAAATAGTTAAAATAACAGTTGGCATATGTGTTAACAACTTTTTGGCATTGTCACATCATTTACGACCACCCAGGCCCTTCATTAACTGACATGGTCGCAAACAATGCGACCACTCAGAAACACACAAAGGGCGGTTACCAGAATATAATCTTCTAGCAGGTGCCAATGGCAGAGGGACCACCTGACCCCTCTGCATCCCTGCATCCATCCCCAATGTAAGCACAGCAGGACCCCCCACCCAGTGGCTGAAGAGAGAAGCAGCCACTGTAGAAATGTAAATTAACACCCCTCAGCCCCCCAGTGTGTACCTGGTGGCTGCTCATAGGAGTAGTCCCTGGGGAAATCAAAGTCGCAATGGTCGCAATGTTCTGATCATTAATAGTCCAATATATCAATGACCAACATAATAAAAATGATGTTAATGTGTGTTTCAAAAAACAAAAATGTAAATTATTTCAATAAAATCATGTCAAATAGATGTTATTGTCCTAATTGTCCTAATTCAGTCATAAGAAAACCCCAACAATTTCGGAGCATTTTTGGAAAAACAGTTTGCCAGTTAATTGGTTAAGGAACAGGGAACCTGTTACTATTGATGAGCTATTAAAGCACATTGGGTGCATTAGTTCCCTAAACAAGGGTTTCTGGAAGTAAATAGGTGCCTTAGAAGGTGGTGATGATCTCTGGGGCACATATGAGACGTTTCATGCTGCCCAAAAAACATCTGCACACATACTACAGTAGATTCACATTCTGAGATTTATGTGGCAGAGGAAACTACTAAGAACCTCTCAGTTAGGACCTGCATTAAAAATAAAACTACAACACTTTGGAGGAGATGTGTCAAGCCTTGGAGAGAGATAAGTAACCAATTAGCTTCTGTCATTTATGTAGCACATTCTATGAAATGACAGTTAGAAGCTGATTGGTTGCTTTGGGCAACTTCTCCACTTTATCTTTTTCCAAGGGCGTAATCTATTGACCCTAAAATTTTAGTAAAACGTTCAAAAACTGCAGTTTTCGGAGGTTTGTCACTATTACTCATATGCATTAAAGTGGTCTTCAGTGGAATTCAATAGGGCTTCAATGTGCAGGTATGCACCAAGCACGGAGAGAAACATTTTTCGTATATTGTGCCTGATAGGCAATGCCATCTATATATGGTGTTGCCTACAGACACCTATGGGCTCCTTTCTGCACAAAACCTATGAGAGGGATTCGAAAGACCCCTCATTGACCACCCCTGTGGCTTGCACATGAGCAGGCCGATGACCGCACATGCACAGTAGGACTCCCAGGTAATTTACCCGGAAGTCCTCACAACCCATAGGACAGCTCTAATCAAAAGATAAGTGGTGGGATGTATTGCATGCAATATGCGATGTATGTTACTTCACATCCCAAAGCTTGATACATCTCTTCCTTTATCTGCAGTACATTTTTATGGAGATGACTATCTTTTAATGAATTTTGTCTTTAACAAAATGGTAATTTATGTTTTGGTAATAATGTGACTTTAAGAAAAAAAATTCAATAAAAGTAAGTTAATTATGCTCATTGGCAGTTTCTTGGTTGCGGTAACTGTAACACTAATTGGATTTTTTTGTTATTACTTAATTGATGTGTGAGGAGATTAGTATTAATTATGTAGAGTTGAATTCATTTACATGGTATAAAACATTAGTCTGGTAAGATGGTCAAATATATATTTACTTAAAGGAGCCTAATATTGCTGTGGATATTTTTTGTACATCAATATACGGCTCACAATTATGACTCATTTCTTGTTTTCTTTAACTCATGTTATTAAAATTATATACAGTGTATGCTTGTCATACTTTTATTAACACAGGTTTTTTTTTTGCTTTTTTTAGTTGTTAGTAAAATGTATTAATTAATGCAGTCCACAACTTTAAATTATTTACTGATAAATTAATGACATTTACTACTACTCTGTCCCATAATCAAGCCATATGAAAACCTCATCTGCCCTTGGGTCTGGGGTGATTTTTGACTTTACTCTTGGCCATATGCTCCACAGTAGGCAGTGGTGTTTCCTTGAATATAAGCAATGTGCAAGAAAGATACTGTAGTGCAAGTAAGAAACAGGGCTACGTCAAGGCATGGAGGGGATAAAGGGTCAGTAGAAACATAAAATGACCAAATTAAAGGATCTAGTAATAATGCTAGGAATATTCCAAACAACATAGATGAGCTAGAATTACTCATGATTTGAAAAAAAAAACATTATATACATTGGGGACAATACAAACTTTGCTGGATGAAACCTGTGATTGGGGAGTGATATTTTTTACTTAAGTGTCTATACTGTATGTGCTTTTAAAAGTTAACAATAAACATAACAGAACTGATACTGTCACTAGACATCTTTTCACACGCTCATATTAACCTGACAAATTATACCTACTGTAATATATACTAGATATAATTTACTTGAAGATTAATCATTAACATACCAATTGATTATTGATATAATGAAGCCTATTTTCACTTATGTGAGATGTCTTGATATATTCTCTATTTTATATATTTTGTAGGGATGTGCAGGCTCGGATAGGTTTAAATTTTCCCGCCAAGTTCGGATTTTTCCCGCCAAAAATCGGGTCTCAGATAGAGGCAAAATGTCATCTTTCATGGACAAACATCATCTTTCATGGACTTTTGTCCATGAAAGATGACATTTTACCTCTTTCTGAGACCCGATTTTTGACGGGAAAAATCCGAACTTGGCGGGAAAATTCAAACCTATCTGAGCCTGCACATCCCTAATATTTTGTGGCTTATGGATTTGTAAGACAGGTTTATGAAATAGTGTTCATGCTGTAAAAGTGACCAAAGTTGTCACATTTATTAATCCATGTGTATTACCATATATTGTCTTGTCATTTCTGCAGTTTTATTTTATAATAAGACTGTCTTATGTTGGGGGGTGTGGCCTGGAGTAGCTAGGAGAAAGAAGCATTTTGCCAGCTCTCCTGCATATATCCTTCAATTATCCTGTTTTTTTCTGGTTATTTCTCCCCAAAACTGGATATTTCAGTGTGTTACCTTCTCCAGACTAACTGGGCTCCGATGTGGAAGTTTGCAAGCAGTGTTTCCCAGTTTATTTCCAGGAGTTTGCAGCAGCCAGGTCCTCTCTCACTGGGGCCTGTTTTTCCTGTCTCCAGCTCCCTAGACTGACTCCTGTTATTTTACTTACCTGTGGACTCTATCCTGGTGCCTGACTGTGTCCTGCAGGATCCGATGTGTGTCTCCTGCTGGCTCTTGTCTGTATCGGTTGGGGAGTATTGGAAGCGGACATCAGCCATCCTGTATTTTTGGGTGGTGGCTGTGAGTCTCCCTGCGCACCAATATCTCTGCTGCTGTGGCTGATCTGCCCTGTTGTTCCTGACTTCAGCTGTCATCTGAGGATTTCTCCTGGGATTTCTCCGTTATACCTGCTGTCTGATACTGTGCCTCCCCAGCTGTTAACCTCCTTGTGGCTGTGTGCTGGTAAGCTCTGGTGGTGTGCTAGCCGCCATCACCTTGCCACTGATTTCCCTCCTGGCTGCTGCTCAGGTTATCCTGTCTTGCTGAGACTACTACACTGGTGGCTACGTACTTCAAAGATGGCTAGTTCTATGCAGCAAATTATCCAGGCTATTAATGCCTTTTCTGTGAGGCTGCTTACCAAACTTGAGGATGTGATGATCGTGTCTGTGAGTTCAGCAGCTGCTGTCCGCATGTCTCCTGCAACAGTGCAACATTTGGATATATCCTGTCCAAGGTCTGTGTTTACCTCTGATTCTGATGCCCTCTCGGCTTATGGATGTTTCAAATTTGATGAGGTTTTTACAGAGATCCGTTCTTCACTTCCAAAAGACAAGTTAAAGTTTTGGGACTTATCCTTGCAGTACTTCATGACCCTTTTTATCTACTCTTTGCTGGCAGAAAGTTTACAGTATTTATTGCTTCCATGCTCCATAGTGTGTTCTTGGGGAGATGGGGACGGGACTATTTATATAATCCTACAAGAGGCTGAGGCCTGGCCAGATTAAGATTAATATTTTGAAACCTAATATTTTGCTCTAAGGTCTTTGGATATTTTATTTTTCTTTATTATTATTTATCCAGTTGTTTGAATTACTTAATTACTCTGCTAATTTGGTGTTCATATATAGAAGTATAATGCTACATATTTTATATGGAAGAAACACCATTCCTTTAAAATGTGGGAGAGCTGGGCAGAACCTAGCTTAGGGTCATTAGTTTATTGCTCTCATCAGATACATGGGTTTCTGTTATCCTGCATTTCTGGATGGAGGGGGGGGTTAGGTAGTTAGTGTATGGTAGTTAGGGTAGCTTAGTGTGTTTGGGGGGTATTTAGGGATCCAAGTATGCCTGAGTTGGGGTTAGGTTATATAGGGTGGGGGGTCCAGGGAAGGGGTTGTTTAAATAATTATTTTTATTTTTAGGGATATAGGTTTTATTTTGATATTTGGGTAGATGTGGATGTTTTATTATTTTGATCTTGCTCTGTATTTTTTTATGCAATTTTATGTTTAAGCTAGTTGCGGCAGGTTGTATGTATCACTTTATTTTAAATACTGTATTTCTCTTATCTCCAAATTTATGTGCTCGAATGGCGCCTTTGAGTCCCTTTTGTTTTAAATATATATGATAAGGAGTATTCCATATATACTTTTATTCTATACCATAATATACTATTATGTGCAATATTACACACTTGCTCATTGTATGCTATATTTATTCTCCATATTTAATCCTCTTAATTGCTGTATATACTGTTTTTGTTTTGTATGTATGTTAAAAAATTTCAATAAAAAATTATTGAATTTAAAAAAAAAAGACTTTCTTGTGTTGTGTTGTGATGTCATGTTACCACTGATTGATATGTCTTTTTCAAGCAAATTAAAGCAACATTTAATCAACATCTCTAAAATTATTTTATGTTTGATATTTCGACAATGCCAGCTGTAAAATTGGCATTTACACTACTAGTTTTCATAAAGGATTTTTTATTTTTCTATTATAGAAGAATTTTACTTTGAATGAGTGGTAGAAGAAGTAATGGGAAGAGCACTTCTGTTGGGCTTGGTGCTATCTAATAGAACAGATATTATATCCAATGTATGGGTGACTGGGTATTTTTATGGGATAGTATTCAAAACATGGAAACTGTTATATGTAAATATATATAAAATTGCTAGTAGTCAAGACAAACAGGTCAATTGTATATCAACACTCATTTACCGCAAGCTAAGAGTGGGAGCCAATTGGGAACCTAGCAACAAATTATAAAGTTCTTGGCATCATCCCTCCCTCAAAGAGCATTTTATGATGGCAGGGCTGAAATAAAGATCACTGCTCTACCATTTTAACTCAGCAGGTGGTCAGCAAGACAGTAATTCATCATTTTAAATATGTTATATTTGAAAACATATCTTATCTTGACTGGTACATTGGTATAATTGTACCAATGGTGAACCCCAACCATTTTATTTTTAAAAACATTAGTCATAACATAATTACTGATTATATTAATGTAAAGTAAAAATATCTAGGTAATCTGAAACTGCTCATTTTAAATACCTTAAAAAATACTTACATTGGCAGATTTAGTATCACATTTTATTTTCGTAGATCTTGATGTAGATGCAGAGTTACAGTGCTCACAAAAAAAGAGACAAAACATAAAAATAAGTGTTATTCATCCAGCATAACAATGAGCACCTGATAGTCAATCATGTAAATGATGCTCCACAAACACTAATATGATATAAGCCACTAAGTCTTATTAGTGTAGCTTACATATATATCATATAGCAAGTTTGTTTTGACACCTTGCAATAAAAAGAAACAGACAAAGGTTTACCTGCCATTTAAGCATTAAAGTTGAAAATTATATACATATATATATATATATATATATATATATATATACACTGTATGTATGTGTGTGTGTATATATATATATATATATATATATATGTATATATATATATATATATATATATAGAGCAAAAAAATGGAGCACTCACCAGAATTTGTAGGATGATACGAGAGGTTTATTAATCAAAAAATACTTCATACCTCAGGTCTATGGCTTGAGGGACAGTCTCAACGTTTCGGTCCTTATAGAACCTTCCTCAAGAGGCACAACCACACATATTTTGCATCAGGGCAACCAGCCCACCCAGAAGCCAGCTTCACACTGACCATGTCTAACAGGCCCCTATAAATACCCTAAATGGGCGCCAGAGCCCATCAGCCAAATGGCAGCACATGTGACCAGACATCCCAGCATAAACACTCACTCACCTGGTAATACTCAGCGTGAGTATGACAACATAAGGAAAACAGATTGCACCTGTAGCATCATAATAACAAGCGTGCAGATCCGGTAATTACATACCGCACCTACTTGCAATACAGCCCTGCCGCAAAGGAAAGACAACAAGCGGCCGGGCGCACTGCATATCCGGGCCGCACATATCATCACATGATGTGCGCCCTCCACGTGATCAGCTATCTCAGCCGTCCAGGGCAAGCGTACTGAACATCCGGATGGCACACGCAGCAGCATGGCGTGTGCCATCCATCCGGTCTGGGATGTCAACATCCGGTTCAAGCGCTACTAGCGCAGAACCCAGAATGTAACCATGTAATCAAGAGACAAATATATACAATACATAATAGAAATAAAAATAAAAAACATGTGCTGTCACCAGGGTACTAACAGGGACCCATTATACATGGAAGTATAGAATAGACACCATATATCATCAAAATTGTAATAATAAATAATGAAGAACAACATTCAAAAAAACCATCAAAAAAAACTATCAAAAACAATTAAATAACTAAACGGTGCATTGGTCACACAAAAAAAAATATATAAAAAAAAAAAAAAAAAAAAATTTTTAACGAAGAAAAACATTCAATGGATTGCATTCATTTAATCCATGAGGTGCTACTGTGTTTAGTCGAAAGATCCATCTTGCTTCGAGCTTTCTCAGCAATAGTAGCCGATCACCACCTCGTGTGGGGGGTGGGACCCAATCAATAATACGACAACGTAAAGATGACACTTGGTGTCCCCTAAGGAGAAAATGTTGGGCCACTGGTTTATCAGAGTTCCCGGTAGACAGTGCTTGTCTGATAGTGCTTCTGTGATTGGCCATCCTCTCGCGGAACTTGCATGAAGTCATGCCTACATATGCAAGCCCGCATGGGCACGTGAGTAGGTATACCACAAAGTCTAGTAGGCAATGCAACTTATAACGAATAGAAATAGGGCGACCACTATGTGGATGAGGGAAACTTGAACCGGGTATTAGTTGCCTACAAGTTGTGCATCCGGTACATTTTATACAGCCAGGCTTCTGGGTGATAAGCCAAGTATTATCCTTCAACCCCCTAGATTGAGGGGGGTGCATCAGCAGTTGTTTCAGGTTCTTGCCCCTGCGGAAAGCCATCATCGGTGGTTCCTGTGCTATATGTGATGATATGTGCGGCCCGGATATGCAATGCGCCCGGCCGCTTGTTGTCTTTCCTTTGCGGCAGGGCTGTATTGCAAGTAGGTGCGGTATGTAATTACCGGATCTGCACGCTTGTTATTATGATGCTACAGGTGCAATCTGTTTTCCTTATGTTGTCATACTCACGCTGAGTATTACCAGGTGAGTGAGTGTTTATGCTGGGATGTCTGGTCACATGTGCTGCCATTTGGCTGATGGGCTCTGGCACCCATTTAGGGTATTTATAGGGGCCTGTTAGACATGGTCAGTGTGAAGCTGGCTTCTGGGTGGGCTGGTTGCCCTGATGCAAAATATGTGTGGTTGTGCCTCTTGAGGAAGGTTCTATAAGGAGCGAAACGTTGAGACTGTCCCTCAAGCCATAGACCTGAGGTATGAAGTATTTTTTGATTAATAAACCTCTCGTATCATCCTACAAATTCTGGTGAGTGCTCCATTTTTTTTGCTCTATATTTGGACGTTCAGTTCTGGATCAGCACCCCAGTGGTTGAATTTTGCTTATGAAGATGAGAGTGCGACCCAACAACATATTTGATATTCTCTGAAGGGACTCAGTCTGGAGTTCACTTTTGGTCTGACACCCATCATGTTTTCTACATTTGAATCGGTACCCTGATGCTGCCTTCTTTTGCACGTACACTTTAGTATGGAATTCTTTTGTTTTTCTTTTTTTGTTTTTTTATTTTGAGTTTGATATATCAAGCATTCTATTAACTTTGTTTTTTGTAATTTTTTTACATTTTTTATATTTTTTGTATTTGTTTGGTGCATTGGTCACTCTCCTCGGTGGCTCTCTGGTTTTGTCGTATGTTTCTTGTTGTTTGTCGTAATTGTGTATCTGTTTGAGTTCTGATTCTGATGTCTCAGTCCAATCCAATAGCCTTTGATGAGGGCTTGCTTTTTGCTGCTGAAAATACTCTGGTATCGCTCACTGATGATGATGCCGATAAGGTGTACTTTGACCATCTCGAGTTCCAAAAATTGCCAGCAGAGAAATCTGCGGATATCTATTATAAGCTACTGAGACTTAAAAGGAGAGAGATGGAATTGACTTTACATGGTCAATTTCTTTCGGAATATCATAGATTTAAACGTATCCCACGGGGCTTTCGGGTGATCAATATTCCCACCATTGGTAGAACCAGTGCAATCTTTTGTAGCAAATGGTGTGGAGTACTAAATAAGTGCTCTCTTGATTTGGTTCTTTTAGTCGTTGAAGAAGTTGGACTCGAGCTGGTTAAAGTGCGTGATGAGATCAGTAAGCTAGAGAAAGCAAGCATACCTACGCTTAAATTGGATCGGTCTGAGGCCTGGTTAGACAAACTACAAACACAGGTTGAAACTTTTAGGGATGATTTGGTCTCCTTTAAGAGGAAAAAACTACAGACAGTTGCTAATGATTATGCCACCCATAATGTATATAGGTGGCTGACGGGTAATCAATCTGGTGGTCAACGTCAGAGGAATTTTAGAAATCCTAGGGTGAGGATATTCAATACTGCTGACTCCTCCTCCTCATCTCAATCTGCCTCCGACTCTGATGCATTAAACCCCCTACCTCCGAGTGGTTTTTTAGCAACGGCTCGGCTGGGAGGGCTGGATCCCGGATTCGTAGGCCCCACCCGAGGAGAGGGGGTTACAAGGAGAAGAGGGAGGAGAAGAAGGATTTGAGTCTTATTTTCAATCTCTCTGATTATTGTTTGTCAAGAGGTGAGAGATCCCTGTTGTCTCTTGGCTTGTCCTTTGTGCCCACATCTAGACATGATCGGTTTAACCTTGCGGTTGATCATTTTAAATTTGGGCGCAAATTGAGACTAAAATAATTTTTTAATGACCAACAGGGTGATTCTAATATATTTGAACCATCTGCATTATCTGCTCCAAGTTTTTTTGACCCTCAGTCGTCCAATGCAAGCATTCGCACATTTCTTAGGATGACTGAGGAGGACTTTAAGACCGTGAGCCTTTCACCAAAATTTGGAAATTTGACGCCTGATCAAAGAGCAGCTATTGATTCATTGAGGCATAACACCATGATTGTGATTCGCCCCGCTGATAAGGGTGGGGTGGTAGTAATTCAAAATCATGCTGACTATGATGCTGAGATCAGGCGCCAACTCTCTGACAATGAGGTATATCGGTTATGTGATGGTAATCCGATGCCGGCCATTAAGAGATTAATTGATGGTCATATTGACCGGGCTGTCACTTGTGGATGGTTGACTGACAGTATAGCCAATTTTTTGAAGGTTGAGCACCCAGTGTGTCCTATCATCTACACTTTGCCAAAGGTTCATAAATCGTTGGTTAAACCCCCGGGGAGACCCATCATCTCCGCGGGGGGCTCGTTATTGCAGCCTTTGGCAATGTTTGTAGATGGTTTCTTGCAGAAGCTCCTCCCATTGATCCCCAGTTACCTACGAGATACTGTGGATTTTCTTGATAAGATTCTGCAGATTTCTGATTTGACTGATGATATGCTTTTGGTCACTATGGATGTTTCATCCTTGTACACCATCATTCCCCATACCCAGGGTGTTGATTCTGTTAGGAAACTCATGGGTGGGGTGAGTTTTGGTGGTCCTCCTATTGAGTTTATTTTAGAACTTCTACAACTGATTTTGATACAGAATCACTTTGTGTATAATGGCTGTTACTATATGCAGGTATCAGGCACGGCCATGGGCACTAATGTGGCCCCAGCCTATGCTGGGATATTTATGCATGATTATGAATCTACCAACATCATTCCTAGATATGGTGGCCGAATTACCCATTATAAACGTTTTATCGATGATGTTTTTTTGATTTGGAGAGGCACCGAGGAGGAATTTAATACTATGCTTTTTGAACTCAATCATTTGGATTGCACTGTGCGTTTTACTGGCAGCTGTCATCGTGAGTCGATCAATTTCCTGGATGTGACTGTTTTTCGTACTGGCACCCGATTGGGTACTACATTGTTCAGAAAGGACACTGATCATAACACTTTGCTATATGCAACTAGCAATCATCCACCTAAGTTGAAGGATAGTCTCCAAGTCTCTCAATTCATGAGAGTACTGAGGAATAACACGGATCCAATAATGGCAGAACAACAAATACTTGAGATGAAGGAGAGGTTTATTGAACGGGGCTATAAAAAGAAGGTTGTGGAAAACTGTCTAATCAGGGCACGCTGCAAGCTGCCTCATGACCCTAAACGAAAGCATAATCGTATGCTTTTTGTTACTCAATATGATGGTGCGTCTAACTCTGTGGCTAGGTCCTTGCGTAGACATTGGCCTATTATTAAATCTGATCCTACCCTGTGTAAAGTAGCACAGGAACCACCGATGATGGCTTTCCGCAGGGGCAAGAACCTGAAACAACTGCTGATGCACCCCCCTCAATCTAGGGGGTAGAAGGATAATACTTGGCTTATCACCCTGAAGCCTGGCTGTATAAAATGTACCGGATGCACAACTTGTAGGCAACTAATACCCGGTTCAAGTTTCCCTCATCCACATAGTGGTCGCCCTATTTCTATTCGTTATAAGTTGCATTGCCTACTAGACTTTGTGGCATACCTACTCACGTGCCCATGCGGGCTTGCATATGTAGGCATGACTTCATGCAAGTTCCGCAAGAGGATGGCCAATCACAGAAGCACTATCAGACAAGCACTGTCTACCGGGAACTCTGATAAATCAGTGGCCCAACATTTTTTCCTTAGGGGACACCAAGTGTCATCTTTACGTTGTCGTATTATTGATTGGGTCCCACCCCCCACACGAGGTGGTGATCGGCTACTATTGCTGAGAAAGCTCGAAGCAAGATGGATCTTTCGACTAAACACAGTAGCACCTCATGGATTAAATGAATGCAATCCATTGAATGTTTTTCTTCGTTAAAAATTTTTTTTTTTTTTTATATATATATTTTTTTGTGTGACCAATGCACCGTTTAGTTATTTAATTGTTTTTGATGTTTTTTTTTAATGTTGTTCTTCATTATTTATTAATACAATTTTGATGATATATGGTGTCTATTCTATACTTCCATGTATAATGGGTCCCTGTTAGTACCCTGGTGACAGCACATGTTTTTTATTTTTATTTCTATTATGTATTGTATATATTTGTCTATTGATTACATGGTTACATTCTGGGTTCTGCGCTAGTAGCGCTTGAACCGGATGTTGACATCCCAGACCGGATGGATGGCACACGCCATGCTGCTGCGTGTGCCATCCGGATGTTCAGTACGCTTGCCCTGGACGGCTGAGATAGCTGATCACGTGGAGGGCGCGCACATCATGTGATGATATGTGCGGCCCGGATATGCAATGCGCCCGGCCGCTTGTTGTCTTTCCTTTGCGGCAGGGCTGTATTGCAAGTAGGTGCGGTATGTAATTACCGGATCTGCACGCTTGTTATTATGATGCTACAGGTGCAATCTGCTTTCCTTATGTTGTCATACTCACGCTGAGTATTACCAGGTGAGTGAGTGTTTATGCTGGGATGTCTGGTCACATGTGCTGCCATTTGGCTGATGGGCTCTGGCGCCCATTTAGGGTATTTATAGGGGCCTGTTAGACATGGTCAGTGTGAAGCTGGCTTCTGGGTGGGCTGGTTGCCCTGATGCAAAATATGTGTGGTTGTGCCTCTTGAGGAAGGTTCTATAAGGACCGAAACGTTGAGACTGTCCCTCAAGCCATAGACCTGAGGTATGAAGTATTTTTTGATTAATAAACCTCTCGTATCATCCTACAAATTCTGGTGAGTGCTCCATTTTTTTGCTCTATATTTGGACGTTCAGTTCTGGATCAGCACCCCAGTGGTTGAATTTTGCTTATGAAGATGAGAGTGCGACCCAACAACATAATATATATATATATATATATATATATATATATATATATATATATGAGAATGTGTGCCATAGCGCTATGTGATAATACATTCTCATAAAAGCCCAGGATAAATCAATGCAATCAATTCTTCAGCAACAGTGAAAACAACAGAAAGTCCAATAAATCAGGATGGCAGCAATCTTTTATAAATCACACCAAATCCACAATCTGAACACTATGCTCTTGAGGAGGTCCAAGTGACGCCATTGTATTTGCATCAGGATGAAATGCATTGCGTCGTCAGAATGGAACCATTGTATGTTATGCTAATATGCTATTATTACTGTTTAAAATCCTATCATACCCCATACCCACGAATACACATATAAATCAGTGATGACAGACATGTCTGGTAGACATGTTTGTGACAATAATTAAGAATACACAAGGATACTGTGAGTATTTGCTCTGCATATTGATACAGTGTGTCTATGACAATTGCAATATAACACAGACACTGATATGCTAAATGTAGATTTGGAAACAATGGTCAGACGTTTAGCCATCGTTTAACAATTGTAGGCCTTGTTGATGTGGTTAAGTAGAACTAACAGTTGTAATCTGGAGATCCTTTTGTTAAACTGATCAGATTGTTTGCCAAAGCTTGCTCCATCTATGAACAGGACAAACCCCATTGTCTGTCATTCTTTTAGTTCAGATAGAAGTAACATTAATAATAACCAGTTTGAAGCCATGTATATGAATATATATATACATATGTAAATTCACACTAAAACGATCACATGGGTATCCACAATGCATGCACACATATATACAGTTGCATTTGTAAACAGAAACACACACACAGCGCATGTTTTGGGCTGTAACACAAACCCTACACGCAGCGCACCTTTTTACACTACATGTAGACACACAACGCATACTTACATATAACCATAAATATACACGCACTCATAAAAGGTTCCTGCACATTATGGTTTATATTAAAGTTATTAATTATGATGTAAAATGTATGTATTTGATATTAATGGTATACAACATGATAGACATGGCATGTTTGGTACTAAACTGACACACTGTTTATTTCCAGATATCTGAATCTATCAGCGAGGGAGTCGCATCTTGCGTTTGATGGTTATGGAATAAAGGAAATTATTGGTTAGAATGCATTCTGTATGTAGTGTCTATTGATTAGTTAAAACACACACAAAGAGCCATTGGAGGGCTGAACTACTATTGTACAAACTGACCTATGACAGAAGAACCAAGAAGAAGAACCAATAGGATTATGCCAACTCGTTCCTATTGTATTGCCTGCTCTCTGTAATGGTATATATTCAGGCGCTCTGTATTCAGTAGTATGTCATCATAGTCTTTCTTTTGACGTAGGCTTCACCTTTGATGCCGGAAATCTAGATCCAAAGCGCCTGTGTAATGTATCGACTGTACCTTATTTCTGTATAATCCTTTGCGCTAATTGTATTTAGATCACAGCGTGTAACTAAATGCTTTTTATGTGAATAATAATTTTTGTGATTTGGAACCACACTCAAAGTCTGGAAAGCGATTATTTCATTTGCGTACGCTACGCTAAACAGCAACATTTAGGTATATAGATCATTAGGTATTCATAGATTGTTTTATATATGTAAATGGCATTGCACTGTGTTCATTCTATGTTTTGTCTTTGAGCTCCAGACAATAAGATTATGTATATGGAGAGCCATTCAAGAAGTTATTTTGAGTCATTTAATAAGCCTTATAATTTTTTACATTCTGGTATGAGACCACTTTATTGCTTTTATGGCAAATTGGTGGATAGTGATACACTGTTGCCCTAGGAGGCACTCTTGTTTTGTGGGAGCCTAATATTATTTTTAATATGAGTGTTTTAAAATATTTTTTTTAGTATTTAAGTGAACCTATTTTTAGCAAATAAAAGTCTGTTACTAATGCCTAATGTACCTTTGTGAGATGCCACCATAGCAAAGTATACATCAAAGAGCTCTCTGTAATTTGAAAGCTCCGACAGAGACTATTGTGATCACCTAAATGACATTAATCCCTAGACAGAGGGCCTGATTCAGACCCGCTCGCGAGCGCTGAGCGCTCGCAAGCGGGTCGATGGTGCCCTAATGCGCATGTGCACGACGGAGGGAGCTCCGTCGTGCGCATGCGCGAGACCCGCATAGCGACAGCCAAGCTGTCGCTATGGGTCTCGCACCAAAGGGGGCATGCTGTCGATGGTGAGTGACAGCACGCCCCCTTTGGTGGGCGTGCCGGGGGCATTGCTGCCCAGACGGAGGCGTTCCCATGGGAACGCCTACCGTCTGGGTCCGGCCCCACTGACATCACTAGTGATGTCAGTGGGAGTGCTTTGGGCTCCCACTGATAGACCGCAGGGTCTCGTCGCAAGCCCGATGGTCTTGACCATCGCGACCATCTTTTTGGCCACTCGCATAAGCTGTGGGTGGTCACCCACAGCTATGCGAGCGGCCAGGAGGCCGCTCCATTTTTAGGTAGGAGGGCCCTGATTCAGAGCGAGCGCTCTTGTCAGAGCGTCCGGTTCTGAATCAGGCCCAGAGCCCCAACTGAAATGCATAAAACCTAGCTGGATTCATGTGAACAGAACCCTACTAAAATATAGTGATTTAGCTAAATTTTTGTAGTACTGTATTTCTAAATTTGGATTTAAATGCATCAATCCTTTACATGAGCATGTTATCGCCTGCAGTGATAAAGACATAGCTAGGTGTTAGAACTGCTGTTAGGAAAACAGCTTTGTAGTAATAGGCCCATTAACAGTCAATTACTGTGTTTATGAATAATATCGTTGCTTACAGTATTGGATAAATAGAGTATGACGTATCTGGGTGAAATTTTATAACATGCTGTACATTGATTTTTTTGAAAGAACAAAAAGTAAAAATCTTTGTAGACCTATGACCCTTGTTTAAGCAAATTTTATTTTGTACATGTCATCTCTAGAAAAATGTAAGTGCATTTTGTCTGTTAATTACCGTGTTTGGTGAGGGTAGCCCTTACCTTTCTGCCTTTGGGAAATCCAATGGTACTACTTAAGATTGAATCCCTTAATGAAAATTGAGAGATCCACTTATGGGCTGCAGATGCACAGGTACATTTAACATGAATTGTACCATTATTATACATGTCGAAGTGTTACGCCTTGGCATAGCTTCACTCAAAATATGAGCTTACATAAAACCAGGGGCATAACTAGAACTTTGTGGGCCCCATAGCAACATTTTTAAGAGGCCCCCCAACTTAGGCCTCAACCAGAGTGTATACATATATATAAATGTATATACATGTGTGTGTGAGTGTGTATATATATATATATATATATATATATATATATACACACACACACATGTGTACAGGGCCGGAGCTAGGCTGAGCTGCGCCCAGCACCGTCCTGTGTTGCCACCCCTTCCCTCCTCCGCTCCTTCCCCCTGAGTTTAAATATGAACTATAGCGCTGGGAGGGAGGTGGGCGTTTCCTGCGCCCTCCGGAAACAATAGCGCTCTGGGCGATGGACCGGCTTGCCCGTGCCTGGAGCCGCTACTGCATGTGTATATATACAAATATATATGTGGCACTCCCATAGTTATGGGGTCACCCGTTAGTTAGTTAGGGGTTCACTTGGATGACCTGCAGCCCCTGTCAAATTATATATATATATATATAATAATAAACAAACAGAGTGCAAATCTGTAAATTGAGATTAGTCCCAAGTAATTAAAATTATTTGACGTGGGTCTATGTGCAATGCCTCGTATATTGGGCCGGCGTTTTTCCTTCTTTTCAATAATCCCTGTATCCACAACACAGGTACTGAATTGCTACAAATAAAATAGAAGGAGCACCATAGTGCATTATCTCAAACATTTATTTAGAAAACAAATTTCCATCAAACATGTCTTGAATGACGTACCGAAAAAAGCGGTCAGACCACCGCAAGTATACAGCACACAAAATCAAGTCTCCGGGCTGCTTGTTCCTTCTATTTTATTTGTAGTAATTATATATATATATATATATATATATATATATATATACACCTTATTAATATTAAATCCCATGGCAGCAGGTAGTTGAACTCTCACTGACCCTGTCAATTTGGCTGTCACTAAGCCTGCGCTGACAAGACAGAATACTACTGTGCCGGGCAGCAACAACACTCAGCCCGGTAAAATCCTCCAAACCTACAGTGTTGGAGGACAGAGTTGCGGGGCAGAGGAGCCTGAAGGGCTGGCCCGGCTGGGGCCTGGAGCCAGTGAGAAGTGTTAGGGAAGCAGGAAGCTGAGGTGGGTCAGCCAGCACTAATGTATAAAAGAAGGCAGCGTAAGGGCGATATGGGGTAAACAAATGGTAACTTACCTGTGCAGCAGCCCAACGATGTAGCCATCAGGAATGTAGAGCGGGTCAATGAAGGAGCAGGTGTCAGCCGACAGTCATGAGAATGACTGCGGGACAGGGCTGGTGGTCAGCGGCTGTGGCACAGTCAAAGAAGCTGCCACAGTGTGGAGTGATCCGGGGTGAGGTGGCCAGCATGAGGACCCTGGCTCAAGATTCCTGTAGTAGTGCACGGGAGCAACACGGGCGGTGTGATAGATGCCCTGTCGGAAGACCCCCTGTGATGAAAAAAGGCCCCTGGAGCTTTTAGCTGCCCTGCCCTACCTGCTAATCATCAGGAGACCCTGCTGCCAGAGACGAGGTCACTGAAGAGGAAAGCACTGCCAAGACTATGCTGCCGCCGGATAAGCCACCGCGGAGGCAAACTCAGTGGAGGACCCCTGCTGCTGGGCAGCAAAAAACATGCAGGCAATGTGCAGAGATGCCCGCCCACTTTAGGACCAAGGCTGAGAGGACCCTGCTGACAGGCGCCCGACTGAGAAAGGGAGCTCACTGCAGAATCAACACCGTTGCTGGAAAGCCACTGCCTCGAAGAAGAACGCACGCCCAGACCACCTTGTAGTTTCACCTATAGGTGCAGGGGGTTGCTCGCTTGGCCGGTGGGCCCCCTAAGCAGCCGGGCCCCATAGCAAGTGCACCCCCTGCACCCTCTATAGTTACACCATTGCATAAAACCCTTTCCTTCCCCAACAAGAAGAGCCCTTCCTGATGTCCCTGCAGTAGCTCACCTGTACTCATACCCTAAATGGTCTATTTTTCAGGCAGTTGCTTGAGAATTTTGAAAATGTATCTGACTTTGCAATAATGTGAAGACACTGTGAGTTGGATGAGTAGGATGAGTTATTATGCATTCTGCAGCTCATCTAATTATTAGAAGTGTTTTGGCAAGTGCAAGCCCTGCTTGCAAATTATCTGCCATTTCAAAGAAACAGGATTGCAACATTTGACTCAAAGATTTGTGCTCTGTCTGCATAGAACAACCACCAAACTAAGGGCCTCATTCAGATCCACTCGCGAGCGGCTGTCCCCTCGCAAGTGGGTCGATGGTGTGCACTGCGCATGCGCACGACGGAGGGAGCTCAGTCGTGCGCATGCGCGAGACGCGACAAGCGAATGACTTTCCTTCGCTCGTTGTGTCTGATCAAAGGGGGCGTGCTGTCGATGTTGATTGACAGCACACCCTCTTTGGTGGGCGTGCCGGGGGCGTGCCTGCCAGATGGAGGCGTTCCCAAGGGAACGCCTACCATCAGAAGCCGGCCCCACTGACATCACTAGTGATGTCAGTGGGAGTGATTTTGGCTCTGATAGAGCCAAAATCACTCCGGGCCTTGCGGTTGAGAAACTCAACCGCAGGCTTCGGCTCGCAGTGGCGATGGTCGCGATGGTCAAGACCATCGCGACCATCATCCTGCACGCTCGTATATGCTGTGGGTGGTGACCCACAGCTATACGAGCGTCCAGGAGGACGCTCCATATATATGGAGGTGGGCCCTGATTCAGAGCGAGCGCTCTGGTCAGAGCGTCCGGCTCTGAATCAGGGCCTAAGTTAAACTATACAAGGTATACAATACTGTAGGTCTAATTTAAAAAACAAAAACAAAACAGTTTCCTGTCCTTATTTTAGCAGAAATGCAAAAACAAAACGGTTGTTGTTTAGTTATTATATAGATTGTAAGCTTGCGAGCAGGGCCTTCCTACCTATATATCTGTCTGCTATTACCCAGTTTTGTTCTATTAATGTTTCCAGTTGTAAACAGCAACGGAATATGTTGCGCTATATAAAAAACTGTTAATAAATATAATAACAGTTACCACAGGCATGGGGTCATGTTATACCTCATCAATTGCAGCACAAATTTCCTCTGTCTGTTGCCTCAGTAATGCAGGAGAACACATCTAAATAATAAAAATACAAGTACAAATAAAGTGAATATATAGCCTTGAGCACAATTTAGAAAAAGAACCATGAAAATGGTATGTACCTCAGTACGTGTTTCCATTTTATCTTCAATTGCAGAATTTGTTGAGATTATTTCAGGTTTATCAGTTGCCTGAAGTAAAAAGAATTTACTGTTAGGCTAAACCATATTTAATAAATCTATATTAGTCTATTCAGTGTTAAATATAATATACATAATTCACTTAAAAATGGATTTTAATACAAAATGGCAGAGAATATATTTACAACACACAGCAAACAATCACTAGATCAAGACTGAACTTAAAGCACAAATGAATCAACAGAGTACATACAGTAGCATATATCAGCAGTAGGTAATAACCAGCCCCCCTTCACCATCAAAGTGTTTTTGGCAGTAAAGCATTTACTATAATAAGTTTCAATTTTGTATGGACATATTTCTATCAATTACTAGAAGCAAATAGCCTGTGTGCTGCCTATATTTATTATGGTCAACCACAGACTGTCACGCTTCATCTAATATTGCTAAATATCATAGAAGGGCTTACACAAGGGACTGACAGTAAGAATTACAGAGGCAGGAGATTGTGCCACATGCTGAGACTGTGTACAGCATACGTATTTGTAGTGAGAGGATATAAACATTTTCTTATTAAATTAGAATTAATCTTTAGAGAAGTCTAAGATAAATAATTATTTACCACAATACAATAATATTAACAAATTATTAGCTTTTACAGGCTTATTTGTTGTTTTTAATGCATTTTAGTGTTATTTATTGTACTGTATAAATAAAGGTATAGCTTGAGGAAGGAGGCTGCTAGCACATCAATCAAGTGGCTTATGAGAATGCAGCAGATCTTTTTAGTGTTAAATAAGCTGTTATTGCAAGAATTATGTCTTCCTGTAGGATTACCTATAGTCATACCTATCTCTTCTCCTAAAGCTTTGTTGGGTTAATGCAAGATTTCTATCATCATGTAGGATTACCTATAGTCATACCTATCTCTTCTCCTAGAGCTTTGCTGGGTCACCATCTGCATTATTTCTTATTAGCAATGTGCGCTGGCCCCCATGTTTTGGTTCTAATTCATCTCTGTGTTTTGGTTTTAAGAAAACCAACGTGACGTGTTTTGGTTTTGGATCTGTATTTTTTGGCAACAATATATAAAAACAGCTAAAATCATGTAATGTGGGACTGTTTTTGTTTTTTACAGTATTATTAACCCCAACAACATTAATTCTCAGTTATTTCCAGTCAATTTTGACCACGTTACTGTGCACAATATTGTTCACCAATATTGTCCAAAGGCTGGCTGGTTCAGCTAAGCAACACAACAGCGGCACAAACGCACGGCAGTTTAAAAGACTACAGCATATCTGAAACATTGCCACACAGCAGTGGCAGACAGGATGGCAGTTTAATAAACTATACGGCTCCTTAGAAACCGAAAATATTTTTATTAATCAAAACCTAGATCAGAGGACCGAGGGCAGTATAGGGGAATGTAGGTTTAGTATGTATGCAGTGGAAGACAGGTAAAAGTTGTTTAGTTAGTTAATTTAATTTAATTGTTTGCTTGCAAGAGCAAATTTAAGATACAGTAAAATAATTAAAAACACAGCTTTTTAGAACTTTAGTATTCTTCAGCAATATGCACTAGAGAAATTATTTACAGCAGTCAACATTACTACCTTTGAGAAAGCTGTCAGTGATAAGGAAACACATCAGGCCTACCAGCAAAGGATTTCTCTCCCTTTCCATTGCTGTTAGAGTGACTGTTTTAAGGAAGAGATGCACATGATACCTAAAACCGGAGGATCAAAAATGACAAGCCATTTTTGGGAAACTCTGCTAAGGGGCCTAGACCACAGCTAAGGGATTGCATGGGCTGCAAGCTATTAGTAACCCTGCTGGACTTTTGGACTTCCTATAAACCAAGTGGAACCGGTAACTACTGTATATAAAGTCTCTGATTCCTACACAAAGCACTTTGATTGTGATTAAGTTTTTTCCTTTGGTGGACAGAATACCATGCATAATACAGTATGATATTTTCAATTATATGCTATTAATTCAATATTCATGTGGTTTATGTACAGTGCATCCAGAAAGTATTCACAACGCATCACTTTTTTCACATTTTGTTATGTTACAGCCTTATTCCAAAATGGAATAAATTCATTTTTGTCTTCAAAATTCTTCACACAATACCCCATAATGACAACGTGTAAAAAGTATTTTTTTGCAATTTTTGCAAATTTAATAAAAAAAAACAACTAAGAAATCACATGTACATAATTATTCACAACCATTGCTCAATACTTTGTTGATGCACCTTTGGCAGCAATTGCAGCCTCAAGTCTTTTTGAATATGATGCCACAAGCTTGGCACACCTATCTTTTGGCAGTTTCACCCATTCCTCTTTGCAGCACCTCTCAAGCTCCATCATGTTGGATGGGAAGCATTGGCGCACAGCCATTTTCAGATCTCTCCAGAGATATTCAATTGGATTCAAGTCTAGGCTTTGGCTGGGCCACTCAAGGATATTCACAGAGTTGTCCTGAAGCCACTCCATTGATATCTTGGCTCTGTGCTTATGGTCGTTTTCCTGCTGAAAGATGAACGTCGCCCCAGTCTGAGGTCAAGAGCGCTCTGGAGCAGGTTTTCATCCAGGATGTCTCTGTACATTGCTGCATTCATCTTTCCCTCTATCCTGACTAGTCTCCCAGTTCCTGCCACTGAAAAACATCCCCACAGCATGATGCTGCTACCACCATGCTTCACTGTAGGGATGGTATTGGCCTGGTGATGAGCGGTGCCTGGTTTGCTCCAAACATAACGCCTGGCATTCACACCAAAGAGTTCAATCTTTGTATCATCAGACCAGAGAGTCAATCAGGTGCATTTTGGCAAACTCCAGGTGGGCTGCCATGTGCTTTTTACTAAGGAGTGGCTTCCGTCTGGCCACTCTAATGTACAGGCCTGATTGGTGGATTGCTGCAGAGATGGTTGTCCTTCTGGAAGGTTCTCCTCTCTCCACAGATGAATGATGTACCTCTGACAGAGTGAGCATCGGGTTCTTGGTCACCTCCCTAACTAGGGCCCTACACGACAACTCTAGGAGAGTCCTGGTGGTTCCGAACTTCCTCCATTTATGGACGATGGAGGCCACTGTGCTCATTGGGACCTTCAAAGCAGCAGATATTTTTCTGTACCCTTCCCCAGATTTGTGCCTTGAGACAATCCTGTCTCAGAGGTCTACAGACAATTCCTTGGACTTCAGGTTTGGTTTGTGTTCTGACATGCACTGTCAAGTGTGGGACCTTATACAGACAGGTGTATGGACTACAAAATCATGCCCAAACAACTGAATTTACCACAGATGGACTCCAATTAAGCTGTAGGAACATCTCAAGGATGATCAGTGGAAACAGGATGCACCTGAGCTAAATTTTGAGCTTCATGGCAAAGACTGTGAATACTTATGTACATGTGATTTCTTAGTGTTTTTTCTAATTAAATTTGCAAAAATCTCAATAAAAACTTTTTACACATTGCCATTATGGGGTATTGTGTGTAAAATTTAGAGAACAAAAATGAATTTATTCCATTTTGGAATAAATCTGTAACATGACAATATGTGGAAAAGTGAAGCATTGTGAATACTTTCCATATGCACTGTATATTAGGAGGAGTGAGTGTAACAGAAAAAAAAGCATTTAATGCTGCTGGCTACCCTGTATGGAGGAGCTCTGGGATGTGTGCTTGTACTATGCTCTCCGTCCGGTGTCCGCTGTGAAATGGCGCCCAAATCACCATGGGAGGGACTTATATTGAATCCAAAACACACACTTTATGACGCTGGGAAGATGACATTTTGCCTCGTTTTGGAGCCGAGCCTGGTGGGAAAATCCAAACCACAGATCGGATTCAGTAGTAATCAATAAGTTCGGGTAGGTTCGGTTCTACAAAGTTCGGGTGGGTTCATTTACTAGGTTCATCTCTATTTCTTATGACACTGTGGGCCAGAGAGAAACAGTAAATGACCACACAGATGGTATATGCATAGACTGTGCTCTGCTTAGAGCCTTTGTTGCTGCAGCATAGGAAAACACAGCAATACATCTGTGTCAGTGTTCATGTGTAAAAACAACAGTGCAAACAGAAGGAAAATGTAGGAGACGATACTGGCTCAGCTATTGTGCTTTGACCACAATATGGCACTAAAGAAACCTATTTAATGTTATAGATATATGCAGAATAACACAAGTGAGAACATGTGATGACAATTATATCCACCATATTGAAATTATATTGCTGTGCAGCTAGTAACAAGAGATGGGTAATTCCATTTAACTGATACTGATTTATGAAAAAATTGTAGAGAAACTCCACAGGCTTTGAATCAGTAAAAAAAAAGTAAAATAATTGGCCTTGGATAATTGGACCACAATGGGCCCGATTCTGAGGTGACCGCATGGCGATATTGGTGTTCAATGCATCTGAGTGGCACTGCGAATGCGTCCCAAAGGTTACTGCAGGGGGAGAAAGGCAATTTTGGTGGGAGTTACTGCGTGGTAACAAGTCAGGTGAGGGTGTGTTGCTGACGTGTCCTGGCCAG
This sequence comes from Taudactylus pleione, assembly GCA_031769625.1. NCBI lineage: Eukaryota > Metazoa > Chordata > Amphibia > Anura > Myobatrachidae > Taudactylus > Taudactylus pleione. The sequence goes on from JAUIMM010000243.1 coordinate 1,155,747, forward strand.
TGACTGCGTCTTTTTTTGCAGTTGCTTTGGAACTGGAGGCCATGTTCAAATGGACAATGGTGCGACGTTTTATGCAAAGCGGTATATTACAGCCGCAGCAGGTTGGGCGTTTTTGCACAAATTCTGTTAGCTGTGGCATTAGCATAAAGTCACTGTCACAATGCATAAAAAGACACAGTCACAGCTGCATTAGTGTCCACCTCTGAATTAGGACCAATTTCACTATTTACAAAGAAGCAGGATCAATGATCACCACTGCTCAACAATTATGGGAGCTGGATTCTACAACCATAAAGAGAGCTGCCCGTGCTTAGATGTCAGTGCTAGTCATGGCTTCACAGGACCATCACTGCTTAACATACAGTAAATAAATAATTGGTGTATCCTTTATTGTATGCAGTGGTCCATATAAATAAATAAAGAATTGCAGAAAAAGAAGATTAGGCATCGTGCTGCATCCCAAATTCAGAACTACCACCGTCTCTTTACAGCCCAGGTTGACTTGCGCTATTACACAGAGATCACAAGTGCTAGTGCAGGTTGGGGGTAGGCAAGGTATAGATAAAGCATGTACCTCCAGAATTTCTATCAGATCCTGACCTTGTTGGCTAGGGTTATTAAAATGGATGGGACCCTTAGAGTGCCACCTTGACTCATTATACTAACCCTTAAAAAATAAACATTATTTTGAAATAAAGTTTTACTGAATAAAACACTTCCCACTCAGTATTACAGTATTACCTATAAAATAAACTTTTTTTTGTCTTAGTAGCTCTCCCAGCCTGTAACTTCCTCTATTTATTTGCTAAAAGGCTAGGGTCTTTTTAGATTTCTTACATCAAATCTGAGAAGAATCCATGTACTCCTGCTTTTTTATAAATTTATGTAAAATATGCTACTAATTTAGAGATAGAAATAGAATATTGGGTGCAAAGCATGCTGGGGCTAATATATTAAATCAGATCATAGCCCATATCAATAAAAAAGTTATTGCATAACAAGACACTGCACTAAGGGCCTGATTCAGACCCGCTCGCAAGCGCATTGCACTCGCAAGCGGGCTGATGGTGGCCCAGTGTGCACGCGCGGCGTGAGCCCCATAGCGAGTGAGACCTTCACTCGCTCCGGAACTCACAGCAAAATGGGGCAGTTGTCACTCGCCCCATTTTGTAGGCTGGGAGGGGGGGTGGCTGAACAAATGGAGGCATTCCCGAAGGAACGCCTGCCATTTGTGGGCGTCCCTACTGACATCACTCGTGATGTCAGTAGTGGACTTCCGGCTCTATTAGAGCTGGAAGTCCACTCGGCATTGCGAGTGCTGAGACCCTACCTTAGGGTCTCCTCGCAATGCCGATGGTCGTGATAATCTGGACCATCGCCTGCCCGCTCGCACTAGCTGTGGGTGGGCACCCACTGCTTAGCGAGTGGACAGGAAAATAAAAAATACTCCCCACCCTGATTCAGAGCGTGCGCTCGCAAATAGCGAGCAGCTCTGAATCAGGCCCTAAATCCGAAATATACAGTTAGAAAGTCCATATTACAATCTCTGCATTTTAAAAGCACTGTACGGTATTTTGAATGTGATAAATTTCAGTGTGTTAGAGAAAGGAACTAACAAATGTCTGGCGCTATCTCAGTTTTCCAGGTAATACTGTAGGTTTTACCAACACGTAGGGGTGTATCTATAACAGGTGCAAGCTGTGCAATGCACACGGGCCCCTGGGTCCAGGGGGGCCCACATCGCATGCATTTATTAAATACTTACCTCTCCAGAGACTCACATAGGCTGTAGCAGCACTGTACAAATCGACTGGAAAATGGCCACCGTGGCCATATTCCCGGCATATTTCACAGACACAGTAGGAAAATAACCAAGAAAATGTCTGCCGCACCATTTCCCGGTGACTTGTACATATGCAGTAGACTTTAGGATAACACTACTATAATGCCCGGAGTTTGCTGCACCCAGTGCACTGCCGGCCACTGGGTAGAGAAGAGGGGGCCCCAGACGGAGACTGCACACTGGCCACCTCCACTCTTAATACACCTCTGCAAACAGGATTTAAGCGTTTTGACAATATGAATATTCACTTTTACCTTTTCCATTTCAAAATGTTTAGGCTAATGGATTTTATAACCCTACAGTTTGGAAAGTTTATTTATATGTATATTTGTGTGTTTTATGGATAATGTCAAAATAGATGTTACTCAAGAAGACTAATAATTCACATATTGTAAACTAACATAAATCTTTGCACATACCTAGGCCTGATTCTGAGTCAGATGCAGCGACTATTTCTGATGCAGTGGAGCAAATTTATTTCTTCTGCACGTGCGTCTAAGTTGCACTGCGCATGCTTCCAGATTCCGTGTGCACAGAGTGGCAGTTGAGATTGAGGTGTCTCAGAAATGTTTTTAAAATGTATTGGGCATTCCGGGGTGATGACTGGGAGATGGCTAAGTGGATGCACGGAGATGGTACATGGGAGTTATTGGAGAGTCGTCGGCATGTCACTTATAATTGTTGCGTACAGAGACACAGAATCATTCACATAAGAGGTCATATTCAGACAGATAATCTGCACCTACCACACTGGCGTCACAAGGGGGTTCGGGGGGTGCGGACCACCCCCTCACTGACAGGAGCATGGTGCTGCATTACGTGCAGAACTCGGCTCCTAGCACAGTGAGGGAGCCGGCACTTCACACAGGCTGGTCCCCGGGGGCAGCCTGCACCTCCCGCACGGGTGTTCAGGGCAGGCAGCGAGGCTACAACCCCACCCACATGGCCACACCCCTGCCTGTGAGGCCACGCCCACTAATTTGTTGGTGCGCTGACAAGCCTGCACAGGGGCGCCGAGAGGGGGGGGGAGCGGGTACAGATTACCCGGGCCCGGGCTTCCTGAGGGGCATGGCGGGGGCCCGGGTCCGGCGCCGCTCCCCCTCCCTCACAGCAGCCCAGCACACAGCGTGTGCTGAGCTGCAGTGGAGACTGCTCGTGGCTGCTGAGCAGCAGCCACAGCAGTCTCCTATGCCTGTGGGGGGGAGTGATCACACTGATCACGCCCCCCTGGCTTTGAGCAGAGCTGAGGGGGCACAGAGCGCCCCCCCTCCCCAGCGCGCAGCGCCGCAAAGCGGCTCTGCATATCCATTTTTTTGTCCGGGATGGGGGCGTGGTCACGACTCCCGCAATTAGGCCACGCCCCCTATTACCCGGGCCCGTCACGGCTCTCAGCGGGCCTGAGCCTGCAGCACCGGGTGCACAGACAGGTAGGGATACCATAAGGCTTGTGCAAGTTTCAATGGTGCGATCGATGGTGCATCTACAGACAAACCAAGTGGTATTTCAGCATATGCAGATGCTGAAAGATGGTATCTCAGTCTTTGCAATTTAAGATGCATGGCTGTATACCGGGGAAGGGCTTCATAGTGAATAATGGACCTCATTCAGAGCCGGATGCTATTTGCGCTCGCTCGTTCAGAAAAAAGGGGTGGCTATTCAAATGAACCGTTCGCTCTTTGCTGTCTGTTCACGCCTCTAGGTCTGAACGAGCGAACAAAACATGCGGTCGTTTTTTGAAAAACTACGCCCCCTGGCCGCTCGCATCCTACGTCATGTCCGCTATTTATTAGATTAATCGAGAACTTCGACCAGCGTATGAACTGCTCGCTATTCTTGTGGTTGGTTTTTCCCACCACATCTTGCGAGCAGTTCTGACTATAAAATAACCCAGTGATGTGGTCAATGACGCTGCTGTATTAATTATGCACACCCTTAAAACGCCCGTTTTGACCTTTAAGCACGCCTTCGTTCTGATCTCTACTCCCCGTTTTCTAGCACCTTCCCCTGTTACCACCCACAAACGCCTCCTCCTGTCACTCAAAATAGCAGGCATTCGCTATTTAGTGAACAAACGATTTTTGGCCGCATTGACTGGTTCACGCATGCGTATTATTTACGATCCGTACGCTTGCGCAGTTGGGCAAACATCGCTCGGAACGAACGAGTGGCCGCTTACGAGCGGCTCTGAATCAGGCCCAAAGTCACAGACGTGCAACCGGCAAGACACAGACACAGACACAGGTGCATCCGAGTGAGAATCAGGCTCACTGTGTCTATAGTTATCAGTGGACCATATGGAGTGCCCTAACTACAATAACATCACTGTTTTTGCTTTTCTAGTTTTACTGAAAATTAATGTCAGATATTAGTATGGAATCTATGACCAACATACTTGGGATTCTTCCAGATAGAGCGTTTCCATCATGTTTTGCACAAGAGCTATAATATGTGCTAAATGACATAGAAAAATAAAAAATACACCACTCTTTACCTACTTAGTCCCTGGCAATAAATAGTTTACAATAGTTGGAGGAGAAGCCTGTTGAACATCAAAACAGTATGTATGACAGCACTTCAAAGTCAACTGTGCAGGAAAAATGACTTATGACAGATACGTGTGCAATCTGTTGAAACTAATAACACAACATTTAATTTAATTTTTGACAATAATAATTGTCTAATAACTTCAACAAAGCATTTCTGTTTCCATTGAGCAATGACACACATTGTCTTGGAGGTATTGTGGCTCAATTCCCTCTACAGAACTAATTTAAATCGTAGTTATTCTTTGCCTATTTTACATGAACTTTGTGCTTTAGGTCAGGCCAGAACACATAACTCTGACAGTGTGCCTGAGTCTACTTGCACTTGTGTCTATCCCCAGGAAAATGGCACCTGCGTTATTTTCTTAGTGCTTTCTGCACAGTTGGAGGAAAGGTGAGTGTAGTTTATGGGTGCAAGGTAAACAGTGTGAGCCCTTCTTGAAACAGCAGCTCATGTGCACCGCACACCATGCACCTATTATAGATACACCCCTGGATCTCTTTCTCCTTAGGGCTGGTGCAAATGCATGCTGATATTGATAATGGCTACTTTCACAAGCAGTTAGACAGGGGCAATGCGCTGCTTACATGAGGCCAACACTTAATTCAAGTGGAGATTCACATTTATTTCCGAGCATGAAATATGGCTGCATCTGCAGTTGACTTTCGTACAACTCTGGTTAAGCCACTGGGCGTCTAATGTAAGTAGCATAGAATAATTAAATATATACAGTATTTGCACCCGTAAATATTTTTTCAGAACCTACTTATATTTAGAAATGACTGTTCTAACATTGCTATGAGAATAATAATATCATTATTATTTTTGCACTCCTTCAAAAAAAAAGCAAAAGCATTTTAGTGTATGAAATAATAAATAGAAACATTTAAAATCATTTATCCATCACTAACCTTCTGATCCAGTAGCAATGTGTTTGTAGGAATTGCAGCAAAAGCTTTGTAGCGTGACTTGATTTTGTATGGCTAAAATGCACAAACAATTACCAATTATTTTTATTTAGTTTAGTTTATCAAAACTAAAGTTAACTGATTTGCTTTATAAACTATTGGCCTTATTCATTACGGATCGCTACTGCAACAGCGTATGCAGAACGGCCAATGGCGCTTACTGCGCAGTGCGCATGTGTGAGATGGTCTCTGCGATCACACTACGATCACATGCGCAGATCAAGGGACAGGACGTCAGCATTTGGGGGTGGTGACGGGGGGAAGTGGTTGGAGAAACGCAGGAGTGCCTGGCTGTTTGAACGTCGTTACATGGGCGTTCATAAATTAACCACGGCGACAGCATACGCATCTTGAATACTCGACAAGGTAAGCAATTTCTGAGTAAGGTTAGACCTGTTGTAATTGTGCGTGAGGGGCCGATATTACTCGATGTTCCTAATATATATGCAAGATTGCAAGGTATTACAGATGTGCAAAAGCGTTAGTGGGTGTCTCTATGCTGGCTTTGCGATTGCAGACATTAGCATATTCTTGCAGCAGGCCTGCGTGCGTAATCGCATCTGCGATAAAAATAGCGATCCGTAGTGAATCAAACCATATATTATTTAGCTCAGATTTTCATTATTTTTTGTGTTGTTTTGCTTTACAAGCACTATGACATGTTCTAACCTAACAGAAAGCTATTCAAATGCAAGTTATGTCCCTTCAGTTATGCAGATATTGTGGTTAATATACCGTCAATTAACTTGCAAATTAACCTGTAAATTGTATGAACTGTTAGGCCGGAAACTGCAAACAGCTTGCCTTGCTGGATATATAATCAAAGCACACACTCTTCTAGATTGTGTTTATCATTTAAACAGTTTATTAAATATGTACGGTAGTAGTTAGATTCCAGAGCCTCATGTTCAGATTTTAAGATACAATGTCATCTAAGTTAATTTAGCATAGTCTTTGCATAATGGGGTGCAATTGATGCAATATTTTCAGAACGTACTTAATATCAGGTTTGTGTTAAGATTTTAAATTAAATGTCTAAAACATTATAATAAAAAAATTATATTTCTTTGAAAAAAAAGTATTTTAAAAGTATTTCTGTTTTAAAATATTTTTGCTAAATTTCTTAGAATGCTTTCAAAATGTTTAATAATAATACTATAAACAAAAGTCTACCAATAGTAATATCAACTTGATCATAGATTTTCACCTTGTGTATAAGAACGGCATACATTGTAAAACATTATCCTTTTAATTAGAAATGTAAACATTTGGTTAAGAAGTACTCATATAATGTAAATGGTTGCTAAGGGCAATAAACACTATAACAATTTGGCATATATTAAGTATACAAAGTAATTCAAAAATAATTAAGCATCATCTTCAGAAAGCTCACTAAAGAGAACGTTAATAGTGTTTGACTTTTTATTTGCAATCTGTCAAAAAAAAACACGGGAAGCATAGAAGCACTTATTCACATTACTAAATGCAAATGGGAAGTCAAAACCAGTTAATTGTGCAAAATAAGCATTTATGCTGTTGCCCGTAAGGAAACCTAAAGTGGTGTCATTCTCTTCCATAAACTGATATAAACATTTATAAATGAGAATAATATGTCCTAGAAGGCAAACATTTAAGTAACATTGTAATAAATTTTAGATCTGCCAAACAAATGAAAATCACATATTTAAATTTCTACAGGATAAACATTGTTGACAGTAAAATCAGCTGCCTGAGACAGCTAAATCAGTAGATGCAAACCCCTACTTGCTTTAATGTTTTACATAATAATAATAATATGAAATGTTTCTTATACAGTATGGACTCAATCCAAATGTTTGCGAAGGGTGCGATGTGCTGTTGCCACGGTATTAAATCACCGGGAACTGCACCGCATCATGCACCCCTCGCAGCCCACTTTGCCCCGAATTCACATAATTCGCATAAATTTGTTCGAAGCCCTACGGGGCTGGGAGCACTTTAATGCAAATTCAGGCTGCTATAAAGTGCGGCCATTGCTGCGATGACTCGCACATGCGAGATCATCGTGGCTAAGTGGATCGAGCCATAGGATTTGATGTATTTTTGATTATAAAGCATAAATTGCTCTGTTATAGCCATAGATTATTATAGATTACCTAGAACTGAAAAAAAAAGTACAGTTTGCAACAGCAAAAAAGTGGCATTACTAGGGAGGTGTGGAGAGTGCGGGTTGCACCAGGTGGCACCACCCGATGGGTTGACACTAAAATAACAGAGCTGCTCTACTAATTTGGTATCACCCCATCAGGTGGTGTCACCAAGCAGCAGTGATAGCAGTTACTGATGACATGTGTATGCATGTCATCCACACTGTGTCCAAAGAGGTCATGTCCTAAAATGTAATTCATCAGGGGCCATGGCTTAGAGCCATGAGGTCAGACCACCGTTTGCAAGTGTGCGTCTTCGGCGTGGGCAAAGAGTCCAGAGCTGAATGGGTGATAGGGTGAGTAGGTGCACTGGATGACACCAACCCCAGTGACACTGTGTACAATATAATTTCAAACGCTGTACCATATTTTATAAATATTGTAGTTAATTTGTGCAACTGTAACCTTTAACACTACAGGTGCCTTACTTGCCATGATGCAAATATATATAAAAAGCATTACACAATTTGATCATAAAAATAATTTGATTTCTAAAACACCTTCAATTTAAAGAGTAACTTCAAAAAACTCTACAAAGCAAATACATTTCTGATCAATTGTTACATTCTTGACATTTGTAAAATTGTAGAGATTTTCTTTTAGTTCAGGATGCAAATATATTTATTTACTCCTATATCGAAGGAACCATAATCAATATATATAATCAATAATGTATGAAATTCCAGGTGCAACTATATTTGGCAGAGGCAACATGCTGTTTTCAAAAGGTAGCACATACATAAAAAATAATTATTCATACCATGTTTACTATAATATTAAAATGATAAATTAGTAACATTTAATGGTGCATATAAGATGCATAAGAAATGATCAATATATACCTTTGGATCATCTTGATCAGAGCTCTGAGCTAATGAGCTTGTTGTCCGCAATTCACAGGATCTTGACAAGACTGAATTTGATGGTGCCAAAGTGTTAGTAGGCAAAGTGTATATTGGTGTATATTTCCTTGATAATTCCTCAGTACTGTAGGAATGACATGAGTAGCTTGGATGCAGTGGTGGGGATATGCCCATTTCTGATTCCATATTTTCATGGCATATGTTTGAATAGGGTTGAGGAAAATCAGGATTTTGTTGAATGTCCATGGAGAAGCAACATTTTTCAGAATTTTGATTTGAACTCTCACTTGAAACATAAGAAGGTGATCTAATATTACCTCCGGATGGTGTACGTCTTTTTAAATGCGGTATCACATTTTCTTTTTGCCTGACAAATGATGGATTGAAATGTAAAGGAGGTGGAAAAAGTGTAACCTTTTTCGATTTACCAAATATACAATCTTTTTTTATTGGTGAACATAGATTTCTGCTTATTGGAGGTTTATCATTGAGTAATGAAATATTTTCTCTGGAAGAGAATGGTGGGGTAATAGATCTGCGATACAACTGAGAATATGGTGACACTGCTCCTTTTCGAGAAAGGAGTGTTCCTGAAGATGACTTAAAGTGTTTTGAGTCTGGGGAAAATGTTCTAAGGGGCTTCTGGTAGAATGAGGATTCTCCATGTAAAATATTGGAATCTGAAGCTGAAGGAAGAAATTCATTGTTCCATTGAAACTGTGGTATTTTGGATTCTTTTACATAGTTTAGTGAAAAACAAGATAAAGATTTTCGAGGTGGCTGCGATATCAAGGTAGCTTCCTGTAATGTTACAGTTTGGGAAGCTGGCTTAGGCTCAATTTGATAATAATTTGGAATTGGAGAGAGGGCTCTTTCATTATTTGATTTATTAGATTTTAGCAAAGAAGTTAAAAATGAAAGTCGTGATGACACAGGTGAAGCAGATTCAGGTCTTGGAACTGGTGATGTGCATACATTCATGCTACATATTGTTGAGGAAGATCCATAAAATGGAGAGTTAAGTGGGCTGGGGCTACGACAAAGAGGATATTTGATAACTTGTATAGGTAGAGGGGACAATGCTTTTGACCTTACACACTTGCTAATAATTGGTGCAACATGGCTTGAACTTTCAAAATTATTTGAAGCACTTAAGGATTTTGTTAAAGAAGTGTTGCCTGGACTTTCTGTAGTTAAAATATTAAATGAATTTGATTTTTGTGATGGAAAATGTGTAGGAAATGGGTTCCTAGCTGTTGTCTGCTCTCCATGTATATTTGGAGGTACATATTTTGTGGTATGTTCTTTAGATCCTATTGTCCCTTTAGCTGGGTGTGATAGATCTGTAAATTGATGTTTATATGAATCCAGGCCAACTGTAGGGACAAAACAAAATCTCTACAAAAAAGAAGAGAGAAACAATTACAATTGTGGAAAAGAAGATGCCAGTAGGTGTGCTGCATTATTAAATTGCATCTATCATTATTTAACAATGACTTTAGTAATGCTACTGATAATTACTGTTAGCATTTATTTTCTCTGCCTGTTCGGAATTGAATGAATTGCACACACAAAAATTAAATACTCAGTATTGCAGTTTGTGTAGTATTTCAATTTTATATATGGTTTATAAGCAAGTGCAAGTGATTCTGAGCAGGACGTAGTGGTGATGTCAGACAGAGTGGAGCAATTTGTTTTATATACTGTATACATGTACCTAAGTCACATTGTGCATGCGCCCAGGTAGCGTGTGCACAGAGTCAAGTTGGGATTGAGTGACACAGGGAGATGAGCAGTCTCAGAAATGTTTTTAAAATGTACTGGGCATTCCTGGGTGGTGTCACGGAGATGGCTTAGTTGACGCACGGAGATGTTCCGTCTTATGGGCGTGTTATGGGAGTGTGCAGGCATGTTATGGGAGTGTGCGGGCGTGTTGCTGAAAGTTGTTGCATACAGAGATGCTAAACTGCTCACATAGAAGGCATACTCAGACAGTGTAAGAAAGTTTTGATGGAGTAACTGATGGTACATCTAAACATACAGTCTACAGGCACTGACAGTTGGCATCTCAGTCCTGGCACATTCATACACACAGATATACACCAGGGAAGAGCTTTGTAGTGGTATTTGCATAAAGACGTAGACGTGCGACCAGCAAAACACATACACACAGACCCGGCTGCATCCGACCCAGACTCAGCCCTATAGTTAGTACTACATTATGTATTCAATATGTCAGATTTGAGTCTACTGTGTTATTATGCACACTGTATAATATTGTAAGATCATGCAAAAATACAGCATGACTGAACTGCCTAAGTATACTACTAACCAAAGCTATAAGGATCTGAACATAAATAGGGATCAACTGGCACAAACACTACATGGCAGAGCAGCACAAAAGCCACCATCTAATTTTCTACATTTGCATTTGCACTTACAGTATTTACAGATTCTAATCCGTAATAGACTAAATCCCTGGGTTACTATGACCAATAAAAACAGTCTTTTGAAAGTAACATACAGTAGATTACCTGCTCATCTAATCTCCATATTGTGATTAAATAACTCAGGGGTCTTAGTAAACAAAATTCACTGCCCCTTCCATCAACCCACTACCTCTTCATTTAATCTCTGCCTGATCCCAATTAATCTCTGACCAAAATGTATCAATGCCTTTTAGCTACTAAAGTTAAATACCACTGTTCTTTTCCTATTCTCCAGACTTGTGACTTTGCTCAATTCACATGCATCCTATGTTCAAGCTATCATTGCTCACTACTTGCTAATGTCATTATATTTCCTTACTCCTGGTCTCCATTGTGCTTGCATCAATCATTAATTAATTCATTCATTCATTCATTCATTCATTCATTCATTCATTCATTCATTTATTCATTCATCATTGTGACCTCCTATGCCTGCCTGCAAAACGTCTTGTGTACTGCACCTATTTTCTGTAATAATCTTCCTTGTTCTCTGATTGTCCAATTACCTTCAAAGTTTTAAGGGCACTTTGAAAACAGTCTTTTTTTTCAGGGCAACTTTCCCATTTCTAGCTACTCTATTAAACTGCCAGTATACTGTATTTTATGCACTAATTACAAAATTTTATGTATCCTAAAGAGCCATTTTTAAAATACATTATTTATTTGCCATGACAGAAACCAGCTGTGCTCGGTACAATACAAACACCTAAGGATTTTACATTTTGCATTCCTATGCATTAATATGTGTCTGGTAACAAATGTGCTTTTTATAATTTATATTTTAGATTTCAAACTCTTGCAAGCAAATTGGGTCCAAACTCTATGGTGTAAAATTATATTTCTGTATCATAACCATCTTAACCTGTTTTATTATTATTATTATTATTATTATTATTATATTTGCTTATTATAAATTAATTATAATTAAACATAATTAAAGATAATTATTAAAATGTATGTAATACAAATATAACAAAAACTGCCTTTACACTTTGTATCTGTATAGGGCATTTATACACCAAGCAACTGGTGTTTGTACTATATAGGATTAAAAGCCTTAATCTGTTTCTATTATAAAATTGGACCCTTCTCTTTAAATTAGGTCATCAAGCATGTTTGCATGATTCTAATTGTGTCTACAGAGCATGTGCATGTCAATCCTAATGTGCGTGGTGTATGCCCCAGTTCCCGCTGCACGTGCCATGCACATTAGGTGTGACATGCACCCACACACCACACCAATGGGAGAAAAGAGAACCGGGAATGAGGGTAGTAAATATAACGGGTTGGGAGGGTGCGGGATGGGAACGGATGGGGACGAGAGTGGGAGGGGATAGGGGTAGCTGTTGGTTTCACATGTCTTATTAAGGCTTCTTATACAGTACATTATCTGAAATTTTATAAAACAAAATCTCTACCACTCAAACTCGAAGAAGCAATGAGATTCAGATCACTAAGGCTGGCGCATTTTCCTTGCACAATACAGATATGGGGACAAATGTATTTGGCTCCGAGTTTTATGTGAGGGACAAACTTGTACCTTCTCGCACATTTAAAGTAGGGGTGTGCACCGGCCACTTTCGTGTTTTGTGTTTTGGTTTTGGATCTGGATCTTTCTTCGTGTTTTGGATCTGGATTGGTTTTGCCAAAACCACCCTTCCGTGTTTTGGGTTCTGAGTTTGGTGTTTTGGATCTGTATTTTTTTTTAAAAAAGCATAAAAACAGCTAAAATCACAGAATTTGTGGGTTTTTCTGCTCCTATGCTATTATTAACCTCAATAACCTTAATTTCCACTCATTTCCAGTCTATTCTGAACACCACACCTCACAATAGTGTTTTTATATCCAAAAGGTTGCACCAAGGTAGCTGGGTGACTATGCTAAGAGATACGAGTGGGCGGCACAAACACGTGGTCCATCTAGGAGTGACACTGCAGTGGCAGACAGGATGGCAGTTTGAAAAACTAGGCCCCAAACAGTACATAATTAAAAGAAAAAAAAGAGGTGCAAGATGGAATTGTCCTTGGGCCCCCCCACCCACCCTTATGTTGTATAAACAGGACATGCACACTTTAACAAACCAATAATTTCAGCGCCAGGGTCTGCCACACGACTGTGGCTGAAATTATTGGTTTGTTTGGGCCCCCCACAAAACAAGCTGGCAATTAACCTGTCCCTGCACAAACTGGCTCTACGGAGGCAAGATGTCGTCCTCATCCTCCTCATCCACCGATTCCTCACCCTCTTCAGTGTTGTGTACATCCTCATCCTCACAGAGTATTAATTCGTCCCCGCTGGAATCCACAACCACAGGTCCCTCTGTACGTTCTGGAGGCTGGTCTCCCTGGAAGAGTTGATAATTCATTTTATGAACATCATCTTCTCCACATTTTGTGGAAGCAACCTCCTACGCCTTTCGCTGACAAGGTTCCCGGCTGCACTAAACACTCTTTCTGAGTACACACTGGAGGGGGGGGCAACTCAGGTAAAATAGAGCCAGTTTGTACAGGGACCTCCAAATTGCTTCTTTTTCCTGCCAGTACAGGTACGGACTGTCTGACATGCCTACTTGGATGCTGTCACCAATGTAATCCTTTAACAGACAGACGCACGCTTGTCGCTGCTGCTTTAAGGATGCAGGTGCGGCTACAACCCACACATTTCACAAAGACAGAAAAAAAAAGAAGAATATTTTTATTGTTTGTGGACTGCACTTTGAGGGTTACACCACCCTTTAACAGACAGATGCACGCTTGTCGCTGCTGCTTTGAGGATGCAAGTGCGGCTACAGCCCACACAATTCACAAAGACAGAAAAAAAAGAAGAATTTTTTTATTGTTTTTGGAGCGCACTTTGAGGTTACACCACCCTTTAACAGACAGACGCATGCTTGTTGCTGCTGCTTTAAGGATGCAGGTGCGGCTACAGCCCACACATTTCACAAAGACAGAAAAAAAAAGAAGAATATTTTTATTGTTTGTGGAGCACACTTTGAGGGTGTCACCACCATTTAACAGACAGACGCACGCTTGTCGCTGCGGCTTTGAGGACAGTATCATATGTAGTGACAGTAGACTTGTCAGAAATTGTTGGCACGTCTTTCAGTCCGGACCAGATGTCCAAACCGGCCCTTGACTTATGACACAGGCGCACGCTTGGCGCTGCTACTGTGTTGATGCACATGCGGCTACATCGCACACAAGTTACAAACATAAAAAAAATAGTTTTTTATTTTTTGGAGCACTTTGAGGGTTACACCACCCTTTAACAGACAGATGCACGCTTGTCGCTGCTGCTTTAAGGATGCAGGTGCAGCTACAGCCCACACATTTCACAAAGACAGAAAAAAAAGAAGAATATTTTTATTGTTTGTGGAGCACACTTTGAGGGTGTCACCACCCTTTAACAGACAGATGCACGCTTGTCGCTGCTGCTTTGAGGATGCAGGTGGAATCTAGACGGGATTTGGAACCGGGGACACACTACATCCTATCAATTGTCTAAATCCCACTGCACTAATGGCGGATACCGGACGCACGTCTAACACCAACATAGCAGTCAAGGCCTCAGTTATACATTTTGCTTCAGGATGACTGCTGTCGTACTTCATTATCATCGCTAGGGACTGTTGGAGGGTCAATTCTTTAGTAAAAGTAGTGGTGTTCCTACTTCCTCTCTGGGATGATGAACAACTCCCAGCAGCAGCAACAGCACTAGGAGGAAGTGGTTCTTGATCTTTCCCTATTTTATTTTTATCGGAGAAAGTTTGGTCCTCCATTTATGTTATATTGATATATACGTGCGGCTAAGGCGCACACAAACACAGAAAATATTTTTTTATTTTTGCTGGAGAGTAGTGCACTTTGTGGGTTACACCACCCTTTAAGAAATGAGCCAGCCGGCTCTTTACTTATGGGACACAGGCGCACGCTTGGCGCTGCTCCTTTGTTGATGCACGTGCAGCCACAGTGCACACAATTCACAAACACAGAAAATATTTTTTTATTTGGTTTGGAGTGTACTTTGGGGATTACAGCACCCTTTAACGATCAAGCCAGCCGGCCCTTTACTTATGACACAGGCGCACGCTTGGCACTACTTTGTTGATGCACGTGCGGCAACTGCGCACACAATTCACAAACACAGAAAATATTTTTTTATTTGGTTTGGAGTGTACTTTGGGGGTTACAGCACCCTTTAACGGTCAAGCCAGCCGGCCCTTTACTTATGACACAGGCGCACGCTTGGCACTACTTTGTTGATGCACATGCGGCTACTGCGCACACAATTCACAAACACAGAAAAAATATTATTTTTTTTAGCACTTGGGGGGAGCACCCCTGACGGACAGAGCACCCCCTGGACAGCACTACAGTACCTTTTTAGGACTGGGACACTGCACAGGACTTTGGAGTGGACACAGCCCCTTTGGACAACTGACTGCACAACACAGTCCTGCCAGCCCCTATGGACTTTAATGTAGTGGACACAGCCAATATTAAAAACAGCAGCACAGCACAACACAGCCAGCCCCTATGGACTTTGAAGTAGTGGACACAGCCCCTATGGACAACAGCAGCACAGCACAACACAGCCAGCCCCTATGGACATTGAAGTAGTGGACACAGCCCCTATGGACAACAGCAGCGCAGCACAGCACAGCACAACACTACTCTGCACTACACTACACTACACTACACAGCCCAGCCAGCCCTAACTCCCACCCTCCCTCTTCACTGTCCACAGCCGAGTGAGAAAATGGCGCTGACGCGGGTACCATATAGGATCCAAAACCCGCGAGACCCGGAAGACGGGATGATGATGTTTTGCCTCGATTTCAGATCCGAGTCAGGCGGGAAAAGTCGAGCCTGACTCGGATCGGCCTCGGATCTGGGGGTCTCGGGGGGTTTCGGATTTCAGAAATCCGAACCCGCTCAGCCCTAATTTAAAGGTGCGAGTTTGTCCCACAACTCAGCAAATGTAATAGCCTGCAAACTGTGAGTTTATTTATATGAAAACTCGCATCTTGTAATGCGAATTTAATTTCAAGGTGTGAGTAATACAGAAGCCAACACAGATCAGTGAGATCCATGAAGGCTTCTGTGTAAAAAAAAAAAAAGGTAATATATTAAAAATAAAAAAAGAATTATGTGGGGTCCATAGGAGTCTCCTGTATTTTCATCAGCCAGCACCGTGCAAAGTGAGCCAGTCCTGGGTGTGGAAATGCAGGGGTGTATTTTCCACAACCAGCACTGGATTCCTTCTAGGGGAGTTATAATACCACAGCCCTGGGACCCTTTCACTGGGTCCCCCTGCCAAAGCATTCAACATATGTAGTCAGCTCAGGGCAGGTATCCCTGGGGTGATGGGGACCTTAAAATAAAGGGGATCCCCCTCTCCAGGGCACCCCAGGCCTGGGCTGATAGCCCGGGGCTGTCTCTGGCACCCCTGGGTCGTGGGTGCTAGGTTGTTTGTGTAAAAAATAGATAAGCTAATTCTGTATTTTACAGTAGAACTAGAGGTCCAAACAAGCCTCCCACACATGCTGGTACTCAGAGAACCACAAGTACCAGCATGTGCTGTGGTGTATTAAGGGACCCCTGGTACCTGTAGATCATTTGCAAAACAAATTGACAGAGAAGGTTTTATTTTTATTATTTTATTTCACATGCACTCACTCACTCACACTACATACGTACCTTTTCCCTAGCACTGGTCTGTCCCCTTCTCCAGTAGATTCCAAGATTGGGACCTGTTAAAAAATGACCATACCCACCTACCTCTTGTTCCAGTCCTCTTCTGTCCATTTAGGTATCCAGCATCTTCAGAAAACAACAAACTAAAAAAACAGGACCACACGGACATGTACTATCCTCTCACGAATTGAGGGCTCAGCCGCTGCATTTCCCATAGAAATGTGTTGGCTGAGCACTCATTGGATGAGAGAGGTGAGTGGTATGCAGACCCTTATTTGAATACCTCACCACTGACCGCTCTACTGAACAAAATGTCCCAGAATGTCACATTATGGTGTAGAATTGGCTTGCAATTCAGATCTATGAAGAAAAATGGGGATTGCAGCAGCAGCTTAATTGTAAAACATGGATGCCTTCTACACAGCAGCAGTATAATGGAGACTTAAGGACTCATAGTCCCCATACATTAGCGAAGGATTTCCGTGATTCTGCGATGCTGCAACCCGGCATCGCAGGATTGCAGAAATCCAACATGTTGGATTTCAGCAATTTGACGATCGCGATCAAAAATTATCGCAATTGTCATATCGCGGACATTTAACATGTGAAATGTCTGCAATCCGGTGACAGATCGCAGAACATCGATGGTGGGAGGTCGGCGTTTCCACCCGAAAACGCCAGCATTTTCCATCGCATCGCCGGATCGCAACAAACAGTCGCTGATGTATGGGCACCTTCACTTACAAGAAGCACAGGGAGGTGGTGAATGGTGAAAAGCCTCTTGTGAAGTGTTGTTTAAACAGAAAATTGTCTGTATATGTGAAAATGCAAAAGGTGACGTAAAATTTGCCTGAACGCAAGTGCATTAAATTACGAGTCTGAAGTGAACACTTTTTTACTTGGAGAGGAAGAAAAATAAAAGATGTCTACAAATGTATGGATGCAAATAAAAGCAAGTGTTTGTGAAGTTATGTAACAGGGTGCAGTCAGAGAAAAACCTAAAGGTGCGTACACACTGGGCAATTAAAGTGGACGACTGAACGATAACGATATCATTATCGTTCAGTCGTCCACTTTATCGTCCATTTTTAACACCAAAACGATGAACGATAATGACGCCGCGTGTTCCCGCAGGTCGTTCGTCATTATCATTCATCGAGTAAACATGCAGGCCAACCTGACGATGTCGTCAGGTTGATTCATGTTGGGGAATGGGGGAGAGAGCCCGCTGCTGAACGATATCGTTAATGATATCGTTCAGCGGGTGTGCTCAATGTCATGAACGACATTGAGCACACCCTGCCGGGGACACACTAGACGATATCGCTCAGGGAGCATATCGTCTAGTGTGTACGCTCCTTTAGTGTATTTCTGCTGAAGAAAACAAGTATTCATTTGTTTAATCAACAAGTTGGGTGAGGTGCAGAGTTTTGCAAAGACAATTAAAGGGACAGTGATACATGTTGTTAGTTGTAGTGGTTTGCTGTGTTGAGAATACTTTTGAAAGCAAAGTGTGATACAGTAAAATAAGAAAAGCTGTTCCTATATATACTGTGTGCAGATAAACATGGGGAATAAAAATGTTACTAGAAGATGCAGGTTGCTAGCAAGTGTACAGTCTACAGTTGCTAATCCAGTACTGAAGTATACATCATATAAACTTGATACTGTTGAAGTAGATAAAAACAGTTTTATGATGTGATCATTATGTACTATTTCGTTTTTTTTTTCTATAAACTTGTTTTAACTTGTATTATATATTGAATCTTTATTCAACATGTACTGACAAATATTTTTTCTGCCTTATTAGTTTCATAATATTTTATTTAGCGCAGTTCCTCAATTTTGGATTATTACAAACTCAATAAATAATAATAATAATAATACATAGCAGGTATCATATGTTTACTAATTTGACAATGTACAAATGATTTTGGCAGTACAGTATATCTTCTAGAGTGATAAAATGGACAGAGATAAAGTACCAACCAATCAGCTCCTGTCATTTTATAGGCTATGATAGAAACGTGACTGTTAGAAGCTGGTTGGTTGGTACTTTATCTCCATCCACTTTATTCTTCTCTAAGATTTGATAAATTTCTCCCATAGTCGTTAATCTTAATTATACTTGTTCAGAATATTATATGGTGTAATCTTGTAACTGCAATAATCAAGTACAGTTTTTTACAGGCAGAACAAATTAAGTACAGTTTTTAAAAGCACAAAATGTACAAAACAACAATTCTACAGAGTCATTTGTTGATAGTAGCCACATATACTGTATATACCTGCAGTTCCTGATCACCCATGTCATGATGGTGCTCCTGTTGTGATTCAGGGACATAAAGGTCATTAATATGTACTCCTCCTAGGGTGGCTTTGGGCTGTAGGGTTGTTGATTGCAGCATTCCTTTTTCTTCGAAGGGCAAAGTTTGAGTCTGTTTGATGATTATTTCATCTTCACTGTCATCAGAGTCCATCACTACAACAAATTCTGCTATGAAAAGGTCGTCACATTTTATTGCCTCTGGTTCATTTGAGGTAACGCTTTTCCTTGGATAATTATCCTCAGATCTCTGCCTGTGACATGTGTTTACAACATTTCCAGTAGCTTCATGCATGTTTTTTTCTGATATAATTCCAATAAATTCTTCAGGCTAGAGGAAAGATTTATAGTACATTAAACAATACTTAAGAAAATATAATAAAATGCACAAATAATACAAACTCTTTTTACATTTTCTTGTAATATCTACTTCAGACTTTCTAGAACTGTCATCCTCACAGTAATTTGCATTTGACCAAAAAAACTATATTATTATTATTATTATTATTATTATTATTATTACCAACATAAAACTTAATTTGTAAACTTGCATCAAATATAAAAAAAGACTATTTGGAATTACCAGTCTATTTCTTATCCCCCAAAGCACATATAGGGAACCATAGGATATCTCTGCTATTTTCACAATCTGTGGAATACACTGTAAAGCAAATATAAGAAAAAGTCATTCTATATAAGCAGGTTGTATTTTGTGCTATAGGACAGTATATGTTCCTGTAACTGTGATTGTGGTCCTGATTCAGTGGTGGAAGCAGTGATGATGCCATAAGCAGTGAAGTGATTTTTGGCTACTGTGCATGCGCCAAAGTCACACTGCACGCACAGCAATGGGTTTGAGATTGTGGTTGCACCAAATAAGTGACAGGTAATCAGCATTTGGGGGAGGTAACAAGGGGGTGGATACAAAAACCTAGGTGTATCTGGACCATTTTCTGGGTGTGGCCTAGTGAGCCTTTGCAAATTCATATGCAGCTTGAGAGGCCCTGGCGTCTCAGGTAAGGTGAACATTCTGAAACAGGATAGGGTTGTTCAGATGTTCGATGCTCCCGATGTTTCATCTTTTGTGCACAAGTGGAGGATGCTAATGCCCGAGGTAGACATCTCTGTGTACAAGATATCAGCTAAATCATTAGCATATTTTCACAGAACCGCTGTGTATAGAGTCGCAGTCGCGACAGGATTTGTGTGCACCTCTGAATAACGCCCTGTATCGTTTAAACTTGGATTATAATCTTTTATGATTAAGCACCTTGTTTCGCTCCTTATATACAGTACCACGTAAGTCTTTGTGTTATGATTTAAGTTAGTTCGTTTCCTCACTGTCTGGAGAAGTGGAAAGCTGTTGTGCCCTTGAAATCAATAAATAATAATAACTTTGAAAATTAGGAGAGATATGTTTCTAATTTAATAGAGAGCACTTTTAATAGGTTTCTTCTTTCATGATATCAATGGCTTAAGTAAGGTGGTATGGTTTAGCACACTGTACCACCTTACCTATCGGCCACTCAAGTGTCTGTTGCTTACTGGACAATACAAAACATGGGCAGAGGTAATACAAAATGTACGGGGTTAGAAGACAATACAAAACATAGTGGGGGAGAGGACAATTCAACGCATAGGTAGTGGGGTCTATACTAAACATATTGAAGGTGGAGGGGAGAGGACAAAACATATGGGTAGATAGCACAAACTAAAACATGTAGATGGGTTGGAGAGGGCATAATCTAAAACAGCAATACATGTTGGTAGCTGCTCAATCACATTAGTAATATCACTCAGGTGCATGTAAGGGAGGGGTTAGTCTATACAAGAAAGAACAAAAAAAGTAATCCTCTAGCACTCGGAATGATATCAGCAATAAGATATGAAAAACTACATGGTGGTAGATAATTCAGAGATCTTAGTTGCATATATTTGCAAAAATATGACTAAGCCACCAGGCCACATTACGGCATCTCTGATACCGGAGGTCCCTATCACTTGGTCAGAGTCTGGGGTGCAAAACCCCAAAAAAGCCGATGACGGCCAGCCACCCCAGTGAAGCACACCAGTGAGAGATTAAAGTGTTAGTATGGGTTAATAAGAATAAAGCAAAAACTATGGGTTAATAGGTGTTACATAGGTGAAAGGTGTCATTAAAATGCTGAGAAAAATAAATAAATAAATAAATATAACTATATATACAATAGGAGAAAAAAATAATTTGAAGGTGTTAAAGTGCTAAATAAAGTGTTAAAGTGTGCCACCCCAGACCAGCCCAGCCACACCAACCCCAGGTAGCACCGCACCCAACTCATCCCCAAAACTGATAACTATATCTAATTTGGGTCATATAATTGCCCAATATAAGGCCACATGATAATGGCACATACAAATATATCTGAATTGAGAGCCAGCTTACCCTGGAGTCACCCCTAAGTCCTCCTAATGGCACTACAAGAACCAGCATACCCTCCAAATGCTGGGCCATCTATGCCTCTCAGTAATGCAATACACATTGGTAGCTGCTCAATCACATTAGTAATGTCACTCAGGTGCATGTAAGGGAGGGGTTAGTCTATACAAGAAACAACAAAAAAAGTAATCCCCCAGCACTCGGAATGATATCAGCAATAAGATATGAAAAACTACATGGTGGTAGATAATTCAGAGATCTCAGTTGCATATATTTGCAAAAATAAGGCTAAGCCTCCAGGCCGCATCACAGCGTCTCTGATACCAGAGGTCCCTATCACTTGGTCAGAGTCTGGGGTCCAAAACCCCCAAAAAGCCGGCAGCCAGCCATCCCAGTTTTTGGGATGATTTTGGGGTGCGGTGTCCCAGGGTTGGTGTGGCTGGGCTGCTTTGGGGTGGCACACTTTAACACTTTATTTAGCACTTTTATACCTTTAAGTTATTTTTTTATCCTATTGTATATGTATTTATATTTATTTATTTTTCTTAGCATTTTAATTACACTTTTCACCTATGTATCACCTATTAACACATAGTATGGGTTAATAATAATAAAGCAAAAACTAACACTTTAGTCTCTCACTAGTGTGCTTCACTGGGCTGGCTGGCCTTCGCCAGCTTTTTTGGGGTTCTGCACCCCAGACTCTGACCAAGTGATAGAGACCTCTGGTATCAGAGACGCCATGACGTGGCCTGGAGGCTTAGCCATATTTTTGCAAATATATGCAACTGAGATCTCTCTATCTACCACCATGTTGTTTTTCATATCTTATTGCTGATATCATTCCGAGTGCTGGGGGATTACTTTTTTTATTGTTTCTTGCCTAATCTAAAACATACAGATGGGGTGGGGGCACAATACAAAACATAGAAAAGGTGGGGCTCACACAATAGGTCATACAGATGCAGGACCAGCAACAGGGTGGTACAAAGGGGACACTTCTACTGGTGCCCCAAGATCCTGAGCCAAGTTCATGTATCCTCCTTGTGATCTCTTAGCCACAGTCAGAGTGAGAGGAGCAGGTCAGCCACTGGCAGCCCAGCACAATAAAGTTATTTAATAAAGTAATTTATGATTCTGGCACAACGTGCATGACATGGGTAGGGGCTAGAGATTAAGTGACAGGGGGGATATTGATGAAGTGAGACACAAGGTGAGGTGAGGCTGAGGGACATAGTGGCTGTGGTGAGGCTGAGAGACGCTTGGGCTGGGGCAAGAGTGTGAGACATGGGCTGAGTTGAGGCTGAGAGACACAGGAGCTGGGGTGAGGCTAGGAAACACAGGGGCTATGGTGAGGTTGAGAGACATGGGGAGAACAAGGCTAAGATACATATGGTGGGAAATGATACCGAGAGACACAGGGGGAGGATTAAGCTGGGAGACACAGGGTAGGAATTAAGCAGAGAAACACAGTGGAGTAAATGATGCTGAGGACGTGGTGGAGTGGATAAGGCTGAGAGACACAGGGTGGGGGGGGTGAAGCTGAGAGACATAGGGTGGGGTATGAGCTGAGAGACTTGGGGGGAATGGTGCTGAGAGACAGGTGAGAAATGAAGCTGAGAGACATGGGTGGGAGGATAAATATGCTTAAAGAAATTAAGGAGATGAGTGGATGGCTGGAGATGAAGAGATATAGGGGGAAGAGGCTGGATAAACATGGATCTGCTGGAGCGACACCGGCGAGGATGAGGCTGGAGACAAGGGTTGAGGCTGGGGCATCACAGGTGAGGATGAGGTTGGAGAGACACAGGTGATAATGTTTGGAGAGACAGCTGGTAATGAGCCAATGGCCAACGTGCATGTATCTACTGGGACAGGATAGGGGGCCTCAAAAATATGAGTGTGCCAGGCCCCAATATTTCTGTTGCCAGCCCTGTACAATTAAGGGAAAGAAAAGAGCACAATACAGCACATGCAGATACAGATATGGGTGTGATACCAATACAATACATACACACAAATGGGCACATACAGACATATGGAAAGACTTAAGACAAGACAAAGAAAATAATGTGAAACAGAAAGAATAGTGTAAACAAAATAAATATTATTATAGCATTAGTAATGTTAGTATAAATATTTATGCTGAAAATAAAGTTTTAAGGTTTATAGACTTTATATATTTAGTGCCCGATTCAACAGTGTACATAAGTGCACTGCTGAACACAGATTCCAGATTATCGGGAATCTATGCATGCACAGGACCCGTTCTGCGCAAGTGCAGAAATGGGCCTGTATGATCGCACACAGGCCCCTTGATGTCTCTGGCTGATTGACTGGCAGAGGCATTTACAGGCAGTGCAGGGGTGGGGATGACCTACATTCCTGGAAACAGGAGAGTGTCACCACTGTTTTCCAGGAGTGGCAATGCCAGGACCTGCATCCATGGATGCAGATTCCTGGCTTCGCAAGACAGACAGCCTGGGTAAACTGAGACTTATCCAGATGGCCGGCGTCGTCCAGCAGGTGATCCCTGTCTGCGACCTTGGGTGCAGCAGTGGGATCACAGATGCAGCAGGAGGTATCATCCTCTGCTAAATCAACCCCTTATACTAACCTTACTATTGCAATCATAATATATATTCTTATAAAAAATTTGTCAAAATCAGTGCTGGAGAGAAGTTCGAATCGGTACCCCAAGCGATTCCGAACTGGGACTGAATTCAACTCAGAACCCTTAAAAACTAGGCAAAACACTATCCTCATGGTGTTGGATGTCCCATGTTTTAGAGCCAGAGTGCAGGCTGCCGGATCCAACCAGCAGCCTTTACCATGGTAACAGGAAGCTGGTTGGCTGAGAATGCCGTTTTTGGGTCCTGATTGTGTAAATATGGGAGAACAATAACTTAGTGGTCCCCGATATTTTACACAACCAGCACAAGGCTCCTGAATCCTTGCTAGTCAGCTGAAGTCAGGGATTCCTAGGAAAGTAACGACCCCACTCAGCACCTCTGGTGGCGGTGGGTGCCGAGTTCAAGGTATAAAAGTTAGAAAAGATATTATTGTCTCTTACGGGGGACTACCGGTCCCAGCAAGCCTGCCTTACTTGCCAATACTTGAAGAACCACAAGTACCAGCAAGCAAGGCAAGTTCTGCAAACATGCTGTGAGGTGGTCAAAATTGACTGAAAATTACTGGAAATTAATGTTATTGAAGTTAATAATATTGTAGGAACAAAAACATTATGTGAATTTAGCTGTTTTTCCGATAAAAAAAAATACAGATCCAAAACCAGAACCAAAACCAATACACAAAATTAATCCAGATCCAAAACCAAAAAACAGGGGCCGGCACACAGCTCTAATATACAGTATATAAGTGGCACTGAGTTACTCTTTTTGAATTATCACTGTGGTGTCTAGTTCTAGAGAGGAGTTCAATTAGCCCTGATAATTTTTTGGGCAAAAAAAACAGGACTTGCTGCATTTTTTTTCCTTCAGGCAATTCAATTAGATCCTGTTTTATTGGCTCGAAAAATTCATAAGATCTGTGATAGGTCAATTTGATTTTGCTACCACAATGCCTCAGACAGGTGAAAAATATCCCTGGTAGTTTACGGATTTGGGGCTAATTGAATGATATGTCATATTAGGGTTATGAGAACAAGGGGTATTTGAATTTGTTAATTTGTAGACTGCCACATTACACTATTGATGAAGAGGGGAAGGAGATTAAGGTGGTTGGTGGTAGGTGCTAGTTATTCCCTCTATGGTGCTAGACCCCCTCAGCACTGGTCACATCCCCAACATCATTTGTCAGGCCCCCACTGCATTGGGCACACCCCCTGCAGTGGCATACAATGGGCCTTTAATACATTTTAGCTCCAGGGACATGTGAACCTTAATCTGGAGATTTGGGTGGAATGCATCGCTGACTTTCCTATATATGTTTTTACTTTAATCCCTGATCTAATAGTAAAAATTTATGTAATTGAACGTGGTTTACACTCACTCTTAAATATAGTGTCTATATTATTTGTCCATAGTGATACCTTTTGTGTCATTCCTCCTTTGTGTTCCACAACAATTATAGGTGGAAGCTTTAAATTCTTTTCAAGCAACACCTGAGAAGGAAGTCTTCCTGTTTCAGGCACAAACGTAAAAGTCAGAAGGTTCGTTCCACTTTGATTAAGTGAATCCTGATAATGAGAACAAAAAAATAAACAGACTTAGGTCTTATATTTAGGCTTACAACAAAATGTATTATAAAAACATATAAAAGATTTAAGAAAAACATGTCAATTTTCTTTGGCTGATTAGTAACAAATGTCAAATAAAGTAAATCAAAGTACAGTACTGACATTTTTCTATTAGCAGACTGCTCTGCACTTTTGACATTGTGATTCAATAAACCTTCAATTATAAAATGCTAAGAAACAAGTGCAGATACTTTCTCAATAAACTGTAATCTATTGACAATATTCTAGAAAAATCAAATGCTAAGGGCAAAGAGTGCTTACATATTCTTGTTTACTCATGATCATTATTTTAGACAGTGCTTGCCACAGATAACTAGCACTTAAACTTTCAATGTCCACATCCATTTACAGCACACTTGTATTTCTTGACCTCCTACTCAAATCACTTCTGCACTTTAACTCTTATTTTACATTTATTAATTGAAATAAGTTTACACGATGTGCCCTATGTAGTTCCATATGATGAATAAATTAACAGTAGTTCAGTCCTGTAATTTGTAATGGCTAATAGCATTAGTGGTGGATGCGGTCTTATTTTTGCTTTAAAGAAATGTCTCTTCCTCAATACTGACATGAATATTGGGTTAGAAAAAACAGCACTAAAATGGATTAAGTGATCACTAAATAGACAGTGGGTCATGATAATTTTACAATTTAATAACACTAAAATCACAAACACAAAAAATAAATGATGAATGAAAAATAAAAAATAAAAAGTATAATAAAATGAAATAATATTCAGTAAATAGACCTGCACATATTAAAATATGTGTGAATGTAATATAGCCACATTTGAATATATAAAAATCAACACTGCTGATCTATGGTAGATCCTCCTTCCAAGCAAATGAAAACACACAGTCATATGGACTCGCAAAGTCAAAGTCGCCTAGACAGATCCGAGTCACAGTTCTGATCTTCCTGCGGTTCAGAATTTGGATTTTAAATTTGAATTTGGAGTTTTGAATTGCAAAAATTACATGAGTTCAGCTGCTTTAAAAAACTTTTTATAAGTTTTTTGAAAAAGAAAACATCTAAAACTAAAAATAAAACATGGGGGTCAGCGCATATCTCTACTTAAGATACATGTAGCTTAGCATACACACATAATTGGGTAATTTGTGTAGAGGTATTGTACATCTGGCCTGATGTAAATGCCTTCAACGCAGCATGAAGCCCAGTGTGTACAAAGAACCATTCATAGCAACTGATGTAAATCAAAATTTTCAAAAATGACTAGGTCACTTGAAGTACAAAATTTCTGCAACCCTCTGGCGGTGAAAGAACTAAGGCAGACAGATTTTTTTTACTGTACAATATCCTAGAAAATTGGGAACATTTTCAAGTTTGAGCTATCAACTGCAGCCAATTTTCATATATTGTGTGCATAAATACTAGACTTATTTTAGTAATTTAGATAAGCATGTATGATTGCAACTAGATAGGAATGCAAATGGAGTTACAATATATTCCAATTCATGCATCTCCCAGAGAAACTGTTTAAACTGATCATTTGCAAAACATGCTATAACACGTGGTAGATTCATGAGCAGTGGCATAAAATAAGCACACAGTGTACAAGCTCAAATGTGCGATGTTGCAACAGGGAAAAAATACTTTTGCTGTGCAAGTGTATCCTAATTTTTCACTGCAATGTTTATTAAGTTACAAGTTACAATGTTGTCAATGTTGTCTACTATGGCAAACCTATGATGTGCTTTTGTGGAGGGGGGAATGTTTAAAATTTGATTACAGATTTAGAAAGAGGAAGGGACTGCATCCTAGCTCAATTCTAATGCTGGGTACACACATTTTGACAATCCACTGTCAGATCAGCCAATTGCTAAGCTATATACACTTACCAATTGGTCACTCGATGTGTATGGGCTGACATCACAACTCTGCAGGCATTTAAATATATCCGCCAGGTTGAGATGTCAGTGTCGGTGGTCCCTGCAGCAAGTGTACGGGCAGTCAGTGGGTTGCCTATACACACAGCCAGACGCACCAATATATCTTTCAGATATCAGCTGTACTGCAGGGCTGACCTGATATGTCTGTGAACTATGTTGTTCACACATATATTGCGTGTACATCCCCGCCAATGCACTCGCAATATATTGCTCATCAATAGAATGAGCAATATATTGCCGAGTGAGTACCCAGCTTAAATCTCACTAAAAAAAGAAAGTTACTCTATCCAGTATTTGTGTGTAGTAGGCAACATAAGCAATTGCATTTGCCTCCTTGAATTGCAACATGGTTTGTTCAGGTGTACATTTGCACCCTTTTGGATTTACTCTAAATGAAGCTCTATGACTTGTAGTATTTATTGTTTGTTTACTTTCAAAGACACATTCAGGATCAGTCCAGGAAAGTAGCCAATAAGACTGGTTAGAGGTAGGCTGAGCCAGGGGGGCAAGGTGCCATCCGGTTCCCATGCTGGGATACTTTTAGGCATTTGGGGCCACACCAGCCAGGGGGCAGGCAGAGGATACTCTCTGGCCACAATCAGAGTGGCCGGCCAGCATTCTGCCTGCCTGTCTCCTGGCCGCCGCTAGCTATGACTGGTCCATACTCCACTGTCCACTGTTGGCTGCTAGCAGTGTGGATTGTTTGATAGTACTGGTAATCCACCAATCACAGTTGTTGTGGGAGTATCAAAACACTGATTGGTGGAAGGCTGGCGCTATCCACCAATCATGTAAAACTGCAGTGAAGCACACTGTCATAGAGGACTTCTGCCAGAGACTGAAGTGAGGCTTCAGTGAAAGCAATAATACTGTTGTTACAGTTTGCGTGCGCCAGTACCTACAGAAGCAGAACAGCTGTCACAGCAGAAGGCATGGTGAGTGGCTCCTGTGCCATTGGCTACCATAGACCTACTGTGCCATAGGCATATTGTGTTATAAGCCACTATGGGCATGCTATGCCATTAGCCATGATGGACATACTGTCATTAACCGCCATAGGCATACTTTGGCATTTTCATCTGTGGTGTTTCCAGGCAGAGTCCTCATGCCAGCTAAGTACTCTGGGCATGATTCAGCAAGGAAAACAGTTGCTAATACGCATGCAATCAGTCGATTAATTCACATTGCATCACAGTGCACGTGCGCAAACTAGCAATTGCGATGGGAACGGCATTTGCAGAGGCTAGGCAGACCCAGAGCAGAGTGATTGACAGGAAGTGCCATTTGTGGGTGGTGACGAGGGGGTGGTCGGGTAGATGCAGGCATGCCAATGCGTTTCAATGCCATTGCATGGGCATGCATAAATTATGCCACTGAGATACCATTCACTACCTGAGGCCTCATAGCATGAGCAGAAATTAGCAATTCCTGTGTGAGGTCTGACCTGCCTTAACTGTGCATATGGGTCCGCTGTTACTCAATGTTGCCAATTGCTTCGCTATGTTGTCCAAGTATACGGATGTGAGTAAGGGGAAGTGGGCGTCCTTATGTCTGGCTGTGCATGCAATGTGAATGCAAACATTTAAATATCACCGCTGATATTAGCAACTGCAGTGCGTGCGTATAAGCAGAAATGTGTTCATTGCTGAATGGTGGGTAACAACTACACTGGGCTGCGACCTGAGTAAAGTCCATATCCTCTTGCGGAGATTCCTGGTAAAGTCTGGTGGGGGTCTTAGACTCTGTGCCATGGTATTTGGTTGTGTAAATTCCACCTGTTTGCATTTATTATCTGTGTGGGTGTGTATACTGTGTGTAAACTGTCTGTTTTAAACTCCAGGGTTATTGCAATATACTCTGTGTATCTCATTGCACGGTATGCGTTGTTCCCACATTGCCAACACATCTGTCCCTCTCATTGCACACTATGTGCTGTTTCTACAATGCCAGCACAAAAGTGTATCTCGTTACATGCTATGTGCTGTCCAAACAGTGCTAACCTATATATCCTATGCACCCCGTGCTGTACAAACAGTGCCAACACATCTGTGTACCTTGCTGCTGTGCGCTGCTAAACTAGTGCCAATACCTCCGTGTACTGCACCTTATTACATGCTGCATGTGTTCAAACAGTGCCAACACTTCCGTGTACCTTATTGTATGCTACGCTCTGTACAAACTGTGCCTACACATCCGTGTACCTTGCTGCATGCTGTGCGCTGCTAAACTAGTGCCAATACCTCAGTGTACTGCACCTTATTACATGCTGCATGTGTTCAAACAGTGCCAACACTTCCATGTACCTTATTATATGCTACGCCCTGTACAAACTGTGCCTACACATCCGTGTACCTTGCTGCATGCTGTGCGCTGCTAAACTAGTGCCAATACCTCAGTGTACTGCACCTTATTACATGCTGCATGTGTTCAAACAGTGCCAACACTTCCATGTACCTTATTGTATGCTACGCTCTGTACAAACTGTGCCTACACTTCCGTGTACCTTGCTGCATGCTGTGCACTGCTAAACTAGTGCCAATACCTCAGTGTACTGCACCTTATTACATGCTGCATGTGTTCAAACAGTGCCAACACTTCCGTGTACCTTATTGTATGCTACGCTCTGTACAAACAGTGCCAACACATCTGTGTACCTTGCTGCATGCTGTGCGCTGCTAAACTAGTGCCAATACCTCCGTGTACTGCACCTTATTACATGCTGCATGTGTTCAAACAGTGCCAACACTTCCATGTACCTTATTGTATGCTACGCCCTGTACAAACTGTGCCTACACATCCGTGTACCTTGCTGCATGCTGTGCACTGCTAAACTAGTGCCAATACCTCCGTGTACTGCACCTTATTACATGCTGCATGTGTTCAAACAGTGCCAACACTTCCATGTACCTTATTGTATGCTACGCTCTGTACAAACTGTGCCTACACATCCGTGTACCTTGCTGCATGCTGTGCACTGCTAAACTAGTGCCAATACCTCAGTGTACTGCACCTTATTACATGCTGCATGTGTTCAAACAGTGCCAACACTTCCATGTACCTTATTGTATGCTACGCCCTGTACAAACTGTGCCAACACATCTGTGTACCTTGCTGCATGCTGTGCGCTGCTAAACTAGTGCCAATACCTCAGTGTACTGCACCTTATTACATGCTGCATGTGTTCAAACAGTGCCAACACTTCCGTGTACCTTATTGTATGCTACGCTCTGTACAAACTGTGCCTACACATCCGTGTACCTTGCTGCATGCTGTGCACTGCTAAACTAGTGCCAATACCTCAGTGTACTGCACCTTATTACATGCTGCATGTGTTCAAACAGTGCCAACACTTCCATGTACCTTATTGTATGCTACGCCCTGTACAAACTGTGCCTACACATCCGTGTACCTTGTTGCATGCTACGGAAATCCCACACTGTGTGCTAAGCTGTTCCTTTGGCATTTGTGCCTACTGTGTTAAGCACCACAGGGTATTCTGTGGCTACAACCTCAGAGTATTCCAGCTATACCTCTTTCCATGTGTTGCACTATAGAAGCAAAATACCAAGGCTACACACCCTAAAACTGGTGATCACTAATGAAGAATATACTATACATTAAACAACATAGCAGTGTTTGTTTTTCCTTTACTCAGGCCACAACCAAAGGGAACAGCAGTTAGACATCTGACAAACTTAGCATTTCATGCAGACTGTGTGCAATACTCTCTTTACCATTTATTACAGTACTGAATGGCAGTGGGTGGTAAAACCAAATGTTAAGTTCATAATAGAAATAATGAATCAATTGTATGATGCTCTTGCACATCACTCTTATTTCAGTCAATATCCTCTTGGGCCCATTGGGGATAGAAGTAAGTAGTAGCAGCATCAATTATCTCAATTGATTAAAACTGTTAATTGTCATGAATATATCAAACAGAAATTCACATGCCATGCTACAATACATTATATAGGTCACTTCAATCTTTTGTTAATATACTGTCCTTTGGTGAGATCACCAATGAATGTATCCTGTAGTGTAGTGTCATATTTGCTTTTGTGAAATTCACTCGCTAGAAGTTCAATTATATGAATCATTGCATATATTTTATACACATAAAACAAGAAAAAGAATGTTCACATCAATATTTAATTTTGGGTTTGTACAATTGTTGAAGCTCATGTGTATGAGTTGCTGCGACAAGCAAATAATTACAGACTGGCAACATGTTGTCTGTACATCAGACACAAACAGGGAGAACTTTTCATCAATGCGATCATACTTTGACATATAAATAGATATATGTCAATGTATTATTCACACGGGATTATACAACCAAAACTGATATACTACAAAAGAGAGAAGTGTTTCTTATAGAGATGTGCACTGAACCCCGTGTTTTGTTTTGGATTCGGATTCATCTTCGTTTTTGATTTTCGTTTTGCAAAACCACCCTCAAGTGTTTTGGTTTTGGATCTAAAAAAAATGGATACACAGTTTTTAAAAACAGCTAAAATTATGTAATTTATGCAATCCAAAACCTGAAATTCAGATTTAAAATCCAAATTACAAACCACGAAAACATCAGAACCGCGACTCAGATTTATCTGGATTCACAACATTCGGGTGGTTACAGATTTCTGGGGAACCGAACCACACATCTCTAGTTTCTTAGAGTGGTGTACTAAATGGAATAAAATATAACTTTTATTATAGTCATTAAATAATTCTAATAACACCAGCAAAAATCTTATAACAAAAAACTACACAAATACAAAAAGATAGAAAATGAAGAGACGAGTGTTTAAGAAGTACATTTATTTTCTGTTTCCTTATGTGTAAAGTGTAAATCTTATAATTTGTATATCAGATACTTGAATGAATATGAGAATGAGTGGGTCACTATTATTAACGTACAGAGTATTCCCTATTGCAATGGAAATATATTGGCACAGATTACAGTATGTGATATGTAATAGACATTATTACAGTAAACACTATTATTTAGTATATGTTAAATATAGTGCGTTCTCGATCTTATAAATAGCTGTCAAAATAATTTGTCATAGGTTAGCATGCTGGGGTATTATTAGAAACTCAAGTGTTTCATGATATTCCTTATTTTTTTCTTTTATATACAGTAGGTTTAGTTAAATGAATACAGGATAATAAGCAGTTAATGTTAGCCACTGTGCTCACTGTATTATATATTAAGTAACTGGCAATGATCTTGTTATTCTATTTATAGTAGAGAAGTGCGCGGACCCCCATGTTTTGGTTTGGTTTTGGTTCTAATTCATCGTCATGTTTTGGTTTTGGTTTTGCCAAAACCAGACTCAAGTGTTTTGGATCTGGATATTTTTTAGAGAGAATTATAAAAACCACTAAATTCATGTAAGTTGGGCCTATTTTTGTTCCTACAGTACTATTAACCTCACTTACATTATTTTCCAGTCATTTCCAGTCAATTTTGACTACCTCACAGCTTACAATACTGTTTTCACCCATATAGTGAGCTGACTGGCTAAACTAAGTGAAAAAGCAGCGGCACAAACACATGGCAGTTTAAAAAAGGATATAGCACATCTAGGAAACAGTTGCACTGCAGTGGCAAATAGGATGACAGTTTAAAATAAAGTACAGTATGCAATGCAATAGAATGTTTTCATTAATCAAGAACTAGATCAGAGGCCCAAGGCCAGCACAAGTAAATAGAGGTGGAGTATTAGTGGAATCACGGTAAAACATTTTTTTTGTGCCCATTGGGGATAGGAGTAAGTAGTAGATTCAGATTGATTGATTAGTGTTATTATTACTGTAAAAAAACCCTGAGAAATGGAAAACACTTAAGAAATAAGCAACTAAAATGGATGGCATTGCAAGATATAAAACAACACTGTGAGGTACAGTAATATGCACTGTCAAAAACACATCTTGGAAAGCCCATAATGCAAAGTGGTGCACAATGGAATTGTGCCGGCCCACCCTTATGTTGTATATTAAAAAGGACATGCACAGTTTAAAAAATCAAGCCGTTCAGCAACAAGGACTGCCACTGTTGTGGCTGTAGTGCTTGGTTTGTTTTGGCTTCCACAAAACAAGCTATCTTAAGGTGGCTAACAGCATTTTTAATAATTTATACACTGTGAAGATGTCATTATCATCCTCATTCTCCTCACCCTCATCAGTGTTAACATCATCTTCACACAATGTTAGCTTATCCCCACTGGAATCCACCATTACAGAAGTGTCTGTACTTTGTTGCATTTGGCAGCAAATATCTTCCTCACTGAGGGCCTGATTCATCATGGATCACAATTGCAACTGCGTACGCAGATCAGTCTATGGTGCACATTGCACATGAGTACGCACTGCAGTGCACATGTGTGAGTTAGCATTGTCATTGCCCTGCATTCGCCTAGGCAGTTACAAAGCCATCTTAGAGTGAGTGACATCAAGTCAGTGTTTGAGGGTGGTGGCAGGGGAGTGGTCGGAGAAATACAGATGTGCCTGTCCTTCTGAACACTGTTACCTGGGCATGCATAAATTAGCCATCATGATTGCATACGCAGCTTGTGAACTCACTGTGTGATGAGGTAACAATCTGAGTAAGGTCATACCTGTTGTAATTGTACGTAAGGAGGCAATGTTACTCAATGGTACTGATGTATACGCAGGATTGCAAGGTATTATGGATGTGGGAAAGCAGTAGTGGGTGCCTCTTTGCTGGCTTTGGGCATCTGTATACTAGCTTTGTGATTGTAGTCATTAGCATTTTTTGGCAGCCGACCTGCATGCATAATCGCAGCTGTGATCGCAATAGCAATACGTATTGAATCAGGCCCTGAATTTGTAGTTAATTATTCTGAAAACCAGTATTTCAACATTTTGAGAAAGTAGTCTCCTACACTGATCACTAACAAGGTACTTGGTTGTGCTAAACACTCTTTCTAAACTAGTTTGTACAAGGAGCTCCAAATTGCCTTTTTTCCCTCCCAATAATCAAAAGGACTGTGGGACATGCTAATTTGTACATTGTCATTAAAATAATCCTCCACCAGTTTATTGATGTTTGGTGTATCAGGATGAATCACAGTAGAGGTGTCAATAATTTTGAGCAATACTATTAAGCCTGACCAGAAGTAAAAATTGTGTTTCACTATGATGTGTTGAGTTGACTCATCATCCTCACCCACAGTGGGTCTCATGGAAACGTCCAGTGTTTTTCCTGGAAGCAGCAATTGTAGGAGAAACTGGACCAGGAGACGTCATCGTGTCATGTGCCATCTGAGCTAACAACTTGCTGTCAAAGAGCTATTTAATAGAAAGATATTACATGTGACATAAACCTAGGATCAAGCATGTCTGCCTAAATGTAGTGATCCAGTTGCAAGATCTTGACCACCCTGGTCCTGGCAAAGCAAATAAAGAAGTCTACACTACAAGTCCAACATACTTAGGGGAATAACTTAGTTTTGTCTTCTCCTTCAGTCTCTCTCTAGTTGCAGTTTGCTCAAGCACGCTGTTAGCAATCACAAGTTTTAATAGTATTGGTGTAACAATATTTCTGTAATATTTTTGGTGTATGCAGAAATCTGGCTTGCTCACCTGTACTCAGATGTATCAGCCCACGAAAATCCAATATCTCAACACTCGATGATGTTATAATGTAATCATGTTTTGATAGTGCCACAATGTGGACTCCTATTTAAAATAATTAGCAGCTGGATCCCACATTACGGAAACTTTTTAAACTTGTGATTGCTAACAGAGTGCTTGAGCAAACTGTGATTTGTGTTAATTTTATTTTCAAGCGTGCATACACACCAGGATGATATCGACATGATTTGGCCAAATCAGAATGACAAATCGGGCATATCATGCAGTGTGTATGCCCGATTTGTGCACTCCCGTGGTCGCATGCGATATCGTTTGATTGGCCATGCTGCATAGTCAATCACATGATATCGCATGTGAGGCTGTACATATTAATGAAGGATGGAACATCGCAATCATGCGATGTCCAGGGTGAAGGCAAATCGCACTGAACATCGGCACGATTGCCAGTCATTTAGGTGTGTACACAGCATAAGAATACAAGCTACATAGCTATAAATTAAGTGAACATTTTTGACTAGTATTCAACAGTGGTTTAGATACTTAGGGGTAAATTTACTAAAGTGAGAGTGTTTAGAAGTGAGTACCTCATTCAGAGCCACTCGCAAAATGTGAGCGCTCGCTCTGAATGAGGGCGGCCGCTTCTCTGTAAAGAGCCAGCCTCCTGGCCACTCGCTAAGCTGTGGGTGACCACTCACAGCTTTAGCGAGCGGCCAGGTTGTTGGTCGCGATGGTCAAGACCATCGACACCATCGGGGCTTGCGACAAGACCCTTGTGGTAGGGTCTCGTCTGCCGCAAGCCCCAGTGAGCTTTCGGCTCTAATAGAGCCGGAAGCTCACCACTGACATCACGAGTGATGTCAGTGGGGCCACCCCCAAATGGCCAGCCACCCCACAACCTGCCTTCCAAACTGGACGAGCTGTCGATCAACATCGACAGCCGCCCCTTTTGGATGCAAGCGCTGGAGCAAGTGATTTCTAGCTCGCTCCGGGGCTCACGCACGTGCAGTGTTGCCGCTGCGCATGCGCAGGGCCTCTACATCGATCCGCTTGCGAGCGCTCAGTGCTTGCGAGCGGGTCTGAATGAGGCCCTGAGTTTTAAAAGTGATGTTGCCCATAGCAACCAATCAGATCCTAGCTATTATCTTCTAGATAAATGTTGAGTAGAATCTCATTGGTTGCTATGGGCAACATCACTTTTAAAACTCTCTTCTAAAAACTCTCACTTTAGTAAATTTATCCCTTAGTATCAAGAGCATCCTAAGAGATTTGTAGAGATTTGTAATAGTAATATTTTATATTATTAAAAATTGTTTATATACATTTTTATGTATTGTTGAATTTTATGTGGCATTAAATGTTTTATATACTTTGGCACAGGACCTGATTCAGACCCGGTCGCTAAGGCGCGATCACTCGCAGTTGCTTAGAGCGAGAAAATGCAAAACGAGCGATCGCTCGCAACGCACAGCGCAAGCGGGTAACCACCCATGACAATGAAAACACACCTACCGTAATAGAACGAGCGACGACTACACTCGCAGTAGTCTGACGGACGCAGCCGTCACCCTACGCGCCTATCATGATTACTTGGCAGAGTCATGTGTTCTCATCAGAGCTATCGATGTGCCCTTTAATTGCTTATG
Source organism: Taudactylus pleione (assembly GCA_031769625.1). Classification (NCBI taxonomy): domain Eukaryota; kingdom Metazoa; phylum Chordata; class Amphibia; order Anura; family Myobatrachidae; genus Taudactylus; species Taudactylus pleione. The sequence goes on from JAUIMM010000243.1 coordinate 1,192,515, forward strand.
ATGCGATTGCAATCAGTGTAAAACCGCACTTTTTTTTTTTCCTAATATCTGAGGCTGGAGCTTGCCAAATGTAACTTCAGGCAACTTTGTATGTCTAATTATATAATCACTCTCTCTAGAGAGAAATATTTAGATATAAATACTATATATATATATATATATATATATATATATATATATATATATATATATATATATATACACACACAGTCAGGTGCATAAATATTGGGACATTGACAGAATTCTCATATTTTGGCCTCTGTTCACCACCACAATGGCTTTGAAATGAAACAAACAAGATGTGCTTTGACTGCAGACTTTCAGATTTAATTTGAGGGTAATTACATCCAAATCAGGTGAATGGTGTAGGAATTACAACCGATGCTGGGCTTCATCCCTGGTGATGCTCTGCCAGGCCTCTACTGCAAATGTCTTCAGTTCCTGCTTGTTCTTCGGGCATTTTCCCTTCAGTTTTGTCTTCATCAAGTGAAATGCATGCTCAATCGGATTCAGGTCAGGGGATTGACTAGGCCATTGCATAACATTCCACTTTTTAGCCTTAAAAAACTCTTTGGTTGCTTTTGCGGTATGCTTTGGGCCATTGTCCATCTGCAGTTGGTGGTGAATAGAGGCCAAAATATGAGAATTCTGTCAATGTCCCAATATTTATGCACCTGACTGTGTATATATATATATATATATATATATATATATATATTATACGCACACACATATATATAAATATATAGCGCAATATATATATCTATATGTAAACATTTTTTTAGATCTATATCTCAATATATCTAAATATATATATAGATACTGTGACACAGTCGGGATAGGGGTCCCTCTCCTGGGTAGATGGGCTCCCTCCTTCACACACAACAGCCAGAGAAACAGGACACAATTCTGGGGTTTCTCGTATAAGCTGGTCGAACCAGTCTTTATTGTACAGGGCACATAAATAAAACAAAACACAAACATAATCCTAGCCCATATGGGCTCTAACTAGACAGTAGATTCCCTCACTATCAGGAGACTAAATATGTTCACGTCCATAGTACTTACAGGTTGTATCAAATAGTGTCTCAGAGCAAGCTAGCCTGCGGGCCTGCTCTCCCGGGTGTGAGACACTCAGCCACAACTAAACCTAGCTTATCACACCATTTCCAGGTGCAAGCCCTAATGAGCCTGCTACCAGGCTACTCCTCACATCCACACCCCCAGGACCCATTCCGGCTTTTCACCAAAGCCGACAATTCTAGTCTATTTTCCAAACAGACTTCTCCTGGGGGTTTTAAAACACATATGACAGGAATCTAGGACACACATACCAGACTACGCCAGTGCTCCTATCACAATACATATATTTTTTATTATATATAAATACATATACACATATATACATTTAAAAAACATATATACAGATAGATAGAATGAGATAGATAGAGTTTATTATTATTATTATTTAACTAATAGGATATTTCAACATATAATAAAAACTCCATACATGTTTTTGGTAAAAAAAAAATATTATTTTTTTTAAAAAACATTTGGGGTTGTTTTAAAGTGCATTTTTAATGCGGGTAATGGCCTCCAGGATTAGTCCCACAGCTGTGGCAATTATTGCCACCTCCATCCTCTGGACATCCAGAACTGGCTGGATGGGTGGGAGGAGGGGGCATCAGGGATGGGTGGGGACTCAGCTTGTCGTGCCCTTTGTCTTCTTTGACGTAATCCTAAGAGTTGTTTAAAAAAAAAACATTTACAAATTTGCCATGACTAAGTACACATTTATGAATGTTGTAGAAATCTAAATGTCCAACACTGTTTTTAACAAAATCCTGACACATTTTTTTTAAAACATGATATCCAGATCGCCCTAGTTTAGCAGAGCAAAGGCATGAGCAATGTTTGTTTTTTAAAGCAAAAAATAAAAAAACAGAGGATTACATACATACAGACACCTGTGTCACCCTTGTTACAATAATGCAGAGACACTGCGTAAACTGTAGCCTGACACTCAAATTGTCACCCATCTTCTACATTTAAACAGATATGGCAGAAACCATGTTGATTAACAAATACACACACACACACACACACACACAAACTCACACACACCAACACACACCTAATGACTAAAACAGTTTTGCTAATTTTTAAAACACAGAATTGAAATTAGGACTTTAAACATGTTTGCAGCCATTTAAAAAAATGGCTGCAGACCTTAATATGAAACAAACAAACAGCCCATTAAAATCATTACATTTCACAAAAACACACACACACTGGAGGATCTCATGATGACAATTACAAATATTACAGTGTGCAAACTTTATATCAACTAGGGGTGAGCGGGTTCGGATTTCTGAAATCCGAACCCCCCCGAGCCCCCCCGATCCGAGTCCGATCCGAGTCAGGCTCGACTTTTCCCGCCTGACTCGGATCTGAAATCGAGGCAAAACGTCATCTTCCCGCCTTCCGAGTCTCGCGGGTTTTGGATCCTATATAAGGTACACACGTCGGCGCCATTTTCTCACTCGGCTGTGGACAGTGAAGAGGGAGGGTGGGAGTTAGGGCTGTGTAGTGTAGTGTAGTGTAGTGCTGCTGTTGTCCACTACTTCAAAGTCCATAGGGGCTGGCTGTGTTGTGCTGTGCTGCTGTTGTTAATAGGGGCTGTGTCCACTACTTCAAAGTCCATAGGGGCTGGCTGGACTGTGTTGTGCAGTCAGTTCTCCATAGGGGCTGTGTCCACTCCAAAGTCCTGTGCAGTGTCCCAGTCCTAAAGGAGTGCTGCAGTGTTGTCCAGGGGGTGCTCTGTCCATCAGGGGTGCTCCCCCCAAGTGCTAAAAAAATAATATATTTTCTGTGTTTGTGAATTGTGTGCGCAGTAGCCGCACGTGCATCAACAAAGTAGTGCCAAGCGTGCGCCTGTGTCATAAGTAAAGGGCCGGCTGGCTTGACCGTTAAGGGTGCTGTAACCCCCGAAAGTACACTCCAGTCCAAACCAAAAAAAAAATTATTTTCTGTGTTTGTGAATTGTGTGCGCAGTAGCCGCACGTGCATCAACAAAGTAGTGCCAAGCGTGCGCCTGTGTCATAAGTAAAGGGCCGGCTGGCTTGACCGTTAAGGGTGCTGTAACCCCCGAAAGTACACTCCAGTCCAAACCAAAAAAAAAATTATTTTCTGTGTTTGTGAATTGTGTGCGCAGTAGCCGCACGTGCATCAACAAAGTAGTGCCAAGCGTGCGCCTGTGTCATAAGTAAAGGGCCGGCTGGCTTGACCGTTAAGGGTGCTGTAACCCCCGAAAGTACACTCCAGTCCAAACCAAAAAAAATATTATTTTCTGTGTTTGTGAATTGTGTGCGCAGTAGTCGCACGTGCATCAACAAAGTAGTGCCAAGCGTGCGCCTGTGTCATAAGTAAAGGGCCGGCTGGCTTGACCGTTAAGGGTGCTGTAACCCCCGAAAGTACACTCCAGTCCAAACCAAAAAAAAAATTATTTTCTGTGTTTGTGAATTGTGTGCGCAGTAGCCGCACGTGCATCAACAAAGTAGTGCCAAGCGTGCGCCTGTGTCATAAGTAAAGGGCCGGCTGGCTTGACCGTTAAGGGTGCTGTAACCCCCGAAAGTACACTCCAGTCCAAACCAAAAAAAATATTATTTTCTGTGTTTGTGAATTGTGTGCGCAGTAGTCGCACGTGCATCAACAAAGTAGTGCCAAGCGTGCGCCTGTGTCATAAGTAAAGGGCCGGCTGGCTTGACCGTTAAAGGGTGCTGTAACCCCCAAGTACACTCCAGTCCAAACCAAAAAAAAAATTATTTTCTGTGTTTGTGAATTGTGTGCGCAGTAGCCGCACGTGCATCAACAAAGTAGTGCCAAGCGTGCGCCTGTGTCATAAGTAAAGGGCCGGCTGGCTTGACCGTTAAGGGTGCTGTAACCCCCGAAAGTACACTCCAGTCCAAACCAAAAAAAAAATTATTTTCTGTGTTTGTGAATTGTGTGCGCAGTAGCCGCACGTGCATCAACAAAGTAGTGCCAAGCGTGCGCCTGTGTCATAAGTAAAGGGCCGGCTGGCTTGACCGTTAAGGGTGCTGTAACCCCCGAAAGTACACTCCAGTCCAAACCAAAAAAAAAATTATTTTCTGTGTTTGTGAATTGTGTGCGCAGTAGCCGCACGTGCATCAACAAAGTAGTGCCAAGCGTGCGCCTGTGTCATAAGTAAAGGGCCGGCTGGCTTGACCGTTAAGGGTGCTGTAACCCCCGAAAGTACACTCCAGTCCAAACCAAAAAAAAAATTATTTTCTGTGTTTGTGAATTGTGTGCGCAGTAGCCGCACGTGCATCAACAAAGTAGTGCCAAGCGTGCGCCTGTGTCATAAGTAAAGGGCCGGCTGGCTTGACCGTTAAGGGTGCTGTAACCCCCGAAAGTACACTCCAGTCCAAACCAAAAAAAATATTATTTTCTGTGTTTGTGAATTGTGTGCGCAGTAGTCGCACGTGCATCAACAAAGTAGTGCCAAGCGTGCGCCTGTGTCATAAGTAAAGGGCCGGCTGGCTTGACCGTTAAGGGTGCTGTAACCCCCGAAAGTACACTCCAGTCCAAACCAAAAAAAAAATTATTTTCTGTGTTTGTGAATTGTGTGCGCAGTAGCCGCACGTGCATCAACAAAGTAGTGCCAAGCGTGCGCCTGTGTCATAAGTAAAGGGCCGGCTGGCTTGACCGTTAAGGGTGCTGTAACCCCCGAAAGTACACTCCAGTCCAAACCAAAAAAAATATTATTTTCTGTGTTTGTGAATTGTGTGCGCAGTAGTCGCACGTGCATCAACAAAGTAGTGCCAAGCGTGCGCCTGTGTCATAAGTAAAGGGCCGGCTGGCTTGACCGTTAAAGGGTGCTGTAACCCCCAAGTACACTCCAGTCCAAACCAAAAAAAAAATTATTTTCTGTGTTTGTGAATTGTGTGCGCAGTAGCCGCACGTGCATCAACAAAGTAGTGCCAAGCGTGCGCCTGTGTCATAAGTAAAGGGCCGGCTGGCTTGACCGTTAAGGGTGCTGTAACCCCCGAAAGTACACTCCAGTCCAAACCAAAAAAAAAATTATTTTCTGTGTTTGTGAATTGTGTGCGCAGTAGCCGCACGTGCATCAACAAAGTAGTGCCAAGCGTGCGCCTGTGTCATAAGTAAAGGGCCGGCTGGCTTGACCGTTAAAGGGTGCTGTAACCCCCGAAAGTACACTCCAGTCCTAACCAAAAAAAAATTATTTTCTGTGTTTGTGAATTGTGTGCGCAGTAGCCGCACGTGCATCAACAAAGTAGTGCCAAGCGTGCGCCTGTGTCATAAGTAAAGGGCCGGCTGGCTTGACCGTTAAGGGTGCTGTAACCCCCGAAAGTACACTCCAGTCCAAACCAAAAAAAAAATTATTTTCTGTGTTTGTGAATTGTGTGCGCAGTAGCCGCACGTGCATCAACAAAGTAGTGCCAAGCGTGCGCCTGTGTCATAAGTAAAGGGCCGGCTGGCTTGACCGTTAAGGGTGCTGTAACCCCCGAAAGTACACTCCAGTCCAAACCAAAAAAAATATTATTTTCTGTGTTTGTGAATTGTGTGCGCAGTAGTCGCACGTGCATCAACAAAGTAGTGCCAAGCGTGCGCCTGTGTCATAAGTAAAGGGCCGGCTGGCTTGACCGTTAAGGGTGCTGTAACCCCCGAAAGTACACTCCAGTCCAAACCAAAAAAAAAATTATTTTCTGTGTTTGTGAATTGTGTGCGCAGTAGCCGCACGTGCATCAACAAAGTAGTGCCAAGCGTGCGCCTGTGTCATAAGTAAAGGGCCGGCTGGCTTGACCGTTAAAGGGTGCTGTAACCCCCGAAAGTACACTCCAGTCCAAACCAAAAAAAAATTATTTTCTGTGTTTGTGAATTGTGTGCGCAGTAGCCGCACGTGCATCAACAAAGTAGTGCCAAGCGTGCGCCTGTGTCATAAGTAAAGGGCCGGCTGGCTTGACCGTTAAAGGGTGCTGTAACCCACAAAGTACACTCCAGTCCAAACCAAAAAAAAAATTATTTTCTGTGTTTAGCCGCACGTATATATCAAATCGATATAACATAAATGGAGGACCAAACTTTCTCCGATAAAAATAAAATAGAGAAAGATCAAGAACCACTTCCTCCTAGTGCTGAAGCTGCTGCCACTAGTCATGACATAGACGATAACATGCCATCAACGTCGTCTGCCAAGGCCGATGCCCAATGTCATAGTAGAGGGCACATACAATCCCAAATGGCAAAGTTCAGGAAAATGACCTTGAAAAAGACATTTAAATCAGCTGAAGAGAAACGTAAACTTGCCAATATGCCATTTACGACACGGAGTGGCAAGGAACGGCTAAGGTCGATCCCTAGTATGTTCATGACTAGTGGTTCAGCTTCACATGACGATGGAAGCACTCCTCCCACTAAAAAAATCAAAAGAGTTAAGCTGGCAAAAGCACAGCGAAGAACTGTGCTTTCTAAGAAGATATCACAAATCCCCAAGGAGAGTCCAAGTGTGGTGGTGGTTGCGATGCCTGACCTTCCCAGCACTGGACGGGAAGAGGTGGCTCTTTCCACCATTTGCACGCCCCCTGCAAGTGCTGAAAGGAGCACCCACAGTCCACTTGCTGATATGCAAATTGAAGATGTCACTGTTGAAGTACAACAGGATGAGGATACTGGTGTAGCTGGCGCTGAGGAGGAAGTTGGCGAGGAGGATTCTGATGGTGATGTGGTTTGTTTAAATCAGGCTCCGGGGGAGACAGTTGTTGTCCGTGGGATGAAAAAGCCCATCACGGTCATGCCTGGGCAGAAGACCAAACATTCCACCTCTTTGGTCTGGCAATATTTCTATCCAAATCCGGACAACAACTGTCTTGCCATATGTACCATATGTAAAGGTGAAATAAGTAGGGGTAGGGACGTCAACCACCTAGGAACATCCTCCCTTATACGGCACCTGCAGCGCGTTCATAAAAAGTTACTGTCAAGTTCAGAAACTTTGGCTCAGACCGTAAGCAGTCCAGGGACACCTAAATCCCGTTGTCCTGTTGTATCCAAGCGCCTGCAAACCACACCGTCAACTCCCTCCTCGTCAATTTCCTCCTTAGTCAGGATCGGAAGTAGTCCTGCAGGCCATATCACTGGCATGACTGACTCTCCTATCCGGGATTCCTCCGGAGGATCCTGCATTGCTACGCCTACTGCTGCCGCTGCTGCTGTTGCTGCTGCTGCTGGGAGTCGTTCATCATCCCAGAGAGGAAGTAGGAACACCACTACTTTTACTAAACAATTGACCCTCCAACAGTCCTTAGCGAGGAGGATGAAGTACGACAGCAGTCATCCTGAAGCAAAACGTATAACTGAGGCCTTGACTGCTATGTTGGTGTTAGACGTGCGTCCGGTATCCGCCATTAGTGCAGTGGGATTTAGACAATTGATGGAGGTAGTGTGTCCCCGGTTCCAAATCCCGTCTAGATTCCACTTCACTAGGCAGGCGATACCGAGACTGTACAGAAACGTCAGAAAAAGTGTCCTCAGTGTCCTGAAAAATGCCGTTGTACACAATGTCCACTTAACCACGGACATGTGGACAAGTGGAACAGGGCAGACTAAGGACTATATGACTGTGACAGCCCACTGGGTAGATGTATCACCTTACGCAGCAACAGCAGCAGCGTCACCAGTAGCAGCATCTCAGAAACGCCAGCTCGTTACAAGGCAGGCTACGCTGTGTATCACCGGTTTCAGTAAGAGGCACACCGCCGACAACCTCTTAGAGAAACTGAGGGAAATCATCGCCCAGTGGCTTACCCCACTTAGACTCTCCTGGGGATTTGTGATATCTGACAACGCCACCAATATTGTGCGGGCATTACATCTGGGCAAATTCCAGCACGTCCCATGTTTTGCTCACACAATAAACTTGGTGGTGCAGAATTTTCTGAAAAGCGACAGGGGCGTGCAGGAGACGCTTTGGGTGGCCCGAAAAATTTCTGGCCACTTTCGCCATTCAGCGACTGCGTGCCGAAGACTGGAGCGCCAGCAAACACTCTTGAACCTGCCCCGCCATCACCTGAAGCAAGAGGTTGTGACGCGGTGGAACTCAACCCTCTATATGCTTCAGAGGATGGAGGAGCAGCAAAAGGCCATACAAGCCTATACATCCACCTATGACATAGGCAAAGGAGGGGGTATGCACCTGACTCAAGCGCAGTGGAGAATGATTTCCGTGTTGTGCAAGGTTCTTCAGCCCTTCGAACTTGCCACACGTGAAGTCAGTTCAGACACTGCCAGCTTGAGTCAGGTCATTCCCCTCATCAGGCTTTTGCAGAAGCAGCTGGAGAAAGTGAAGGAGGAGCTAAGACGGAGCGATTCCGCTCGGCATGTGGGACTTGTGGATGAAGCCCTTCATTCGCTTTGCCAGGATTCCAGGGTGGTCAATCTGTTGAAATCAGACCACTACATTTTGGCCACCGTGCTCGATCCTAGGTTTAAAGCCTATGTGGTGTCTCTCTTTCCGGCCGACACAAGCCTGCAGAGGTGCAAAGACCTGCTGGTGAACACACTGTCAGCTGAAGCGGAACGTGACACGTCAACGGCTCCTTCTTCATTTTCTCCCGCAACTGGGGCTGCCAGGAAAAAACTTAGGTATCCTAAGCAACCCGCTGGCGGTGATGCAGGGCAGGCAGGACCAAGTTTGGACATCTGGTCCGGACTGAAGGACCTGGCAACAATTTCTGACATGTCTACTGTCACTGCATATGATACTGTCACCATTGACAGAATGGTGGAGGATTACATCGGTGACAGCATCCAAGTAGGCATGTCAGACAGTCCATACCTGTACTGGCAGGAAAAAGAGGCAATTTGGAGGCCCCTGTACAAACTGGCTCTATTTTACCTGAGTTGCCCCCCCTCCAGTGTGTACTCCGAAAGAGTGTTTAGTGCAGCCGGGAACCTTGTCAGCGAAAGGCGTAGGAGGTTGCTTCCACAGAATGTGGAGAAGATGATGTTCATCAAAATGAATTATCAGCTCTTCCAGGGAGACCAGCCTCCAGAAGGTACAGAGGGACCTGTGGTGGTGGATTCAAGTGGGGACGAGTTAATACTTTGTGAGGATGAGGATGTACACACTGAAGAGGGTGAGGAATCGGTGGATGAGGAGGATGAGGATGACATCTTGCCTCCGTAGAGCCAGTTTGTGCAGGGACACATTAATTGCCAGCTTGTTTTGTGGGGGCCCAAACGAACCAATCATTTCAGCCACAGTTGTGTGGCAGACCCTGGCGCTGAAATGATTGATTTGTTAAAGTGTGCATGTCCTGTTTATACAACATAAGGGTGGGTGGGAGGGCCCAAGGACAATTCCATCTTGCACCTCTTTTTTTCTTTGCATTATGTACAGTTTGGGGCCTAGTTTTTCTAACTGCCATCCTGCCTGCCACTGCAGTGTCACTCCTAGATGGGTCACGTGTTTGTGCCGCCCACTCGTGTCGCTTAGCATAGTCATCCAGCTACCTCGGTGCAACCTTTTGGACATAAAAACACTATTGTGAGGTGTGAGGTGTTCAGAATAGACTGGAAATGAGTGGAAATTAAGGTTATTGAGGTTAATAATAGCATAGGAGCAGAAAAACCTACAAATTCTGTGATTTTAGCTGTTTTTATGCTTTTTTTCAAAAAAATACAGATCCAAAACACAAAACCCAGAACCCAAAACACGGAAGGGTGGTTTTGGCAAAACCAATCCAGATCCAAAACACGAAGAAAGATCCAGATCCAAAACCAAAACACAAAACACGAAAAGTGGCCGGTGCACACCCCTAATATCAACTAGGGTGCAGTCTGATTGGTTGGCCATTCAAAAATGGAAGAGAAACACAGGACATTTGTTGATTTAATACATCTCTAACAATACAACACCTATCATACATCATGTGACTCACCTCATTCCACAGCTAGGATATGCCTGTGCGGCCAGTAGTACACTCCAAACACTCCACAGCTCCTTGTGAAAGTGTTTGGAATTGTGAGGGGTGCTTTTAAAGGGTGTGTTGGTCGCTTGTGCATTGCGTAGTGCACTGCATTGGAGTGGCGCACAGTAGCAGGTGCATATGCATATTGCTATTAATAGCAACACCTGGATTTTTAAAATTAGCCCCAAAGCACACCACTACTGTTCTATTAATTACACTTCCAGATGTGGCTGAGAAAAGTGTGCCTGAGCCCACACCAGATGATCCTCCTCCAGCACCTACAAACACTTCACCTCCAAATGTGGCTGGCCCATCAGATGGAACGATACAAGGTCAAGATAATCCTTGTCAGGTTACGGATATTCTCATCCAGGTTGCACTAACCAGATTCAGTTATGGACATAAGATTACAGTTTATTTGTGAAAAAAAATCTGGGTGAAATTTGCCAAGATCATCAAGCACTCCACTCATTTGGATGCATGTTTTCTGTGTAAAAAGTAAGTTGTTTATATAATTTTTGATCTTTGGGAAACTGTCAAAGAAATGTGTCTTTAATATCTTGTCTTCCCCCCCCCCAAAAAAGATGTTAGCCAATTGGCAATATATAGTTTTCTCTCATAACAAGATGTTTTGGTTATAAAATAATTGAAGCAAAATTTTTCAAAAGGTGGAGTGACCTTTGCAGTGAACTCAAGACAAAGCTGAATTTGCAGAGAAAACACTTTAATGGGCCATGGGGTCCCTTCCCTGACAGCTTGGCTTTGAACCAAAGGCAACATCAAATTTTGGGGGCCTTAGATTGGAGGTTAGTGTTGCAGGCCAAAATAGACCATCAGGAGCCTTCACAAGATGACACACATGCTAAATCTGGTAATTATTTGCATACACGATGTGAATGGCCAAAATATTCTCTCTAAAGCACTGCGGAATATGTGTGTGCTATATAAATAACTGGTAATAATAATAATACACCTGTATCTGTATATGTATCTGTCAATTTTTTAAATAATTTTTAAAAATAATTGTTATTTCTACCATTTTTTAGGAACTGACATGGCTGAAAGCCTGCAGATGGATGGGATGATGGCCCAACCTCCATCAATTGTGCCTACCCCATCCTCCACTGCCACCCTTACCCAAGTCCTGAATGGACAGTGTTAAGGCAAACAGCAGCCATGGAGGCTGTCCAGGCCAGCATGTTGGAGCAAAACTCTTTTGTAAGGTCCATAAGCCAAGATGTCAGGGAGATCAAAGAACATCTGACTGGCCCAATAGAAGGTGAGGTGGTCCAGTGCCCTGCTGTGGCTGGACCGATCTCCCAGCAGGGTCCACGGCGGTCCACCCGGATCCGTAAATTCAGCTTTCCGGAGTTGGCTGCAAAGAAAAAAAAAACGATTGATGATCTTGGATTTATTTCACCCAGAACTTTCCAACTGTTTAATGTCCAGAAATGTAATCTGGCTAGTGCCCCTGGAAGGCCCACAAGGAATATCTTGATATTGTATCGTGCCACGTGATGGGCTTGTCACATTTTGAGGTGCTGTGTTTGTAGGAGGTGGAGGAGGCACATCTGGTGGTGGCACAGGCACACTTTCCTCTCCCACATCTGTAAGTGTGTCCACAACTTCATTTTCTGATGGTAATCCTAAGCCAAATTCATGCAGAAAATCATGTATTTTTAATGATATCAGTTATTTGTATTTTTTTGTTTTTAAATCTTATTTTCAATAATGCATTTTTAAAAAATGTTAATTAAAACATTTTAGGCTTTTAAAATAAAAAAACACTAATAAAATATTTAATTTTCCATGAAAACATTTTTTTTGTACCTTCTTCACAAAAATAATAACCACTATATCTACTATCTACCAGGCCTGGTCTGACACAGTATTGCTAATAAAGCAATTATTTACTCTGGAATGGCATGCTGGGATGTGCAGTTCCACAACAAAAAAAACTATTTCACTTTAACTACAAAACAAACAAAAAAAGTATTTGTGAACTAAAAAATATAGGGACTACTGTTTGTGAAGTAAAAGTTTTTTTGGATTGGCATCTGTCTTAATATCCAAATTACAAACAAAAAGAGTAAAAAAAAATGCTAATTTACGCAGCCACATTGCTATTATACAATGCAATGAGTAACACCTGCTACTCTATTAATTGACTGCATACATCGGCAGAAGAAGAAACCATCGGCTGCAGACGCAATGCTTGTGGTAGACCCAGGGCTACCGCAAGCACTGCAAGTACTTCCATTGAAATAGATGCGATCTGACGTGTACAATGATGCGGCCTTTAAATTATTCACGCCCTTAAAACTCCATTTTGATGGTCAGACACGCCTGCGTTCACAGCACCACTCCCCTGTTCACAAGCACCTTCCCCTGTTACCACCCACAAATGGTACTATATGTCACTCAAAGTAGTCTGTGTACTACGAGCGCACAATTCCTCATCGCTGAAGCTGGCTTGCACACGCACACTGCGAATTATACGCATGCGCACTGAGCAAAAATCACCCAGCAACGAGCAATTGCACCTTAGTGACCGGGTGTGAATCAGGTCCATAGTGATCACTAGCATTCATTGTTATGTGTGATTTTTTCCAGTATTTCCAGTATATTGAAGGAACTATGCATCCTTTTACACTGGCAGCTGCAATTTATTACACAAAAGCTACACTGAGAGCACCATTGTCAAAAAAATTATTGTTTGTTGTCTGAAACTATTAGTCTTCTTGGTCCCCCTTCTTGGATAAAGATTCACCCCCAGCAGCAGCAGCAGCTCTAGCATGCAAGGATTCTTCTGGGGAGTCCTAAAAAGGGGAGGATTCAATAAGTCTTTACAAATTGGATGCAAGTGGACTACCTCTGACTACCTCTGATCAATGATGAGTAGATTGATGAGGGTGTTGGCAGTGGAGGTTGCATGTGCTGGGATCTATCCATGCTGCTGCTAGATGATGCTAGACTGCTTGGTATTATTTTACAGGATTTTCAGATTTTCCCAAATATTTTGTATAAACTTGCTGCATATGATGTAACAGGGAAGTAGTTCCTAGATGCTAAACGTCCCTACCTCTACTTAATTTAGCATTACAAACGGTACAGATGACTTGAAAAATGTTGTCAGGATTTGGGCAAAATAAATTCCACAGGAAAGAGGTGTTTTTTATTGGTCTTATGCCCGGGCATGACAATGGCCTTCTTCTGATCACAGACAAGAACTACTGCCACTGGTGGCTGACTGACTTTGAGACAACCAACTTCCTTATCAACAACATTCTTATTAGTGTCAGGTGGACAAATATCCCCCTCATCCAGTTGCATTTCCACAGTGGCATCCTCAATTTCTAAGTGACCATCTTTACTTTTACTGCTGCTCATCCCCTGTCAGACTCATGTTTGTTTGTGAACCCGGTGTCTGATATTCATCTGTATGGGTATCTGGAGATGTGTAACAAAAGCTGTCAGGCCTAAGGAGACCTCCTGGCATGAAATATAGAACACTTCTCTGACCGGGAATAGAACCCAGGTCTCGGCGAAGAGATGCCGGTATCGTACCCACTACACCACCAGGGACATCGGTGTTGGAGACAAATTGGTATGTGCAATCAGTGGAGAGTATGGCAGTAGATTGATCAGGCTGATACTGGATTAATACTGTAGAAAGATAAAACAACACTTTTCTTATGGTAAACCGGAATGCTTGGAGTGGTAGATCTTGGCAATGTATTTACCAGGCTGGAACTGGGTTGTTGCTGTAGTCCAGGATCCAGGAGCACTCAGATGGTAGCAGGACCAAATGCAGACCAAACCCTGGAATGGACAGTAGGTGATGATACCAGGAACGGCATCAAATGGAGCAGGAACCAGGAACACTCACCATTCAGGGAGAGTGACATACACAAGTGAGTTGTAGGTTCAGATAACAGGAACAGATGAAGTTTCTCTGTGCAGCCAGTGGAATAGCTACCTCAGGCCTAGACAGAATCAGATGCAGACCTGACACTGGAATGGATAGTGGGTGGTGATACCAGGAACGGCACCAATGGAGCAGGAACCAGGAACACTCACCTTGCAGTGAGAATGGTATACACAGGCGATTTGCAGGTTTGGATATCAACAACAGGTTGAGATTCTCTGTGCAGCCAGTGGGATAGCTGCCAGAGGTGTAGATCACTTGCAGGAATCCATATAGCAGAAGGAAGCAAAACTGCACAAACTGGATACAAGTAAACAACAGGAGACCAGTATAGCTCACTCAGTTGGAACTGAGGTAAGACATTGTATGGAAATTAGTTAGAGTCAGCAGCTGGGTTACCTGGGATAGGCTGAGCAGAGACAGGTAATATGGTGAGGCTCAGGCTATCACTTGATTGGCTGTTGCAAACAGGTGATCAGGACTTGTCACTGCAGTACTCTGTAGCAGGCTTAGATCTTGCTTGAGGCCTAGCAGGCTGAGTAACACTGAAGCCTGTGCATCTGGTATGTGATAGAGAGTGCTGGCAGAATCGGTAAATGACCCGGCAACAGGGGAAACAGACCCAGGTTGTGACATCCCCACATTTGCAGAGGTTTCAGAAATGGTTGAAGGAGGCTTCTCTAGAAGTACAGTTTCAGAAATGTCAGACTCACATATAGCACTTATAGACACACTTAGACTGTCCTCTGGGATTTGTGAAGTTTGTGAACACACTGTTTGTTCTTCTGCCTGTGTTTTTTTTCTGCACTGATTTAACAGTTTTAATTTTGACACCTCTTCTAGACTATGAGTGAGATGGTGTTGCATAATCATGTGAGGTTACAGAAGAAAATACCTTACTGACAGCAGTTGCAGAACCGGCAATCACAAATAAAAGCCAAGGTCAAAGCCTTTCCTTGCCACTGTGTGTGGTGTATGGCATGTAGCCAGTTTGTTCTTCTGGCTTAGTTTTCTTTGTGAACTGATTTGCCTGTTTTAAAAGTGACACGTGTAGTCTTAGAGTGAGAAGGTGTTGCGTGTGAGGTTTCAGAAGATACCTGACTCTGGGCCTGATTCAGAGCCACTCGTAAGCGGCAGCTCGTTCGCTCCGAGCGATGTTTGGCCAACTGCGCATGCGTACGGATCGTTATACGCATGCGCGAACCAGTCAGTGCGGTTGAAATTCATGTGCTCGCAAAATAGCGAATGCCTGCTAATTTGAGTGACAGAATGAAGCGTATGTGAGTGGTAACAGGGGAAGGTGCTTGAAAACGGGGAGTGGAGATCAGAACGCAGGTGTGCTTAAAGGTCAAAATGGGCGTTTTATGGGTGTGCATAATTAAAACAGCAGCGTCATTGACCACGTCACTGGGTTATTTTATAGCCAGAACTGCTCACAAAATTGTGGTAGCAAAAACCGACCACAAGAATAGCGAGCAGTTCATACCCTGTTCGATGTACTCGATTAATCTAATAAATAGCGGACATGACGTAGGATGCGAGCGGCCAGGGGGCGTAGTTTCCCAAAAAACGACCGCAAGTTTTGTTCGCTCATTCAGACCTAGAGGCGTGAACAGACAGCAAACAGCGAACGGTTCATTTGAATAGCCACCCCTTTTTTCAGGACGAGCGAGCGCTAATTGCGTCCGGCTCAAAATGAGGGCCTCTGTTTGGCCACAGCTTCCACAATAAGCATTCTAATGCATGAATTAGCATTAGCAGAACCACCACTCACAAAGGAAGGCAGTGGCCTGAGCCTTTCCTTGCAACTGCTTATTATGTATGGAATGTTGGCAATTTTAAATGTTTTGACAGTAAATTTTCCCTTTATTATTAGAGGTTATGTTTTCATTAACATTGTAAAATATTGTCTAGATTCAGTTTCTTAAATGTTGTTTCCTCTAGACCACCTTAAGTAGATGTTAAAGTACCATAATGATTGGCACCAGTTGCAGAACTAGTATTGGGTTGGTGCTCCTGATTTTACCTTTATTATTAGATGTTATGTTTTCTTTAACATTGTGAAATATTGGTTAGATGTCAGTTTCTTAAACTTTCTTTCCCCTGGACCACCTTTAGTAGATGTTAAAGTATTATCATGATTTGCAGCAGCCACAGCACTAGTATTGGTTGCTGCTCCTGCACTTCTATAGACTGATCTACATTGACTCACAGTGCTCTTAGTAATTGCACCATAATGATGTTATTTTTTAACACAGTGCCTAAACACAGAACACGGTGCCTCACAGTGATCCTAGGAATGGCACCCTAATGACGTTATTTTATAATGCAGTGCCTGAACATACAACAGTTTTATTTTAATACTTTTTAACACAGTGCCTGAACACACAACACAGTGCCTCGTATCACTCTTAGTAATGGCACCCTAATGACATTAATTTTTAACACAGTGCACATTACACAGTGTTTTATTTACATTTTTAACAGAGTGCTTAAACACAACACAGTATTTTATTTTAATTTTTTTTACACAGTGCCTCACCGCGCTTCTAGTAATAGCAACTTAATGACATTAATATTAACACAGTGTCTGAACACAGAAGAGATCTTACACCGGAAAGATGACACAATCCAAAACACTGAATATCCAGCACCAGGAAGATGGCAATTTCTTTGGTTTGGGATCCAAGGTTGGCAGGTAGCCCGAGCCAGGACTCAGTTTGCTCATAATCCCTAAATTCAGTTGTGTTTGTATTCCAGGAATCTGACCCTCCACATCTCTAACTTATAGTATTATGTTTTCACTTGGTTACTGCAGACATAAGTAGTCAGTATCAGCCACTGCTTGCAGTATTTAGAACATAGTATATAAAACAGCTAGTAATATTCTCATGTTAATATTTTTAGATATTTTCTTGTCAAGATATCAGTCAATCCCTATATCCCAGTGCTACATGGACCTAGAAGCCCTCCCTGACCCCAATTGGTGCCCTGTCCCATCATGGCATAATCCATAGATTGGAGTGTTTTTCAATACAAAATTAGCAGAAAGATACCCACCTCTATATAGGTTAACACTTTTCCTAGAGCTTGCAGAGTCACAGTTTTGATCACAGTTGCGAGTGGTAAAGTTACCAGGTGTAAGATCCTTTTCTCCATTATTACATTGGACAAACTCAAGTTGCAATATAGAGGTGGGAATTTTTTCTGCATAAGCAGGGATAGCAAATGAGTTGAATACCTGTGCTGCAATGCAGAGTCTATTATCCTTAGAAGATGTCTGGGATAGAATTTGTATTCCATAACCAAGCAATTTATTAAGCAATTGTTACATATTTTTTTATACTATTATTATTGTTATTATTATTAATATTATTATTATTTTATTATTAATTATCATTATTATTGATTTGTATGGTGATACAGTCTTTGCAAGGAAAAATCAGAGCATACACAAAACAGACATACAAAGTAGATGTACTGTAGATATGAAATAAAGAGTAGGGAGGGTCTTGCTCATGAGATAGCTTACACTCATATACTTTATTAACAATAGAGATCGTTTGATTAAATAAATGTTTTGTATTTATAAAAAAATGAAGTTCAATGTGGCTGGTTACAGTGTCTACCCAATGATTGACTATTTCTGAATATGTGAGTAGGGCTGGGGAGACATTTGAAAGTTCTCCATAGTGACAACATGAAAAAGCATTTACATTGCATCATGGACATTAAACTCACTAAAAATATAACCAAACTTATCCAATAAATGAAAACACATGATTGCAGGAGTTTGCTGAATAGTTGGTTACATTTTATTTGAAATAAAAATTCAATTTCCTTTTAATTGATTAGAGTTAGTATGGTGGTGAACTACAAGAACGGACAACATAAAACAAGACAGTGATACACAGAGGCGTCACTAGGGTTGGTGTCACCCGGTGATGTAATGCACGGTGACACCCCCCCTCTCCACCAAAAAAAAAAAAAAAATCAGGACCAAGGTGTGCAGCTCCGCGAACTCTTCCCCCTTACCAGTCCAGCAGTCACACTGTGCTCCTCCCAGAATGCCAGGCGCACCCGGTGAGTGTGATGATGCCACACCTGATATTCTGGGTAGCAGTGCTTAAAGTGTTCCTAGAGACGTAGTGGAACAACCCCCCCCTCCCCCGGCGATTTATCAATAAAAGGACAGCATGCACCTAAGGCGTGTGGCGCAAAAATGGGACATGATCTTGAAAGAAAGGGGCATGGTCATACAATACTATCCCCAATTCAAATTACGCCATACAGTAGCACAATCTTATCCACATTACACCGCACATAGTGCCCCTGATTCACATTACACCATAAAGTAGTGTCCCTTATTTATGTTCTGAACACAGTAGTGCCCATTTTACACAATGACCACATTATTGAACCTTATACACAATGTCCACAGTAGTAGTGCCCCTTATTTAATGCCCCCAGTAGTAGCGCCCATTATGCAGTTCCCCATTTAGTAGTACCCCTTTATGCAATGCCCCCTGTAGTTGTTCCCAATATGCATTGCCTCCTGTATTAGAGCCCATTAAGCAATGCCCCCTGTATTATAACCCTTTATGCTGTGCCTATGCAGTGCCCCCAGTAGTGCCACTTATACAATACCCCCAGGAGCTCCCCTTATGCAGTGCCCTCGGTAGTGCCCCTTATAAAGTACGCCCAGTAGCACCCCTTATGTAGTGCCCCCTATAGTGCCCGTATACAGTACCCCAGTAATACCCCTTATACAGTACCCCCAGTACCGCCCCTTATGCAGTGCCCCCTCCACTGTGCAGTCAGTCAGTACTTGCCTCTACTTATGAACTGCTGGCCTGCACTGGGTCTGTCCAGGTGGGGTGCGCACTTGACTTGAGACGTCCCTCTTGCACTTGGCAGCGCGCTCACAGTAGGCCCAAAGTCCCTCCTCCTTCTACAGGCTGAGTGGCTCCCAGAATAACTTGCAGAGCCAGCGTGCGCGATGATGTGATCGCTGCCAGCGTCCAGAACCACATACAGGCGCAGAGATTATCTGTGCTTGTGTGTTGCTCTGGACGCCGGGCACTGTGAGACTGAGAATGTGCAGCACTGCAACAGCAGCTGATACCCGGCGGCAAGCAGAACAGAGGATTGACCAGCGGCAGGATGGACCAGCGAGAATCATGAACAGCACAGACAGTCTCCGACTCCAGCAGCTCATGGTCGGCGCCGTCAGTGGTTCCATGGGTGTGCGGCCCGCATGTATGATGTGCTGCTCTGCTTGGTGTCACCCCCTTGAAGGGTGACACCCAGTGCAGGCCGCACCCCCCCTAGTGATGCCACTGGTGATACATTCCAAAACTCAAATATTGGTGTTCACCTTTCCAGTATTAGACACACCCACACAGGCTGTGTTAAATGCTTGATCGTGACAATAAACCTTTATCATTGGCTGAGGAGAGCGTACTCAAATAAGAAATAATGACACCGCAATTAACCAGCCAATCTTATCACCAAATGCCAGTCAACTAAAGCTGCAGCACCACCACCATATCTATAAATACTACACAAATGCCAAAATACCTCCAATATTATCCTCGGCTATACGATACCCACCATCTGGCCTATATAAATGTAAGTCTTTTTATCTGATTAACCTGAGCTCCAACAGTCACCTTGTTGTGACTTCCTTCAATCTGATCAACCTGTACTCCACGAGCATGCCTTGATGTGACATCATGCAATGAGAAGTCATGGAATTGACTTTCCACCTAGTTCCATCAATGACAACACTGAGTTTCTCAGATCGCCACCTTCAGCGGGGCACAATGGATAACTAGATAAAACTACAGAAGAATGAAGACCAAAAAAGTAATTTAAAGTCATGTATGATCATCTATTGTAAACATAAAGATGTATGCCGGCCCAAGTCATTACTATCAAGGTGCCATACAACAATTCTAGAAATTCATATTGATCAACTTACAACCCCAAACGACACTCATAACACAAAACTGAATAATGCTCACATCAGGAATCAGTGCCTATTGTGTTCATTGATTGCAGCAAACTATACATTAATTGTACTTATAATGTAGCTAATCTACTAATTACAGTTGAAAGCTCCATTATTATCTCCACAGTAAGATTGGTCCAATCACAATGTATAAAGAGACACATTTTTTGCCGTATATATTATAAAGTATTATAAAATTATCTTCTTTCGCTGAAAAAATGATATCATTTAATTAAAATATGTTTCAGCAAGTGACCTGTGAACAATGACGAATGTCTAGCAGACAATGAAAATCGCTATGAACGGATATTAAAAACAAATTACAGCTACCAATTTTGGTTAAAAAGAGAAGTTACAACATATTACAAAAAAAATATATAGGTTTTGAAATGTAACATTTAAATGATATATTTTAAAGAATATAGTCTACATTTCTGTATTTATGCTAACAGAGCATAGGACTGAGTCAAACTCACTGACTATGTATAGTTGCAGAGGCAGTAGGATTATATATGACCTCTTTACCACTAAAGCGAATAGCGGATTCAGATATTCTGTATGTAGCATTATCTACACTTTGCTAGAGATTGAACTTGTGCTTACACAACACACCTTTTCCATCTATTTTGACAACTGACATTTAATTAAAAAAAATAATTATTAAACAAATAAAAGCTTTCACACTTTCATTACTAGTATTTTGGTAATGTCAATAAATAAAAAATGTGTGTACGCTCTACCTACCTAAGGGGTCTGTTTACTAAGCAGTGTTACGAGACAGAGTGAAAAGTGATAAGGTGACAGCTCCCAACTGTCATTTTTCAAACACAGCCTGTGAGATGGCAGTTAGGAGCTGATTGGCTGGCACCTTATCACTATTCACTCTGTCTCCAGACACTGCTTAATAAATAGATATACAGTACTAGCCAACTTTGATAAACTCCTCTCTGGGAGAAGCCCAGAAAAGAGATGCACCTGACAGCTCCAGGGATATCACAATGCCACAATTTGCATGTCCATGAGAAGTTGAGAGGGCTAAATGACGCAATTCACGTACGGAACTGCAAATTCCCCGTATAATCTCACCATCTAGCTCACTACACTAGTAAGTGCTCTCACCCCCCCTGCTCTGGCCCCCTCTGCTGTTTCCTGACATCCAAGTCCCATTTAAATGCCTGCCTGTGTTCTTGGTGGTGTTTATGCTGTGCACTGTTCTTGGATGCTGTTAGATAATAACAAGTCTTGTACACTGATTTTGTTTTGTAAAGCAGACTTTTTTCTGCTTGTCACATATTGCATGACAACTTCAAAATGTTTAAGCATAGAAACTACATAAATATGAGCATGAAAAACCTAACTTGTTTGTAGGAGATGATGGCAATGTGTAAGTTTGAGACAAGGCATAGAATGCCAGTGGGTAACATGTCATAATAATCTTTTTGTTTAAATGCATCTGTCAAAAAGCTCTGCAAATATATTTCAGTGTAAACCATTGTTTTGTAAGGCATTATTTCTCAAGCAGGTGATAATACATTTATAAGGCCAGACTTGGAGACTGACAATGTGCTGGAGTAGGCATTCTATATTTCCATGCTGTACTCATACAATCTACTCCTCTCCATACCTGCCAACTCTTCCAGAATGTAATTGAGAGTACCTGTCACAAGCGGTTCGGGTACTTGCAGGAATGAACCCGGGGTGGATCCAGGAGAGGTTATGAGGCAGACGTTTGGTACTGAAAGGAGGCTGGTCTGAGAGGAGTGTTGCTCATGGATTACACACTAGCGGAGGAGTGATACTGGCTGAGGTGTATACTCAGAATGGAGCGTGGATACACACAACAGGTAACTGGGTAGTCAGAGAGGATCACCATCTGTCAGAATCTAGAAGCAAGGCTCCCTCTAGGGGTGGTAGCAGGGAATAGCACTGCTGGTCCACAGGGTGACTAGGAAGCTGGAACCTGGAACAGTGGATATGTGAAACACAGCAGAGACAGGATACTTGCAAGGAGCTCAGAGAACTAGCACCCAGCTAGGCTGGGAATAACATTGCACTGGCAATGAAAGGACTGCAATTCAACCCTTAAATACCCGGAGGAAGTGCAGGATTGGTTGCTAGGACTCCCCGAATGCTCTGCCTGGATTGGTCAAGAAGGGTAACCTGACCAAATCCAAGATGGCGGCACCCATGTTGTGCTGCAGCACTGTTAAAGTGTGTTATGCTCACACCAGGAACCAGGACACTATACCTCCAGACCCCTGTAGCATGCAGCGCTGACCTCCATATGCCCGCGCCCCCACCAGAGGGACCCCACCAGAGCATTCAGACAGGTAAGTGCCGCTGACCCTGACCCCTCACAGCCCTTGTCGTGACAGTACCAAATTTAGGTGGACTTTCCTAGTTTTCCAACAACGTTTGCCTGTCTGCTTCATGACACCCACCTCCCAACTGAAATGGGTTGTTCTGGGGTTAGATTACGCATTTTGCATTAAAACACATTATCTCAGCCTGACCCCCACAAATTGCAGTTTTGAACAGAAAGGGATGGGCCAAGGTGATGTGATCACAGCAACACCCCCCTGCCCTTTGAACAAAGCAGTCAGTCCCAGAGGTGACTCTGAAAACGTTGCCAAATGCTCCCATCTCATATCCTATCCTGCCTTGCTGTGGCTGTCTTTTTTTATAAGTTCATAGTCACTTCAGCCATCACTCACATACAGAGTAATTACTTAAGTTCTCTTTTTTATAAACTATGTATTTCCCTTTTAACTTGAAGTGTATTTTATGTGGTACAAAACTCAGTGCAGGCAGAAACATTCACAAATATATAGATACATTGTTATCTAATTTCTCAGTAGTTGACTTCATTAGGCATCCAAGTAGATCACGAGGAGGTTGCTATGGTGATGTGGCATAACCTTATGCCAGAGTATGATTTCTTGGTAGTACTCAAGCTTCAGAGTCTTGTGCTATGAAGCTATCAACACAGACTATAGGGGCTAAGCTACCGGAGTTTCAACAGCGCATACCTGTGAATATTAACACTGATAATTCTGTTCTTCTGTCAAAAAACACAAAGCTTAAAAGAGCAAAGTACAAATGTCATAAATTTGGACATAAAACCTCACAGTGTATCAAGTGGCAACTCATCACATAAACATGACAGCGGGAAAGAGTCAGCATTCAAAAGTTCGACACCAAAATGTCGACTGTCATAATGTCGACAGGGTCAAAAGGTTGACAACCAAAGGACAGCAGGGACAAAAGGTTGACAATCAAATAATAAATGTTAACAGTCAAACTGTCAACAATCAAAAGGGTGACATGGTCAAAAAGTCGACAGTTAAAATTCAGACAGTCACAATGTCAACAACTGAAACATAGACAAAAGAAAAGGATGACAGTTAAAACTTAAACAGGTTAAAATGTCATTAGTCGACATACAGACGGGTCATAATGTCGACAGCTATAATCACAAAACTATCGACTACCCATACATCGATCATTGATAAAAACATTGATGTTTAAAATCGTTTGATTTGTGTATTGATGATTGATTTACAGTGATGATCGATAAAATGTCTCATTTTGGCCATTTGTGGTCTAGAAGCATTGATTATCAAAAACACTTGAAAATTCAACAGTGATCACTTAAACCCTTTACATATTTTAAACATAAATGATTGATAGCAAAGATCACTTGTGAAGCATCAAGCCTGATTTACAGTACATTGATGATTAATATAATTGATCATTGACTGCAGTTCCAACCTTTGATTTAATTTTGTTACTGGTATATAGGGTTATCTATAAGGTTATCTACACATGTCTGATAATAATGAAAGTAGATATATGGGGGTATTTTTGGTCATAATTTTTTTTTTTTGAAACCTAACTTTTATTGACAGTAAATAGTATAGGAATCACATATACCAAGAAAAAAAGTAAGTTGTTTTATTGGGTGCACTGGGACCCACATTGGTAATTTAAAATTTAATATTTTTAATAGGTATATAAGGTATATAAGTAAATAGTATAGGCTTTGTCCTAAATGTAAAATGCTATGGTCAGTTTGTTTATTTAACTTTGTTATTTTAACTTAACATGGATGTTTGATTTATTTTAGTAAGTTAAAATAACAAACTGACCATAGCATTTTACACTTAGGAAAAAGCCTATACTATTTACTGTCTCTAAAAGTTACATCGTGAACAAAAAAAAGAAAAAATACATATATCTACTTTCATTATTTTCGGGCATGTGTAGATAACCATATAGATAACCTTACACACCAGTAACAAAATTAAATTGAAGGTGGAACTGCAGTTGATGATCAATTATTTTGAACATTGATGTAAATCAGGCTTGATGCTTCACCGATGATCTTTGCTATCAATCATTTATGTTTAAAATTGTGCAAATTTGTGCTCAGAGCGGTTCACGAGAGGTGTGAGTTCAGGTGCCGTTGCCGGCATTTTAACGTTGTTACAACTGGTTGCAACAGTAAAGGGTTTTTCTCATTGATCGATGTTAAGTGATCATTGATGATTTTTCAAGGGTTGTCTTTTTTTAATCAATGTTTTTAGACCACAGATGACCAAAATTAAAGATTTTATTGATGGTTGATGTAAATTGATTACAGATTCACAGGGCAGTTTCTCGATGATATGGCTCTCAGTGCAAACAGTCAAATTGCCCCCCCCCATTGGTTATTTTCCACACACTGGCCTCCACAGTAAAAAAAAAAAAAAAAACCACAAAACCCACAATGGCCCCATAGTACAAAAATAGTGAAGACTTACCTGACCTATCAGCAGCACTGCAGAATAGAGCTCCCAGCCCCTCCCTTTTCCTCAACCATGGGCAGCAGCAGCAGCCAGAGCAGCACTACAGCCTCAGGGATTCAGAACCTGGCTGCGGGGTTGAGCCTAGTATCCTGGATGGCGTGTCCACTCCTGGGGTCCCACTGCCAAATCCTCTCCTGGGGTTTCACTGCCACATTCAGTCAGCAGGCGGCTGCTTGATCTATGATGTCACGACACCGCATTGCCATAGGTCACGGTCAGGGCAGCCTCTGAGTCGATTGGCAGAGCCAAGCGCTGCCCAGACTCGAAAGTAGGACTGGTGGCACTGCTGTTGCCAGTGTCAGCCCCCAGAAATTGCCCTGCCAATACATGAAAACATTCATCAGTGTTTTTAGCAATGATAAATGTATGGGTGCCGATAGTTTGGTGATTATATCCACCGACATAATGATATAGCTGTCAACATTATGACCGGTCTGTATTTCGACTATCAACATTTTAACCTAAGTCTTGTATTGTCTGTATTATGAATGTCGACATTTTGAAATGTCAACATTGCATATATTGACATTTTGACTATGTCTATATTTGGTTGAAATATTGACATGGAGAAAATATTGCCAAACGCTCTAAATATTGATTCGTCTGACTTTTGAGCATGTCTATGTCCCATGTAAAATTTTTGATTGTCTAAATATTGATCCTGTCAACATTTTGGTGTCAAAGTTTTCACTGTCGACATTTTGACTGAGAATTCTACCCAATCCAGTTTGTAAATCTTTAATATTTACTAAACAGTAACACTGGAATTCTAAACACCACCCTGATTTCTACAAATGGATAGAATGCAATGGGCTTTGTGGCAATAGCCGCACATTATGCCAACCCAAACTCGCACAAAAGTGCTTGAAGCCCCATAGGGCTTCGAGCAAAATTGTGCACAGAGCGGGTCATGAGATGTGCGAGTTCAGGTGCCGTTGCCGGCATTTTAACATTGTTGCAAAGGCAACTCGCACACTTCGCAGAAGATTAGATTCACCCCAATGTGTCAAAGAAAGGTTTACTAATACACCAAGAAATAGGCAGAATGTTAGATGTGGATCTGAGAGGTGAGATTGCTGAAATAGCATTTCATTAGACTATAAGGCCAATGAAAAGGCAGAGAAACCTTGAAATGTTTAGCATCAAAATAATGAACCTCATGAATTTTTAACTGCATGTGTCAATGCAATTGCTGCCTTGCACAAATTAATGTGTGCTTTACCCTTGATCATATAATTTCAATATGTATGCTCTCAAATGTTAGGCACTACAGAGGCAACAATTTTAAGGAACTTTTCTCTACCTTTAAATTCACTAGATGTCACAAACATTTAATGTATTTGCTTTCATAGCTAGGAGGCGCAATGACACAAGCTAAATTACCTTTCAGCAATCTCTCAGAATTCCCTAAAGGATTCCCAAAAAATCAGAAAGGGCAAGGATTACAAAATATGATGAATAAAGTATTCTTTTTTGAAATACAAGAATGTAGAAAAGTTTTAGGCAGGTATGGAAAAACTGCTGCAAAGTAAGTATGCTTTCACAAATAGAAGTGTTAATAGTTTATTTGTATCAATTAACAAAATGCAAAGTGAATGAACAGTGGAGAAATCTAAATCAAATAAATATTTGTTGTGACCACCCTTTGCCTTCAAAACAGCATCAATTCTTCTAGGTACACTTGCACAAATTCAGGGATTTTGTAGGATTTTAGTAAGGCGTATGATTAACCAATCATACCAAACAGGTGTTAATGATCATCATTTTCATATGTAGGTTGAAACACAGGGCCTGATTCAGAGCCGCTCGTAAGCGGCCGCTCGTTCGCTCTGAGCGATGTTCGCACAACTGCGCATGCGTATGGGTCATAATGCGCATGCGCAAACCAGTCATTGCGGTCGTAAATCGAGCACTCGCAAAAAACAGCGAGTGCCTGCTAATTTGAGTGACAGGATGAGGCGTTTGTGGGTGGTAACACGGGAAGGTGCTTGAAAACGGGGAGTGGTGATCCGAACGCAGGTGTGCCAAATGGTCAAAATGGGCGTTTTAAGGGTGTGTATAATTAACAAAGCAGCGTCATCGACCACGTCACTTGGTTGTTTCTTAGCCTGAACTGTTCGCATGATTGCGGTAGGAAAATCCAACCACAAGCACTGCGAGCAGTTCAGACGCCTTTTGATATACTCGATTAATCTAATAAATAGCAGAGATGACGTATGATGCGAACAGCCAGTGGTCGTCTTTACAAAATAGCGAGTGCATGTTTCGTTCGCTCACTCAGACATAGAGGCGTCAACAGACCGCAAAGAGCGAGCGCTCAATTTAAATAGCCGGCCCCTTTTTCTGAACGAGCGAGCGCAAATAGCGTCCAGCTCTGAATCAGGCCCACAGTCTTTAACTGAAACAGAAACAGTTGTGTAGGAGGCTTAAAACTGGGTGAGGAACAGCCAAACTCTGCTACAAAGGTGAGGTTGTGGAAGACAGTTTCATGTCACAGGTCATACACCATGGCAAGACTGAGCACAGCAGCAAGACACAAGGTAGTTTTACTGCATCAGAAAGGTCTCTCCCAGGCAAAGATTTCAAAGCAGACTGGGGTTTCAAGATGTGTTGTTCAAGCTCTTTTGAAGAAGCACAAAGAAACTAGCAACATTGAGGACCACAGACACAGTGGTTGGCCAAGGAAACTTAGTGCATCAGATGAAGATACACCATGCTAACTTCCCTTCAAAATCAGAAGATGTCCAGCAGTGCCATCAGTTTAGAACTGGCAGAAACCAGTGGGACCCAGGTACACCCATCTACTGTTCGTAGAAGTCTGGCCAGAAGTGGTCTTCATGGAAGAATTGAGGAAAAAAAGCCATACCTTCGACATGGAAACAAGTCCAAGCGATTCAACTATGAATGAAAACATAGGAACTCGGGTGCAGAAAAATGGCAGCAGGTGCTCTGGACTGATGAGTCAAAATGTTAAATATCTGGTTGCAACAAAAGTCAGTTTGTTATCATCGATGGTCTAGTGAGCGGTACAATAATGAGTGTCTGCAGGCAACAGTGAAGCATGGTGGAGGTTCCTTGCAAGTTTGGGGCTGCATTTCAACAAATGGAGTTTGGGATATGGTGAGGATTAATGGTGTCCTCAATGCTGAGAAATACAGGCAATTACTTATCCATCATGCAATACCATCAGGAAGGCGTTTTATTAGATGCTAAAGTGCATGGCTCCTCCTCCTTTGTTGTATCTTCCCCCCTCACACATGGGACCTGCTTTCTCTGCTGTTCCTGTGGTAGCAGCTAATATAGAGAATGGAAGTCCCTGATCAGCAACAGGTAGTGTTTATGTGCTGGGGTGGTGGTAGTTAATTGGGGGATGAATGTACATCTGGGTGCTGCTGCTGGGGTGTTGGCAGTGAATGCAAGGTAGAGTGTGTGGGTACTGCTGAACAGATAACCAATATAGCTTAGATGTAAAATTACATTGTGTGAGTACCTGACTTCAGACAGGATATACGGGATGGGTACGGGATGCCGGTGTTCGGGATCCCGACAGTCAGAATCCTGATGCTGGCATCTCGACAGGATTAGAAAACTGACATTTTGTTGGTAGGTATCCCAAACGCCCCCTCTACTTACCCTAACCCTAACCCTCCCTCCCCAGTGCCTGAACCTAACCTCCTCCCTAGTGCTTAAACCTAACATCCCCCTCCCTGCACCCTAAACCTAACCCTCCCCCCTTAGTGCCTAACCCTAACCCCCCCCACAGTGCCTAACCCTAACCTTCCCCCCAAACCTACTACTTACCTTTGAGATTCCAGTGGTCGGGATGCTGGAGCAGGGATTCTGACAGATGTTGGGATTCCGGTGCCGTCAGTCTGACCACCGGAACCCCCTCTGTTGGTATATTAACCGCATCCCGGATATACATGCAGTAGTTTAATATTGTTTCATGTAAAGGTTGTCATAAGATGGTGTCATATTCAAAGAGGAAGTCTCAAGAAAGAAGGCAGCTGCTTTATTTTTGTGTAAATTGATAAATGGTGTCTTTGTCCAGGGGCATGGCCATGGCATCATGGTGGGAATTGTTATGCCTCACATGCATTTCTTAGCCCCTACAGAGACCTGCTTTATCAGTACCTCCCCCATTTTCCTCTCACTGCCCCTGTCTGTCATTTCTCAGCATGATGTTATACTTTTGCTGGTCCTTGATTGTTGCTTAGGAGATGTAGTCAAATCCTAGACAGTCAACAGTTAGACACCTAGGGGTAAATTTACTAAAGTGAGAGTTTTTAGAAGTGAGTTTTAAAAGTTATGTTGCCTATAGCAACCAATCAGATTCTAGCTATTATCTTCTAGAAGGTGCTAGTTAAATGGTAAGTAAAATCTAATTGGTTGCTATGGGCAACATCACTTTTCAAACTTACTTCTAAAAACTCTCACTTTAGTAAATTTACCCCCAAATGTCAACTTTCATAATGTCGATAGGCTCAATTGGTCAACAACTAAAAAGTCAACAGGGACAAAAGGTCAACAAGGTCATAAGGTCAAAAGTCAAAAAATGAATGTTGACAAAATATAGACACAGTTAAAATGTACTGTAGACAAATCAAAAGATTGACAACCAAAATGAAGACACAGTTAAAATGTTGACAGTTAAATTACAGACAAATCAAAAGGTCAACATTAAAATGAAAACATAGTTAAAAAGTTGACAGTCAAAATGTTGACATATCTAAAGCCAGTCAACTCTGAACCTGTCATGTCAGACTAATTGCAATTAGCAACTTAGTTGATACTATCCCTAGTAATGCTAATTGCAATTAAACTTACAGTATTATTGCAATTAGCATATGACAGTCTGTATGCTATGAGATAATGTGAAGCTACACATGCCAGCATGTGTAGTTACATTAATTACTTTAATTGGGAATGGGTATGTAATGCCGGCTGTTGGGATGCCTCCTGTCACAATACCGATATTGGCATCCTGATGGTTGGTATCCCAGCAGGGGTCAGGTAAATATACTTACCCTCCCCCTAACCCTCCCTTCTTGTAGCCTAACTGGGCCACAGCTGTGGTGATGAGCGAACTGATGATCAGCTGTGGGTTCCAAGGAGATGGAACGCACGCAGAAGTGGTTCTTTGATTTCAGGATCACGGTACAGTATGTATTTACTGTTAAATCTTTTAGATCTTTTTGCACTACCATGGATTCTAAATTGGACATGCAATGGCGTAAGGAGCATTTTGGGATACTTTTCTATAGTAGCGCTGTTAATATTGTCTTTAGTTAATTGGAGAGGTGTGGTTTATGGGATGCTTGTGGTATTTAAGTTTTAGTTTGGATGGTAATTGCTGGCTGCCACTTGTGGGATTCTGGTCTCTGGGTCTTGACAAAGGGTCATGTTGGACCCGAAACGTCGACATGCTTTCTATTGCTAATATGTGAGTGAATAAATCTCAAGCTTTTTTCATGAAGAAGACTGGTGAGTGCTGTCTCTCTATATATGTTTTTATGTGGCTAGCTCTGGACTAGTTCTACAGCTATGCATGAGAGTACGCACCCCAGCAGCGTGAACACTATTATTTGTGCCACCTATACTACTGATATATACTGTATATATATATATATCATTTATCTGAGTTGTCATTTTATATACTTCTGCTTTGCCATGCTTCAGGATATGATTCTCAGTGAATCAAATAGGCAATAGTAGTAGATTGTCCTGGTCTATATCCTGAGCCAGCGAGTAAATAGCTAGTGGGTAGGTAAAAGCATTTACTACTTGTATTTTTTCTATGGCTCACATATTCTACTTGCAATGCACGTTTAAAAAAATGTGTATTGTGTGTGTCATATCCAGTTACTCATGATATACTGTAGTTGTTGCCCCTGGCTAATAACAATGCTGCTGACTTCACACACACACCTGCTCAGAACACTTTGTATAAAGCACACACATCATTAGCAATTGGTGTGTGATAAAGCATGCCTTTGGACATTTCAACATGGAATATAGGTGTTTCTTTTTGCCCCTGTAAAAAGTGGTTGTTATAATTGCAGCTACTCCCCAATCTGGCTTTACTACAACATAGGCCTACTCATACTCCAGGGAGGAAGCAGGGGGGCTGTTATAAGCTGGTGAGGTAGGGAGTCACAGTAAATATCATTCAACAAAACTTCATTTGTAGGTGGTCTTCAAACAGCTTTTTAATTGCCACCAGTCTGTAAAAAGTACACAGAAAATGCAATATTTTTTTTTGTATTACAATAAAATATTTTTATTTCCTTATTTTAAAGGTTGGTTCAATAGGAATATGAGTAATTTGTCTTCTACAACTGCCAGTCATTCATTTTAGAGGAGTAACTGATATAGATATTAATTGCATGCGGGCAGCACTACCTTCAGTAGAAGGATACGCAAGAAGTAGGTGTGCCAACAAATCATGGAATAACTGGAAAACAGCAGCAATACACTATGCATAAAGGACCTGATTCAGGCACGATCACTCGCTCTGAGCGATTTTCTCCCATCTGCACATGCGTATAATTCGCAGTGCGCGTGCGCAAGCCATTCATTGCGATCTGATTTTGGTAGCTCGTAAGCCACTATCAGGTCGCTACTTTGAGTGACAGATAGTGCCGTTTGTGGGTGGTAACAGGGGAAGGTGATTGTAAATGGGGGAGTGGATGTGCGAACGCAGGCGTGTCTGGCCGCCAAAACGGCGTTTAAAGGGCATGCATAATTAGCAAAGTAGCATCATTGTACACGTCACCTGCATGTATTTCAGCCAGCGCTGATCGCTGTGCTTGCGGCAGGTTAAGGCAACCCCAAGGGCTGCGAGCAGCTCCGATGGCTCACGATGGTCTCGATTAATCCTTCATTTCCCGGAGATGACATGTGTTGCGAGAGTCAAGGGGGCGCCTTCAGACATTTGCCGTAGCTCGCTAACACACAGTGAGTGTCCTTTCGCAACGCAGTGCGAGCGCTTCATTTAAATGTCCGGCCCCTTTTTCCCAGCGAGTGATCGCATCTTGCGAGCGGGTCTGAATGAGCTCCAAAGTTCATTGACAGACCCAGTTAGTGTCAGTAATGCCCCATTCATTTGTACAAATGGATACGCATTTTATCCATGGTAATTGCTATACAATTTTGGCATTCGTATCTTAAGCCCCTTAGTATCTGGGCATTTATTTGCCATATTTGCAAATATTAAGCATGCATGCTTCTAAAATCATTAATCACAGCTGCCATATAAATAATCAGGTTTTGTAGTAGAGGAGTGTATGTACATGCTGAATCTGCTGAATTGTCTCTCTTTCAGCAGAAGAAGCAGTGGCTATAATCAGGGGCGCCGAGAGGGGGGGGAGCGGGTACTATTTACCTGGGCTTATTGATGGGCCCAGCGGGGGCCCGGGTCAGGTGCCGCCACCCCTCCCTTCTCCCTCCCTCACTGCGTGTGCTGAGCTGCAGTGGGAGACTGCTCTTGGCAGCTGAGCAGCAGAAACAGCAGTCTCCTATGCCTGTGGGGAGGAGCAATCACACTGATCGCACCCCCCCTGGTTTTGCGCCAGGCTGAGGGGCTCACAGAGCTCACTCCCCAGAGTGTAGCACCACTTCGTGGCGCTGCACAAGTGTGTTTTGTTTTTTTTTTGCTCAAGGGGGCATGGCCACGCAGCCCCTGATTAGGCCATGCCCCCTCTTCACCTGGGCCCGGAAGGGCTCTCTACGCCCCTGGCCATAATAGCTATCAATGGAAAAACATGTTAAGTAAAAACATGTTAAACATATGGAATAATCTTGCATTGTGTATTTTACAAATTTCTAATTCTCTATTAATGTTTAAAAAAAATGAAACACACACATATGTATATAGTACACATCTGTTTGTGAAATCATGGCTTTATTCACAAGCCTGCTGATGTGCTGGAAGCCTATCAATTATTGACATTGATGCCTTCCAGAAGCAGAAAATGTGCCTCATAAAGTAAGTATCCTACAACCAGGTGTGGAGCATCTCCTCTCACCACAGCAGCCCTTCTTTCCTCTACCAGCTTGTCTTTGATATGTGTTTTTATGTTTCCAGTTGTCTTTTTCAGTGAGCCGCAGTTTGTTTTGAAAGGTCTACTGACAGTATTACACACTCCAATCCATAATCTCATGCGGCATCTTTGAGGCTTGTCTGCCCAAATTTCATTACAGTATGGCAAAGTATCGTACCCATGTATCATCATCATCATGTAAAAAACAAATATTGTAGCTACAGTATACTTAGGGGAAGATGTATAAAACCTTGGAGAGAGATAAATCTTAAAGACAGAAAGTACCAACCAATCAGCTTCTGTCATTTTACAGGCTATGTTTGAAAAATGACAGTTTGGAGCTGATTGGTTGGTATTTTATAGCTCTCCATTTTATCTCTCTCCAAAGTTTGATACATCCACCCTTAGTTTTGGCAACCTGGTCTTTGTCATCGGAATCTGCCTACTCTACACCCTCCTGCAGCTTCTTAGACAATTCCTGCCCTACTTTTCTTTCTTTCAACTGTCATCTGTTTGATTGGCTGGAGCACCATTTATCATACGCAACAAGTTTTATCACTTGTTGTGAATGATAAAACTTGTTGGTAAATGAGGCCCATACTGTAGTGATTTCCTACAGTATGCCATCTTTTCTCTAGCCCCTATCAAAAATAATGAAAAGGTATATAAATCATACAATCTTTGTTACCTTTCACTTTGAACTTTTACAAAATGGCAACATATATTGCTTTTTTGGATTCCATATTTTTCTGTATTTAAACTGTACATATAAAGCTGTGTTGATGTATTATGCTCTGTGTAATTGTTGGAGTAGGAGTAGGGAATTCATCTGAAACCCTTATGACAAATTCTTCTAGAGAAATCTGGGAAATTCCATGGCCAAATATGGATTTAGGTCAATTTCTTGTTCTTTAGAACAGTTTGGACATTTTGCTCATCTCTAATTAGCACACATTACTCACTGCAATAGTATGGCTCCCTGCACTAGGTGAGGTGCTATAACATTGTATTACCTCTATCCCACACATACAGTATCCTTCTCTTAATGGGTAGGATTTGTCATCTAATTCCCACAAGTAAAGAGTATCAGGTTAGTGCACCTAGCTCGCAGAATGGTCATCGTGTTAGTGTTGTGTCCTTCACACAGCAGAGGGTAGATAGGATCATCCACTTGGTTCTTACCGCTATAGGGAAGATTAGATTTATATCCTTAGCATTAAACTGTAGGCAAATATAATAGTTCTGCCATCAGCAATTCAATAGATGGATAGGATTTGTAACTTAATTCCTACTGGGCTAGATCAGGACTATATAATTGTCCTTACTGATATAGTTGTTCTTTGTTAATGCCTACATCACTAGGCTGACTAATATCCTTTAATCTAAAAACTGTATGCTCTGGAGCAGTCCATTGGGCCTTTCAAATAGTCCCTCATTACTGTGGAAAGAGAATGTTAGAGTCACTGTACTATAATTGGTGCACTCTCTCAAAGCTAAATGGAAGGTGGGTTATCCTTGTCATCCAGTGACTCCTTTACAGATCTTCTTTGGCACCCATAAGAAAATAGTTTTACAGTGGTTTAAAACTAGACTATTGAAAGAGGCCTACAGTAACAGGCATAAAATAATCACTAATAAATATTACATGTTCTACTTGAACTGCATAAAAAAATAACATAATACCAGTAAGGGATGTATTACAATATTAATTCATCCAGCTGGAATGCACCATTACAGGTGCCTCTGTAATTTTTGGATGTAATTGGCATAGAATTTGTAGTTAATTTTGATAGACATCATCTTTTCCACACTTTGAGGAAGTAGCCTCCTATGCCGATCGCTGACAAGGTTCCTGGCTGTGCTCAGTGTGTATTCAGAGTACACACTGGAGGGTTGGCAGTTTAAGTAAAGCAATGCCAATTTGTGCAAAAGCCTCCAAATTGCCTTTTTTTCCTCCCAGTAGTCAAATGGACTGACTGACATGCCTATTAGGACCTATCATTAAAAAATTTAAAATAGTCTTCAACCATTCATTGAATGGTGACCGTATCAGATGGAGTCATGGTAGAGGTCTCATTAATTGTAGGCAAATCTTTTAGACCCACCAAGAGGTCAAAACTTGGTTGTGTTGACTCATCTGCATCACCAGTGGGTCTTTTGGGAAAGTTTTTTTTTTTCTCGGCAGATGCACTTGCTGAAGAACCTGAAGGAGAAGCCATCGCTGCATCACGTGCCACTTGAACTGACAATTTGCTCACCAACAGCTCTTTGCATCTCTTCAAATCTGTGTCTGTTGGGAAGAAAGATACAATGTATGATTTAAACCTTGGTTCTGAAATCTTGCGTTTGCTCTGTTCAGCTTGTCCACATATCTGTGGTTAAGTGGACAGTGGTTACAACACCATTTTGTAAGCCACTGTCCCTTTGGAGGTTGGAAATTGCTTTTCTAGTGAACTGGAATATCGATATGATTTGGTAGCAGGGACACAGGACCTCAATTAACTTCTAAAATCCACTGCATTATTTGCGGATATTGGATGGACATCTAATAGCAGCATAGATGTTATGGTGCCAGTGATCCTCGGTGCAACTGGGTGACTGCTGCCATACTTGCTCCCTCTTCCAAAGGATTGTTTAACAGTCAATTGTTTTTAAAGTAGTCTTCTTAGTCCCATTCTGGAATGAAAATCCACTCCTAGCAGCAGCAGGCAAAGTGCAAGGACTGATGTGAATTATTTAAATATTTTTTGTAAATGCCTCCCCTCCTCCTCTCCCCTCCTCCCTCATAAATTTGCTTTGGAATAAAAAAATTAATTAAATTTGCTACTAATCAAATCTTCCTTTCCCTGCCTTCAATTACATACATACTCCAACTCCCTCAGGCCTCTTGAATAATAAAAACATTTAATTCCTGATGTGCCTTGTTGAAAGTTGAACTGCCACAGCTGCTGCAATCTTTGACATGTGGTTGCTGAATGACAAAAATGTCCAGAAATGTTTATGGCCATTGACAGCATCTCCTGCATGCCCCTTTAATTTAAAAAAAATATTGTGAACCACCAAGTTGATTTTGTGGGCAAAACATGGGACATATTGTTCACCCATGCTCTCCCCTCTTCCCTCATAAATTTGCTTTGGAATTAAAAAATTTAAATAAATTTACTACCACTCAACCCTTCCTGTCCCTGCCCTCAACTACATACATACTCCATCTTTTTCAGGCCTCTTGATTAATGAAAACATATTTTTCCTTATGTGCTATGTAGGAAGTTGAACTGCCATGTGTTTGTGCCACCCACTGCTGCCACTTAGCTTAGTCAGCCAGCTAGCTTGGTGCAAATTTTGTGCCTAAACCAGATGAAAACAATATTGTGAGCTGTGAGGTGGTCAAAATTGACTGGAAACTAGTGGAAACTAATGTTATTGAGTTTAATAATACTGTAGGAACAAACAAAAAAAAATATGTGATTTTAGCAATTTTTATCAGTTTTTGGAAAAAAATACAGATCCAAAAAACCAAAACACACAAGGGCGGTCTTGGCAAAATCAATCCAGATCCAAAACATGAAGGAGATACAGATCCAAAACCAAAAAACAATGATCGGTGACTCGGCGCACATCCCTAATTTATTATAATAAATGTTTGTTTAAATCAATGAAATAAAAAAAGTATAATGAATATTGAATCATGTCACAATGATGACATACACATAAAATACACATAAAACTATGGTTTCAAAATTAATACAGTACTTTTATTATCACATTGAAAAGATAAAAAAGTGGTGCTCTCCAATATGTAGACATGTACTACAATCATTTAGTACCAGGTATTTAAAAACACATTATACATTGCACACTATAACCCATAAAAAACAAATTGATTTGGCCTTTAATTAGTTTGGTGCAAGTTAAATAATGGACTACACAAATGTCTATGTAATTACTTTGGCTTACAGTAGATTGCTTTATTGCACTATTTTACGATCTACTGTACCAGGAATAGATTTTACTGATATTTTTGTGATCACAGTTTCTTACAGAGTACTTACTGTAGATTTCATGCCACAGAATAAATATTTACAGGTATGTTTTATGCCTGTGTGTGTTAAAGTAGTGTGTTTTACAAAACCATGAAAAGTCAGTTACAGAAATAATAGTTTGAATCAACATATTCCATTCATGTATTATTTTGGTAAATTTTCTGAGAAATATTTTCAGAGGGAACAAATATTGTCACTCATTAGGTTTCCCATTAGGAAAGTAGCTATGCAAGGTACTGCCGAAAAACATGCAATCAACATAGTTTAACACAAATATTTTGACACCCAATGAGAAATATGCTTGTGCAATATAAAGTACAATAAGTTTCCAGATTGTTTTAAATTGTGGAATAAACTTTTAACACTGGCCAAAGGTGAAATGTCACTGGGAACATTTGTGGAACACATCAAGTAGAAATATGATTAAAATTCTAAACTAGCATTTCAATACTCTTCAGTCTAAGGGCCGGATTCAATTAGAGGTGAAAATTCGCGGCCGGCAAAAAACAAAGCAGGTGAAAACGTGGATGTGCAAATGCCGCAAATATCGAGACTAGCGAAAAGGACTGCTTTTTTGAGGGAAATCAGTGTGTACCCCAAATAAAGCCTAAGTGACCTTTGTAATCAATTTAGAAGTATATTATAAGCTCTAATAAAAGTATTTTGTGTAACTAAAGTGAGTCAGAGGGCTGTTATATGCACTTTTACATTAGTGTGGAAAAATAAGATAAAGTAATTTTTTTGGTGAAAAAAAAAAGTTGTAGTTAAATTGGGGGTACATTAAAATAGGTACCAGTATATGTTGGTGTTAATTAAGTGCATTTTAAAATACTATAAAAAAAAAACCACCTGCTGCAGCCCCCTACAATCCTAAAAAGACCTGTCCCATTTATACAGCCCACCAAAATACCTGACCCAGTACTTTAGACACATTTTTCATCTCTTTTACATTTTCGCCCCAAAATTGATATGACATTTTAGAGGGTATTTCGATATATTTTATAAAGTTGTTTTACCTTAATAGTCATTAATGGGGGGGGGGGGGGTGTCCAAAGGGTTCTGAACCAAGTCTACACTATTTTAGCCCTAAATAGAGATTTTGCACATCTTTTCTCCTGATTTTGGGTGGAGAAACTATTTCGCCCATTTTAGCCTATGGAGTTTTCGAACATGCGAAAATGTTCCGGAATTGAATAGGGCGATAAGCGTGGATGTGGCGAAATCATCGCATCGGCGAAACTTTTTCGCTGATCGTAGCCTTTCACCTCTAATTGTATACGGGCCTAAGCTGGTATTCGGATACATTACATTTTAATAATACACTCATTAAGAAATTAGGACAAATACAACAATTTGTTAGAATTTTAAGTTTGACAGATTTTGGGGTACTGAATGAACACAAAAACAAAGCATACAGTATAGAGTACAGTATGTTTATATGCAATTCATTTTAAACTACAATATATTAAATAACAATATATTTACATCACATATTTTTACCCTCAAATTGAAAAATCTTAGTTTGAACCAGAATTATAAAGGTTTACCGTATAAATATTTTCAGAGACAAACAAATTTGTATCAGAAGCAGAAATATTTCTATTAAGTGAAACACAAAAGACTAACAAATTAAAGATATACTGTAAACAACTGTTATATATAGGTGATCCTTCCCAGCGCAATATAAAGCCTGTGATTTTTTCATAAAACACCTAAAGCAAAAAGAACAATGGTACGCTCATCAGTATGTCACTGATTTTAACTTCACACCAAATTCCTGTTTATTAGGCTTATCTGAATATGTCATTCTGCCAGGAATAATTGGAAAGATAACTGATAGCCATGCACAAGCTACAAGCAGAAAGCACTCTCCTTACACATTTCTTTTAACAACATTGATAGCAACATAAAATATTCTCAAAATATTTCAAACAAAAAGTTTTGCTTATGTGAGTGGACGCAAGACCCTGCTGCATATTCTCATACCTTCATTGGATTAATGTTGGACACCAAGTAAAATGGGGAAGGCCAGCCAATGTATTTCATATCATCAATTTCATCAGGGGTCCTACACCCCCTCCCCCCAATGCTTCAATTGATGTAACCAGCATCAATTATGTAGCCTGGATGGCTGCCATGGAAACAGTGGGAAAATGTACAGTACTACCGAGATGCATGGGAATAACAAACTGTACTGTCATGTACAGTAATTATAATATATTTCAAACAATAAACCACATACTTTTGAGAATTAGACCTGCATATAGGATTCGAAAAAGCCAGATTGCAAAATGTGCATTGGGTTTATAAATTGTGCTCTTGACCTCAGTAACCACAATAATATTTTGAGTAATGAATGTACGATTGGATTGAATGTCAATGTCAATAGGTAGGATTTACAATCAGCCATTAGGTATGTGTATGTGGTGATTATACTTCTCTGGTGGGAGACATAGGAGTGTGAATACTCAATCTTACTATTGAGATGCTGCATATGTATAAGGCAGCTACAGATGCTTCAAAGATATTGATCTCAGTGAACAGTATGGAAACACTCTATGATAAGGGAATCCTGTTGACCCACACAGTTTCTAACAAATTATTAGTATAGTTCACTGTTTGCAAGGTAAAATATATGTAAAGAGTGACAATTTAGTATTCTCAGAGTATAGCCTTTGTAATATATAGGAGTATTGCGGAGGATAAAAAGATTGTTATAAACAGACCTCTAAATGAAAAGTATATACTAAACCTCAATATAATTATGAGTTATAGTTACAAGTAACTTGAAAAAACACATATGCAAAATTGTTAATACATGTGTGTTATACATTTGTGTTGTAAAAAGCTGCAACCTTATTGTTTCTTAGTAGATCACAGAGAATATCAGAACAATAACATCTCTACAGAGCCAATAGAGCAGTGATTCCTAACCTCGGTCCTCAAGGCAAGTAACAGTCCTGCTTTTAGTGATATCCATGGTTGAGCACAGATGGTTAAATCAAAATAACCGAGGTACTAATTAAGTCACCTGTGCTCAAGTATGGCTATCCTTAAAACCTGGACTGTTAGTGTGCCTTGAGGACCGTGGTTGGGAACCCCTGCAATAGAGACATACATATAAAATGAATCTGTCACTAGTCAGTCAGTAAAACGTAGGTGGTACC
This sequence comes from Taudactylus pleione, assembly GCA_031769625.1. Taxonomy (NCBI): domain Eukaryota; kingdom Metazoa; phylum Chordata; class Amphibia; order Anura; family Myobatrachidae; genus Taudactylus; species Taudactylus pleione. The sequence goes on from JAUIMM010000243.1 coordinate 1,232,565, forward strand.
TATTAATACATAGACCTAATAAGACAGAAATGAAGCTGCTTAATACATTAATGACATGGATATTCAATTTGGATTCTGTAATAAGGAATATGTATATTAGTGACAAAACTATGTTACTGTATTTACTATATAGTATAGATTCCTGTGTCCATTTTATATAATTAAAGAGGCAGCATACAAGGATTTTATTTTGAAATTTTTATTACACATCCTTTTTGCTATTTCATACATGTTCTTGAACTAACTTTTATTTAAGTTTGAAACTCATAAAAGGAAACAGAAAAAGTTTAATGCAGACCAATAAAAATTGTTAATTTTAATGAACATTCATTTTCTTTTTTTTATTGAAGTCCTTTCTCTAGTTACCATAATCATAATATAAATAGCGCTGCATTCGTGATATTTGTTCAATAATATACAGAGCCGTAACAAGGGCTCTGAGCGCCCTGTGCCATTACCAACACCTTTGCGCATGATGTCATGATGTCGCACGTAGGGGAGTGGGGCCGCTGGTCAGGGCCACCATCAGGGTGATACAGCCGGTACTAATGTACCGGGCCCGGGCTCACAGGGGCCCCTGCAGAGTGCAGAATGATCCTGCCTGTGAACTGCTGCAGGCAGATGTCTGCTTGTAAGTACAGAGCAGTTTGCTGTTAAAATTAGCGGCGCCCTGTGGGTCCCCTTGTCACTGTGTCTAGCGGCATGCAGGAACCTACGGGCACACTTCTCATAGGAGGGCAGAGGAAAAAGGCTCCAGCACTGCTCCATTCACAATCTGCGTCTATGCCTGGTCACCTGTTCTTCTTTCCCCTCTGCATAGGAGTGAAGACCCCCTATCCCCGCCCCCTTCCTGAGACCTGCCCCCTCCTCCCTCTCTCCTGCTCTGCCTGGCCTGTCTGTCTCCCCTGAAGGTGGAGTGTGAGGTCCTATCTTCCTGCCTCTTCCAGAGTCCACTCCCGACCCCCTCCCCGAGGCCCCGCCCCCTCCTGCTCTGCCTGGCCTGTCCATTTTCCATTTAGGCAGCATGCGGTGTGTGAGAGATACATAATGCTGCAATAATATGTAAGTACATGGGATGAAGGAGCTGGGAGGTGTAATGTATGGAGGGTAAGAATATTGTCTGGGGTGAGGTGGGTTGGGAGTATAGAAATGTATGAGGGGGTAAGGTGAATGTATCCGGGGGTGTATAGTTATGCATCAGGGATGGGAAGGGGGGATGAGAGGTATAGTAATGTATCTGGGGCTGTATACTTATATATTATCTGTGAATTGAGATGGGTTTACGAATGTAATATATCAGGGGGTGTGTACTGTATACTTAGTTTATCTGGTAGGGGAGGTAGGTTAGGGTGTTTAGTAATTGTGGGGGTGTCATATACTAATAGTTTATTTGGGGATGAGGTGGGTTGAGGGTTGTAGTATAGCATCTGGGTGGTTGAGTACTAGTATTTTGTGCCTGTTGTATACTATGTATACTAACTGTATGGTCATTTGGGATATATTGAAGTTATTTGGCAAGTCTATATATTTATATAAAAATATACTGGTAGGTTAATTGACTCCTAACACAAATTAACCCTAGTGTGTATGTGTGTGCACATGTGATAGGGAATGTAGACTGTAAGCTCCACTGGGGCAGGGACTGATATGAATGGCCAAATATTCTCTGTAAAGCGCTGCGGAATATGTGTGCGCTATATAAATAACTGGTAATAAATAAATATATATATACAATTCCAAATGTATATATATACAAACCATGGACAGCAATGAATACGAACAAGGCAGTCCTAGAGCAGGTCAAACCAAAAATATAATTAGAAATCAAGATCACCAAACAACGACTCTCGTATTTTGGACATGTCATGCGGGCTAATTCCCTAGAAACAGCGCTAGGATTCATCAGTGGGTCCAGAAGAAGAGGACGCCAAAGAACTCGTTGGCTGGACACAATAAAGGCTGACGCGAACATGCCCATAAATGACCTGAAGGAAGCGGTCATAGAAAGAGAAGCGTGGCGTTTACTGATCCATAAAGTGTCCGAAAGTCGATGTCGACTAAACAAATCATCATCATCATAATATATATATATATATATATAAATATATATATGTACAGTATATATATATATATATAAATATATTATGATGATGATTATTTGTTTAGTCGACATCGACTTTCGGACACTTTATGGATCAGCTGTAAGATCAGCCATAAATGGAAAAGGGTCGGAGCAACCTATTGCTCTACATTTTGCTGAGTGTAAATATAATATGTCTAATTTCAGGCACATGGTGATAGATCAAGTTCCTGATGATTACAGAAGAGGAGATCGAAACAAAAAACTTTTATGTCTGGAGGCTAAGTGGATCCATATACTGTTTACTGTAAAACCCAAGGGGCCTGATTCAGCAAGCAACGCAAATGAGAGAACGCACGCACTTGGCCAATGTTTTTGTACTGCACGTGAGCGAACTAGCCAGTGCGGTCGGGTAAGCGTGCGCAGACTACCCTCAGCGTGCACGCAGACCCTTCTGATATTGATTGACAGAATGTGCCATTTGTGAGTGGTGATGGGGGGTGGTCGGGCGAATGCAGGCGTGCATTTGCATTGGGACGCCGTTTTAGGGGCATCCATAATTAATCCAGTGCAGCGACGGATGCAGTGATGAGACTCCGTGCACACAGGAAGTTGCCAAGATCGTGCGCAAGATCTGGTCAACCACTATTATGCAAATGTGGTCGATGGTTCTCGATGTTACCGATATTTACGCTATCTTGCGTACTCAAAAGGCTTTGAGTAAAGGGAGATGGGTGGCTTAAGATAGGCCTGGGCGTCTGCATGTTGTACTGCTGTCTCCATGCGGGTGCATACGTTCTCCATTGCATTGCTTGCTGAATCAGGCCCTTATTGATCAATTGAACTTAAGTGCCTTTTTTTTACTACAGTTTTCCTTATCATAACTTGTTCTGTATAGCTTATGAGCTTTGATGAATACCAAATGCACTTTATTCATACAAATATGTAGACATTATATTATTGTACACATAGTCCAGTTAACACTGCTAGCCTTTGTTATTTAGGGGTCTATGTACTAAGCAGTGATAAGTGACAGAGTGAAAAGTGATAAGTCTGTGATAAGTGCCAGCCAATCAGCTTCCAACTGTCATCTCACAGGCTGTGTTTGAAAAATTACAGTTGGGAGCTGATTGGCTGGCACCTTATCACAGGCTTATCACTTTTCACTCTGTCACTTATCACTGCTTAGTACATAGACCCCTTAGTTTGGTTTTTAAGTATGTATCTCTGTGGACTTTATTTCTTGTTTGTGTTTCCTCCTACAGGCATCTGGTTATCGTGGTTACAATCACATCATGGGGCATGGAGGCGGTGTCCGGTCTTTCCGGAAGTCCAGCATGATGTGCGGGAAGTGACTGATGGAACCCAGCGCTTGGGGAAGAAACAGTGGGTATTTAAGGTAGGTTTTATGTTTATTCACTTGTTTATATGTAGCTTGACAATGGGCAAATAAAGCCTGAAATGTTGCTGGACAATTTGAGCCTTGTTTATTGTGTAATGAGACTGCTGAGTGCCGCACCTGGAACTTTATATATATATATATTTGATAAGTGAAACTGATTCAAGCGACTAGCGTGTCTAATGTATAATTGCTTTTATAACCCACTGGGTCAAGAATGAAGTACAGTAGTGTTCATATATATATATATATATATATATATACACACATATATGTGCATAAGTCTTGTAGCAAAGTGTAGATGTAAAGTGCTTTGTGAGAAACGTGCAGTGTGTGCAAAAATGTGCTACTAAAGTGCTTAAATAGACCAATAATTTAACCGTTTAAAATGACCCCATCAAAATGGAGATGGTAACGTGCTTAGTAAATACCAAAAAATACCAGTGATATGGACAGAGTGTGATAAAGATAAATATATAGCAATTTATTTATACATGAACAAAAATCCAAAACACAGCCTAGCAATGATCACAACCTCTAATCAACCCTTAATGGGTAACCAGGTGGATAACAAGGTGCAATGTGCTGTGCAAGTATTATTATACAATAAGTTGATAAATACACTTCATAAAACAATAGTTAATAACATCCAATTTATAGCACAGTAAGAGTAAAATATTAAAACAAAAAAAACAAGTTTTTAAAAAAAAAACACAAAAAAGTTTTAAAAAGACAATAGAATTTAAAAGGTTCAATGCTTATCTGATTCAAATGTAAGATAGTTCATAAGGCAAGAGGAGCAGCTTCCCAACATGTTTCATATATCTAGGACTTCATCAAGGGGTCTACCCAAAGCTTTTTAATTGAAGCATACATAGTAACTTACATCAAAGTAAAAGACAATCATCAGCATCGCATCAGTCAGCCGAATGAACTTTTGAGCTCCACTATCAGTTGCCCGAGTCTGGAATGTTATAACTGCGGTACTTGTAAGCTGCAAGCTTGTAGCTTCCGCTCTCCTGGCTCTGGTTCTCGGCAGCTCGTTCTCGCTCACTGATGCGATGCTGATTATCTTTTACTTTTTTGTAAGTTACTATGTATGCTTCAATTAAAAAGCTTTGGACCTTTTTAAAACTTTAAAAAGCTTTGGATTTTAAAACTCATTTTGGAGCGCACCTTCTGCTTTTCTTTGCCATATACTGTATATATATATATATATATATTATATATAGAAACAAATGTCAGGTCGCACATAAAACTTGTTCAGGAGTGCACGGATCAAATGATTTGTAGCAGTCAGTCCAATGATGGACAAAAATCCAGCACACCTTTTGTAGACAGCAATATGAAAAAAACTTTAATGTTCAAAAATCACCATCAGGGTCTAAAAAAGGTGTGCTGGATTTTTGTCCATCATTGGACTTACTGCTATATATATATATATATATATAGTCCCAAAATCTGCCGGCACTCAAAATATACAATCACAGCTGGCCTTGGTGTCCATATCAGATGATGACGTATATATACTCCAAAAAAGAAGATAGGCACTCAAGGCACATCATAAATGCAAAAAGCAAAGTGTATTGAAAACAACGTTTCGGGGCACCAGCCCCTTCGTCAGGACACACTGTAAAGACAATAAACAAACAGTGTACACTTACCCACATAAATACCCACCGGCACTCAGGTCAGCCAGCCACCGCCACGTGCCGCCTGCAGCCCACGCCGATCACAGCCACTTCCGGGTTCCGCCTACCATTGTCACATGGCATCTGCTCAGCTTGCGGCTCAAGCACACATCCGGCTTGCGGTCCAACACCAAGTGACACGTCCGTCATGAGAGGCAATCAGCAGCTACGGGCAGCAGCACATCTAACAGGTGCCGGCACTCAAGTCAGCCATCCACCGCCACGCGCCGCCTGCGGCCCACGCCGATCACAGCCACTTCCAGGTTCCGTCTACCATTGTCACCTAGCAACCGCTCAGCTTGCAGCTCAAGCATACATCCGGCTTGCGGTCCAACACGAAGTGACACGTATGTCATGAGGAGCAGTCAGCAGCAACGGGCAGCAGCACAGCTAACAGGTGCCTGCAAACAAATACAATAATGTAAACAACAAAATATGTAAACATACAATACAAGAATAAAGATTATAGGAAACAAAAAACATTATTTAAACAAGAAAAAGAAAAAATTATGTTAGGACAAAAAGAATTACATTAGGCTGTTCCAGTTAATTTTTTCATTTAAACCTCTAGGCGCCACACAATCCAGCCTAAAGATCCAGCGAGCTTCCAATACCAGGAATGCCTTTAACCGGTCCCATCCACGTAAAGATTCAGGAATATGATCAATCAACATATATTTAAGAGTGGACAACGAACGTCCACTATTCTTGAAATGTTTAGCTACCGGTTGCTCAATTTTACGGCAGTAATGGCATTCCTAGAGTTCCTAATGTATTCACTAAACCCCCAGGGTGTTATAGCTGTTTTAATTGTACCACCTGTAAATTTTTGGTACCAGCAAAATCTTTTAAACATCCTCATTCAGACAAAATATTTAATATATGTCACGTGTTAACTTGCACCTCTTCATTTGTGGTGTATTTGTTATGGTGTCCTTGCGGCGTGTAATATGTGGGCCAGACCTCACATAAATTCCATGAGAGGATGGCCCTACATAGATCTGCCATCAAATTAGCCATTACTGGCCGTGAAATTGAGCAACCAGTAGCTAAACATTTCAAGAATAGTGGACATTCGTTGTCCACTCTTAAATATATGTTGATTGATCATATTCCTGAATCTTTACGTGGAGGGGACCGGTTAAAGGCACTCCTGGTATTGGAAGCTCGCTGGATCTTTAGGCTGGATTGTGTGGCGCCTAGAGGTTTAAATGAAAAAATTAACTGGAACAGCCTAATGTAATTCTTTTTGTCCTAACATAATTTTTTCTTTTTCTTGTTTAAATAATGTTTTTTGCTTCCTATAATCTTTATTCTTGTATTGTATGTTTACATATTTTGTTGTTCACATTATTGTATTTGTTTGCAGGCACCTGTTAGCTGTGCTGCTGCCCGTTGCTGCTGACTGCTCCTCATGACGTACGCGTCACTTCGTGTTGGACCGCAAGCCGGATGTATGCTTGAGCTGCAAGCTGAGCGGTTGCTAGGTGACAATGGTAGGTGGAACCCGGAAGTGGCTGTGATCGGCGTGGGCCGCAGGCGGCGCGTGGCGGTGGATGGCTGACTTGAGTGCCGGTGGGTATTTATGTGGGTAAGTGTACACTGTTTGTTTATTGTCTTTACAGTGTGTCCTGACGAAGGGGCTGATGCCCCGAAACGTTGTTTTCAATACACTTTGCTTTTTGCATTTATGATGTGCCTTGAGTGCCTAGCTTCTTTTTTGGAGTATATATATATAAATATATATATATATATATATATATACTGTATCCCTGTGGGTTAAGGAGGTGGGGAGCCCTGATTTTTTCCTTTGTGCTGGGCCCCACAATTTCTGATGGCAGCCTTGCCGTCGGCACCTGGAACTGCAGCAATGCCCAGGGGCAAACACAGGATTTTTACAGGGGGTTTTACACACACATACACATATAAATATATATAAATATATACAGTATATATATATAAATATATATATATATATATATATATATATAGCAATAGGTTATATAATGGACAAAAAGTCTAGTTACGGCTCTGTATATATATATATATATATATATATATGTATATAGATATATATATATATATATATATATATATATATATATATATGAACAAATGTCAGGTCGCACACAAAACTTATTCAGGGGTGCACGGATCACATAATTTGTAGCAATAGGTCCTATAATGGACAAAATCCAGCACACCTTTTAGAAAACAATATGACAATTTTTTTAATGTTTAAAAATATCACCATCAGGGTATAGTAGCAAGCCATAAAGCCATAGTAAGTAAAATGGTACTCGGCACATCTTGTTGATAAATAGCCTTCATAGGGGCCGTGGACACACACTCTGAACCCGGATGGCTCCAACAGCTGTTTCGGGTTGCCTTCCTCAGGGAACCACAAAACACCACTGTGCCCATAGCCTGTTAAATACCCACCACATAGATTGTGAGACAACTCACCTGTGGAGCGTCATCACTCGCATCACACCACCGCCGGAGCCCCGCTGACTCCATGCCACATGCTGGCAGAAAGCTCCATCCATCACACCGGAAGTGACGTCAGACAGAACCAATATACACCAGCCAGGCAATGGGGAAGGCATCAGGGTTCCTAGACCGCCGGAAGTGATGCTCGCAGACCTCACACAGCCATTCAAATGTAAACAAAACAAAAGCACATGACATTGGACACATACAAATATCCAATAATGCATCAAAATTACTCAAAAAAAAATCTATTAAGCCATGTGGACCAAGAATATAACATTAGATAAATATATAGTAGAAACACATAAGGACAGACATATGACATATAGCAGTCGGCACTAGCATAGAATATATATCACAAAACCAATATATATCTCAATAAAGGGGTAGCAGGACCTATCTCAAACAAATACATTATGGTGAATAATGGAGGGTTGAACCGGTATTAGAAAATCCTAAACATACATAGTTGAGTTGCTAGTCGCCTAGATAAGGTGCAAATGTAAATTCCTCATTTAGTCCATGGGGAACCATGGTTCCAAGTTTGTAAATCCACCTGCACTCTTGTTTCAAGAGCAATTTATCTCTGTTACCACCCCTCCGCAGAGGGGGCACATGGTCAATGGGCATGATAAGAAAGTCCTTTAATGGATGACCCTCTTTAACAAAGTGTCTCGCCACAGGTGGCGTGGCCGATTCCATTTTAACATAAGCTTTTCTAATAGAAGATCTATGCATTGCTGTTCTTTCTTTCAACATACAAATTGTTTTACCCACATATATTTTATGACCAGGGCAAATAATTGCATAGGTAACATATTTCATATCACAGCTCATGTGATGTCTAAGAGGGTATACCATTACTTTCGTGGGGTGGACAAATGTATTACCAGTCTTCATATAGCGGCAGTTCATACAACCAGTGCATCTGAAGGACCCTTTTTGCAATCTAAGCCAATTAGTGGCTGCATCTCCAGTAGAGGCAATATCAGAGCAAGAAACTCTTTCAAATTATTGCTCCTTTTGTATCAAAACAGCTTTATATGTTTACATATATCTTTCAAGACTGGATCCGTTTGAATAATGTGCCAACGGCGCAATATGGCTTTTTTGATTACCCTTGAGGTGATCGAAAAAGTGCTGGAAAAAATTATTCTCAAGTCTTTGTCCTCTTCCCTAGGAAAAGGTTTCAACAGGTCCTCTCTTTTTAGTAATTTACATCTTTCAATAGCTTTCTTGACTTCTCTTGGTGGATAGCCCCTTTCAAAAAATTTATTACCCATACTTTCCAGGGCATCTAGCAGGTCATGTTCATTCGAAGTTATCCGTACTTCTCTAACAAGTTGAGAGTAAAGTAAGCACTTTTTGAGTGGTGCTGGATGAAAACTGGAGGTCTCCAGCAGCATATTCTTGTCGGTAGGCTTCCTAAAGATTTTAGTTGAAACTTTCCCATTGGAAACAATAACACAGACATCTAGATAGTCAATTTGTTCGATACTGTATACATAGGTAAATCTAATGGACCCAGGTATCTGGATCAAACCCTCCATAAACTCCTTGAGAGCCATCTCACCACCAGTCCACAGCATGAAAAGATCATCAATAAATATCACGTAAAACAAAATAAAACGTGAAAAATATGGGTTAGCCAAAATGTGTATTTTTTTCAAAACAATACATAAACAAATTGACGTACGCCGGGGTCATATTAGACCCCATTGCTGTTCCTTTCAATTGTAAATAAAAAGCGTTATTAGACAAAAAATAATTTTTGTGTAAAATAACTTCCATTAATAATAGCAGAAACTCAATGGGTGGACCCACATACTGTGGACTGGAGGCCAAAACCTCCCTAACAGCCTGCATTCCCTCGGTATGTCCTATATTCATATATAAATTGGTGACGTCTAGCATCACCAGCAAACAATCCTGTGGTAGCTGGCCAATGGAGGACACCTTACACAAAAAGTCGGAGGTGTCTTTCAAAAAATAAGGTGTACTCTGAACAATAGCCTGCAAGTAGTAATCTACAAACTGTGATAGACTTTGACATAATGATCCCCGAGAGCTAATTATGGGTCTATCAGGGGGTTGTGTAAGGGATTTATGCACTTTCGGTAGAATGTAAAGTAGTGGAATTCTGGGAAAATCTTGTTTCAAGAAATGTACAGTATGGTCATCAATCCAGCTATTAATATGACCCATTTGGATTATTGAATCTATCTCCCTTTTAAAAACCTCTGTGGGATCATACATGAGACATTTGTAGCATTCAATATCTGCCAATTGGTGCATGACTTCTTTAACATAATCGTCGTGGTTCATGGCCAAATGCCCCCGCCTTTATCGGCGGGGCGGATGACAATCAAAGAATTCTCACATAGTTCTTTAATAGCTAAATTCTCAGATTTAGAAAGATTAAAATGATAGATTTTAGCTTTTTGTACATCGGGTAAGGTATCAGACTTAACAAGCCTCATGAAGGTCTCTATAGAGGCATTAGGTGAGGGGGGATCAAAGGAACTACTAACTTTGAACGGACTTTTCATAAATTCCTGATCTCCTTTTCTAGCAAAATAATCCTTGATTCTTAATGTCCTATGAAAACAATACAATTCCTTCTCATAGTCAAAGCTGTGTTGTCTAAAGGTCTGCACAAAGGACAGGCCTCTAGAAAGCACAGACGTCTCCTGCTCGGACAGCACATGATTAGACAAATGAAATATAGTTACCTCTTGGGTCCCTTGTACCCTCCCCCTCACTTTTTTGTGCTTGTACCGCCCCTCCTGCACTGCCTTCCACCCGTTCTTTTGAGGTGCCCCTTGTGTACATCCTTTCCCCTAAAAAATGACTCCTAGCCCCGGAGTTATCTGACTCAGTTTGTGAAGTGTCAATGTCTGTAAATTGCATTTCAGCTCTTTTACGACCTCCCCCTCCATTTCGCCAAGGCCGTCTGGTCACCTGACTCACAAGCCAAGGATATACTTTCAAATCTTTATAATCATCCTTGACCTTTTTATATTTAGATTTTTTAAATAGTAGTAAGTCAGTTTTAAATTTGTTAAGTGTCCTCCAATTTAGCCAGCCAGTCCACACCATTGTCTCCTTTCAACACTTCCATACCAGCAGCCTCACATGCTGCTATGTCCTTCTTCACACAATCTGTATCACAATTAACTTGTACTACCAATACCATGAGGTCTAGGCTACATTGGTTTAAAATCATGCACCATTGCCTACAAAAATCTTTATTATTCCGTCCCAGAGTGGGTTGGTTATGGATCCTAAATCCTCTCAGTATGAGTCCTTCCTTATGGTATTGTGATAAAGTCAGACCGTTCAACCTTTTGCGCAATTTAGTTAAATCAGAAATCAGAAAAATTTTGATATGTCTTTGTCCAAAAATCTCTTAGTCCTCATAATCTCTCCCATGTCCTGTTCCATAATGAAATGGACGTAACCTTACAACTCTAAGATGAAAAGTCAAATATATCTTTACAGTTGAATAGTCCACACTTTAAGATGAAAACACATCCGGAACATTGGTTATTCAAACTTTTTAAAAAATATTTAAAAATTTATGCGAGGTGCAACCTATATAAATGGTATATGCATATAGATTAGAACAGATGTCAGGTCGTACACAAAACTTATTCAGGGGTGCATTATAGGTCCTATAATGGACAAAATCCAGCACACCTTTTAGAAAACAATATGAAATTTTTTTTATTGTTTAAAAATATCACTATCAGGGTCCTGCTGTCCCTTTATTGAGATATATATTGGTTTTGTGATATATATTCTATGCTAGTGCCGACTGCTATATGTCATTTGTCTGTCCTTATGTGTTTCTACTATATATTTATCTAATGTTATATTCTTGGTCCACATGGCTTAATAGATGTTTATTTGGGTAACTTTGATGCATTATTGGATATTTGTATGTGTCCAATGTCATGTGCTTTTGTTCTGTTTACATTTGAATGGCTGTGTGAGGCCTGCGAGCGTCACTTCCGGCGGTCTAGGAACCCTGATGCCTTCCCCGTTGCCTGGCTGGTGTATGTTGGTTCCGTCTGACGTCACTTCCGGTGTGATGGACGGAGATTTCTGCCAGCATGTGGCATGAAGTCGGCGGGGCTCCGGCGGTGGTGTGATGCGAGTGATGACGCTCCACAGGTGAGTTGTCTCACAATCTATGTGGTGGGTATTTAACAGGTTATGGGAACAGTGGTGTTTTGTATTTCCCTGAGGAAGGCAACCTGAAACAGCTGTTGGAGCCATCCGGGTTCAGAGCGTGTCTCCACGGGCCCTATGAAGGCTATTTATCAACAAGATGTGCAGAGTACCATTTTACTTACTATGGCTTTATGGCTTGCTACTATACCCTGATCGTGTATTTTTAAACATTAAAAAAAATTTCATATTGTTTTCTAAAAGGTGTGCTGGATTTTGTCCATTATAGGACCTATTGCTACAAATTATGTGATCCGTGCACACCTGAATAAGTTTTGTGTGCGACCTGACATTTGTTCATATATATATATATATATATATATATATATATATATACAGAGCCATAACTAGACTTTTTGGTGCCCTGTGCCAGAAAGAATATTGGCACCCCCTTCATTTTTCAAAAGGACATAATGCACCCAAAAAAGGGCCATGGCCATGGGGAAGGGCCAGGGAAGAGATAGGAGAGGTCAGCAGATTCTGGGGATGAAATAAGAGGATGCTACAAGCAAGAATGATAATAAACAGAAATTTGACAGGCCCAAACAGCGCCCCCTGCCCTGTGGTGCCCTGTTAGATGGCATCGGCCGCACTACCCTTGCTACGGCCCGTAATATATATATACGAGGTACGCCTAAAAAATAATAAGTCTGTGATTCCACCTAGTAAATAAAGCTGTCAGAACTGGTTCTAACTGCATACGTAGTAACCTTGAACTTGTCTGAACCTGCATGACAAGCAGCAACACTCTATGACGTTCAGTTGATTGTGAGTCGCCATTTAATTTGGTTGTGTTTTCTGTATAGTGCCGAAAAAATGCTAAGTTTAAAAGTTGACCAACATGGCAATTTGAAATTTTTAGTAAGGAATGTTGTGTTGACATTCTGCAGAAACTTGACGCAGATCCAAACCTGTTTCATAAAGTAATCACTTGTGATGAGACCTGGATCTTCCAGTACGATCCTGAAACCAAAAGACAGTCAATGCACTGGAAAACACCGTCATCACCAAGAATGAAAAAAGCTCATCAAAGCAAGTCAAAATTCAAAGCAATGCTCATTGTTTTTTTCGATATCAAGGGTGTAATTTTGCCAGAATGGGCTCCAGAAGGCACAACAGTTAACCAGCATTATTATGGAAGTTTTGAAAGAGTCAGAAAAAAACAGACGCAACTGTGGAAATTGGTTTCATTCTTCACCAGTACAATGCGCCTGCTCATAATGCACTTTCTGTGAAGCAGTTATTCACTGACAATCACATTACTACACTTGAACATCCTCAATTTTCGCCTGATTTAGCACATTGTGACTTTTATCTTTTCCCAAAAGTTAAATCAGTGCTTAAAGGGACACATTTTGAATCAGTTGATGCTGTAAAGAAGAAAAAGGCAGATATGTTGAAATAGCTAACAGAAATTGATTTGCTCCATGCCTTCGACCAGTGGAAAACAAGACTACAGTGATGTATTAGTGCAAATGGGGAGTATATTGAAGTGGACAAACATTAAATTTGTAATACTAATAAATAAAGATGAGTTATTTAATCAGTCTCGTTATTTAATAGACATACCTCGTATACATAATCTCAAATTGCATCATGTATACAACATGCCTGGGTGCCGCCGAAAAAAATAGTCATAGTGCAGGATACTTTACATGGCACTCACAGGACTTAATAGAAATGTAAAGACAGGTGGCAACCACCTAATCACAGGAAGTATCCTTGAATATTCAACGTTAATTTTTTTAAATATCTTTCTGACTAAATTTTTGTTATATTTTTTATATATATATATATATATATATATATATATACTGTGTATATATATATATATATATATATATATTCACAGTGTATATATATATATATATATATATATATACATACATATGTCACACATACCTTACACACTCACACACACATATATCACACACACACACACACACACACACACTTACCTTGCACCATGTCATTAGACCCCTCTGCTAGTGGAGCCAAATGATGTGATTCTAATGGAACTGCATTATATTGTCTCCATCTCCTTTCGATTAACCCACGAATCGCTGCATTTTACCGTGAGGTAGGCAGGGCTTAAGAACATGGAGCCTGCTCTCTAGTCTGTCTGAGAGGGCATTTCTGAGTATTTAGAACCACCCTGCGTGCGCTACTGGTGCCCGGAGAGTCTTGAAGATGCTTCAAACAGCTGTAATTATGGCAGGGTTCCTACCTGTAGCAATACTGGCTGCAGTATTATACCCTGATAGCCAGAAGCAAGGGCTGTGGGTGAACGATGGTGCCACTGTGCTTTGTGCAGCCGCATCAGTCACACACTGCCAGTTATGGCCCTAATAATAACACTACTAGCTTCCTTTTAGCATTACAGACCTTCACGGACATCCCACAGAATACAATAATGTGTGTAATGGATGTTAACAGCCTGTACACTTCGATCCCGCATCAGGCAGGCTTGGACACTATGCAAAATTTCCTAATTAAGGAGAAAGTTTCAAATATTGACATTAAATTCTTCATGACTTTATTACAACTAACTTTGACCCGCAATTACTTTCTATACGATGGAAAGTTTTACCAACAACTTCGCGGATTTTCGATGGGCAGCAACGTCGCCCCTTCTTACGCAAACATCTACATGTTTGATGAAGAATGCAAGATGTTTTTTGATGATCCTGAGTTTGTGGACGCAACACTTCTTTACTGTAGATACATAGACGACTTGTTCGTACTATGGACAGGGGGGGCTGAGCGCTTTGAGAAATTGATGATCAAAGTCAACAGCCGTGACTCTCCAATCAAGTTCACATACCAACATAGTGGCAATACCATGAATTACCTGGACGTGCAAATTACTATTAAGAATGGCCGAATACACACGGGAGTCTACCATAAACCGACAGATCGAAACACGCTATTATCGGCAACAAGTTACCATCCAAAACCACTAAAACAAGGCTTACCTAACTCTCAGATGCTTAGAGTATCGAGAATTACTAGCGATCCGTCTAACATCAGCACAGAATTAGACAAAATCATCGATAGTTTTGTAATTCGAGGATATGATTTGTCAATGCTCAGAAGTCAAAAAAATGAAGTGCTTAAGATCACACGGGAAGAATTGTTATATTCAACATCTAAACCCCATAGGGAAGTTATCCCTTGGAAACAACGGTTTCAAACATCCAGTCCAGCGGTCCATCGAGCTTGTAGGGCATTATGGCCAATAGTGGCAACAGACAAGGAATTACCCTGCTTAAGGAATAAAAAACCTATGGCTTGCTATACTAGAGGCCGTAACATCAGAGACATAGTAGTGCATACTGACATTACGGGATTTATAAAAGCTGAAAAAACAATAGCTCCTTTTTTACAACGTCCCCCAGGATGCTACAAGTGTCTACAATGCACTACGTGCAAGCAAATGATCACAGGGAATACCATTAAACATCCCCATAAGGACAAAAAATATCAGATACGTTTTGTCCTAAACTGCTTAACTACGTATGCCATTTATACTATCATTTGTCCCTGTGGATATTATTACATCGGCAAAACCATCCGCACCATCAGGGAAAGAATGGCTTTACATAGGTTGGCGATCAAATTGGCCTACAGCAGAGGTAGTTCTGAACAACTGGTAGCCCGACATTTCTTAGAAACAGGACATTTGCCGTCCTCCTTAAGACATATGGTCATAGACCATGAACCGATCTCCATTAGGGGCGGAAATCGGGAGCATAATCTGTTACGCCTGGAGGCTCGATGGATTTATCAAATGGACACAATCGCTCCTAGAGGACTGAACGAAAAGATTAACTGGAATACCATTTAATATGTAGATTTGTATATAAGGAGTAGGGAGGACTGGTCACATTATAGCGATTGGGTGACTAGATTGATTAAGCCAGCTGTAATCTTTTTCTAATTTTTTTCTATCTTTGGGCCAGGTATAGCAGCTAGGAACCTTTCTGAGTGTAGTTTACATGTTCCAGGCACGTTGTTTTGATTGCCATTATATGGTGATCTAGGGTTTTCATATAGTCAATAGACTTCCACAGTGATCAGGGTATCAGCCAGCCAAGTTTATATTATTCTGTTTAAGTATGCAGGTCAGTAGAACTTATGCTCTGTTTTTCATTTATTACATTTTCCCTAGCGCTCAGGTCTGTTTAGCAGACCGGGGAGACGCTGCCAGGTTTCCTGGCAACCAGGTCGCGGCTTGGTGACGTCATCAGGACGGGACTTCATCCTCGGCGTGGAGGCGCGCTGCCCGGTCTGCTGCAGATCAGGGATCCCCCATACCTATTTAAGGTAAGAATGTTTGTATAACATGTTTGTTATTATTTGATCTTTTGTATGTATCTGGGCCGCCTTGATAAAAGGGCTATGCCCTGAAACGTCGGCATCTGATGGCCTAATACAAATTATCATCCATTGCTGGGAGTGCCGCAGTTTGTTTGTTCTTCTGTATATATATATATATATATATATATACTGTGCATATATATATATATATATATTCACAGTGTATATATATATATATATATATATATATACATACATATGTCACACATACCTTACACACTCACACACACATATATCACACACACACACACTTACCTTGCACCATGTCATTAGACCCCTCTGCTAGTGGAGCCAAATGATGTGATTCTAATGGAACTGCATTATATTGTCTCCGTCTCCTTTCGATTAACCCACGAATCGCTGCATTTTACCGTGAGGTAGGCAGGGCTTAAGAACATGGAGCCTGCTCTCTAGTCTGTCTGAGAGGGCATTTCTGAGTATTTAGAACCGCCCTGCGTGCGCTACTGGTGCCCGGAGAGTCTTGAAGATGCTTCAAACAGCTGTAATTATGGCAGGGTTCCTACCTGTAGCAATACTGGCTGCAGTATTATACCCTGATAGCCAGAAGCAAGGGCTGTGGGTGAACAATGGTGCCACTGTGCTTTGTGCGGCCGCATCAGTCACACACTGCCAGTTATGGCCCTAATAATAGGGAAATATAATTGTAAAGCATTAGAATGTCGGATATGGGTGATTATGTAACATTAATTTCAAAAACTATATTAAAAAATCTGATGCAGTGGGTTTATTGTTTTTATATAGAGACTTTTTGTGGGTTCATCGGCCAGCCACCAGGAAGGAGGCAATGCCAAGAGTACATTGTGAACTAGTTGATCAGCCAAATTCATGCACATCTAGTATACCACAAATCCAGTCATTTAGATTGTTTGACCAGTACAATTTACATCTGTGCATATTGGTGGCTAAAGTTAGAGATTTTAAATTAGTTTTCCTAAAGAGATACATGGTAGCTCTCATCAGAACCCTGACTAGGGTAGTGCGACCTGTGCCATGGCACAGGGCATCACAGGGCAGGGGGCGCTGTTTGGGCCTGTCAATTTTCCTGTCTATTATCATTCTCACTTGTAGCTTCCTCTTCTTTTATCCCAAACACCTCCTGGCCTCCCCTATCTCTTCCCTGGCCCTTCCCCATGAGGCCATGGCCCTTTTTCAGGTGCACTATCTTATTTCCCTATTTAAAAAATGGGCAGTGGGGGGGCGCCAATGCTCTCTCTGGCACAGGGCACCAAAGAGTCTAGTCACGGCTCTGGCTCTTATTACAGTCGCCCTATTACACATTACTTGTATGTATAATAAAGCTTATTATTTTGCCAGCTCTCCTCCACTTATCAGTAGTGATGCTGAAACTTTTCTAAAAATCGTTCTTGTAGTCGACAAATCTACACAGAGGAACAAAAAACACCTGAGGCGCTTATATAGAACCAAACCACGTAGAGTAAATTACTGTGATTAAGGCAGCTGCAATTAATCAGACTCTGTATAGCCTGAATAAAAAATCAGAGCTGAAAAAGACATACAAAGCGGAGCTAAAAAACAGGAATAGAAATTGGGAAGCTGCTAAAACTTCATAAACATTTATTAAACATAATAGACAGAAATTTTCTGTCATAGATTAGCAATATATATATATAAAAGAAACTGAGCATTCCTAGCTAAGAGTAAATCAATGGCACATTTCAATGGACAGATCTACTGTGTATGTGGCAGAAATAATAATTGCAAATATATTGTTCTCCGGGTGTATATTTGATATATAAATGCCCACCACAATGGGTTGAATCCAAAGCCTCAACACACAGCGATTACTAAAGGAACTGCATCCTTAGTAGAGGACAAGGTATGTCTTGCAGTAAGAACAGCTGCAAATGTATAGGGCACAAACTGTCAGTGTGCTGGTTAGTATGCAGCTGTAAATACTGTAGCTGTAACACAGGCTCTGGATGTGTCCCTAGGGAGAGATGCGTCTGATTACTTTGGAGATCAGCTGTAAATGGATAAGCCAAAGAATTGAAGCACAAGCCAGAAATCTGTCTGAGCATAATTAAACCCCTAGGTGAATTCCAGCAAGTCCCCTGTAACCAAATACTGTAACTGGCTAATATTTTTCGCAAAAATGCTCAGAAATTAGGGATGAGCAGGTTCAGATTTCTGAAATCCGAACCCACCCCCTCAAGTCCCCCCGATTCGAGCCAGATCCGAGTCAGGTGCGAGTTTTCCCGCCTGACTCAGATCTGAAATTGAGGCAAAACATCATAATCCCGCTGTCGGATTCTCGCAGGTTTTGGATTCAATATAATGTCCCCTCGTCGGCGCCATTTTTCACTCCGGCTGTGGACAGTGAAATGGGAGGGTGGGACTTGTGCTGCTGTTGTCGTCCATATTGGCTGTGTCCACTCCAAAGTCCATAGGGGCAGGCTACGCTGTGTTGTGCAGTCTGTTGTCCATAGGGGCTGTGTCAACACCAAAGTCCATAGGGGCAGGCTGGGCTGTGTTGTGCAGTGTTCCATAAAGGCTGTAGTTCTAAAGGGGGTGCTGTAGTGTTGTGCAGGGGGTGCTCTGTCCATCAGGGGTGCTCCCAAAAGTGCAAAAAGAAATATTTTTCTGTTTGTGTGCGCTGTAGCCACACGTGCATCAACAAAGTATCGCCAAGCATGCGCCTGTGTCATAACAAGTAAAAGGCCGGCTGGCTCATCTGTTAAAGGGTGGTGTAACCCCCAAAGTACGCTCCAAAAAATAATAAAAAAAACTTTTTCTGTGTTTGTGACTTGTGTGCGCTGTAGCCGCACATGCATCAACAATGTAGTGGCAAGCGCGCGCCTGTGTCATAAGTAAAGGGCTGGCTGGCCAGTCTGTTGAAGGGTGGTGTAACCCCCAAAGTGCACTCAAAAAAAAAAATATATATTTATCTGTGTCTGTGACTTGTGTGTGCTGTAGCCGCACGTGCATCTACAAAGTAGTGCCAAGCGTGCGCCTGTTTCAGAAGTAAAGGGCTGGCTGGCTCATCTGTTGAAGGGTGGTGTAACCCCCAAAGTGCGCTCCAAAAAAAAAAATATATATTTATCTGTGTCTGTGACTTGTGTGTGCTGTAGCCGCACGTGCATCTACAAAGTAGTGCCAAGCGTGCGCCTGTTTCAGAAGTAACAGGCCATCAAGACCATCGTGGCTTGCAATGAGACCCTAAGGTTGGGTCTCGGCAACTGCAAGCCCCAGGGAGCTTCCTGCTCTGATCAAGCAGGAAGCTCCCCACTAACATCACTGCTGATATCAGTGCGGCCGCCCCCAAAACAGCAGGCGTTCGCTTAGGAACACCTCTGTTTGTGTAGCCACCCCCCCTCCCCGCCTACAAAACACGCCGAGCTGTCAATCAACATCGACAGCTGGCCCTTTTGTAGTGAGCTCCTGAGCGAGAGAGTTTCTCTCTCGCTTCGGGGCTTGCGCACACACAGTACGGCTGCTGCGCGTGCGCAGGGCCTAACCATCGACCCAGTTGTGAGTGCACAGCACTTACGACTGGGTCTGAATGAGGGCCCAAGTTTGGACATCTGGTCTGGACTGAAGGACCTGGTAACAATTTCTGACATGTCTACTGTCACTGCATATGATACTGTCACCATTGACAGAATGGTGGAGGATTACATCGGTGACAACATCCAAGTAGGCATGTCAGACAGTCCGTACCTGTACTGGTAGGAAAAAGAGGCAATTTGGAGGCCCCTGTACAAACTGACTCTATTTTACCTAAGTTGCCCACCCCCCTCCAGTGTGTACACCGAAAGACTGTTTAGTGCAGTCGGGAACCTTGTCAGCGAAAGGCATAGGAAGTTGCTTCCACAAAATGTGGAGATGATGTTCATCAAAATGATTTATCATTTCTTCCAGGGAGACCAGCCTCCAGAAAGTACAGAGGGACCTGTGTTGGTGGATTCCAGTGGGGACAAATTAATACTCTGTAGTACACAACACTGAAGAGGGTGAGGAATCAGTGGATAAGGAGGACATCTTGTCTCCGTAGAGCAAATTGTGCAAGGACAGATTAATTGCCAGCTTGTTTTGTGTGGGCCCAAATGAACCAATCATTTCAGCCACAGTGGTGTGTCAGTACCTGGCGCTGAAATTATTGGTTTGTTAAAGTGTGCATGTCCTAATTATACAACATAAGGGTGGGTGGGAGGGCCCAAGGACAATTCCATCTTGCACCTCTTTTTTTTCTTTGCATTATGTGCTGTTTGGGGCCTAGTTTTTCAAACTGCCATCCTGTCTACCACTGCAGTGCCACTCCTAGATGGGCCACGTGTTTGTGCCGCCCACTTGTGTCACTTAGCATAGTCATCCAGCTACCTTGGTGCAACCTTTTGGCCTAAAAACAATATTGTGAGGTGTTCAGAATAGACTAGAAATTAGTGGAAATTAATGTTATTGAGGTTAATAATAGCATAGGAACAAAAAAACCCACAAATTCTGTGATTTTAGCTGTTTTTATGCTTTTCTTCAAAAAAATACAGATCCAAAACACAACACGCAGAACCCAAAACACGGAAGGGTGGTATTGGCAAAAACAATCCAGATCCAAAACACGAAGAAAGATCCAGATCCAAAACCAAAACACAAAACACGAAAAGTGGCCGCTGCACACCCGTATCAGAAATTGTCTTTTTTTATGATTTGAATTGATTTTTTAAAAAATATCGACCGATGATATATCGGAACATCAATCATCATGACTTTACATTTCCCCAGCAGCTGCTAGACTCTGTAGCTGCTGGGTACATATTGGAGGTCTGAGGGCTGTACATATACATTTCCCCGGCAGCTGCTCCTCTCTGCAGCCACAGGGTGGGGGCTACTGCTGGGCTGCACTATTAGCAGTGATCTGCAACATGGCAGACACTGGGGGAGAGTACATGGATGCAGAGGGGCCAGGAGGTCCATGCCAGGCAAGTAATTAAGACTATTTTGGTTGCTTATTTAAGTTATTGTGGTATCAAGTAATTGACATGGATATTAACAGTTATAATTTAGGGGTGTGTTTCAGTTTGTTTATAAGTAGCTGGCAGATTGCCTTGTTTTTATTCATATGTTGTTTTCCATTGTCCTGTGGTGGTATAGTGGCTCCATTATTTTGAATTGTTCATTAATTATTACTGGATGCTCTCTCCTCATGCAATATAATGGCTATACAAATGTCCCTGACAGGAAATAACACAAGCACATCTGGGTGTGTTATTCATTTATGGAGAGTTGAACATCAACGTTTCTTTTTTATTAGTGTATTTTGTTTTGTCATCTGTTGTTAATCTGCCTCTATACTAACTTTAATAATTTCAGCAGATTAAAATTCAATTAAACTGAATGTGTCAATATAAAATTTGACCATACTTTCAACACCTACTCCTGTTGTATGTGTCTTTATTTATTAGCTAAGTTTTACATATATAAGTGTTAAAAAGTTTTATGTGAAAAAGGTAAACAATAGGGAGTGTTTTCTAGCCCGTCTCTCTGAAGGCAGAATGTCGAGTGTACTGATGAATCAGCAGCACAAGTCATTGTTGTGTCGGCTCAATTGCAGTGTGTCACAGGTGGTAGGTATGGAGCCCAGCTGTGGTAGAATTATAAAGTTTATAGGCGTTCAATGAGGTCCAGAACAGCAATAAGCAACGTTCACAGTGTCTGCACTATAGTGGTAGGGATGCAATGGAGAGTCCGAATGTTCTGTTAGATTAACAGACTCACTTCTTATGCGTTTTGTTGCAGCAGGTGCAATCATTTTCAAAGGCCTGACTGGACTGTCAATTGTTCTGATGTTTACGGTCCAATGTTACGCTTCTACTGTATCATTAATTATTTATTTCATTTATTGCATTTATTTCATTTAGGGGTATATTTACTACAGTGAGACTGTTTAGAAGTGGAGATGTTGCCCATAACTACCAATCATATACTACTTAACATTTATCTAGCACCTACTAGAAGATAACAGCTAGAATGTGATTAGTTGCCATGGGTAACATCTCCACTTCTAAAAACAGCACTTTAGTAAATATACCCTTTAGAGTCATCCATGATATGAAATATGAAATCCAACATACTGCACATAAAATAAATATATTCAGTTTCCCAATTTGAAACCGTTTAAAAAGGTCCTTTATTAAAAATTTGTTTCACTGAAAGATTGTAACCGTTTTGGAAAGTTCATGAATACTTCAATGAAAACCAGACTTTATAAATCATAGATATAAACTAATAACAAAGTTAAAAAGCAAGACTTTTATGTTGCAAAAATAAATAAAAGTCAAACTAGAACAAAAACAATAGTTCAGAAAACAGAGGCATGTTTTCTCCATTTCTGGGGTGTGTGGAAGCCAGTGTCTGCATCATCGGACACAGCTTCACTGGCCTTGGAAACACAGCATTCTAAGCAGACTTAGGGTTGCGCAGATGTCCAATGGTCGCAAATGGTGATCCGATGTTGTGTCTTCGGATGCAGGTATCGGATTTGAGAAGTTGCCAGTGAGTGTGTTTTTAAAAAAGACACCTCCTGCTGCATTAACATACTGTACCTTCACGAACCCGCTTCGGCCGAAGACGCATCACTGATCACTCTCTGCATCAGGCCCTGAATCTGGGCCTGATTCAGACCCGGTCGCAAGTGCTGAGTGCTCGCAACCGGGTCGATGGTGGCCCACAGCGCATGCGCACAACGGACCCGGCTCCGTCGTGCGCATGCGCGAGACCCGGCTAGCGACAGGTAATCCGTCGCTCCGGTTCTCGCACCAAAGGGGGCAAGCTGTTTATGTTGAGTGACAGCTTTGGTGGGCGGGCCGGGGGGTGGCTGCCCAAACGGAGGTGTTCCCATGAGAACGCCTGCCGTTTGGGTGCGGCCCCACTGACATCACGAGCCGAAGTCTCTCTGGGGCTTGCGGCCACGAGATCCTACCACAAGGGTCTTGTCGCAAGCCCGATGGTCGCGATGGTCTTGACCATAGCGACCATCATCATGGCCGCTCGCTATAGCTGTGGGTGGTCACCCACAGCTATGCGAGCGGCCAGGAGGCTGTTCCGAAAAAAAAAACCCGGCCCTGATTCAGAGCGAGCGCTCTGTCAGAGCGACCGGGTCTGAATCAGGCCCTGTGTTCATTGAACCTATTTAACATTAATTATAATCATGTTCAGTGGTTGCTAACTGCATTCGACAGTTGTGTAAAACATTGTACAAAAGCATTCCTTATATGTGTACTGAATGTCTTCAAATTTCTGCTTCCATTTTAAAACAACAAATGTGCTTAGTTTGCCACAAATATTCACTACCTTCAATCGAATTTCAAACTTGCAGGAACCCTGGAACAATTAGAGCATCTCTAGTACTCACTACTACACTGTCCTCTTTATAGAGGACTAGTGACATAAGCATATGAACTAAAGTCTCCTTTCTTCCAGCTCAAAGCTGAAATTTTATTACTACTCAATTACATTCTCAATTGCAGGATAATCAATTATTTGCATATGTGCAAAGACATGTGTTATATATTGAATTCTATGTTTTAACATGATTAAAATTACATACAGAACATCTCCCTCACAAAGGGCCAAATGTAATAGGGTGACAGTTTAGAACATGTGAGAGTTTACAATTCTTCATCTTGATAACTCTGTATGATAAAACACATTACATATACTATGTTATTACACTAATGAGTGTTAGCAGTAACAGCAGTTACAGCTGGTCTCACACTTGTCAGATGCCAACACATTGCACCCTGATGGAATTAATTTTCTTGTTAAGGAAACCTCGTTAGTGTCCTCCTCCTCTTATCTAGGCCACCCTGCTCTCCTCAGGAGTAGTGGTGCTGGGCTGGAATACAGTGAAGCACTTAGCCTATTGGTCCAAGCAAGACCCCAGAACACTATTCTGTCTTCAGTCCTTGACCTTGACATGTAACATTG
The DNA here is from genome assembly GCA_031769625.1 of Taudactylus pleione. Classification (NCBI taxonomy): domain Eukaryota; kingdom Metazoa; phylum Chordata; class Amphibia; order Anura; family Myobatrachidae; genus Taudactylus; species Taudactylus pleione. The sequence continues at coordinate 1,256,803 of JAUIMM010000243.1, forward strand.
GCTTTGTTGGTTTACTATCAATAACTATAGATTCTGCATTAATACACCATCTGCATTCAGACATATATATATATATATATATATATATATATATATATATATATATTAATGTGTACATAAGTATTAAGTTTATATGCAGTTAAATCTAACCATCAATTTGTATTCTAGTATATCTGCCAGTACTTAATGTGTGATCTTTGAGCACATAACGGTGTGATTCATATGCAGCTATACCTTAGACACTGAATATTCACTGTCCATTATATTTATACACAGATAGATGTTGATAACATCAAGTATTATTATTAATATTATTATCCTTTATCTATACTGCACCACACGGGAAACACAGGTCTTATCAAGGTACATAGACAGAAACAGTATGAACAAAAAAAGAACAAAGTTGCTTACAGTACAGAACAAAGCAGCATATGGCTTATAAACATTGCTTCATCAGCAGTCATAATACCCAAGGGAAAGGTGTCATTGTAGGCAGTAGGGAGGAAATGATGGTATAAGTGAGGGAAAGCAAAGCATTTGAGAGAATAGGTTCCTACTTTTTGGAGCTTACAGTCTACAGATGGGAGGCAGACAGACATGGGTGACACAGAGGGGAGAGACAGAGTACAAGGAGCATGGAGCAATGGATTAGGATAAGCTTTGATAAATAAGTGGGTCTTGAGAGCCCATTTGAAGTTTTATATAGAGGTGGAGAGTCTAATAGGAAGAGAGAGTGGGAGGAAGTTATCAGATGTGTGGAAAAGCGGTATTCATTTGTGGAGCTAAGTGGGCGGGCGGGAGTATAAAGGGAAATAAGGTCTGATATGTAAATGGGAGAGGATTGAGTCAGGACTTTGTAAGTAAGGAGTTTGAATTAGGGTTCTGATGAGGAAGGAGAGCCACTATAGGGCTTGCAGGAGATAGGCAGATGTAGTACATTTGGAGAGGAAAATGAGCCAGGCAGCAGCATTGAGGACAGATTGGAGTGGAGAGAGGTGGGAGTCAGGGAGGCCAGATAAGAGGAGGTTACAGTAGTCCAGTCCAGAGATGATCAGTGAGTGGATGAGGGTCTTAGTTACCTCCAGGGTGAGAAACTGTCTGCTCCTGGAGATATTTCTGAGATGGAAACAGCAGTACGGAGAAAGGTACTGAATGCGTGGTTTGAATGGGAGGGATAACATCATGACAGTGCATTTGCAGTCTAGAGGAGATGGAGATCAATAGATAGTGAAATTGTGGAACGTGAGGTAACTCAGGAGGGTGGGAAGATGATCAGATCAGTTTTAGACATGAAAGGTTTAAGAAAGTGCTGGGACATCCAAGAGGAAATGGCAGAGAGACAGTTGGAGATGAGTGAGAATAGAAAGGGAAAGGTCAGGGGAGGAGAGGTAGATCTGAGCTTCTTAAGCATGGAGATGATATTGGAGGCCAAAAGAGCTTATGAGCTCACCTAAAGAGGATGTATAAAGGGAGAATAGGAGAGGACCAAGAACAGAACCTTGGGGGACACCTACTGGTAGAGCAAGTGGGGGAGAAGTGGAATCACATGAAAAGACAGAGAAAGAATGGTCAGATAGGTATCAGGACAGCCAGAAGAGGGCAGTATCATGCAGACTGAGGGAAATTAAGGATTTTCAGAGGAGTGGGTGGTTCATAGTGTCAAAAGCATCAGAGAAGTCAAGGAGAGTGAGGAGGGACTACTGGCCTTGGATTTAGCAGCAAGGAGGTCATTGCTGACTTTAGTGAGGGCAGCTTTTGTGGAGTGGAGAGGACAAAAGCCAAACTGAAATTGGTCGAGCAGGGAGAGGGAAGAAAGAAAAGAGGTAAGGCAGTTGTAGATAATCTATTCAAGGAGTTTGGAGACAAAGGGTAGGAGAGAGATGGAGCAGACATTAAAGAGAGAGTGTCAGGATCAAGGGTGGGTTTTTAAACATGCGGGAGACAAGGGCATGCTTGAATGCAGAGGGGGCAGTTCCTTATGAGAGGGATGGATTAAAGAAATGGGCAAGATGGAAACAGGCATCAGAAGATAGGGAGTGGAGGAAGCAGGAAGGGATACGGTCTAGGAGGGAGATGGAGGATGGACCAGATTAGGGCCATGACTTCATCTCCAGATACTGGGGAGTTGGCAAAATGGATGGGGAGGATGGGGATAGGCAGGCTGGGAAAGAAGGGGATGGGGTGGTGAGATGTGATGTCTTGGCATATGGATTTGATTTTAGATGTGAAGAGGGTGGTGAAGTCAAAGGTAGAGAGAGAGGAGGGAGTGCAAGGAGTAGGGGGGCAGAGGAGGGAGTTGACAGTGGTGAAGAGACAATGAGGGTTGGAGGACTGGGAGAAGATAAGGATCTTAAAATAAGACTGTTTAGAGAGGGAAAGGGCAGAACTGTAGGTCAGCAGCATAAATTTGAAATTGAAGAAGTTTGCTTTAGAGCACAATTTCCTCCACTGATGCTCAGCAGTTCATGAGCACTTTTGCAGGTATGTGGTACCTTTGGAGAGGATAAGGATACAGGGCCTCATTCAGAGGCGGTCGGAGGATGCAAGCGGTCGCTCAGAAACTGGGCGGCCACTTGCATCCTGACCGCCCACCTCTGTTGCGGTCGTTAGGCTGTGGGTTAACACCCACAGCTCTAACGACCGCTCGGGTGATGGTCGCGATGGTCAGAGACCATCCTGACCATCGGGCTTACGACAAGACCCTAGGGTAGGGTCTCACTTGTCGTAAGCCACGGAGAGCTTCTGGCTCTGTCTGAGCCGGAAGCTCTACACTAGGACCTCCTACAAACGGCAGGCGTTCCCGTAGGAACGCCTCCGTTTGGGCTGCCACCACCCCGGCCCGCCTTCCAAATGGGGCGAGCTGTCAACATCAACAGCTCGCCCCCTTTGGAAAGAGACCCACTACGACCAGCGCTATCGGTCATAGCAGGTCTCACGCATGCGCACGAGGGAGCCAGCTCCCTCGTGCGCATGCGCACTGGCAAAACATCGATGCGGTCGTAGACCGTACGGCCACCTCTGAATAAGCTCCACAGTGCCTTGGAAGGCACTGGTGGGGAAAAAGTGAGGGATAAGTTAAAGAGAAAAGATGATGATAAGAGAGAGGTAATGTGGAATTTGTGAAATCAGAGATAATACAACCATAAGTGAAGATCAAGTGAGTGTCCACACACAACGGAGGGTGAGAAGATCATTTGAGAGAGACCAAGTGATAAAGTAAGGGTAAGGAGTTTAGAAGCAGAGGGGTCAGTGTGGGCATCAATAGAGACATTGAAGTCACCTAAGATGAGGGAGGCAAGGTCTGAAGCAAGGAAATTGGTTAGTCGTAAAGCACAGTTGTCAAAGATTTTGGAGCTAGGGCCAGGGGATGATAGATGACAGCTACACAAGGTGAACAGGTTGGAACAGGCGATACGCATGAGCCTCAAATGTAGAGAATGAAAGAAATGGTTCTGATGGTATGAGTTGATAGGAGCAACCAGAGGATAGTATGACCCCAACTCCACCACAATGGCATCCTCCTGGGCAGGGGGTATGAGTGAAATTGAGGCCCCCAGAGGTGTGTGTAGTGAGAGAAGTGCTGTCTAATGGGGGAAATTCAGGATTCAGTGATGGCTAGAAGATTAAGGGAGTTGGGGATGGAGTTCATGGGTGGGGACCAGTTTATTACAGACAGATCTGGCATTCCAGAGGACACAGGAGAGAGCAGCCAAATTAAAGGGATAGATGTGAATCTGATTATCAGGGTTGCTGTAGCGTGGAAGTGAGATTGATAGGAAGACCGAGAAGAAAAGAGTGAAGGTATGGTGTGGTCTCCTGAGCAAGGAAGGAAAGCTTCAGATGGTAGGCAGGGAGAACGTTTAGTGTGATGTGACTGGTGGCGACGAGAAATGACCAGAAGAACAGGGAGTAAGCAGGGATTAGTGGTGGTGCAGTAGGAGAGAGATGAAAGCAAATGCAGGAATGGGAAAAGTGGGGAATGGAACCAGAGGGGCATAAGGAAGACCATGGAGGGGTGGGGAGACAGGGGAGGAAAAGATGGAGAAGACTAGTAGGGGAAAGGAATAGGTGAAAACAGTTGGTACAATAAAAGAGTGTGTAGCTGCTGAATGAAGGGGGGAGTTGAAAAAAAGAGGGACATGGTATGGATTAGGGAAATAGGTGGAGGAGAACTGGAAGTGGAAAAGGAACTGTCTGGTATAGAAACAGTGTTATTAAGTTGTCAACCCAAAAAAATGGAGGCAATAGAACAGTGTCAGTTAATATATAAGCACAACTATAATAGCCACCACCATAAACACAAATACAAACTCAACTAACACCACATTTAAACCCCACTAAACAAACTATACACAAAAAGGAAGTGGTCCTTGGTAGTAAAATTAACTTTTAGTTTGGTCTCATCAAGTACTACTTATTTCAATATTGTAAGAAAAGATTTACAAAATCTTTACCAAGAATAAGACCTAAATCCCGAGCTATAGCTATAAGGTTTCTTCCTGAGATCATTGCCCCCATGTTGAATGATTAGCACTCCAGGGATCACAAACTTATTTCCAGACAAGAACAAATTAACCTTTAGGGACTTACAATAAATATCTTGATCCCCAAAGCATCTTAACCCACCTCCAGCCCTGAAATAAAAAGCTGCATCCAAGGCCCTAAGGAACTTAGATGACCAGAACATGAAACAAAGACCCTATAACTCATATAGTCATAATGTCTCATCCACAGGTAAAACAAATCAGTCACACTCCCCACATACAGATGTGTCCTCTTACATCTATCCTTTTTGCGTGAGATACATGGCTCAACTTAGACACTCTGCCATGGGTAGTGATTGTCTGATTGCCAGACTTGCATACTAATTTCTGAATTTACTGTATCATCGTTGTTGCATCATAGTTGCTTCCACAGGCACTTATAGTGTATTCAATGCTTAGGATTTGCATTTTTGTTGCAATTGAGTTGGTGTAAATTCACAGATTAAACTCTATGCTGCGTGGCACAATGAATGGCATGGCTCACTCATATCAGCATGCAGTGCCAATGTCCAAGGTACAGTACTTGTGCATTGCAGTTTTATTCCATTAATGATGTGAATAAGATGCAAATTTGCTACAAAACTGTGTTAAGGCACACATAGCATGGCTTAGTTGCAAAGTCTGCAGTGCACTAAAGGGGCCTATTTGGTGCAATTGGAGTATAGGTGTATGTGGGCACATCTGTACAACCAAGGCAAAGTTTATCACAATGCAACAAAATCAATACGAAAGGCTAGGCACCTACAGCACATGTTGGAGGGGTAAAAACATTTTTTGTAACTGTTTTTTGTAAATGTAAAGTCATTAAGTACAGGCAATCTGAATGCCCTTTTGTTAAGTTTTGTTATCTTGTGGCATTTGTCACCCATATAAGGGGTGGGGGAACAAAAAATATCAAAGGTTATTGAAAGCAGAGCAGGAGGGAAGGTGCAAATCTAACAATTTGACATGGAGATGTTGCCTAGCTCGGCATATTTTTAAAAAGCCTATCGTAACACTTTGGCTGATTACAATAACTGCTTGAAATAATATTAATACATTGTGCTCTCACATTGTGGATCTGTGTTTGATATAAATATTTTGGTAAATTTATGCTCCACTGCTTGGACATAATATTTTATTGTTGGCATGTTTCAAATTGAGATTTATCTTAATTTTAAGAATTGTTAACTGGGATAAATGTGTGACCAATGAGTTGCAAATCAGATTAACACCTGAATGTCAAAATACTAACCAAATGTTACCAAGTCTTTTCATTCAATTATCACCCTGCCATAAATTACCATTTCAAAGGGAAAGAATTTCCAAGTAATTTGTTTAGCTAGTCAGTAACAGTAGGCATCCTTTCTGCCACTCACAAATAAAGTGTAACTCAGAGAAAAATTCCCAAACCAATTGTCAAAAATAATACTAATCTTTAAATCATATTTCAGGATAGGAGAAATTTGGTTGCCAATTTATGTTTGAATACAAGAAATGTATAATGTGTTAGAATTAGTATATATACATATATATATATATATATATATATATATATATATATGCATAGAAAACCTATGTTAATCATGAATCTTCTGAAGATTATAAATGCCATTAAAATGTCATTTGTTATATCAAACTGTGCGGGAGGCAATGATCGGTGTAGTGATGTTGGATTTCTGTTTCTGTTAAATATCATAGAAAGGTTAAGTGCTAAAAAATAATTAGAATTATTTTGGGACACAATAATTTATACTTAGGTGAAATTTACACCCACATATTAGCACATGGACTGCCTTTCAGAATGTTCCACCCAGTGCTTAAACTTTATAAACCCCATGTTTAATATAGACATTTATCAGATTTTGGAGACTAATCTACAGTAATTGAGAGATTGCACCTTCGTTTTCCAGCTGTGCCCCCAGCCAGAATATATTAGTATTATTTTGTACAAGTTATTCCTTTTTATTTGAATTGTAACACATGTATTGTCTGTTTATATTGTAACACTTTTATTGATACCATTTTTTGCAACTAAGCATTGTACGCCTTATTTGTAAGTGTTTCTTAGTCTATTTAATATAAGCTGTAGAACCTAATCTATGAGGAAGCTCTTTGATCGCTTACACTATCCTAGAACTACTATTGATATTACTAGAATAATTGGGAGCAAGGGCGTAGCTGCCATGGGTGTAGGTGGTGTGATTGCTTTTAGGCCTGCAGCACCTTCGTGCCCACCTCCCCAAGCACTGAGGCATTATGCAGTGACAGAAGTGGCAGCTGATCCCTCCTGCAAACTGCTTCTTACTCACAGGCACACTTCATCCTGTGACTAGTAGGAAGCAATTTGCTGCAGGGATCATCAGCCCTGAGGGCCCCCTGTCACACTGTCCTGCAGCAACTCCCCTGTCCCTGCTCTGATACACTCTCCTCACTTATGCTGGGAGTAGACATGTCTGTGCTGAGCCTCCTAGAGGGGGGGGAGCTAGACATATGGGGACCCCATGGAAAGTTTGCTATTGGGTCCCAATAGGTCGAGCTACACCCCTGATTGGGAGACTAACTAACTGAGCTCTGGTTTGTGTCACAGAGACTGTGCAGTTGGGGATGTAGTCGGCATCCTGTCACGTGGGATGCTGATGATCTGAATACCGATGCTGAAATTCTGATAGGTCGGGATCCCGACACCAGTATCCTGTCTGCCAGCATCCCGAAGGTAAGTATCGGGGATTAAGGGGAGGTTAGGGTTAGGTAGCAGGGTTAGGGTTAGGCATTAGGGGGAGGGTTAGGCATCGGGTAGGGAGTGTTATGATTAGGGTGCATGGAGGGGGAGGTTAGGTTTAGGCACCGGGGAGAGGGTGTTAGGTTTAGGGTGCGGGGAGGTTAGGTTTAGGCACTAGGGGGGAGGTTAGGGTTAGGTACCAGGGAGGGAGAGTTGGGGTAGGGATTAGAGTAGGGGTTAGAAAAACACTTACCTGTCTTACCTATGGGTGTCGGGATCCTGGCTGTCGGGATGCTGCTGTCGGTAATCTGACCTGAAGCACCCTGCAGCCGGGATTTGTACTAAAGTGATTTGGAGACCTGTTGCTCCTTTTCTGCAGGTGGCAGCAGACTACTGGGTTATAAATACATACTTAGAGCAGTTTATTGTATAACTGGCAGAGTGATCAAAGATTATTAGTGAGTACAATAATAAGCTCTGCCCTCCCTAAATCAGAACTTGGGGATCTGCATTACTGCAGTCCTGACATTATTATAGTATCATTCAGGGTGATACAATTTGTTGACCCTAACATATTTGGAGCCAAACAGGGATACTCTGAGTGGGTCCTGACAGAGTGTGAATGCTTTTGTTCTGTATTTTTCAATTAATAAGTGGAAATATTTATCAACTATTGAGAGGTAGATTGCAGAATGACCCCACTAGCACATGTAGTGCACCCAATATGTGCACCACCGAAGTTTTGCCATGTGCACTGTGGTTGTATAGAAAAGCCAAACCTCATTCTTAAGAGGGGAAACCTCAGATTGTAGTAGTGAACATAATTTCAATGGGATTAGGAAATTATATTTATGTAAGTATATTGTATATCAAAAAAATCTGACACCAGTCCCACACGTATATAGGACACCTCATACATTATTGCAGTGATAGAAAAAAGGGGTAAAGGACTGTCATAGATGCTATTGACCCTCAAATCACAATCACACATTAGTTCAATGGAACCCCCACTTCTCGTAGAAACTGAAAACTCACAGGCACTTATGCATAGAGGCTGGTACACCCCTTAGAAGCAGATGGAGCATGTACAGGTGCAGGAGGCCATCTGACTTGTCTTCAGAGTGACATTGAAAAAACCACCACACTTAGAGATTAAGGGCTCTATTCATTATGTTAATTATCGGGGTCCAAACTGACCCCGATAATTAACATTCCAACTCGACGCAAGCACCAGAGCAAACCATCATTGTTAAGGCGTGGAGAAAGCTTGTCTGAAAATCAGCTGTCTCCTCGAGTTTTTTCACTGCTCCTTTAGGAGCAGTGAATCTTTTCACTACTCCTTTCGGAGCAGTGATATTAGCGTGCCTGTATGACTTACAGGTCACGCGTGTGCACAAAAGCCTCGGCATCCGGCAGAAGGAGCCAGACGGGTGGAGGGATCTGAAAGGATTCTTCTTCGCAAACCCAGGACTCCTTCCCAGAGGGAAGGAGCGGGTTGCAGGAGTAAACGCCATCTGAAGAAATTAAGTGATGATGAATAGACCACTAAGACTTTTTATTGCGTCCCTTCAAATCAATTTCTCAACATGGACTAATATTATATTGTATACTAACAATAGCCACTTGTCATTACACTGTCTATTGTTACGATTGTTATATCAGACAAGCAAAGTGTCTGCTCAGAACCTGTACTCACTACTGTAATTATATTGGAAAAGGAATGTTCAAGACAATCCCCTTGCTGAGTAAGTAGACTGCAGTGCAATAGAACATTAAAAATACTGTACTAATTGCATAAGAACATGAAAGCACCATACAAGTTAGAACCTATGGAACTCAAGGTATGGGAGTATCCAAAAGGTGAGTCAGCAGTGCAAAATGAGCAAAGAAGACACCCACCAACCTGCAAGATATGCAGAGCAAGTAGTGGAATATATATAGACAGACACAGAGGAGTGAGTCAAACTGTGGGATGAAAGCAAGGAAGGCAGGGATCAAGAAGGAGCATAGAGACAGAAGAGAGACAAACTGAAGTAAGACAGAAAAGTACTGTAGGATAGAAGACAGACATAGGGGGAATGAGGGAGAAATTCATTTAAACTGACCAACTATAACATTTGGATTATATAATAAATATACTGCGGTTTCACTTTACACAGTTTTGTTTATATCTTACACTACATTGGTACATATATGTATCTATCTGTATGTTTTCAATGCATATACAATTCCTTAATCACTCAAAACTAACTGCAATGGTTCTAAGTACATATGAAAGGTTGAATGTTGAACAAGAATGGAAAATACCATTTGCACCAGTATTTGGTCCACTTTCTAGTATTCTACTGGATAAGTCTTGTGCTAGTGCCAAAATGGTTCCCCTGAATTAGATTGCACCCCAAATGATAGTTTATCTTCTATCTAAATAAAAGGAAAAAATCATAACCAAAGGGAGCACTCTTAAATACTAGACAAAGATAGGAAGTCATTTTCTCTCTTAGATAATAAGATATAACATATAATCAACACAAACGTTATAAAAAAAAAACCTAAAAAAATGAAAAGAGAATGTGTTTCTGTTAGTGTGTTAAACATTATTATTACCTGTCATTGTTTAATTCAATTAGCTGTCACCATTAATTCTATGTTCAGAACATGACATTACTGCTTATTGTTTCTCTCTGTAAATTGTCTCATCCACTGCCTCACCGCCATTTGAATAAAGATCTTGATTTTGTGTGGACCAAAATCAGGATTCTACAGTGATGATAATAACAAACTAGCGAGGGACGCACTTACAATTACTAGCTAATTTCTTAATCACTGCCTCACACGGCTGCAGAGTGAGGTACAGTAATAGCCTCAGTGTGAGTAAGATGCTTATAAGCACCTGCAAATACACCAAATACAGCCTTTAATGACTGTTTGCACAGCAGCACTCATCCTTCTAATGAGACAGCAAATAATTATTAAACATGTTACTGTCTAACTGTTCAATTAACAATTCAGATATATAGTGTGTGAAATACTGTGTTGTATAGTGTGTGAAATATGTGTTTTACTGTGTTGTGTTATAAATATTGTGTTATAAGTATACTGTTGTATACTTATAATCACCTTTGAAACACATACAACAATAAATAGATTTGATTATATAGAGAACACTATGGGCCAAATGTAATAGGGTTAGAGTTTAGAAAATGTGTGAGTTTAGCAGTAAACTCTCACATTGGTTGAGTTTTATCTTCAAAATGGGAAAACATCTGAATGAGATTTTAAATCGTGAGAGTTTTTTAAGTCTAAAAAAACATGCAAGTTCGCTCTGTTACTTTGTTTTTGGACACTATTACATTGGCAAAGTTTAAAAAGTGTCAGAAACTCTCACTTTTCTAAACTCTCACCCTGTTACATTTGGCCCTATGAGTCTTTTATGGTTAAATTTACTAAAGTGAGAGTTTTTAGAAGTTGAATATTTCCCATAGCAACCAATCAGATTCTAGCTATTATCTTCTAGAAGGTGCTAGTTAAGTAGAATCTGATTAGTTGCTATGGGCAACATCTCCACTTCATAATCCAGGACACTACAGTGTTAAAATTGAGGACACACAATATGAGAGCCAAATAGCAGTGGTTTTACAAACAAGCTGAGATTCCAGCATTTCAGACAGACACTCAAGTCATACCTCCCAACATGACCATCTCCAGGAGGGACACAGCGCTCTGGTCCTGGACTTCCATGGTAATTTATGATTGGTGGAGGCTCCAGGGGTGGGGCTGCAGTACAGTCCAAAATTCACATAGGGGAGCTACACCAACTGCCAGTGAGTCCCAGCCAGTGATGTTTGGCAGTGTGTGAAATGACAGTTGGTGTGGCTCTCTATTTGACTTTTGAACTGTGCTGCAGCCCCGCCTCTTACCAAGGAAGTTCAGGACCAGAGCATTGTGTCCCTCCTGGAGAGGGTCATGTTGGGAGGTATGCTCAAGTTAATGCACCTATCTGATAAATGTACATACTGTAGCCTGTCAATATACCTATTATTACATTTGCCAAGCATAAAAGCAATTGCACCAATTTAAATGAGCTAGCATAAAAAATGAATTATCATTTGATACACTACACAAATCCAATGCTATGTTGCTGCTCTCCATTGCAGTGTAAATCATGGATTCACAAGTATCTCCTTATCCTATCACCTAAGGGGGTATTTATCAAAGCTTGGAGAGAGATCAAATTTAACTCTATTCAAGCTTTGATAAACACCCCCTCTAACCTGTTATTTTAGGAACATTAACAATTGAGTTCATTTGAAAGATATATTGTGAGGACTCCATAAACATATACAGGGGCGTATCTACCCCTTGGCCAGGATGGTGCTTGCCAGGGGCGCCGGCTGAGGTGGGGCACAATCTGGCGGTGCCATTCGTGACCAGGGGTGTAGAATCAAGATGGGACTGCCAGGACTAGAGTCCTGTGTATGGCCCTGGCTCCTAGATGACCAGGGCCGGGCAGCTGCTGGCACTTGCTGGCAGCTGAATGGTACATAGCATGAATTAAGTTTTTCTTTCTTTATGAAACAAGGAGCATGTTCCTCCACTCCCCCCGCCATCTCTGGAACATTTTATTTTTTTGTGTCATTTTTCAGTTATTGTCTGGATATTAGCAAAAAAAATACTAAAGAGGCACATCGTTTGAAAGAGGAGACTCCCCTCTTTCAAGACAGGTTGCCTGCATGTATGTGTGGACCAGTATGTTGGATATGGAACACAACATGCTCCTTCCCCATCTATGGACAGCATTTTTTTTCTGTACCTCAGGGTAATATTGTCTGGTGATGACAGGTGAGCACCAGACAACAGCTACTAGTGGGTCACATAATATGAATGAGCTGACTCCCATATTTCAAATATGGGTGCCCACAGAGTCAATAGTGTGATTATGGGGGTGAGAGGACACATAGTGGCCTCCCCCACAAACGGTAAACATTGTTTGGTGTTCATAGGTGATCACCTGACAAGTACTACCTATAATTTAAAAGAGATGACACCCCCTTTTTCTAAAATGGGCTCCCTTCAATTTTATGGTAGCCATGTTGGGGGGAAACCTTTCCCCTTTCCTGGACTCCATGATTTTTCTGTAGTACAGGGAGTTTTGCCTGGTGATTACACAAGGACTGGTGGGTCAAAGGTAAAAAATATATATATTTTTTGTTATTCGGCCTCCACAGTCTAAATATCCAGAGGATGAGCCCCACTTGTCTTCCACAGTGAAGGAGGAGAAAAGGAGGCAGTGGAGCATGTGCTCAGCTCCAATAAGAGTTCAGCGCACTTCTGGGTATTCTGTATTATTGAACGGAGGCTGAACAGCGATAAGGTTTGTGGATCCCACACCATTGCTATTCTGCACTGTTGGGCTGATGTGATCTTTACAAGCTGTATTACATATTTTACTTAATATAATAAACAAACTCTATGTATGACTGATCTTCCTATCAGCTGTGCTCTAAAGAATGTAAAAGTGAAAACACCAAACTGCTCCAGTAAACACTCATGTACTAGTATGCCCGTGGCAAACATTTCAACAAATTGAAGTCAGAACATATGTATGGAAAATGCTTCACTAGATAATGGCCAGATAATATGTTAATACGATGGAATCGGGTTATAAAAGATGTGTGTGAAACATATCCAGCTAAGCCACGCTCTTTTATGGTTTTTGGGGATTTTTTTATTGTAACATTTTTCCAATTTGTAAATGCAAGGATTTATTTGTCCATAGACTCTGAAGCAAATTGGACTGTTTCCCATGGGTATTGCAAGCTTAGCCCATATAGCTGCAAATGATAATGCACTGTTACTCCGCCTCTCCGTCTCCCAGTCTCCCGCCAATCAGTGGCTGCTGGCAGCTCTCCTGGAAAGCAGAGGACAGAGGCATTGCTTTCAAGGCGCAAACCAGGTGCTGATTGGCTGGGAGTTGTAAGCCTGGAATTGACGTGTTGATATATTTGGCCATGGATTCTAAAGCAAAATGGACCATTTCCGGGGGTATTGCAAGTTGAGCCACTATAGATGCAAATGATAATGCACTGTTACTCCGCCTCACCATCTCCTAGCCTCCCGCCAATCAATGGCTGCTGGCAGCTCTCATGGAAAGCAGAGAACAGAGGTGTTGCTTTCAAGGCACAAACTCAGTGCTGATTGGCTGGGCATTGCGAGCCTGGAATTGACATGTTGGAGAAAGTAGGTGAGGAAAGAGCACCCCCTACAGCAGCAGTCTCATTTGTTGTGTTGCCCGAGCTCCCTCCCTCATTATGTAATAGCTATGTCACACAGCCAGTCTCCAAGTTGATTATTAAAGTTGCCTAAAACTATACCAATACCATCTGTTTGCATGTGTATGGTGAAGAATTGTATCAATGTTGGGACAATCCATAGTGCATATACAGTATGGTCAATCTTGCTTTGTGATGCTGTAAACAATACTGTAAGTACTTAGTATTACTACAAGTGAAGAAAAAAAATACTCAAAGTTCGATTTACCACCAATTTAGAATGGGTCACAAAATGTTTAATGAATTGATTGATTGCTTAGTTAAAATGTTATTCCCTGCAGGGAATTTCTGTCTAGTTAGGTTTCTTGAACTCAAGACTCATCTTTGATTGCCTCTGGTGTGACGTACGTGAATGATAGCTTGGGACAGGGGGCCTGATACAGAGCCAGACGCTCTGATAAGAGCGCTCGCTCTGAATCAGGGCCCTCCTACCTCTTATTGGAGCGGCCTCCTGGCCGCTCGCATAGCTGTGGGTGACCACCCACAGCTTATGTGAGCGGCCAAAAAGATGGTTGCGATGGTCAGAGCCAAATGCACTCCCACTGACATCACTAGAGATGTCAGTGGGTCCGGCCCCAGATGGTAGGCGTTCCCATGGGAACACCTCCGTCTGGGCAGCAACGCCCCCGGCATGCCCACCAAAGAGGGCATGCTGTCAATCAACATCGACAGCACGCCCCCTTTGGTGCGAGACCCATAGCGACCCAGAGCTCCCTCCGTCGTGCGCATGCGTACTAGGGCACCATCAACCCGCTTTCGAGCACTCAGCGCTCGCGAGCGGGTCAGAATCAGGCCCGGTGTTTAGTAGCATTATTTTCAGCAGCATCTTCACAGATTTATTATCATACCTAATAGTAGATTTATTATTATTTGGCAATAACCAAATCTAAAAAGAAGAATTGCAACAATATTTTACATATATGGAGTAGAAAATACATAAATATCTCAAAGTAATAAATAAATTTAGCATACAATAATAAAGACAGGTATTTGCTTTTAATCAATGCCTGTAAAAAGGAATAATATTTTAAATCACTGCATTTAGTTATTAAATAATTTTTAAAGTGCATTCTATATACAACATCCATTGTAAGATAAAGAAAGTAAACCAATTTGAAACATGAAATAAACTTAGTGTGGGTGTTCTCCTATTCTTATTTAAGACATAAGCCGTATTTTATGAGCAATATTTTTATTTTCAATTAGCAAATTGATCCTAAAGTGGTAGAAGGACTTTGAAGTGGCATCTTCATCTGCCAAGTACATATCCATGTGGACTCACAATCCCAACAAAAGTCCCGGAGAAACACTTACAGTACCAAAAAACATATTCTGGGCACATAATGTATGTATGCACAAAGCAGACAATTATGCACATTTGTATATTATGAACTTCAGTTACATATTATGTTGTTAGTAAATTACTATAGTTCAGTATATACCGACCAATTAATGAAACATATTGTATACTAGGGGTGGACTTGTACATCACCTGACATCATAGAAAAATATGGGCAAGGGACCAGTAATGTCACATCTCGGGCCCCCTGCTCTGCTCTCTATATCTGGGGCCTCTTCTCAGCATGCAAAGTCCTGAACATGCAAACACTGCATATATGCCACCAATCTGCCCTTTTTATAGCAGAATAGGGGCCTCAGTGTAGCCAGGACCTCGGAGGAGGGGTTGACCTAGCATTGCTGGTGTCCCCTATAGTGGTTTCACCCCCATGTGCTACTGTACCTACTGTTTTTCTTGCCTTTGGGAAAATTAACCATAAACTTTAGTTGCAGTAAAATACATGGACAATTAGGATATGGTTTGTTCTCCATAAAATATAGATTTATATAAATAATTAGCTCAGTTTTTGATGTTATATATTTGAAATGTAATGGTTCATTTTATATTATTAAACACAACACTATTAAAATTCTGCTTGTCTGGCAGCAAAGTTCTGTTCTTTGTAACCAAAAAAGCCACAAATATTAATGCTTAATGGGTACATGAGCGATGTGTCAAAAAGCATGGTTTCATTATTACTGAGTCTGACTAATGAAAATATTACTGTATACAATGCCTAAAGGTGATAAAACGTTTTAAACATTAAAAAAAACAAACCTCAGTGCACTTCCAATATGTGATATATTTATATACATATTTCCATTCATGTCATACATCAGTTTGGACATTTTAACTGTTCAAATGTTTTCACATTTTGTCCACATATAATATTCAGGCATACATGAAAAATTAATCTTTATATATGCAGAATAACTTTGAGAAAAGCTGCTCCTAAAAGTGATGTACCTGTACTAAAGTTACTAAACACCTATTTAATCAATTAGAAAACCTGGATCTGAAGTCAATTGATTAGTTGTATATAACCTGTTTAACCAACAGTATATTTCAAAACTCTGACTAAACGAGACATAGGAGCGCTAAATATAAAAAACAATTTATTACATATAAATATGCCGACATAAAGGATAAAGTTCAAAATATAAATATAGAAATACAATAAGAACCACACACAAAAAAAAGAAAATTAAAAACAAACATACAATACAGACTGCTTCAATATAATATAAATGCCTCTTAAAAAGAAACAGGAGATACACCCCTGCAGAAGGTGTCTCTTATGTCATTACATAGAGTGTGCCAATGAATGAATATGGTTCCACAATAAAGTAATTGACATCCGGGTAGGTGGTTGATATAGATCACCAGTAGTACTATGACTTGTTACCACACATTTGTATGTATAGATATGGAGTAGTTGGAATTAGTGCTTAGGTAATTTATTTGGATCTCCAATAGTGCTATGGCTTATGGTCACACAGTTGTATGGTATTATTGAAATTGGTACTTAGTATCAATATGTCAGTAGGCATCAGATGAGTAATAACAGGTAATTAATATACTCTGTTTAAGATTCTCTTTAACACAAATTCAATAGTGTGGACTTTAGCCCCGATGATATACAGCACTGTCCATGCAAAAATGAGATAGAGACTGGTTCTCATGAGTCATTCTCAGTGGTAATACCTTACTGCCGGCCGGCTTTTGTAGAGACTGGACTGATCCATCAGTTGGAGTCAGATGAAATTTACACGGGCGTCACTCCCGAGGTTGTTCTAGCTCTGCAGGCTGGTTATGATAATCCCATACATGGGCCTCCAGTGCTTGGCTGAACCACTCGTCAGTTACAGGACCGCTTGTCAGTTGGCATAACAGATCACCAGCTGGTGATCTATATCAACCACCTACCCGGATGTCAGTGACTTTATTGTGGAACCATATTCATTCATTGGCACACTCTATGTAATGACATAGGAGACACCTTCTGCAGGGGTGTATCTCTTGTGTCTTTTTAAGAGGCATTTATATTGTATTGAACCAGTCTGTATTGTATGTTTGTTTTTAATTTTCTTTTTTGTGTGTGGTTCTTATTGTATTTCTATAGTTATGTTTTGAACTTTATCCTTTATGTCGCATATTTATATGTAATAAATTGTTTTTTTATATATAGTGCTCCTTTGTCTGGTTTAGTCAGAGTTTTGAAATATACTGTTGGTTAAACAGGTTATATACAACTAATCAATTGGCTTCAGATCCAGGTTTTATAATTGTTTTCAGATTTCTCTTTGCAAGCCTTAATTCATTGGATTAAACATTTTCCACATGTTTGAAATTATGATGTGATTAAAATGCTTGGCATCTTATGACACTTGTAATATCTCATGTAATACTGTAGGCACACATGACCTTGATCATACTTGCATAACACAATCACAATCTCCAGTCCTCTAACCAAATTACTTGTATCCACTAGAAAACATGAACCTGTACAATGAACATCACTTGTACGAAAGCTGTTCGTTAATACCAAGCTTTACCTAGAACATTCTTTTAGAAATTCAACACTGATCATTCTATACGCTATAAATATTTAATCATATTTGGAGGTCACAATAGCATTCATGTCCGTAGGGATTTATCACATCGCACATGTCTCTAGTGAGAGATGAGGAAAGCGTTAGGCATGCCTACAGCATATCTATCTTATGCTCTCATAGCACCATTCTTTATTGTAATGTAAGAGCACAAAATATTCACTTGCAAGTGGTAGTATAGAACAGTTACGGAGACCCAGTAATCAATTTCTGATTTCAAGATAATATTTTTTTTTCTTTATTTTATAAAGGAATCATATTTTTTGTTTATTTTTATGTCACTGAGTGATTAAGAATAGAGGCGGCAATGTGTTTTGTTGCAGTCGCTATTCTTTTTTGTTTGTTTTGTTTGTGAATTAGCTACTAGCATCATTTAAGCATTCAACATAATAATCAAAATCAAATAATTGTTTGTCACTTTCTAACCAGTTTATAATTTACTTCACCTGCACATCCTTCACTCTAAATGTCTCTACTGCTTCATAAGTATCTCTACTTATTTACTTATTATTTATTTATTAACAGTTTTTTATATAGCGCAGCAAATTCCATTGCGCTTTACAATTTGAACTTAAAAATACATCCTCCGCTCCACTTTCACCATGTGCTGGGCCCTAGAAAGCTCTATTCACTGTACACATCAGCCTGATGAACTAATTTGCTCATTTGGTCTCTAGTACCACCTCTACAGAGCTGACAGCCAAGTGTACATTTCCTCCCCTATCTTTCCACTTATCTAGTATCTCATGTGATGAATAGTTTCTCTGTTATTTGCTCATGGAGTCACCACTTCAATTCAAATCTTCATCACCACAAATACCACAATTTCCTCAGTCCCCCAAGTCCAGTGCCTTACTACCAGCCTTGACTTCATCTTCTGCTTTATTTAGCAAATTCAGTCCATCATATTCCTATTACCTCCACCCTTCAAATACTGCTACATTGCACACTTTTCTTATCCAAGATTCTTATCCATCCTCTTATCATCTCCAACCTTTACTACTGCATCCAAATCCTATTTTGCGTTCTGCTCAGAGCTTTAGACCAGGGACAGACTGGGGCTTAAAATAGGTGCCTCTTATTATTCCTATGTGCATGCAGCATGGGGGAAAGAGGGTGTGGCCACACATCACTGGGTGGTGTCATGAGTCATGAGGCATGTCATCATTGCACATCCTGTTTAAGCATGCTGCCACCCAAGCAGAGTCCTAGGTGGTGGAGCTGCCTGGCTAGGCCTCCAGATAGCCAGACTGCCTATCAGGCCTTTGGCTTTTCTGACATTTGTCAGAATTGCCAGGTGGCCAGTCCGACAGTGCTTTAGACTGTACTAAATGTACAATTCTTAATCTGCTGCCATGCTCATCCTTACATATAAAACCCTCAATATACCTTCATACATTCCAAACCTTATCTCAAAATACTCTCCCTTATGCTTTCTTAGAGCTGCCTAGGTTGATGCGTAAGTTCCTCTCTGATCTCATTCTCACTGCTGCCTACAAGACTTCTCCTGTGCCACCACTACACACCAATGGAATTTCCTATCACACCTGATCTGACTTTCTAACAAAAAAATAATCTAATCTCGATTTTTCCCATGACATGGGTACCCTGGAGGTCCTCTCATTGTCCAGCAGCATTTTTTTTCTCTCTTATCAATATTGTGTTGTGTTAATATAAATTTAGTTTTTTGTGTCTCTCCCCCCTTTCCTCTTGTTTTTTCCTTCTTCCCCTTTCTCTCTTTTTCCTTCTGCTTGGACCCTCTACTATTTTTACTGCCTTTCCTGGTTTATTTTACAGTATTATGTAGCTTTTTTTAATCCTTTTCACCCATGGCTGCTTCCCTTCATATCATTTCTATTAATGCTAGAGGGTTGAACGTCCCTGAGAAGAGAGCCCAGGCCCTCCGCTATTTCCATGCTGATGGAGCGGATATCGTCCTTGTACAAGAAACTCACTATCATCATTCCCCTTCTGCTTCTTGGCTTAGTAGTCAATTTTACCCCATGGCATTTTAAAGTAACTATCCCCAATCAAAATCTAAGGAAATTGCTATTTTATTTGCTAAATACCTGCTGGTCACAAACCCTGAAATGCAAACTGTGGAGGAGGGGAGATGTCTCTATTTTTAATCAACTTTTCATGTTTGTTAATATTTATGCCCCAAACCAGGGTCAACCAATTTTTGTTTGAGAGGGTTCTTGATAAAATTGACATGCTCCAGCAGGGAATCTTGATAGTAGGTGGGGACTTCAACTGGACTCTAGACCACTTCCTGGATACTTCATCGGGCACTTCAGCGGTCCCTAGCCATATGTCGAGGAAGGTAAGACATTTGCTTTATACTCATCAGCTATCTGATGTCTGGCATATATCTCATCCTTCAGATAGAGATTACTCCTATTATTCTAGTTCCCACCAGTCCTATTCCAGCATAGACTATATACTGTTTGGTGGTAGATTTCTCCATCTGGTACAGGCAACTTCTATAGGAGTGACAACCTGGTCTGACCATGTCCCAGGTAGTGTAGACCTCTCCCTTGTGTTTTCTGACCCAATCCGCAGATCCTGGTATTTTAATGAGTCCCTTCTGTCTGTCCCTTACTGTAGATCTCATGTGGAAGAGGCTATTGACATTTACCTAGAATGTAATACTACTCCGGATGTCTCTAGTCTCACTATATGGGAAGCCCATAATTGTGTTCTTAGAGGTCAATGCATCCAATTGGGTTCCTATTTAAAAAAACAAAGGCTGGGACAAATAGAGGACTTACTGCGGAAAATACAGGTTTTGGAGACTACCCATAAAGCTTCCCTTTCCTCTGATGTTTATGTAGATTTAGTCCAGGACCGATCAGCCTTAAATAAGCTTCTACTGGAAAAGGTCAAATATTCTTTTAGAATATGTCATAGTTGTTATTATTGCTTGGGTCATAAACCCAGAAAAATGCTAGCTAGAGCCCTAAGAACTCAAAGAGCTTATTACTTTATCCTTCTATTAAAGATGGGAGGGGACAGGTCTGCCATGCTACTCTTAAGATTGCAGAAGCCTTCTGTTCCTATTATTCATCACTGTATAACTTACCTGCCCCACTGGCTGTCCCTGACACTTTTGGGAATCAACAGGTTATTGAGGCATACCTCTCTAGGATTGGATTCCCCAAGCTTGACGACCTTGCCAATGAGGACTTAGAAAAACCTTTTACTTTACCTGAACTAGAGGAGGCCATTAAATCTACCCCTTCTGGGAAAAGTCCTGGCCCTGATGGCTTTACTATTAATTATTACTAATAATTATATAATTATATAATTATTAATAGGCTTACTAACTTACAAAGCACTACATGACTATGGCCCAAGGTACCTAAAGCAGCTTCTGATTCCTTTCCGTCCCACTTGATTACTGCGATCCGTTGACAAAGGACTATTAACAGTACCAAGAATCTCCCGGAATTTGTCTGGGGGTCGAGCTTTCAGTTTTGGGGCTCCAACCTTATGGAACTCATTTCCCCACACAGTTTGAGAGGCCTCCACTCTAGAATCCTGCAAAAATAGACTCAAGCTTTACCTCTTCACCCAAGCATTTCACTAATGTCCCTTTTTTAAGCTTATTTTGTATTTTGTACTGTAAAGGCAATTGTAAAGCAGTTTGAGTCCTTTAGGAGAAAAGCGCTATATAAATAAAATTATTATTATTATTATTATTATTACAAAGCTTTCAGGGACAAACTGGCTACTCCACTTCTGGAGGCCTTTAATTCAATTTCTGATAAGATCCCCTTATTCTACCAATCCCCTGAAGCCCATATAATGGTTATTACCAAGGAAGGCAAAGACCCCTCTCTCTGTCCCAGCTACCGTCCAATCTTCCTTCTCAACCTAGATGTCAAACTGTATGCAAACAGATTAAAACATTTCCTACCTTCTTTGATTCATAGCGACCAGGTAGGGTTTGTTCCGGGCCATGAAGCTAAAGATAATACCTCCAAAATTATAGCCCTCATCCACTATATCTCATCTATTTGGATACCCTGGCTATTCAGCTGAGAAGGCATTCGATAGGGTAGATTGGGGTTTTATGTCTGGAGTATTGAGACACCTCGGACTGGGCCCGTTTGCTTCCAACGCACCCTTGCCCTTTACCATTCCCCCTCTGCCTGCAATAGAGTTAATGGTTCCCTTTCTGACTTCTTCTCCATTAACAATGGAACTATACATGGTTGTCCTTTATCCCCCCTGATTTTTATTATTAGTATTGAAGCTCAGGCTATATCTGAATATATCGGGTTTTAGGTTACATAGTGATGAATACAAATTAGCTCTTTTTGCCAAAGATTTATTGGCCACAATCACAAATCCTGTTATTTCACTACCGAATCTCTTAGTGGAATTCAAGATTTTTGAATTCCACCAAGAATCCACTCTATTTTAAAGTGAATTACACTATGCCGGTGGCCTTGAATATTATGGCACCTCCACAGATGATTGCAGGCCTTAAATCAGCGTTCTCTTTCACTTGGCACTCTTCTCAGCTAAAATACCTGGGGGTTACTCTTACTAGAGACCTTTCCCGTCTGTTTGAGGCCGATTTCACTCCCCTCTTAGACAGGTTATGCTCAGATTTGAGGTTATGGAAATCAGGACCCTTCTCATAGTTTGGGAGGCTGGGCATTCTCAAAATGAATTCTCTCCCTAAAATTCTCTGCTTGTTTCAAACCCTCCCAATTAAATTACCTAGATGGTTTATTGAAGTCCAGGCTCTCATTAGAGAATTTGTCTGGGGAGGGGGCAGGCCCCATTTGAAGTTGGACCTTATGTTCCACCACAGAGATAGAGGTGGTTTATGCCTCTTGAATATTAAAGGTTACTACCAGGCATGTATTCTCCACAGAATTGTGGCCTGGTCCAGACCAGATATTCCTAAACAATGGGTACAAATTGAGAATCAGATCCCTTTATCAATAGCTCTATGGCTCTCCGTCCTCACAAATATTCCTCACCCTACCATTGGCCCCACCTTAAGTTCTTGGAGAACATTATGGAAGTCCCCCTCGATATCTTCACCTAATTCTTCCCTTATGTCATTCCTCTTTAATGAACAACTTCCCCTTAGTATGGATGTCAAGACTTTTCACTCCTGGTTTGCGGTGGGACTTTTTAGGGTCAGACAGCTGATGAGTGGCGGTAGCATTATGCCCTTTATTGAGGCATAAGAAATGGAGCTTCAGTTAGGCTGAGTTTGGGGTCGGCCTAACTGAAGATGAGTGGGGGAAAGTTTTTAGATTGGCTCATGCCTGCTCTTCCAGTGTTAGTGTCAGGGAGACCCAATATAAATTGCTTTCTTGGTGGTAAAGATGCCCAGATACTCTCTCTAAGATGGGGATTGGTGTTCTGAAAATATATGTTGGCATTGTTCTGGGGCTCCTGGCAACCCATTCCATAATTAGTGTCAATGCCCTATTCTTCAGCCCTTTTGTAACAAAGTCCTCAGCCTTTCTGCAAAAATTCTAGGCAAACCAGTTCCTACAGCTCCAACATTCTGGTTGTTTCATTTATCATCCAGACCCCTCTCAAAATATACGAAAACCTTATTATGTCATTTGAACAATGCTGCTAAAGCAGTCATTCCCATAAAATGGTGCTTCTCCTCTCCTCCAACGGTTATGGAATGGTTTACCAGATTAGATTTATATATGGAAATGGATGATATATTGACTTCTGCTGATGGTGATCATGAATCCTTTAGAGATACCTGGTTCCCATGGATAGATTTCAAGGACTCTGTGATCTTCAAGAATATCCTATCCTCCACCCACCCATCCATTCCCTAGATATGACCCAGCCTGTGGTAGAATTTACGACTTTACACCTGGTTAATAGGTTGTATAATAGCTATACTTTACTCATTTTCCTTATCCCCTCTCTAATGGCTACTGAAGGATATGAGTTTCTATCTCTTTTTCCTAGCTGCTTCTAACTATTCCCTTTCCTTTGCTTCCCTTCCCTTCCACACCCCATTGTCTGGTTATTTCTGTGTTTTTTCTTGTCTGTGTCTATTTCCTTTTTGTTTCTTTAGTATGGTATTTGTGGCAAGTTTTTTTTTCTGATGCTCTATGATGTCACTGGTGATTTTTTGAACTATGTCTTTTGAAAATGACTCTAATATTGCCTGTAAGTATTTGTATTGTTATTTTATTGTTCCTGACACTTTTATAATAATAATAATAATAATAATAATAATAATAATAATAATAATAATAATAATAATAAAATACAATTTGCACAAAAAAAATTAACTCTATCTGAATACCTACCTCTTTATTACAGCCTAATTTACTTCTACATATAGGGGCCTATTCATCATCACTTAATTTATACAAAAGCAGGTGAAAATTAACATTTTCACCTAATTATGCATACATTTCCAGAGCCATTTATTATTAAGGTAATGTAGGATATATCACTGATATCTGCTGGTTATTTTTCATTTCAGATCTGACTCGCTGTCCATGTGCACTAGAATGGAAACCTAAATTCATGAAGCTCCAAAAATACAACATTTTTGGAGCTTGACTATGAGAACATTTGCCAATTTCAGATAGTGTTTGTTCCCTTATCCAATAGGAGTCCTATATTGTGAAGAGAGAACCTACTAGATCCCTCTGCCCCTGTTCGGCTTCTTACTATGGTCACCAAAGCTTTGTGCTCCTGAGTGACACCCAGTTCATGCAGATGCACTAGCACTGCCATGAAAGGATTTGCGGAGATAACTGATCTGTTTATCAGCTGTTTCCACTCCAGAGCAATGTTAAATTGCTCCGGCGTTCATGGCTAGTCATAATGTTAATTATCGGGTACCGCTCAGCCTCCGATAATTAACATAATGAATAGACCCCATAGTCTATCTCCACACCAAGCAACACTCTCTTTTCTTGTCTCAGCAATGCCCTTTTTCCCACTAGAGTGTAAGCTCTCTTACTAGCATGGTCCTCCCCAACCTTTGTTTTTATGTCTGCATTTTATTTATCCATGTTGTATACCTTGTTTTATGTATGCACTGCTTTTTCCAGTGTACAGTGCTGCAAATCTATGTCAATAAAAATAGCATTACCCTACTAACACATATCCATACTACATGCTATGCAGATGACATACCAGTACTTTTCGGCAGATAAGCAATTTGCATTTGTGTGCTCCCTATTTTCCTTAGCTGTGCTCAAATTTTACTTTTCAAATGTTTCTAGGTTGAGATTTTAGTTTTACAAAACTGTCAACTAAACTTTAAATCTTTATGGTGTTTCAATGCAGGTTTTACCTGCAGCTCCTTTTTTGTAATAGTAGATGGTTTATGGTGTTCAGTCATTAATTGTACATATAATTCCTTAAACATATTCAAAAACTGAAATCGAAACAAAGTTTAATTTTGCAAGAAGAAGACAAATTGGCTCCCTTTGTTCATAAAAAATGAACAATACAAAAACCTCACACAAGTAAATAGATGAGAAAAGATACAAATCACCAAAATTCAAGAAAATGTAATAAAAGTAATCCATTCTAATGTAAAAGCATCTAGTCTGAAAAGACCTCTCTCTATAGCCTGGATATGGATCCACATCTTTCATTCCATAACATTGAAAATTTGTGTCTTCTTGGCAGGGTAGAGAAAAACATTGGGGAAAAATAATAAATAATTTATTTGGGTTTTTTGGAAAAAATCTACTGAGCATTGAATGGGTGGGGGCTTCTCTATGGTAATGTCTAAATCCCCTTCATGGAGAGGACCCTGACGTCATCAGCCAGTGTCCAGCATTATTCCCTGCCATCCAAGTGGGCATAGAGGAGGAATATAACCATGTGGCGAGCGTAGCGAGCCACCGTGCCCGAAGCATGGCAAGCGCAGCGAGCCCGTGAGGGGACAACAAACTTGTTTAAGTGGGGACAAAGTACTTCTTTAGCTGGCTGTCATGGGTAGGAACTGCACTTCCACCCTCACTCACGTCACTTCCAGGTCCCTAGCATGAAGGGGAAATACAGCCAACCCTTCTCTACTGAGCATGGCATGGGTGGGGGCTTGGGTCTGGTACATGCACAGTGGATCCCCCCTCAAATCTGGGCCTGTAACAGCAAACCCCCTGACAGGCATTGGCATAAGATTATTTTGAGTTTTCCTACTGCATATTTTGTATCGTGAGTTTATGCAGTGGTTAAAAACACATTAGGCTGTAAAATACAATCATTTTTAAATAGACATTCCTCTTACATTTACTGGTGGAAATATCAAGGTCACAGGGACTGAACTGTGGCTCGTAGTATAAAGAGACCTGCTCCACAATAAACTGCAGTTAGAACCTGTTCCAAGTATGGCAAACATTGTGAAATTGGTATTATGCTGAGGTTCACATATTGCATTAGTACTACAGACCTTTATGCTGTGAATCACAAAGCAAAAGGCCGCTGTACTGTAATTATCTAAAGGCAATACTGTGCAACAGTGAGAGAGTTTCTGATGTGAAAATAGTTTCTTCTGATTAAATTCTGCATGCAAAGAACGAATATGTCATTTAAAACTCTGTTAGCTCTCGGTTCCGATATATAGCCCAGTTATGATGATGTAGGGGTATTTTGCTAGGGAATTGTGGTGTCTAGAGAATATATAGGTTGACAAACCTGAATACAGGAATGCTGAGTCATTGGAACCCATGTTTTCTTTATTGTCTGCATATAGTTTGCATCAAGTGACGGTTATGAGTGATGTTCCTATCATTGGTTTGAGTTTTGTGGTTATAATTCCAAACCAGGATGCCGAGTAAATGTTGCTGACAATTTTTGTTATGTGTATGGTGATGTGACATTTTCCTCCCACAAAATTACTCCACTCGTGAAGTCAGCCTACTGTCATTATTTTGGCGTCAAGGTAGGAGAACAAGATAATCCCAGGTTAGTGAGAAAGCGGCTTGGAAAGCATTTAAAGATGTTGTACATGGCTTCTTGGGTAATAGAAGAGCTTGAAACAATGTGGAGATTGTGAACAACCTTCTAGAAAAGTATCATCAATTAGGCTACAACATGTTGCTCAAAATCCACTTTCTCTACTCTCATCTGCGCGTCTTCCCTGAGAACTGAGGTGTAGTGAGCGACAAGCACGGTGAGCGATTCCACCAAGACATTTCAGCAATGGAACAAAGATATAGGTGAACACGTCTATGCTAGCTCACTACTGTTAGACAGAGAGAATAATGCCCCAGATGAGGAGTACAAGCGACAAGCAAAGAGAAAGTGCTCTCAGGAATAGGCCACTATAGATCACTATTTGAGATAGTACTTTTGGTTGTTATATGTTGTTTCATTTTGTGTTCTTATTTGTGATTGATTGAAACAATTTTTATTTATGTTGTATCAAGATACTATCAGATTATTTTAAAATCTCTTTTGCAATTTCTCTTGTTACCTCATTTTCCTACTCATTCTCATTTGGGGGTAATTTACCCTAAGGTTTCCTTCAATTTGAGCATTTAAATGCTACTGTGCTAACTTATTTATGCTTTAGTAGGTCTGTGTACTGTTTTGTGTTTGGCTTTGTTTTACCCCCCCAATACATATTGCACTGTATCTGTCTTTACTGTCTCATATGATCTATACTGTAAAAATGTATTTCTATAATAAAAATTATTTGAGTTAAAAAAATGCATTTCACAATGACTGAAGTACTTATTTAGCGCAAGTATTGAAGCTCAAAAACTAGAGCTAATAAAAACATTCTGAAGTCATATTTTTTTCATTTACAGTACCTTTCAGCATTTGGAGGTCTTCAAAGCATGAGATGGAGTATTATGGGGGTGTGGCCACATCCCAGTGAGTGTAGACACATCACCGCTGACTGTTTTTATAAAATAAATGCCGTTGTTTGTGCAGGATTATCTTCCTCCCTCCCAAGAAGTCTCATGAGCTTGCCTTTGAGAGGGACTTCGGGAGAACCTCTAGAGCTGGAGGAGTGGATTGAGATTCATAAAAATACAACCAAATCATCTATCTGTGTAAGCATCTGGGAAAATACTTAAAAACATCTACACCAGTGGTATTTAGTTACTACTTGTATCCATGCTATATTCCCTCAGGCTTCGGATAGGTGTTGAAGGGGCTGTGGAGAGGAGGGCACTCTTGCACATATTTGGTGGAGTTACCCAAAGATTAAGGGCCTCATTCAGAGGCGGTCGGAAGATGCAAGCGGTCGCTCAGAAACTGGGCGGCCACTTGCATCTTGATCGCCCGCCTCTGTTGCGGTCGTTAGGCTGTGGGTTAACACCCACAGCTCTGATGACCGCTCAGGTGATTGTCACTATGGTCAGAGACCATCGCGACCATCGGGGCTTACGACAAGACCCTAGGGTAGGGTCTCCCTTGTCGTAAGCCCCGGAGAGCTTCTGGCTCTGTCTGAGCCGGAAGCTCTCCACTGACATCACTAGTGATGTCAGTGGGGCCTCCCCCAAATGGCAGGCGTTCCCATGGGAACGCCCCCATTAGGGCTGCCACCCCCCTGGCCCGCCTTCCAAATGGGGCGAGCTGTCAATCAACATCGAAAGCTCGCCCCCTTTGGCTCGAGACCCGCTACGACCAGCGCTGTCGGTCGTAGCGGGTCTCACGCATGCGCAAGACGGCGCCGGCGCCGTCGTGCGCATGCTCTGTGGGGGGCCATCGACCCGGTCCGAGCGCATCGGCTCTAACGACCGGGTCTGAATGACCCCCCAAGTGCTTTTGGAATAAGGCCAACAATCCACCTTTTCTCTTCTCTTTCCTTACTAACACTGCGCCCTCCTTCCTTCCCTTACTATATCTTGCTTTCACCTCTTTCCCTTTCTTCATCCTATTATGCTGCGATAGCATTTAAATTTTTTTATATACTGTATCATTACCAATTGTGTCTTCATTATTCTATGTCTGACATTTGTATTCAGTATTAGTTTTGCCTGTATTGATTGCGTTCTCTTTAGCAATGTGTTTCTTCCTGTTTATTGTATTGATTTGAATCTGGCTATCTTTTAAAAAATCTATAAATCTACATTAGAAATAAAACTCTCCAAGATTTAGGAGACAACATGCAGGAAAATCAGTGCAAATGACCAGGATACATAAATAGAGTCCTCCTTTTAAACATGTTATAATTATCAATATGATTAATTAGAGCTCTCTTGTAAATGTATTTTGATTAGTGGCAGTGCATTTTTAGATAAGCACCTTGATAATAGAAGTGCACTTTTAGGGGCTGATTCTGAGTCACACAAAGACACGGCCACGGCTGCGCCTCTTGCTAATGCAGATTTGTGTACACTGTGATACTTACTTGCAGTATTACAAATCCGTCTTGTTGTGTCTTTAGATCTACCCAGGGGTGTCTAAGGAGAGGAGGGGGCCCGTGTGCACTCCCTGTGCGGTGCCCCCTCCTCTCTTCCCGGTGGCCAGCAGCTGACTGACGCGGCTGGCCAGCCACCGCAGCATTAGTAGACTCCAGGCACTGGAGTGTGCCCGGAGTCTACTGCGCATGCGCAGAACACCGGAAAAATGGCCGCGGTGGCCATTTTCTGGTATTCTGAGCAACACTAACACCCGCCGCGGGACCACGGACAGGTAAGTTTAAAATAATATGGGTGCAGGGTGTGCCCTGCACACACTGCACCCATTATAGATACACCACTGGATGTACCATTGGATGCACCAACAAAACTTGCACCAGCCCTGTGGCAAGTGCAGTTTACCTGTATGAGCACGGCATCCTGTGTTAGCGGTTTTGGTCTTTGGACGCAGACACTTAGCAGTAACACGCCCTCATCTACTTAGCTACCCCCATGTAACCTGCAAGGAACGTCCGCTGAATTCCACAGACCATGCGCCTGATTCTTTTCTGCATCTCTAAGTGCTAACAATCGGGACGCATGCGAAGACTTAATCATCAGCCAACTGCGTGCAGCATTGACACTGCATGTGACTCAGAATCAGGCCATTAGTTTCAAGGAAGAATACCAATACATTTTATTAAGAAGAATTTGGGTGCTAATACAGTATATAATAGCAATTTGCTTAAAATGTTACCAATCAATGAGATGTTAAACACTCTACAATCATAATATATATATATATATGGTAAAATGTAGGATTTGAGAAAATAAGCATAAAATTGATTGCATAAAGATTTAGAAAAGCTTGCTACAGACAAGCAGTAACACATTGGAGTGTTAGATGCTGCAGGTGGGTTTAGCAAGTGCTGAGTTATCATCTTAGAATATAAATGATGATAAAAAAAATATATAATGAGGCCCTGGCAATTCAAGTGGTGACAAAAAATATGACATAGTTCATTCTGCTCGTACATTCATAAATTTAATATGATATATTTTATTTATGGTATAAAATAATTATGCACACTTTATAAACGTAAACTTCATTAGCATATTTTTGTGGACCTATTATAAGTTAGATATAAATATAAGTATTAAGAGAGCTAAACCAAACTGGTTAATGTGTAGGATTTTCTGTTACAATTTGACACTGGCAGAAACTATGCTGAGTTACATGGGAGTTTATTCCAGAAAATGTGCAGTGTTTTGATTTTACTTTTTACCACAATTTGCAATATATTACAGTTTGTTTTTTTTAAGTTAGTATTCATGAACACTTACCTTATCCCTGTTGCAATCTTATATCAAGCTCTTTGGCAATCCCGTCTTTCCTTTCCTTATTGCTGATAGTCTTCTTTTTTTTTCTTTTGCACATGCGCTCTCTGTCTGCCCGATGTCTGCCTCCTGATGTTCCTTCTGTGCACATGTGCCTGCCCATTTCAAATCAGTGCTGCACTTTTGCGCATGTCATGGTGTGGGGCAGTGCGCAGGGGCGGGGGGTTACCTTACTAATGACAGCAGGGGTAGGGGCACACTGGGGCAGCGGGTAGCACAAAGGAAGTGACCTGGCATATGCATATGTTGGGTCACCTTAGTATAGCAGCATCGGGGGTAGGGGCAGAGTGGCAGGGTACACTGGGGCAGCGAGTTATACGGAGAAGCTGACCCTGTATGTATGCCAGGTCACCTTACTATAGCGGCAACAGGGTTAGGGGCAGAGCAAGGGGTCACTGGGCAGAGCAAGGCAGCAAGGAGGAGGTGTCCCTGCATATGCCCAGGGCTTCTCTGATTGGCTGCTGAAGATGAAGGGGGTGGGGAGAGCAGGGAGAATGCAGGGAGAAAGCTATCTTCTATTCTCTTCTCCACTCAGGAGGCTGTCTATGATGACAGATGGAGGCTTGATACATAAACCCCTCAGTCTGTTGCAATATCTCAGCATTGGCCCTGCTGGACAGCTTTATTTTTACACTGCAATTTAGATTTGAATGTGGACACGCCCCTCTCACATCTACATTTCTCTGCATATTTAAATCTGTCCCACCTGCAGTGCAACAAGGTTTTTCCAAGGTGCTACGTTGCTTGTTTGTGTTTTTGTTTTGCTCACAACTACAGTCAGGGCCGATGCTACCATTAGGCAGCTTTAGGCAGCTGCCTAGGGTGCCGGCTTATGTGGGGGTGCCACTGAGTCTTCCAACAACACAAATGAAGGATGTCTCTTTCCTTCATTTACATGATATTGGTGGCAGCCACGTATCTTACCAGCTGCATCTGCCACTACCTCTGCCTACGCTTTGCCCCTTCCTGATCTGGGGCAGGCTGGCCACATCACTGAAAGTCACATGACTGATGAGCCATGTGCTGTAATGAGGGCAATGTTGCGCGGGTGTCCGGACCCTGCTTTCCCCCTTACTTTCCTGCAATAAATGAGCTCCCCACCCTTTTAAACTTAGACACTGCCCCCACTGTCCATCATGACTGCAGGGACATCTAAATGTGGACAGCGAAGGTGGTGGCTCACACCTCCCACAACAATAGAATGAGCCCAGTCAGCTGTGCAGGAGACTTCTCCCACCTTCTCCCCAGTGTGTCTTCCTCCTCACCAGCAGCACGGGACCTGCTTCCTGGGGCTGCAAGAGACAACAACTGCATGATAGTGACAATGGTGAGAAGATCAGCAACAGGTAAGTGGAACTGGGAGGAGAGGGGCTTGTGTGGGAGATGGGATTGTCACAGTTCATAAAGTTGATAAGTATAAGGGTTAGCTATGTGGGTTTTATTATGAGGGTAAAGGTGTTAATGTAATATAGATAAGATTAATTGTTTAATGTTTGTATTGGCGGTCTCAAAATGCTCTCAGTATGGTGGTTACAAAAATGCTCTTGGTGTTGCATTGGCGTTACAAGGATGCTCTCAGTAGCTACTGTTTGGCGGTCACAAAAATGCTCTCGGTATTGTATGACTGTCACAAAGTTGTTAATGTTATTGCTATATTGTTTTAGTGTAATTTTTATAATTTATGTTGTAATAAATCTAAATATAAATCTACAAATATTTTAAGAAGTCAAATTTACATGTGAGCAGTTGTCCAGAGGGTATTGGGAGGAGCAAGGGTGGCATTGTGTATCTTTGCCTAGGGTGCCTAGAAACCTTGCACTGGCCCTGACTACAGTATGTACACCTATGTGTGGAATTTGTGCTTCTAGTGGTTCTGGTTTCTCACACAAGCAAAAAACAATGATATACTGTGTGTATTATATTTATTGGCTTCTGACAAAAACACCCTAGTGTGTATGTGATCATGTGGGACAAGGACTAATTAAATATTCTCTGTGTAATAACTTACTACTATCTTACAGAAAATTAATCTATTTTTTAAAGTATGGCGAAGATTTAGTAGCCAAATTACTTAGAAAAATATTAGATAGATGGTAGAGTTCCAGGTAATTAATATTAAAAAGACAAAATGATTACAATAGAGCAACCCTTTATTTATATGCATAGTAAAACATTTTTGTGCTTCAAAAATAACCAACTGATATTGCCCTTGATATCGCAAGGCAATTCTGACTACAGTACATCTGTTGATGCATGATTTTCCAATATCACTACTACAGTATTCAGTAATAAAATTACTTTATTGAAGTTTTTTTAAGGATCTCAAACCTTCTAACGTGAACCCTGATTCAATTTTAAATATACAATTTTATATCAACTTCAATTAGAATTAATTTGTATATATACAAACAGGCAACCAAATATTGAGCCGAAATGCCTCAGAGGACCCCTGTTTTCGCTGTATATTCCTTTGGAGGGTTACATCTTTCCAACATTCCTTTGAAACTATCTATTGAACATTACGGTGGTTAGCGAAATCCAGGGAACTGTTAGTACTATTGCTTTAAATTAACCTGCATTGATGAAATGTAGCTGATGGGTTATACATACACTAAAGGAATTTGGAGACATTACTTTGGTATTAAAGGTGTGCATTTGACACACAAAAAGCCGGACTACTACTGGTAATTTGGGTTCTCCTATTACAGAACCTGTTAACAGTGGCGTAGAGAGCCCGGCTGGGGACCAGGTGAAGGGGGTATGGCCTAATGGTGGGAGGCGTGGTCACTCCCCCTTGAGCTAAAGATAAAAAAAAACACTTTTGCAGCACGTTAGGTAGAGGGGTGCAGTGAGCCCCTCAGCCCAGCGCAAAGCCAGAGAGGGGTGCGATCAGTGTGATCGCTCCCCCCACAGGCATAGGAGACTGCTGCAGCTGTTGCTCAGCTGTGTGCTGGGCTGCTGTGTGGGTGGGAGGAGTGAGGGAGGGAAGGGGAGAGCAGCGCCAGCCCGGGCCCCCTGCCGGCCCCTCTAGCAAACCCCTAAATAGTACCCGCCCCACCTTCAGCGCCCCTGCCTGTTAAGGCAGTCAACTGACAAATTTAGGGTCAGGAGTTTGATCCCTAGAAGGGGCAATAAAATACATTTGATATTGATGTTTATAGGATATTGCTGGAAACTGTACCTTCCTTGTATTAAAGGTTTATGAAAGCTGAAATTGTGTTACTTTTTTTATCAGCTCTCTATATAGTGTTTGATATTTTTGATTAATCATTGTGTGTAAATAAATGTGTTTATTTAAATAATTTTATATATGTGTCCCGATTGATTTAATTTCTGCCATCTCATATTAAAGCACTATTCGATATATTTCATAGCGCAGTTCTTATCTTGTTTTTTTGTATTTAATCGTGCTTCAACAAAAACCACGTGATATTGCCCTCGATATCACAAGGGAATTTTGACTACAGTACATCTGTTGATGCCTGATTTCCCAAAATCGCTACCACAGTATTTAGTAATAAAATTACTTTATTGAAGGTCTTCAACTTTCAAATATGAATCCTGATCTAAATTTTAAATATACAATCTTATATCTACTTCAATTAGAGTTAATTTCTATATGTTCAAACATATTGCTGATATTTTTCTCTGTAAGCTATGTACATTAATATTGATGTATGACTATAGACTTATAGCTATCAATATGTTTTTCTGAAATAGAACATTTCATCCCTTTGAAGATGCTTCTTAATGGAGAAAATCAATTACCTTTTTTTTACAGTTAAATGTAATATGTGTGCTGGCAAATGTCATTTCAAATACTTTTTGTGACATTATTTAATGCAAAATGTATACGAGTATAAATGTGTATAAAACATGCTTCAAAAAATGAAACAACCTTTTAGCAGATTCAGTAAACAGTGTACTACATGATGTTTTTAATATTCATTTTCACAGAAACAAAAATATAATTGTATGCAAAACTAACCAGAACTTTTACAATGTATTCTTGAAACAATTACTGATTTAATTTTAAGCTCTCACCTCTGCCACTGAGCTCATACTACTAGAAATAGGCAAACTGAATCGTTCAATTCTGAAATTCAATCATTCTGAAAATCAATGGTGTTATAAAAAGGATAAATA
This sequence comes from Taudactylus pleione, assembly GCA_031769625.1. Taxonomy (NCBI): domain Eukaryota; kingdom Metazoa; phylum Chordata; class Amphibia; order Anura; family Myobatrachidae; genus Taudactylus; species Taudactylus pleione. The sequence goes on from JAUIMM010000243.1 coordinate 1,291,196, forward strand.
GTTTTCTGCCAGCGATAAGCCTAAATCAGGCATTGCTAAGTGCATTGCATATACACAGGAGCAATCCTAGTGTCACTGATAATAAAGCAAATAAATGCATTACTGATGTATCCTAATTCTCATTCAAACTGAAAGTACAGATGACTCACAAGAGTTGCTATTAATTGACTTCGCTTTATCAAAATTAGCTTTTTCCAGTGCAAAGATACAGAGACAGTGAGTAACAAACAAACAATAGAGGTATTGTAACAGTGGACTGCTAATCAGATTTTTTACATATTTGGAATATTGATTGCTAACTTGATTTTTAGGGTGCATTGATTAGGAGTATTCCATATTCGGCATGATTATTTTAATTGTTTTTATGACTATCTAAATAATGTGCGGGGGAGCAAATTAACATCTTTCTTAATTATAGGGTATGGTCAGTCCATATTTTGTTGGTCAGCGCTGCCGATACATTGTAATTAGATTAGTTAAGCAACTCAAGTAAGCACAAAAGCTCAGCCCCACTAAACCCAAATCCACTACTACTGTATCATCATACACTTGCTGCTGTCTATCATAGTAATGTTCTAAAAAGATAGGACTGATTTCTCCTAGCACACGTTTGTAGTTATGGGAAAAATCTATATTTATATTCTGTATTTACGGCTGGGCAAGAGACCACTTGGCAATGTCTTTTGGAATAGCATAGTAGTAGATAACATACAATATACAGTATTTCTTATTTAATTTACAGTACATGAAACGTTCTGATTCACAGCCATCCATCATGTTGCATTTGGAAAAGTGACATTGTGTATTATTACTTACCTTTGTATTGTATCTGTAATGTGCTGACAAATAAATTGCTTTCATTACTATTTCACGGCACAGTAGCAGGATCATTATTTATTATCTGGAGATTTAAGAAATCTTTGAACAGATTGTTTTATATTTTGTTGAACTTTATTCTTTTGTAAACCATAAAACATATTGTGCTAATACCTTAAAATGCTTCTGTCCTAAACCGAATATTTTGTCCATATTTTTATCTACTTACACAGTAGTGGTTTACACAGTAATTATATAGATTCATTTGATTACAGATGTGATAATATGACATAATGACAATGGAGATCCTGATTAGTGAAGATAAGACAATGAATGAAATCAGTAATATAGTCAAATTAAAGCAATAAAAATGCAAATTCAACATATAAGGTCTTGGTTTCTTCAAGAAAAAAGAAAATATTCTTAAATATACTGTACAAACTTAAAATAAATAATCTCTTTTATTCTTATTTTACCTCTCCATCTTGTTGCCTAACCACAAAATATCTTATTTTGCCCAAGCACAACTAAAACTATGAGCATTAATACAGTCTTAACAAGTTCCCAACTAGACCCATCATCCTACAAAACACAACATTTTGAGAACAAAATGATTAAATTAATTTTGAATTCCTCTTTTACTGCTCTTAAAAAAAGCTGCAATGCCTACTGATTATCTTCAGGATTAAATACAAAATTACTGCAAAGTAGCACTGTGGTATCTTTGTATTAGCAATGTGTTTAGGAACTTCAAGTCATTCAAGCATATACTGTACATATACTGTATGGCACACTTGTAAGACAGGTAGATACAGTAGCTAGTTATTTTGCGGTGAATGCTCTAGTTAAGATACTAAGGGGTAAATTTACTAAAGATAGATTATTTATAAGTGGAGATGTTGCCCATAGCAACCAATCAGATTCTAGCTATTATCTTCTAAATGGTGCTAGTGAAATGTTAAGTAGAATCTGTTTGGTTGCTATAGGCAACATCTCCACTTATAAAAACTCTCATTTTAGTAAATGTAGCCCCATTTAACAACTAGACATATTTCCTTTAGCACTAGCTAAAGGTATTATGTCCTGCATTCAATATTTAACAAGCAGTAGTAATCTAAGAAACCTTCCAGGTTTTGCGGTGTACCAGCCGGGTGAAAGTGTCATGCACATGACACAGTAACCAGTTGGTGGCAGCAATAGGCTGGCAGCAACAAAGCGGTGGATGCCACTGAGGAAGGGGATTGTAGCTGGACCTCGTCAAAGAAGTAAGTATTGTTGAATATCAGAGGCATATTCATAATATGACTGCAATACTTGATGAAATATGCAGCTGGTATTATGGTACGTTCTTAAATGGGGCCTTAAGTTGTAACACATGGAATACTTTAATTTAATTCTTACATATCATTTAGAAATTGATAAAATTTGTAGATTTACAACAAATGATTATTATTATCATCATCATCAACATTGATTTATTTATTTATAAGTTGTTGCAAGAGTTCCATAGTGTTGTACATGGGGAAATTAGAAGATATAGTACAAAAGAAACATATATACAGTGTGCAGTTAGCATACCGTAATTATATAAAAAACATGAAGGGGAGAGGGCCCTGCTTATGTATGCTTACAATCTTTATATATTTTTACTATTTACATTCATCAAAAATAAATGTTATGGAGTATATTCAAATAGCATTATAAACACATTTACCAAAACAAGTTTGTAAAATGTAAAAACCTTGGTCAGTTATCAGTAAAGAGAACTTATTGGCATATTAACCTTGTTTTCAAGGTATCACCTTATTATTGTAAGTTTGGGCAAGAACAAAAGGTACCTTAAATATAAACTTAATATAGCTTTGTCAGGGACTCCAATAGATATTTCTGATTTGAATCAGACATGTAGGCATATTCAATTAGCCATGAAAAGTCCCGTACTTTTTGCATGGTGTACTTTTTGCTGACATCGCTGGTTTTCAATGGGAAAAAGTGATGCGCTCCTCCCCGCTTATCCCAGTATTCAATTAGAAATCGACGAAAATGGGACCTGGCGAAATTTGTAATATGCAAAACGTGCTGTCAGATTTGAGGAAATCAGCCTGAAACCCCCACAAAAGATGCACTGACATTGGGGATCACTCTAGATACCCCCAAATAGCCCTGCTGAAGGTATTTGGGGTACTTAAATGCTCTCAATATTTCACGTCTTTGCATAAATGGTGAAAAATAGCATTTAGCAGTTTTTTCGCTCAAAATAAGTAGTCCCAGCAAATTTGGGGTACCTGAAAATGGTGGCTAGCATATTTTTAAGTTGTTAAAGTGTAGTTTTAAAAATCGTTAAAAATCCACCTGCCGCAAACACCTGCAAACTTAAAAACATCTGGAGCATACTTGGGGACTCCCCGGGAGTCTATTTCGCTACTTTTTAAGTTTGTCCTCCAACTTTGGACTTTTTCGCCCCCAAAACGAAAGTACTTTTTTTGGTGTGATCTAAGGACTTTTTTAAAAAAATTTTTAATGCAGTTTACCTTTGGGGTACTGTCCCAAGTGTGCAGCTTTGCACCCGAAAACCCTAATTCTGCACTATTTTTCAACACCTATTCATAGGCGAATCTTTTTCGCAGGTCCCATTGCATTGAGTTTCTGCACCGGCGAAAAGTCTTTGGAATTGAATACGGAGGAACTTTTTGCATGGCAAAATGACGTCACCGGCGATACTTTTCTGCAGAAATTGACTTATCGCGGCCTATTGAGTACGGCCCTAGGTCAAAGCCAATAACTGTATCTTATTAAATCTTCTCTACAGTGGGGGTACAGGTGCCAGTGGCCTTCTGGCTTTTGTGGTTCTACAAGTGCCACAGAGCAGGCTTGCTGGGACCTGTAGTCCCACTGTAAATAACAAAAATATTTTTGTCTTTAACCCATTACACCCGCACCCACCGCCATTAGGGGTGTCTGAAAGAGCCCTGGGCCCATCCTCAGGAGGGGAACCCCATTTCATTTTTGGGATCCCAACTTTTGGAGGATTGCCAGCCCTGGGCTGATGAGTTTGAGATTGGTTAATGCTTTGGCAAGAGGACCCCATGCTATATGTGTCCTCCTGCAATTGCATTACCACCCTGGATTGTTCAGTCTGGTGCTGGATATAGGAAAATAGGGGAACTTCATGCCGGTTTTACCCCCAATTCTCCTGTACCAGAACATGCTCAGAGGTCCAGGCTTGGTTATGCTTCTTTTGGTGGCGGGGACCACACACTGTTTTTTTTTTATTTATAACCATTACATTTCTTTTAACCCTAAGAATCCTGCACAAAACATAGTGATCTGTGCAGTGCTTCTATTTTACATTTATATTCATGTTTTAGGTTCTATTTGCATTTGGTTTTGATCTGAAAGTTCAAAACTAAATGCATTTACACCTGCCAAATCTGACTAAATCTACTTCAGAATCGAATGTGTGATTTGGACAATGAAATACAAAGTCAATTTCAGACAGTTTGTGTTAACATACTCCCGTGTTTCAACATAAGAGTCACCTTCTGGATGTTAATTTAAAAATAAGCTCTAATACCAGCTGACCAGTGTCCAACTGGTCTTCTTTGTAAAAACAAGGTGTCTAGTATCAAAGAAAAGGAGGTAAATAATAAGAATTTTGTAATCTATTAAAATTATATCAATAAAACATCACTATATTTAAGTTTTGAGGAAATCATTTTTCTAACAATTTCATGCCTAAAGAACAGTTAATGAGAAATTAAAGAAGTATTCATCATTCTTGGCATTTAATAAAAAGGAGAGAGCTGCAAAGGTCCAGTCTTTAGAAAAGTTAACTAATGAGGAAAAAGCAGTATTTTCTAGAAAGCTGTGCACATATGACAAATACTACAAAATGTTTGCAAATAAATATGAAATTGCAAACGGAGGTGAGATGGTTAAAATAGCTGGTGTGAGCACTGGGAGTATAATTCATAAACAGCGATAGTAGAAGACAGACCTCTGAGGAAGAAGAGCTCTGGTGGACTTGGAAAAATACACCAGGCTCAATCTATAAGACTTCGGGGATAGCATGAAAAGACTTTTGGCTGGCTGCTGACCTTTGAGGATGGTGGCAGCTCCCAACAAAGAATGAAGCTGAGGACCGGGGAGGCTTGAGGTGGTGGCAAGGCAAAAGAGCTTAACAAAGCCCTCCACCACAGTCTCTCTTTCTCTACAGGGTAGATGTCTGTGGGAATTTTCCATCTACCTTTAATCCGCTTAGACCACCAAGTAAATGTGGATTAGGTCAGCTTCCCCAAAGCTAGAAAGGCCACTAGGCCTGCACCCCAAATTTAGGATAAGCAGTAGGCCCATGCCCTGTGGTTAGGTTGAACACTTGGCCTGTGACCCATTCATAAATCAGGAATTAGTTTGTTTGACAACTCAGATTTGGAGGACTAACTTCTTACTGGCCTCCACACACTGGGCCTGTGTTTTCTCACCAAAAATGGTAGAAAAGCCCAACTAAAGATAGAGCAGAAGCCATAAGTAATGCAACAAAACTGGTCAGCTGGTAGGGTGTACAGATGGAAATGTAAAGAGCAAATTGCTACAAGTTGCTCCCATATATTCACTAGTCTATTGTCTGTGTTTGAGGTAGATTTCTTGCATTGTTATACTATAGGCCAGAAATAGATAACTGTGTATGTGTGTCTCCCTCTTTTCCCATAAGGCTCTGTGGACAGATGAGGCAAGATGAAGAGATTACTAGTGGAGAGAACCTTCTGTGTGTGTCTTTCTTCCTTTCTGGGCTCCAGTGAGTTTTACAATCCATTGTAAGGTCACAGTTTTCACCTGATGTGCAAGCACCCCTAGGTGAAACTTGGCATCTGAGGCCAAAAGTGCCAATGATGATTTACCACACTAACCTGAGGAGGGATACCTGTTACAGTAAGGTGTTCCCACTGTATCAAGCAGGGTTTTTTCTGATCCATTTTCTTGTTCTTTCCCTATGAGGTTCATTCTGCATCTGTCATCCATACCATTTCGAATTGAAGAATTATCCTTGTAAGGGACTCTGGAGATGGGTCATCTGAGGTGAGCACCCAAGAGGGACCACCACTACCACCCACTTACACATAATTGATAATTTAAATAAGGATATACTAAATAGGGGCTGTGAGTTGAAGATATAATGGAATTTTTTAGAAATGAAACTTGTCATCAGTAATAATTAGGATTTAGCAAATAAAATGGTAGTTGAGAACTTGGAAGGCACGGGAGAGAGCTAGAGGAAATGTTTTTATTCCTGGTGGGACCAAACCAATCTGAAACATATATATATATATATATATATATATATATATATATATATATATATATATAAAAAAACATGGTTTAACTATTTTAAATATGGCCATAAAATTGCTGGCCAATCCAGAATGAGAGTTTATTTATTCTGACATGTTAATATTACACTGATTTTTGGTCATTGTAAATATTTAGCTTCAAACATAGTGGTCATTTTTAAAGTGATGTGTGGTAAAATTAAGAATATGAACAATAATTCTGCAATGAAAGTAGCCTTGGATACAACCCCAAATTAATGTATAAAAAAGCACTACTATGGAATGATCTGTTTAATAGGCAGGTTACATATTCCTTGATGCACATGAATGAATTATATGATAGTAGAAACTGTACTGGTGTTTTGCATGTTTAAAAATACTGATTGCTTCAGTAGATGCACATTTTATAGTCTAAAACACTGTTACAACTTCAGGACAAGTAAGACTCCAACCCAAATCTGGTTCATCAGGAAATTATTCATTTGCAAACTGTACAGTGGCCCAAAGAATCTGGAAAGGAAGTACAGTAATTACAGCTCCGTCATCTTCAGAAATCCTGGATCTGCCATAGCTGGAAAAGGAATAATGTAACTATTATTATTTTACAAAGTGCAATTTCCACAATTTCCAGGAAGTGGCCATCCTAGAACTGACAGATAATATCTCTGTTGGTAAACACCCTTCAGGAGATGGCAACACAGAAAAACAACAATTCGTATTATTTACCCACTGCTAACCATCCGGATCCCTTAACAGCAATGCACCTCATATGGCCACTTCATAATATGACACCCAGTTTGCAGCCTCATCTGCCTTATGACATTGATACAGTCACCATGTTTGATCCATCAGTAATGTGTTCTACCATGTTTTTGGCCTTCTACATTCTAACAACATCATTAATGTACAACATTTAAAATATATGCCCCCTCACCTTGCAGTTGCAACTCAACCCCTTTTCTTAAACAGAGCTGCATGCTGCTTGTGCAATACTCTACAAAGTCTTGGCTGTCAGCACCTGGAGCATCCCCTCAAGGCCCTTGAATGGTGTGAAGTTGATAGTCAAGGCTCTGGAAAGCTGCCTTCATTTTTAATATTTATAGTTATTATTTATTTAAAAATGTAATAGTCACAGCAAGAAATGTGAAACAAAAAATATAGTACAGACAATGATTATTTTGAAAACTGTAAACCTCAAAGTTCCAACAAGCAAACTCATAAAATTACTAATATGGATTGGATTTGTCCTCAGGCCCTCCAACCACACTTTTGTTTTCATTATAAAAGGACACATAATTCTAAAATGTACAAACCACCAGACATTTCTGCTACAGAGGGGATGGATTTTTTTCGGATTTCGGACAGTATATTTATTTTTTGTGTGGTCCCCCACAAAAATATACAGTATATACATTTAAAAATATATATATATTTGTCCTAGGGCTCAGTGGTCATCTTCAGCACTGTTGACATTGACAATTTCATCATCATTGTGACAGGCATCATCTTTTCCGTCACTGCTGTTAAGAAGATCATCATCCCCAATGAACTAATATTGCATATAATATATACCCATATTTTGAAGGATGGCTATAGTGTTCCTCAAACAATTTAATTTAATTTTGATGAACACCAATGTCTCTACATTTTTGGGTAGTAGCCTCCTATGTCGATCTTTTAGAGTACACACTGGAGGGGCGGCAGCTTAAGTACTCCATAACTAGTGTGTACAAGCTGCTCCAAATATCCTTCTTTCCCTCCTAAAATTCCAATGGACACTCTGTGATGCTAATTTGTGTATTGGCATTAAAGTATTCCTCCATCATTCTAAAAATTTACACTGCATAACAGTAAGATGTGGTAGGCCAACATACTTTGCAGAATCACTTGCTTTCATCATATCCTCCTTAAGCTTCTCTAAATTATTTTTAAGTAGTTTAATTAGAGGTATGACTTGATTCAGGTTGGTAGTGCCAGAACTCACTTTGTTTGTTACACTTTCAAATGGCTTTAGTAGCATGCATATAACTGAAAAGATTCTCCAATGTCTGACAGTAAGGCAATATGTCCCCCCCTTTTCCTATATCATGGTGAGATGTGTAGCTCTTGATGGTTTACGGCTGTTCCTCCAGGTGCATAAGCATATAAAGTGTGGAATTCCACCTCATTAATATTTCTTGTTTTAGTTGATGATATGACAGATCATATTTTTTTTGCAGATGGTGCAATCTTCTACAAACTGTTGCAGAATGCTAAAATTCCGTGAAACTTTACAGGCCATGGAATGTATCTCCTGCACAGACCTCAATTTTATGAAGAAATTCTGAACCACTAAGTTTATTATGAGTGCAATGCATCAAATGTGTTTAAAACTGCCCATTCGAATTGCATGCAGAATGTTGACTCCGTAATCAGATATGAGAAATCCAAAGGAGAGTTTTATCATGGTGAGCCATTTCAATATAACATTAGGAATAAAGCCAGCAATAAGAGTGAAGCCAGCAATACATAAAGTAGCTTGCCTATGAATTAGTTGGCATTACGTGCTAGCAATGTTGTGCTGGCAGAATGAGGATGGTTATGATGATGCTACTTCTAGCACTACTTCTGAGGGTGATACACCTATTGTCAGGTTGCGGCCTAGGATCGGCCGTTACTCACTGCGGTGCCAGATTCCCCTGATCCCTCGGGTGGTCAGACGTCAGGTGCAGTGGCGGGTGACACGCTGAGCATTATTCTGAGAGCCATGTGAACATCTGTGTGCCGCGCCGTGCCTTGGTTACGGTGGTTGCCGTCATGGACACGGCCATGACAGTTCACATCACCTGACTACCCTTTACCCAATGGTAGCATGGTAGTGGTCAGCTGATGCTGTCCACCTATGATCTGCTACCTTAGGTTATAAAGCCTGCCTCCGGACAGAAGGAAGTTGCCTGTGCAATGTTTTTGCTATCTAGTGTTTACTGCCGCTACCACGTTCCAGGTTCAGTCCTCGTGATATCCTTGTGTCTACAAACACCAACTCTTTGTGCAACAGAGCATCCTAACATCTGGCATGTGTGCTAACAAATCCCAACTCTTCATGCAACAGAGCATCCTAACATCTTGTCTGTATGCTGATGAATACCAACTCTTTGTGCAACAGAGCATTCTAACATCTTGCCTGAGTGCTGACAAGTGCCAACTCCTTGTGCAACAGTGCGTCCTAAACATCTCGCCTGTGTGCTAAGCAAGTGCCTATCTATTGTGCAAATGAGCGTATTTACATCATTACCTGCATACCCATCTAGTGCCTCCTTGGTGCGCAATTGTGCATCTGGACAACACACCGGCGCTTACTATTAGTGCCATCCCTTGGCGCAACTCGGAGTCAAACCACCTTCATTTATGTAGTATTATAAGTGCCAGCTCTCGGCGCCATTGTGTGTCAAAAGACCTTTCCAGTGTACAAGTTGCAAATCTCCCATTGGTGCAGTTTACTTCTTACAGAAGTAGTTTTCTAGGGCCACTGTAGTAACTTCTCTATTCCCGTGGGTACTGGACACCTAACCAAAGGACCGCGACCTGCCAGCTGGGTGCAGATAAACCCATATCCCGCTTGGAGGGGTCACTGGTGAACACCTCCCTGCTGGTTAGACTTCGCACCATTGGTCAGGTCTCATAAACGTCCTGCATTCATGGATGAGGAGATCTTACATACAGGCCCCATGCCTCGGATTCCTTTCTCAGCCCGGGACCTCAGCTTTCATCCCCTCAGCAGGGGATTCCACTCAACCAGTCATGACACCTATCAAGTGGGCTGTCACGGTAATGTACAGTAGTCCTTTGTTTGACCATTGCCACTTGTTTGCATATCCATAGTTAGGTGGATAGTGGGTACAATGTTACTTTAAATGTAAGTAATGACTTTGGCTTTGACTTCCCTGTAAAGATGGAATTTGGAAGCAAGGGTAAATGACCTCTATTATTCTGCTGAAACTTGCTGCATTTTGCGGATATTGGATGAGGATAAATTGCCAATGGATGTCATGGCTTGGGCGAACTCCTGTGCAACAGAATGATGGGTGTCATCAGAATGATGGGTGTCATTCCTGTTGCACAGGAACTCCTGTGCAACAGAATGATGTGTTCCACTTAGCTCCAGAGACCCTGCAAAAATCCTACATATATCCTGCATGTTCCTGCACCACAACCATCATACATGACTGCATGGTCCTCTGTATGTTCTGCTCAAGCTCCTTTACATTCAGATCCACTTCTACAGCGTTTTAAGTTAGACAGCAGCCTGGACGCCTGGACCTGGGTGCATCTTCTCCCCAACAATAACAAGCAGTCTAGAATAAGACGCAGTCCCACTACTAGTGGGCAGCGTCTTAAGCTAGACGGCAGCCTGGACCTGGAGGTATCTTCACCCCGGCAATAACAAGCCGCCTAACTTAAGACGCTGCCCCACTGCTAGTGGGCAGTGTATTAAGCTAGACAGCAGCATCTTAATCTAGATGGCTTGTTATTTCCAGGGTGAAAATGCGCCCAGGTTCAGGCACCCAGGAACAGCAGGGAGCACAGGGGGGGTTGATGAAGGGGTGCACTGCAGAGCATGGGGGTGCCCAGCAATTAGGGACAAGGGCTGCAGGGTGGATGGTGGGGTTTGCTTTGCCAGGAGCACTTGCAGGGATAAAAGGGCTGGCTGGAACCTGTAGTTCCATGGTTGAAAGTAGCGTCAGGGGATGAGGTATTAGCGGGCAGCATCTTAAGCTAGACAGATGCACCTATGTCCAGGCATCCAGGATAGCGGGGAGCACAGGGGGGGTTTGTTGAAGGGGTGCCCAGCAGCGCATAGGGGTGCCCAGCAATTCGGGACAAGGGCTGCAGGGTGGATGTAGGGGGCTTGCATGGCCTGGAGCACTTGCAGGGATGAAAAAGCTGGCTGGGACCTGTAGTTCCACAGTAGAAAGTAGCATCGGGAGATGCGCTATTAGCGGCCAGCGTCTTAGCACGGAGGGGGGTTGATGAAGGTATGCGCTGCAACACATGGGGTTTCCCAGCAATTAGGGACAAGGGCTGCAGGGTGACTGTAGGGGGCTAGCATAGCCAGGAGCACTTGCAGGGATGAAAGGGTTAGCTGGGACCTGTAGTTCCACGGTTGAAAGTATCGTCAGGGGATGTGCTATTAGCGGACACCATGTAGGATATGTATACCTTTTTGTATTGTCTAAAAGTAACATGTCGATCTTTTATCTGTCGATCTATTAACTGTCGACCTAGTTGGCATCGATCTTTGACTAGTCGATCTTTGATATGTTTATTTATTAACTGTTTACCTATTTGGCTTCAATCTTGAACTTGCCGATCTTTTATATGTCAATCTATTCACTGTCTACCTATTTTCCTTCGATCTGTTATTCTGTCTATCTTGTTTGTTGTCGATCTGCATATCGTTGATATATGCTTTGTATCGATCTTATGTTGTGTCGATTTGCTTTGTTTTGATCTTATGTTGTGTCGATCTCATGTCTGTATCAATCTTCTGGTGGTTGATCTAGGGGTCTGGTCGATCTATGGTTTGTCGAGCAATTGTTCCTGTCTAACTAGTTGGAGTCGATGTACTGTGGTCGATGTATGTATTGTCGATCTCAGTTAGGATGATCAAACAACCGGACACCTCCCCATCTACAATTTGCAGCTGCTGCAAGGTAAGTGTGTGTGTGTGTGTGTGTGTATTGTGTATGTATGACATATATGTGTGTCTATATATATATATATATATATATATATATATATATTAGAACTAAAACTTTTAAATCCTGTGATTGCTCCTGCTAATACCAGTCACAGAAATCCACGTACCAGTTATGGTGACTCACCTCATAACCATAAGTATATTAGAGCAAAAAAGTTGCAGAGTCCAGTTCACAAAAAGAATGTTCATTGTACAGAACACATGAGGGACTGTAATAGCAACAAGTACCTGATGCTCTCAACCACAAAAGAGTGTTATATGATGATCTCTGACTTGCAGTCTATGGATCTCTGGCACAAAAGGTTATTTCACCTTATATATGACAGTGTCCAGAAACTCCTGCATGGGATGGTTAAAGGTATATCCATGGCTGATACTGTAATACCAACATGCGAAAGCTGCATTACAGGCAACCAAAGCTTTGCCCATTCCTAAAATCTGCAAGTCGAGATGAGGCACCCCTTGAATTGGTGCATGCAGATGTGTGTTGTCCAATGGAGGTTAAATCAAAAAGTGGAAACTGATATTTCATAACATTCGTCGATGATTTCACAAGAATGGCACACCTTCCATCAAACAAAAGAGTGAAGTGATATACAAGATTGCAGACTATAAGAAATTAGTGGAACACTCAAACCAGTCACAAACTAAAAGTCTTGAGGTCTGACAATGGAAAAGAATATCTCAACAAAGATGTGGAATCTTTCTGAAGAATGACATTGAACATCAACTGACCAATGCATACAGGACAGACCAGAACAGAATGGTGTAAGTGAATGTGCAAATTGAACCTATGGCAGTCTATCTGAAGAATTGTGTATCCATGGTTACCGTAAAAGACAAGACACCAATAGAGGCATAGTCTGGCAGAAAGCCAAGTGTCAAACATCTCAGATTTTTTTGGGTGTATTGCCCATATTCATATCCCCAAAGAAAGAAGATATAAGCTGGATCCTAAGCCCATGAATTGCATCATTCTTGGATATTGTCAAGAGAGTAAAGGTTATAGACTCTTGAATTCCAAGACCATAAAGAATGTCAAGTCAAGAGGTGTTATATTCCAAGAGTCACCACCACTTAAAACAAAGCTGGAGTTGGAAATGCAGAACAAGTATTTGTTATTCGATATGCCAACAGCTGGAGAGATACATTAGCTGTACCAGACTATCAGCAGGGACATCCAACCACAGAAAAGAAACTCAGTCATTTCAAACAGAGGAAAACTAGTGAAAAGATATTATGAGGAATTTGCAAATATCACATTCTCTGAATCCCCAAATTTCAAAAGGCAAAGTCAAGCAATGACTAGTGGGAGTGGAAATCCAAACTAGCCAAGGAAACTCTATACCTTAAAGAGAATTTGAGTGACCTGAGTCTACCTGAGGTAGATCTGCTTCCTCTCCTTGTCCACCAACGTGTTTCAACTGATCAAGTCTTTTTGACTAATCTGACTAAGATTTTTTTTGCGTCTTTCGACCAAAAATGCATCTTATGGTGCATACACACGATCAGATTCTTCCTTCAGATATGAACGATAACGATTTAAAAATCGTTCAGTCGTTCATATCTGAAGGAAAATCGTTCATATCTGACATGCCTGAACGATGGACGATCAACGATGCGCATTCCCGTTTGTCAGATAACGATATCTGACATCTGATGGGTTTGCAGTCAGACTTGGACGATTCCATTCATTTTAATGCAGTCAAAAATAGTTCAATCTTTCAAATCGTTCAAATCGTTCAAAACTTTGGTAAAATCATTCAAATCGTTCAAATTGTTCAATCGTTCAGTCGTTCATCTGACAAATCTGACAAGTCTGACAAATCTGACCGTGTGTATGCTCCATTAGTCTCAATGCAATGCAACTTATATGCACTAGAAGACTGCACTGCTTAATTTGATATGTGACACTTGTACTATATATCTGTGTGTGTTTGAATCTAAATCTGTATACGAAGTGCTATGATGATTTGGTTATGGATTTTTTCTAAGCCAAATTCTATTGTGCTTCATTTACAGACTCAGTTGCACACAATCAGTGCAGTCTCCTGGTGTTTTAGTCACATCGCATTGCAACTAAGATGCATTTTGGAGCAAAAAAAATTGACGGGACTCACACCAGGTGTTTTGCCCCGCATGGCATTTTGAGGCAAGATGTATGAGGGCACTTAATCCTGCAACACTACCTTCATACATGACTGGCTGGTCCTCTGTATGTCCTGCTCAAGCTCCACTTCATCCAGATTCACTATGGGCCATATTCAATTAACCACAAAAAACCACTTTTTGGCAAAAAGCATTTTCAGGTGCGAACTTTTGCGCACAAAAATGCGTATCGTACAATTCTTTAACCAAAGTGCGAAAATCCCATAGACAGAAACCGGGTAAACTATTTTTACTATCTCAGAGCAGGTGAAAAAATTTGCAAAATCCCTATTTTTGGCTAAAAATGTAGGGACCTGGTTAAGAACCCTTAGGACACCAAATAATCACCCCCCTAAATACCTAATTAGGCAAAAATATTTTTTTTATTTAACTTAATGCCCCTTAATAATGGCATGTCATTTTTGTGGTCAAAATGTAAAAAGTGTTGTAAAATGGGCTTAAAGTACTGGGTGAGGTACTTTGGGGGCTGTATGGATGGGACAGGTGTTTTTAGGATTGCAGATGGCTGCAGCAGGTGTATTTTTAAAAAAAATTAAAAGTGCATTTTATAGAAACAAAACAATACATGCACCCATTTTAATGTACCTCTAATTTAATTACAGCAATCATTTTCTCCAAAAATATAGCTTTTTATAATTTTTCCACACTTGTGAAATCAATATAGAACACTAATAAAAGTATTTTGGGTTCTCAAATTGTGTCAATGGCTGTTATATGTATATTTGCATGTGTCAGTTTTTATGGGGTACAGACAGATTTCCGTAAATTTTGCTGTACTTTTCTCTGGTTTCACAATGCGCTATGTCTTTTGTAATAGGATAGTGTGAAAAACGAGAGCGTGCATTGCGAAAAGACGTGAAAATTTTGCACCAAAACATGCTTCTCTGATGTTAAGTTTTCGTTTTATCATGGCTAAATGAATCTGTAACTGTGAGTATGGCTGTACAAACATCTCTACTACACTTCAATAAAACAAAACACCTACTTAAATACTAAGGCTATCTGCTGTATCTGTATTCCGCTGGTGTCTACTAATACACCCTGCATTCCACCACAAATAGTACACACATATCAACAAAACATACACACGCACACACATTCCCTGTAGCAGTGATAATGCTGTTCTGCAGTGCAGGGCAAGCCTTGCTTTTTTATATCACTATGACAGCCAGCCCAGTGTGATGACATCACAAACCTGAGGTCTCCTCCTAAGTCCCAAATCAACAGCAGTTGAGGCAATACACGTTTTTTCATAATATTTTACTGCTTGGGTTTTTGAAGTATATATAGAGGACAAGTTTCACTCATCATCTGCACTAGAGGTTAGATACAAACATATATTTTCTTTCCCTTTCAATAAAAATGGGAACATTATTTATAATAACAGAAGTCTTAGTGAACATGTGTTCCTAAAATTAATTCAGGGTTGAAATGTAAAATATAGCTATTACTGTTTTAGTCACATAAACCGCCAGTATTGCTATGAAGAGTGGTTTGTGTCATAGTAGTACTTTCACAACAGCTCATATACTGTATATGAGCCCTTCTGGGAACGTGTTGAGGAACATGAGAAGAAGGGAAAGGGGGTGATGTTACTTAAAATAGGGAGGAGATGATGCCACAGTGACTAAGCCATCATAGGACAGTTTTCTGTTCATTAAATGCAAACGTCAAGGACAAATATAACAGGTAAATAATCAGGTAAAGTAACATTCAATAAGTTAAGTAAAATACATTTTCTTATGTCTCTAGATTTATACGAAGTAACATATTACAAAAATATAAATTAGGATAACACTGAATCCTAAATCACTTATTTTCATATAAGCCTAAGATTACTATATTTTTATTTAAACACATTTGAGTGAATTGTACATGAGTCTATGGAGAAAACAAGCAGCTGGATTCAAATAACAATTTATTGTAAAGTCAACAACAGGCAAGTTTATAAATAGGTTACTCTGTCTGCAATCTATAATTCTTTGCAGTGTGCCCCCCTAGTTTGTAGAACTGCTGATTATTAGCAGGTGAGTACAGCTGCAGTCTCAGAACACCAATTACAGGACAGAATGTAAATAACATATAGAGCTCCTACATAGCAGCAGCAAGTCTCTAGCTTGACAGTTTTATTTACACACAAAGCGTGGTCAGTCTTACCGTAGTCGTCTCTCTTACAGTCTTGTTTGATAGGCTTTTACTTCTATGTTTTCCTAAATCCATTTTCCATACATAGATCCTTAGCAAAATAAAACCATCTTGTTAGTCGTTGGTTATCTTGGTTCTCTTCAAGCTGCTGTCTTCCTAGTGTGTCCTACAGATAACTTCTTCTTAACAGTACTTTCCAATTATAGTTCCATGAAGCACGCAAATAGTACTGCGTCCCTGGAGGAACGAGACAGCTGGCTTCAGATAACAATTCATGTAGAGCCAAGCTCTATTTCAAACCTATATTCCATTATTTTCTTTAAGGCAACTTAAACATCTGTATTTCATCATTGTTATTTTCCTTTGTGATAAGTGGAAGGCAATAATATATCCTATATAAAATATGTTTATTCATATTTAGTTTGTTGTTAGGTGTGAGAGCAGACAGAGAACACCTAAAAATAGCTAAGTAAATATAACCAGTGTTTTAGTTTCTGAGCCAGAGCAATGATGTTTTGGTGTGCTCATCTCTGACATTATATGATATGTCCCGGTATAAGAGTTCTCAATCTGTGTCTTCCAGTTTGTATCATAAACTAACTTCTGCTAACTAATAATCTAGTATTCTGATAACTTTTGAATAATAGTTTATTCTATGTGGTTATTCCATTTCTTGTTTGAGATATCAACTATTGTCACCATTAACCCAAAGCAACCATTATTCCTTAAATAATTCTTATATTTTATTAAAACTGTACCTGCTTTTATCTAACTTGTAGCATATGAATAAAAAGCAGGTATTGTATATTCATAATATTTATACATTTTGTGACAATTATGGTATATACTTGTGCCCAGGACTAATAGAATGGACAGGTCTCTATGGTTTAAATTGACTGCCAGGTAATTTTATTGCAGTCCTCTTTGAGGACATATAATTAATTGAAATCTGTTATGTTAATTTGGCAATGCTGCCTCCCATTGCCTTAGTGTAGCCTACCTCCTAACTGTCCCGCTTTGAGGTCAGTACAGTCCCGTTTTTCTTGGACTGTTCCACCAGCCCACCAGTGTGCAGCAGTGTCCCGCAGTGTTGGGGGGGGAGTTGGGGTGAGCACACACGGGTGAGTAGATGCTGTGCGCATGCACCCGGCATCTATACTGTGCAGGGACAGCCCATCCCTGGGGTTAGCCCAGTATCTCCAAGACTGCTGGGCATGCGCCTAGACTGACAGAACAAGGGTATTCAGCATGGCCATGCCCCCTCCCCGCTAGGCCTTTTTGGGTGTGCACACTGAATACACATGAGTAGTCCCTCTTCCAGGATCTATAATGTTGGGAGGTATGGTGATGATCCATATAATGGGCAAATAAATTATATATTATGGATATGATGTGCCCTTCCAAATTTGACATGATGTATTGTTCCAAGGTCCCTGAATGTGGTGCCAGTTACCTGAATATCCATTGCCATACAATATGTTTACATTCATCTAATACATTATGCCATCTGCTGTAGCCCTGGTCTGTGTGCTTACAATCACCTGTGCTATCGGTTCTGGGAACTCCATTCTCCAACATGTAGGGTTCCTTACAATTGACAGAAGTCTGTACAGATTCTGCTGGTAGAGAATGACAGAATTAATCCAACAGTTGCAGGCTATGGGACAGGCTTTACAAACTGCAATGCAACATGAGGAACAACAACCCCCTATTCAGCATCTTAACATATCATTACTATATAAATTTTATAAGGCCCATATGTCTTTCTGGGCGTCTCTTAACCAATGTCAGATTCACTTTTCCATGTTATCCCACTGATAGAATGCAAGTGGATTTGCTTCTCTCTTTGCTCATGGGGAAAGCAGTGGTCTGGGCATCACCTGTTATGGAGCAAGATTATTAATTGTTTGGAAATTTCCATGACTTCATAGATACTATGAGTATTATGTTTGATGACCCCAATCTAGCATTTATTGCAGAAACTGCCTCAGATTCATGCCAACAATTAAACAGATTGGTTTATGAGTACACTGCAGAGATCCACAGGAGAGTGACTGATACCACCTGGAATAGCACTGCCCAACACTTCAATTTCTGCAGGGGTCAGGTTCTGACTAATCTCAATAAAGATGCGCTAGTGAAGTGGACATTCTGGTGAGTGTGGATTATCTATTTAAACTAGCCATTAAGATTGAGTTAAGCTTTAAGGAGAGGCATAGAGAAAAGGTAGGCTTAGTTGACCCTTCTTTACACTGGACTGCAAGTTTCAACAAAACAGAAGCTACTTATGATCTGCATCATAACCTATTATATGCAGCTAGGCTTTATGCTGGAAACCTTTATCCCCTTTATCCAGGGAGAAGAGGGACCGTCATTGGGTAATAAACTCATGCATGTATCGTAGTAAACCTGGTCACTAGGCTACCAGATGTAGTGTTAAAACCAAGAGATTACATGAGCCCTTGGGAGCTACACTTAACTAGGGAAAGGAAGAGATGAATCAAAAGTGTTCAGTCCCATCCTTCCCAACTCCATGGACTCACATGACTGTTACTATTCTTTTACAGAGAAACAGCCTTAAATTAAGTGTGGATGCTCTCATTGACTCTGAGCTGGAGGAAATTGTGTGGCTCATGGTTATATGTTTAGATTGAGAATTCCGTGCATGTACATCCAGCACCCATATGTGCATTTGATGGTTCCCTTTTGATGGATGGTCTGTTTACTCAACTGACTTTTCCTTTCACATTATGTGTTTTAACAAACATGTTGAAACCATATCGTTTAGACTCTTCTTGTTTTTCTGTTATTGGTTTCCCTTAGTAGGTGACTAATAACACTATCATTGACAGGCAAACCAGACCGCTTTAATTTTCTTTATTATGGTACTGGTCTCCTCTCCTTTAATGACTCACTAATACCACTCTAAGGGTTGGGAGTTTAATTCTAAAGGATTAATCTATACATGTATTCAGCAAACTTCAGTCAGAGGTCTTGCCTCCAAACAGCATTTATGATTGTCCCATTGATCTCTTAGATGGAGCCATGATTACATTTAGAGAAAATATATTCATTGGTAGAATTTGAATTACAAGCCTTAAAATAAAGAAATTATAAAGTATTTCACAAGGGATTTAGTAGGCCTTGATCTTCACATGTGGGAGCCCCCATATTTTTTGTCAAAAAGAAAATATGGCTCATTGAGACCTTGTGGGGACTATTGTGAGTTAAATGCAATAATCATTCTCCAAAACCATATGGATGCCTACATGGACCAAGTAGGATGCCACCCAAGGATAAGGTAAGTATGGAATTTTATTATTTTATTTTATTTTTCAATAAAGGATTACCACAGTCAGGGTGTGAGTACTGTGTTATTTTAATATTTTCTTTACAGGTGAACTAAAGGTGCCAGTGGGCCCTTAATGTCTATGACACACTGTCTGGCACTTGTAGTCCACCTGTAAAGAACAATATTATTAACTATACTTATTATGATACTATATATCCACCACCAACAGGAATGCTTTCAATCTAGAGCTGGTATTTCCTTGAGAGGGGGGACGCCATTTATAGGTGGTCCCCACTTTCTGATGAATTCCAATCCTGGACTGACCAGTGAGGCTAGTTAATGTGATGGCAGGGTGTTCCCACACTGTGTGCCCCCCTGCTATGGCATTATTTCCCGGCTGGTTAAGCCCAGTGCTGGTTATTGGAAAATAGGTGTAACCCCCACACTGTTTTTCCCCCATTTTCCAATACCAGCCCAGGCTGAAAGATCCTGGGCTGGTTACTGATTTGGGATGGGAAGATCCCATGCATTTTTTTATTTTAACACTTTGATAACTTTTTAACCTAACAAAGCCTGCATAGATCATAGTGATCTGTGCAATGCTTTTGTTTGGGCGGGTTTGCCGTTCTTTTTTTAACTTCTATTTCCTGTCAGTTTTGAATTGAAAGTTCAGAACTGATGGACTTTAGAGCTGTAAAAAATGACTGACATCAACGCTGGGTTTCATTTGAAGCTGACACCCAACAGATGATGAACCATCATAAACAGTCATTTTCCAGACAGCTAAACGCCACTGACATCCATCGGGTTTGGTTTAGACTCAAAACCGATGGATAGTAAATTTAGTCTTTGCTAGGATATTGCATTTCTTCATCAGGGATGAAGATGGATTCTGCTGAATTGAAGGCAGTAGTGGAGTGGCTGTTACCAATTACACTTAAGTAGAAACAATGACTCATTGGATTTTCTGATTTCTAAAGACGATTCATAAAAATGCTTCTACTGTTATAGCCCCAAACCAGTTTCTACTGTTATTGCCCCAATTCACATACAAAATACAAGAATTATCATGGATACTTCTGTAAAAGAAGCATTTATACAACTGAAGCATCTTTTTACTTTTGATCCCATATTGATTCATCCTGATACCAATTTACCATTTATTGTTGAAGTGGATGTTTCTGATTTACAGTAGCTGTGACAGGATGTCACCTACTGAACTTCATTATGATGTTGGCTATAAGAAACTTCTGGCTATAAAGCTGGCTCTTAAGAAAAGGCAGCATCACCTGCAGTGAGCCATTAGTGATCCTCACGACAATGCTGAAGGGACTCAGTTTTCTGATAGTTGCAATTTTAAGAAACATATCATCCTGGTTCACATACTGATACGGCTGATGCTCTTTCCAAATTAGATTCTGTAAAGGAGCTTATTTAGTCTGTACCAGAGCCTAATTGGTTCCCACCATCTTCTGTGGGTCCATAATAAAATCAGATCTTCTTCAACATGTTTGTGCCAGAAAAACTCAACATGCATTCATTCTCCAAGATCAGTCATGATGATAAAGTGCATGGCAAAATGTGTGAACCATTCAGTTCACAAATCTCTGTTCTTCAACATTACCATAATTCTGTTTTAGCTGGGCATCCAGGTACAGTACCTGCAAGATGTTGGACTTAAAGCAATATTTTTGGTGGCCACAATCCATTCAGATGTTTTGCAATATGTTCGTTCATGTACTGTTTGTGCCTGTGCTGCATTGACTTTAAACCTCACCACATGGTTTGCTTTATCCAGTCTGGGTCAGGGGCGCAAAGAGTGGGGAAGAGCAGATGCTGTTTACCAGTGCCCAATATTGCATGATGGGCTCAGCGGTGGTATGCCAAGCTTCGGAAGAGGAAAATTATCCTCTGTGGTGCATGTCAGAGCTTTGTGATAGAGATGTATTTTTTTGGTTTCCTAGAAACTGAAAACACCTAAACTTAGGGGAAATTAGTAGATCTGGGTCCCAGCTCTGGTTTTTCGCGTCAAGTTAAGATCCCAAAGCAAGGCAAAACATTATCTTCCCAGCATCAAATCTCATGTGGTTTAGATTGTTCCCTCCCTTGTTATCAGGTGCCATTTCACACAGGAGACTGGAGTGAGAGGGTGTGGGACTGTGGGCTGCAGCAGTGAGGCATAGTATTCTCACAAAGACCTATTCATCCAAGTGCTTTTTCATGTACAAAAACAAAGCCATTAGTGCAAAAAAATTGGCATAGTGTGTTATCCTTCAAGTGTATGTGAGGGTATGTGGCTGCTGCCAGCGATGATAGTATGGCAACATTTAATAAAGGTGGTCAAGGGTATAGAAGGTTTAATAAAGGACACCTGAAATCTAAACAATAGATTACAAACAACACCTCTGACAATAATGAGAAAATGTACTGCCGAAAAAAGTTAAATTGCCTGAATGCCATACACCACACACAGTGGCAAGGAAAGGCTCAGACCATGGCTTTTTTTGCAAGTGGTAGTCCTGTTACTCCTCTTTCATGCACTAGAATGCCTATTGCAAAAGCCAGGGCCAAACATAGGGCCTGATTCATTACCGTTTGCAATTGTGATTATGCACACAATCAGCCGATTGTTACATTCTGCGCATGCGAATGCATCACAGTGCATGTGCACAAACTGGCGACTGACAGGGACTGTGATCACAGTGACTACGCAGACCCATTGCCAGAGCCGTAGCTAGGGTAGTGCGGCCGGTGCCATTGCACAGGGCACCACAGGTCAGGGGGCGCTGTCAAATTTCTGTTTATTATCATTCTTGCTTGTAGCTTCCTCTTATCTCATCCCCAGCATCTCCTGGCCTCTCCTATCTCTTACCTGGCTCTTCCCCATGAAGCCATGGCCCTTTTTTGGGTGCATTATTTCCCTTTGAAAAATAAAGGGGGTGCTAATGCTCTTTCTGGCACAGGGCACCAAAAAGTCTAGTTATGGCTCTGCCCATTGCACAGTGATTGACAGGAAGTGCTATTTGTGGGAAATGATGGGGGGTGGTCGGCGAAATGCAGTCGTGACAGGGCATTTGAACGCCATTGCATGGGCATGCATAAATTATCCACTGCAATGCCGTATGCAGCTTGAGTACTCAAAGCATGCGCTGAAGTTAGCAATTCCCGAGTAAGGTCAGAGCAATGGTGCGTGAGGCTGCGATGGTGCTCAAGTATCGATGGTTTCACAGTCTTATTAAACATTATAGATGTGTGTAAGGTAGGAATCAGTATGATTTACCACTGGCCGCATGGCCGGTGGTTCTAATCCTGATAGCGGCAGCATGACAGAGGAGGATATCCCGATCGTCCTTAAGGTAACTATAAACGAACCTAATTCTAACCCCTAACCTAACCCTCCCTTAGGGGTGCCTAACCCTAATCTCCCCCCCAAGTGCCTAACCCTAACCCCTCTCTAAGTGCCTAAACCTAACCCCCCCTGCCCTGCAGCCTAACCCTAAGTCTCCCGGGGGGGTGCCTATCCCTAACCTAACCCTAACCTCCCCCCGGGGTGCCTAACCCTAACCCCCCCTTCCCCTAGCCTAACCCTAACCTCCCAGGTGGGTGCATAACCCTAAATCCCCCCCAGGAGCCTCTAACCTAACCCTCCCCCCTTGCAGCTGTCCGCGCCTTGCACCTGGCTTACCTTCGATCAGTAAGCTGTGTGTCAGGCTCCCAGCATAGGTCTAATGACAGGCATTGAGATTTTGATGCCTGTCATTTGTACCTTGCCGGGATTAAGCAGTCGGGAAGCCAGAGGTTGGCATTGCAACTGCCGGCTTCCTGACTGTTTCCCGTAAGGTACAGTGGGTGTCCTTATGTTATGCTGCGTTGGCATAGCGATCACAATGGATTAGCATACAGTGAGACTGCATGCGTAAATCGCTATTGCAATCGCTGGTGAATCAGGCCTACACTCAGGAATCTTCTGTAGACCAAAATTGTGTTGTGGCACTTAGAACAATTACATAAATAAATACAATATATTTAAAAATAAAGTGTTTATTCATTCAAACATAAAATAGGCAAAGGTCAATTTCTCCCAAGAGCATGTGTCGAAGTTGAATAATTGAGTGAGACAAGTTCAGTTTAAAATTTAATCGCAGCAACGCCATCTTGCCAATGGCCGCAAGACTCCATTTTGGAAATGAGATCGTAAGACACCATTTTTTGTGGTCAGCATTAATTCAAGTTATAACCCAGGAGCTAAGAACAGATGGCAATGTTTTTGTTAACCTACCAAGGGCAATGGGAAAAACCAGCTTTCTAAGTAGAAGTAAATAAGAAGAGACAATGGGTATTTTTACATACAAATTGGGAATCCCTGGATGCAGATAAAGTATAGTTGTGGCAATTGTAATATAATATCTACACAATTGGATTTGCCTGAATCCTAGACAAGATGGCTCCAAATCCCACAGTTTGAGGTGATAATACATTTGCACTTCACACAAGAGTCTGTGAGAACAAAAGAGGTTTTGTTTTCCTTTGAACACAGCAGGTGGGGGCCTGCTGACAGAGGGCATGTAGAATTACAACTCTCAGCCATCCACACTGCTGGATGTTCACTTCGTGTATGAGAGATTATGCACTTAAATCTCACCCATTAATAACAAGCATCCTTATACCAAACCCCAAATACCCACACACTACATATTCGCACATAAGGTTCCATAAGCATCAAAATGTATGATTCAAGAAGGTTCAGTTAGTTTAAATGCTAAGAAATAAAGATATTTGTTAACTAAGGAATTATACAAGATAAACATGTCATTCTTGGAGTTGTTCTGATGCATACTCTTTCCACAGTTTTCCGGTGCTATCGGTGAGGAGATCGCATTATGCATTCTCGAGTTATGGACCGCAGAACCTACAAGCAACCAAAATGAATATTTTAGATTCAACTGTTAGGATGCTAAAGGAGGCGTTACCAGAAAGACCCCAGCTGTTAGAGGCTGGGAAAGTCTATTTGAAACAAACCTGTTAAATGTGTCGTTACATATGCTTCTCCTCTGGGAACCAATGAGATCAGCAGGAAGTTCTCCCGTTGTCCTGTTTCAGTCTGGGGGGGAATAAATACATGTGTCCAAACACTGGTTTGCCAGTTCATGCTGAATTTTGGGTGAACTGAGGATATCTAGTCAGAAGTCTATCTCTGGGTCCGGAGGCGCAGCGTATGTATAACCGTACTTGGTCTGTATTTCCTTTTTATGCCTAAATTATGTATGTATAGATTGCGTGTAACTGACTGTACTTTTACCTGAATAATACTTGTGCTTTGGAAACACAGATTCCACTCCTGTCTTTATTTGCGGTTAAACTGCGTACGCAATTAGTGTTCTGTTTAGAGGTTTTAGGCAGGGTTTTATCTTAGAGGTTCTAGGCAGGTGAATCTTAGAGGTTTATAGGAAGGAATGTATTAAAAGGTTTATTTACAAATTTAACACATGCAATATTAAATATGTATATTCAATAATAACGAACACTACCCCAGAACAAAATTATATAACAATATCACTGCATTCTAAATATAATATGAATTCGAAGTATAGTCATCCACATAAAAAGCATGTAACTCAGCACAGGTTACAGTGTAATAACTTATTTAGTGATGTAATTATAGTGACTAGCTGCTAGCAATGATATATGGAGAACTTCTCCTAACTGCAGATAAAGTAGGAAAATTGGTAGTCCATTAGCAGTATCAGAGAGTTAAATTAAACATTTATGTCCAGCCAGATAAAACCGCTGTAATAGTAGGCTATATACATACAATTGTGGTTGCTGTATTAGCACATCATAATTAATAGTTTTACTCACTATACAGGGTCCTCTGGTTTCAGCCTTTTCTGAAGTAGCAGAGTTCAATCAGCAGCAAACACCTGTGCTTGCAATGCATTTCATTGTATGTTACAGCTTTTTCAAGAAGCAGGTGTGTAACAATTCCTGCATGCCGTACCACTGAGTCTATTGGGACCTTTCTTGGCCTAGGAAATGTCATCGTGTCAAGTATCCACTTGACTACAGATTTGTGGACAAGCGATACTGGTCAAACAAAAGATTACATAACTGTGACAGCTCACTTGGGTGGGTGTACCGTCTTCAGCAGCAGTAGTATCTAATACAGCGATGTAACTAGATTTACCAGTGCTCAGTGCAGGCCACGCCTCTTCACATGATGTCATGCAGAGGGGGCGGGGCCACGATCAACTGTAATTACAGCAATGCCTGGAGCATCCTCAGGATGCTCCGGGGTGCTGTAAGGGTAGTGGTTGGCACACTTGAAGCGTCCTAAGGATGCTCCAGGTGGCACTGTTGCAGATATTCTGGCAGCAGGTTGCTGTTACAGGCACCCTGCTAGCCAGATGCAGGACCGTGGGTAAGCAGCATTGCCGCCCACAGAGCTCCTTGCGATTGCACTGCTCGCACACCCCTAGTTGCGGCCCTGATCTAATACACAACACCAGCTTATTCACAGACAGGCTACTCTCTGTATCACCAGCTTCACTAAGAGGCATATTGATGTCAACATGTTGGAAAATCTCAGGGATGTCATAGCAAAATGGCTTACAGTACACCGCTTAGACTCTCTTCAGGGTTTGTCATTTCCGATAATGCAAGTAACATTATATGAGCATTACAACTGGGTGGATTTGAACATGTACCATGTTTTGCACACACAATAAACAAAAATTACAGGTGTGTGCAGGAGATGCTGTCTGTGGCATATAAAATTTCAGGGCATTTTCGTCATTCATCAACCACATATAAAAGATTGTAGCAGCTGCAAGAACAGTTCAGTTTGCCATTCCATTAACTGAAGCAGGAGGTAGTAATCAGGTGAAATTCCACCATTTATATGCTTCAGCGACTGGAGGAACAGCAAAAAGCCATCCACACCTACAGTACATGACATAGAAGAGGGGGAATGTACTTTACTCAAATAATTTCTCACCGACAGGTCACAAACAGTTTCTTCTGGAGTAAGATCTTCATCACCAGTGCCACTGTCATGTGGTGTCACATAGAGTTCTATACTACAGATGTGTCCACATACACTTTTCCTAAAATCTAGCCATGTGGCCAAATTTGCCATGCCATGGACTCCGTAACTTAGCCATGCCTTGTGATTTTTTTTTAAATTTGCTACTTTAATCTGCTAGTTTACACAAATTATTTTGCAGCAAAAAAATTGTAAATTTATCCATTTTATTTAGCTACTGCTAAACATCTCCTGCCAAATGAAGCAAAAAAGGAAAGGTGTAAGAGGACACATCTGTATCTCCCATGGTTTTTGCAGTATACTGTACATGCTACCACTGGGCGAAATACTCAGACATCATGTCCTAATCTACCACTGCTAAGTAGATGATACATAACTGTACCTGTATCAGCTACAATCCTATCCTCATTCTTTCATCTGAGAAACATAGCCAGAATCAAGCACTAAATTCTCTTAGAAGATCTGCCTAAAGTCATACAGTAAATGCATTTATATCATCATGCCTAGACTAATGCAATGCCCTCTACCTTGGTCACCCAGCAAAATAATTGCATTGCTTGCAGATGGTACAAAATGCAGTGGTCAGGCTATTAACCAACCAGCCCCGTTCCAGTCACATAACGTCCAGTATCTATAGCCTTCACTGGCTGCCTGTAAGATGGCAGATCATTTTCAAGCTTACTGAATTTCAAAGCCCTACATGACAAGGGCCCAAGTACCTGAGCAAGACCTACATTACCAGGGACCAAGGTCCCTTACTGTTCCACTCGATTACAGCAATCTGGTGACGAAGGACTATTAATAGAACCTAGAATCTCCTGGAGTGCTTTGTGGCTCTGACTCTATGGAACTCGCTTCTCTGCACACTTTGCGAAGCCTCCACTCTTGAATCCTTCAAAAATAGACTTATCTTTTCAACCAATCATTTCACTAATGTCCCTTGTTAAGCTTGTTTGTATTTTGTGCTGTAAAGGTAAATGTAATGCACTTTGAGTCCTACTAGGAGAAAAGTGCTATATAAATAACATTATTATTATTATTATCATTATTATTATTATTATTAATATTATTAGTATTATTATTTCTCCAGTACAATGTAGAATACTCTCTGTTTTATGCAAGAATTTGAAACCATTTGAAAAAGAGACCAAGTGACACTGCCAGTCTGAGTCAGGTGATTCCGTGAGTTAAACTACTGGAAAAGCAGCTAGAGAAACTGGAGTAGATGAAAAGAAGCGATTCTGCCAAGTATGTTGGACATGTAGATCAAGTTCTTTATTCACTTTGCCAAGACCAAAGTGTTGTCAACGTCTTGCAATTGGATCAATACATTTCGGCAACTATGCTCAATAGTAGGTTTAAGTCCTACATAATGTCTTTCTTTCCAACTGACACAGCTCTTAAGAGATGAAAAAAGCTCAATGCAAGCAAGTTGTAAGCTCAAGTGGCACACACATTGACTTCTAATGATTTAGTTTCTTTTGCAGATGCTGCTGTCAGGAAAAAACTGACCTTTTCCAAGAGACCCACTGGGGATGAGAATGAGTCAACTCAGCACACCAAAGTGAATCAACATTATGACATCTAGTCAGGTTTAAAAGAGTTATCCAAAATTATCGACACCACTACCATGACTCAATTTGAAACACTGAGCATCGATAGAATGATGTTGAATTATTTTAATGACAGTGTACAAATTAGCATGTTACACTGTCCTTTTAAATACTGGGAAGAAAAAAAGACAAGTTAAAGCCCCTTGTAAAAACTAGCTTTACTTTAATTAAGCTGCAAACCCTCTAGTGTGTACTCAGATAGAGTGTTTAACGCAGTCGGGAACCTTTTGAGCAATCAGTATAGCAGGCTACCTGCTCAAAATGTGGAAAAAATTATATTCATAAAAATGAACTACCAATTCTATGAGGAAGACCTTTGCCGCCAATTGCAATAAAGCACAGAGACTTTTGTAACAATGATTTGCAGTGGGAATGAGCTGATAATGTGTGATGATGATAATAACACTGATGAGGATGATAATGACAATTTACAACTGTAGGGATGATTAACAGCAATGTTAGCAACCTTAAGTCCATTGGTAGCTTGTTTTGTGGGGGCCCAAACAAAGCAAGCACTTCAGCCACAAAAGTGACAGTCCTTTTGCTGAAGTGTTTTATTTTTTGTGCATATCCTTTTTAAAATGCAACATAAGGGAAGGAGTGAGGGTCCAAGGACAATTCCATTGTTCACCACTTTTCTTTTTATTGTACTTTATTATGTTATACTTTACTAGGACATTGTTAATGGTTTGCAAGGCAAATTCTCTGTTTTTCTTTTGTTTATAGTTATAATTGCTTCTTTGGCATATAAGCATTTATCAATCAATCAAAATCAATAGCATGGTTTACCTGGCTTCCACACAACATGCTTGCCAGGCCCATGTCTATATGTTTTTTTTATTTATAGTTATAACTGCTTCTCTGTTCATATAATCATTACTCAGTCAAATCAATCAATGGCATGCTATACCTGGCTTCCACACTACATGTTTGCCAGGTCCATGTCTATATGTTTTTCTTTACTTTATAGGTATAACTGCTTCTCTATTTGTATAATCAAATCATTAATCAATCAATTAAATCAATCAGTGGCATGCTTTACCTGGCTTCCACATTACATGTTTGCCAGTAAGTTATACAGTAAGTGCTTATTTGTTCATACTGTATAATAAATCAATGCTTTTCATGGCTTTCACTACATAAATAGTATTAAATACTCTACCTTCATTTCCCTGTACTGGCCTCGGGCCTCTGATCTAGTTCATTGTATGGCATTATATTAACATGACATTATGTCTTCCACTACAGTGTCACTATGTTTCCTAGATGTGCGATATTCTTTTAAACTGCCTTGTGTTTATGATGTTGCTCTGTTTCTTAGTTTAGTCAGTCAGCTCACTTTAGCCTTTGGCTAATATTGGTGAAAACAGTATTGTGAGCTGTGGGGTGGTCAAAATTGACTGAAAATTACTGTAAATTAATGTTATTGAGGTTACTAGTAATGTAGGAACAAAATAGGTATATATTACATGATTTTAGCTGTTTTTATCAATTTTTTTAAAAAGATACTAGATCCAAAACCAAAATACTTGATGGTGGTGGTTTTATGAAAACTAAAACATCATGATGAATTAGAACCAAAACCAAAACACAACGGTCTGTGCACATCTCTACTTTGTAATAGCGCACATAATATTTTACTATATTTTTTTTCTAATGAAGGTGTGGCCCTGCCTTTTGATTTTGGCTACACACCCTGTATTACCCGATCTTGCAGTGTATATCGACTAAATTTCGATATAGATTACAGTAGATTTCATTGTGGCCTCACATAAATCAACTAATTACAATACTATCATAGTGATGCTGGCAACATCTGTATACTTTATCGAATTAAGGAAATTACCACTGCAATAGAAAAATCATATTCTTATCCAAGAATTTTTTGTCTTTCTAGTCTTTCTGACAACATTACTTCAGACTGTGGTTCTCAGGGCCTGATTTAGAGCCGAACGCTCTGACAGAGCGCTCGCTCTGAATCAGGGCCGGCCTTCTGTTTTTTAGAGCAGCCTCCTGGCCGATCGCATAGCTGTGGGTGACCACCCACAGCTATAGCGAGCGGCCAGGAAGATGGTCGCAATGGTCAAGACCATCGCGACCATCGGGCTTGTGATGAGACCCGTGTGGTAGGGTCTCGTTGCCGCAAGCCCTAGTGTGCTTTTGGCTCTAAAAAAGCTGAAAGCACTCCCTCTGACATCACTTGTGATGTCAGTGGGGCCGGCCCCAGATAGTAGGTGTTCCCATGGGAACGCCTTTGTCTGGGCAGGCACACCCCCAGCCCACCCACCAAAGGGGGCATGCTGTCACTCAACATCGACAGCACTCCCCCTTTGGTACGAGACCCGGAGTGACGGTTTGCCCGTCGCTATTTGGGTCTCGTGCATGTGCACGACAGAGCCGGCTCCATCGTGCGCATGCTCACTGGGCCACCATCGACCCACTTGCGAGCGCATAGCGCTCGCGAGCGGGTCTGAAACAGGACCCAAGTTCATTTCTAGAGGAAAGCACAATTTCTGAACATCCCTCTGCATTAAAATGTGCCATTCCAAATCATTTCACCCTCAAACCAATGGATAGACTGAAGGTACAAAACAAACCTTAGAACAGTGTCTATGCTGCTTAATTTCTCATCTGCAGCATAGACACGTATCAGTACCTCCCACTGACTAAATTTGCCATCAACAACATCAAAATTAATGCTAAGAATACAAGTCCTTTTGTTGCCACTTATGACTACCAGCCTACATCTATTCCAATCTTTCCAATGACCAACTCTATTCCTCTTATCTCAGATTGGCTTACTGCTCTTCAATACGTTCATCAGAAACTGTAAACCTTCCTACCCTCTACTCAACTAGACTATAAAAGATTTACTGACTGACCAAATTATCTATTTTCAAGACTGGAGACACTGTCTGGTTGTCTACTCTGAACCTTCGTCAACACATTCCCTTGAGCAAAATTAGAACTACTCAATTAGAACTTAAATATTTTTGAACTTCACAAGTTTAAGCTTGTTTGGGGCTAGTCATGTACCATTAAAAACTACTCTAATCTTTATAAACCCATCCAATTTTTCACATTTCACTCCTGAAACCTCATTATGCTGATCTATTTACTCATCCTAGTTAAAAATCTCTTTCTCTGGTTCTATTTGATGGGGACCGTGAATATGAAATGATTACATCATTGAATCTTGAATACATCAAGATCACCTTCAGCATTTAATCCATTAGAAATATGATCCTGGTGTTTGCTAATAATAAGGTTTGAACCTTTCATTCCAAGCAAGGCCTGGGAGCACCCAGGGATTGCTCCTTTTGAAGGGGGTAATGTCAGGAATAAGTTAGTCATCACACTTCATCTTCTCCTCTGCTATTTAAATACTGTAGATACACACCCACTTGCTGCTGCTTCTGTTCAGCTGGATGTTAATTCAGTGTCCACATAACATAAGGAGCCAGTAGCAGTTACTGTGTTCTCTTAGAGATCCCATGCAATGTGTAGAAGTGGCATCCAGATCCACCACTGTGTGGGACATGCGCAAATGGTCCGCAGACTGGAAAGTTATGCTGGCAGGTAAACAGTATAGATGAGCAGCTCCTGGAGCACTAGCCAAACATGCTGTGCAGCATTGTGCCGTGACCGAGATACAGATGACCACACACACAGGAGAGCACACTGAAGCCAGAGCTCCTCATACAGGATGGCATGCAAGTCAGACATCATGATTATTTTAGAGGTTAAGTGGGAAATTCTGTAGAGATTCATTGAGAAAGTCTTAATTTGAAATAGGAGGCAAGCCAAAGCTCATTTAACCTCTTTGACCCGAAATTTGAATAAAACTCAATGCTGAAATTTGTCAACAGACAAATACAGGAAGAAGACATACACAAATAGTACAGATGTGTCCTCATACATCTAGTCTCAATGCGCCACACAGCTTGACTTGCTTGGCGTGAGGAATCTGCTAGGTCCCGTGGCACTCTGCTAGTGTTGGATGTCTTTTTTTGACAAATAGGACTCACCAGCAGACTGTGCGGTTAAATTTAATATAGGACACTTGTATATCTGTGTGCACCCGAGTCTTTATATGAAGCACAACGGAACTTGGAAAGAAAAAAGCTGCAGCAGATACTTTGTAGCACTTCATATAAAGATTCACTGACTCAGTTGCATCCAGATATAGTGTACATATCAAATTAATCAGCCTACTTGTGCGTCCTAGTCGCATAGCATTTCGCGGCACTAGCAGAGTCTCACATTACCTAGTGGGCCAAGAGGGCTTTTTAACATGACTGCAGCAAAGCTGTATAATGCACATATCTATATTCTCCGTTATAGAAGCTCACATCCATAAGCCACAAGTTGTCACAACTCACTGGAGCATCGCAGATTGGTGTCTGGCAGGATGTCATTCTCTTGGCAGATTAATTTTATGTTGTATTGGCACTTGGCCTGTACAGTTCGCTGCCATAGCAACCCAGTGTGCTTTGGGTTACTGCTGGGGTCTTGGTCCCACAGCATGCAGTTTCTCAGCGTTACAATGGCCTCTTGCTCCCTCCACTGATGACATGACCTGCTGGCTCCCTATTTAGGGCAATTAGTCCTAGGCCACAGAACTTGTTTACTGTCGCAAGCTCTTGGTGTTCCAGTGCCTCATTTCCTACGTCTTGTTTCGGGGATCCTTGATCTATCTTACTATGTGCTGACTGTTACCTGGATATTTGACCTGTTTTGGATATACCTTGAACTGTGCCTCGCTACTGTACTTCAATCTCACTGTCGTCTGACCCTTGCTGTGGATTTCGCTTAAACTGTGACTTGTTACTTCAGTCTCATAATGTTCTGGCAGCTGCCTGAATATGGGTTGGCTACGGGATGCTTGTGCTCGGGATACAGGTGGTCAAAATCCTGATGCCTGCATCCTAACAGGGTCTTGTCGGTAGGTTTCTGAACCCATCTCCTACTCCTAACCCCCCTAGTGCCTAAACCTAACCCACGCTCTCCGCACCCTAAACCTAACCCTCTCCCCTTAGTGCAGGGGCGTATCTATAATGGGTGTAGGGTGTGTGGGGAACATGGGCCCCTGGGTCCATGGGGGCCCCGCACTGCACACCCTGCACCCATAGAATTACCTCTCCAGAGTCCCACATCAGCATGGGGTCCGACACTGTAAAAATTACTAGAAAATGGCTGCTGCACCTATTTTCCCGTCATTTGCACTTGCGCAGAACAGGGAAAATGGCCGCTGTGGCCATTTTCCCGGTGGCCAGGGCATCCTCTATAGACTCTGGGCACACTTTAGTGCCTAGAATCTATAACTCCGGCGCTGGCCGCGCACAGCTCAGTGCGCTGCCCGCCACCGGACAGAGAGGAGGGGGCCTGTGTCAGAGACTGCACATCGGCCCCCTCCTCTCTAGAAACACCCCTGCCTTACTGCCTAAACCTAACCCTCTCCCTGGTGCCTAACCCTAACCCTCCCCCTAACCCCACACTTACCTTCGGGATGCCGGCGCCGGGATTCCGACAGGTATTGGGATTCCGGCACTGGTATTCTAAGCGACAGCATCCCCTTTTCTGGGATATTGACTGCATCCCCTGAATAATTGACCTTCTATTGGATTTTCCTTTTACTGTACCACGTTATTATACAGAGACCTTGCTTTCCTGTGCTCTGACCCTGTTCAGAGTTTTCTTGGAGCAGTTTCCTACAACACATTAGTTCTATCTGTGCTGCTTCTCTTCTGATCTGTTTGAATACAGCACCAGTTTACATGTAGTTGCTCCATAGCACTTTACTTATCGTGTGACTAAATTGTGATACAAGATGCATGGTGCAACTTAGACGCTCTGCCATGTGTAGCACTTTCCGTACTTTAATTCTTATTTCTGAATTTAGCATTTATTTGCATTGTAGTTGCTTATATATCCTAGGCACTTAGAATTAGTATTTTTGCCAGAAAGGAATTGGTATAAAGTCACAGATTAAGCATGATGTGTGCCATAATGCATGGCTCGGCTCACTTGTATCAGTCATCAGTCTTTTGCTATTTTTACCCCAGTTCAGCGTCCAATGCGCACACAGCAGCTGCATGCCAGTGTCCTCGTGCAATGTACTTTTGTTAGTGATGCGAATAAGAAGCATATTCAGTACAAAACTGTGTGGCGGGACCCATGATGTACAGTAGCCTAGTCGCAAAGTCCATGGCATGCCAAACAGGGCTTTTTGGCATAATTTAAGGATAAGTGTATGTGTGGACTCATCTAATCTTCCCACCATTAAAAGTTAAATCCACTGATGAACGGCTTTGTATTGTAGGCACTTATTGCAAATAAGGACCATATACAGTCAGGTGCACAAATATTGGGACATTGACAGAATTTTCATATTTTGGCCTCTATTCACCACCACAATGGCTTTTAAATGAAACAAACAAGATGTGCTTTAACTGCAGACTTTCAGATTTCATTTGAGGGTAATTACATCCAAATCAGGTGAACGGTGTAGGAATTACAACGGTTTCTATATGTGCCTCCCACTTTTTAAGGGGCCAAAAGTAATCGGACTATCAACTCAAAAGCTATTTCATGGACAGGTGTGGGCAATTCCCTCATTATTTCATTATCAATTAAGAAGGTAAAAGGTCTGGAGTTGATTCTAGGTGTGACATTTGCATTTGGAATCAGTTGCTGTCGACTCTCAATATGAGATCCAAAGAGCTGTCACTATCAGTGAAGCAAGCCATCATTAGGCTGAAAAATCAAAACAAACCCATCAGGGAGATAGCAAAAACATTAGGTGTGGCCAAATCAACTGTTTGGAACATTTTTAAAAAGAAAGAACTCACCGAAGAGCTCAGCTACACCAAAAGACCCGGAAGACCACGGAAAACAACTGTGGTGGATGATAGAAGAATTATTTCCCTGGTGAAGAAAAACCCCTTCACAACAGTTGGCCAAATCAAGAACACTCTCCAGGAGGTAGGAGTATATGTGTCAAAGTCAACAATCAAGAGAAGACTTCACAAGAGTGAATATAGAGGGTTCACCACAAGATGTAAACCATTGAAGAGCCACAAAAACAGGAAGACCAGATTAGAGTTTGCCAAACAACATCTAAAAAAGCCATTACAGTTCTGGAACAACATCCTATGGATAGATGAGACAAAGATCAACTTGTACCAGAGTGACGCGAAGAGAAGAGTATGGAGAAGGAAAGGAACTGCTCATGATCCAAAACATACCACCTCAACAGTGAAGCATGGTGGTGGTAGTGTCATGGCGTGGGCATGTATGGCTGCCAATGGAACTGGTTCCCTTGTATTTATTGATGATGTGACTGCTGACAAAAGCAGCAGAATTAATTCTGAAGTGTTTCGGGCAATATTATATACTCATATTCAGTCAAATGCTTCAGAACTCATTGGACGGCGCTTCACAGTGCAGATGGACAATGACCCGAAGCATACTACAAAAGCAACCAAAGAGTTTTTTAAGGCTAAAAAGTGGAATTGCAATGGCCAAGTCAATCCCCTGACCTGAATCTGATTGAGCATGCATTTCACTTGATGAAGACAAAACTGAAAGGAAAATGCCCCAAGAACAAGCAGGAACTGCAGACATTTGCAGTAGAGGCCTGGCAGAGCATCACCAGGGATGAAACCCAGCGTCTGGTGATTTCTATGCATTCCAGACTTCAGGCTGTAATTGCCTGCAAAGGATTTGCAACAAAGTATTAAAAAGTGAAAGTTAGATTTAGGATTGTTTAGTTTGTCCCATTACTTTTGGCCCCTTAAAAAGTGGGAGGCACATATAGAAACCGTTGTAATTCCTACATCGTTCACCTGATTTGGATGTAATCACCCTCAAACGAAATCTGAAAGTCTGCAGTTAAAGCACATCTTGTTTGTTTCATTTCAAAGCCATTGTGGTGGTGAATAGAGGCCAAAATCTGAAAATTCTGTCAATGTCCCAATATTTATGCACCTGACTGTATTAGAGTAACATTGCAAAATCCCTGCCAGGCATTATAAACAGTTCAAGATCTAGAACAGGAAATAAGATAAGTTGAAGTAGGATGAGCAATCTAAAACATAAATTGTTTTATAGCCATTTCCAATTAAGAAAAAAGGTCACCAAAAAATTTACAGAGTGCCACACCTGTGGCCACTACAGTATAAAGTAAGCCAAGATGTGGTACACAATGCAGAGCACAATGATAAATGTGGAAAGACCTGGGCCATCAGGGCCTTTTTGAACTGCCATATACCTGCAGTGGTATACTGCATTTATTGTGACCTTTAAAACAAAGACTCCTAGAACATATCAGTAACATTCTAAATGCCAATAGGATCTAACAAAATTCAAACAACAACAGTGGCATGTCATTTTTATGATACACATGAGAAAATCCAAAAGGGCTCAATCCATTATTTTGAAAAGGTCATTGCAAGGATTAGAGGAGATCTGAACTAAATGCTATTTAAAAGAGAAACATGGTGGATTTTTCTCATGGGAAGTATAACCCTGGAGGTTATGAGTGTATTAATTATGATGCTTTTCTTTGATTATGAAAATTATATTAATCACTACCCTAGGCTATACTTCTATAATTTGCACTCACATGAGTGAGACATTAAAGCTGGGTACATACTGACAGATATATCTGTCCAATCTGTCTGGTGGTAAGGAAAATCTGGTAATGTATGGGAGCAAATACCAATAGAAATCTGCTCCAAAACCCTGGAAGACAGACTACATTTTCCCTTCCACCAGAAAGATTGGACAGATATATCTGTCAGTGTGTACCCAGCTTTACACTGAATAACATGATAATTTACTTTTGAAAAATAATTATATTATCATCTCATATTAAAAGAAATTACAGGTGTAGGATTAGGGTTGAAAGGGATTTTTGTTATCTCTATATATCAGTTATGAGTGATCTACATGAATAAAAAATAGATAAATACATATTAAAGCACAATAAAAAGATTGGGATAAGATAATGATAGTATATAAACCTATGGACCTAATCATGTAGCCCAACCAGATATGTAAGTAATTTAAATTATCATTATATTTCATGATACAGTATATAATGGTTACTAAATTAAAAAAACAAAGAAATGATTGTCACTCTAAGTTCAAATAAACAAAGTGTATGAAACAGAGTTATTTGTTCATGCCTACAATTTTCAATCTGAAGTGTTAACATTTTCTAATTCAAGTGTCTTCAAGGGAAAATATATTTCAATGATTGACAATATGTTTTCTTTCAGAAAAATAACATACAGAATGAAAACCACTCCAGATGTACTGTAAAAAAAAAGATAAAACAAACACACTTGCTTATGGTGCTAATTGCGAACATACCACACGAAGGAAAAATAATTAAGACTTACGCTAAAGTAAATGGGATTTTTGACACAGTAGTTTCTGGATTTCTTCACCAGGATAGATTGTAGATATTCTCCAAATGGAATAAATAGGAAAAAACATATAACACATATAGGGCCTCATTCAGAGGCGGTCGGAGGATGCAAGCGGTCGCTCAGAAACTGGGCGGCCACTTGCATCCTGACCGTCCGCCTCTGTTGCGGTCGTTAGGCTGTGGGTTAACACCCACAGCTCTAACGACCGCTCGGTCTCTGACCATCGCGACCATCGGGGCTTACGACGAGACCCTAGGGTAGGGTGTCACTTGTCGTAAGCCCCGGAGAGCTTCTGGCTGTGTCTGAGCCAGAAGCTCTCCACTGACATCACTAGTGATGTCAGTGGGGCCTCCCCCAAATGGCTGGCATTCCCATAGGAACGCCTCCGTTTGGGCTGCCACCCCCCCGGTCCGCCTTCCAAACGGGGCGAGCTGCCAATCATCATCGACAGCTCGCCCCCTTTGGAAAGAGACCCGCTACGACCAGCGTTGTCGGTCGTAGCGGGTCTCACTCATGCGCACGAGGGAGCCGGCTCCCTCGTGCGCATGCACACTGGCAAAACATCGAGGTGGCCGTGCGGTCATAGACAGTACGGCCGCTTCTGAATAAGCTCCATAGTGTGACACCAATTATTATTATTATCCTTATGGTGCCACAAGGGGTCCGCAGCATCTCACAAAATACAGAAGCAGTATGTAAAAAAAAGTGACTTACAGTACAAAACATTGTAGGACATGAATATGGTTTATAATCATTGCTGCATCAGCAGTCATAATACTCAAATAAGCATCAGGGCGGCAGAGCCCACGGGTTAGGTGCTGTGGTAGGCTGTGGGTGTTATAAAATGGAGTGTGTACAGGCTAAACGATGGAGCATAGTAGCTGTACACACCAGCAGATGCTTTACAACTACAAACAGCCCAGTTGTTGTAGTGGTTTATTGAAGAAGTGATGGGTACAGAAGTACTCACTCAGGTACACAGTTGTAGAATGGAGCAGAGTTTCTGAATAATGGGCTGTCTTACAACTCACCAGGATCTCTAAGAAAATGCTTTTGGAGCAGGTAAATTGCAAGTCTCATTTCATTGGAGTTGTGAGTGGTGCACAGAGTTACTCTTACACAGTGACAAGATTGAACTGTGCTTGCTCAGTACTAGGTTCAGTGGCCATCTTGTATAAGGAATGAAGCCTCCCCATAGGAGCTAGCATGAAGTCTGTGCAATAGCACACCCCATTTTAAACAACCCCTCATTACAAGCTTCTCCATTTTAAACAAACATTCAAACAAAACTTTCTCATAGCAACCTGAAAAGGAAACAGGTTTAAACACATAAGGAGGCATCAACAAATCACGTGACTTTGGTCTGGTCTTCTTAGCAGATATATCAGTAAGAGCCCTTACTAACAGCATATACCACAGCAACAGTCTCTTGACTCACAAATTTGGTACTGCTATCAATGTCACGATTCTTGATGTCTTCCTCAATTGTGACCTTTATATTTTGCAAAGTCATTTTGCCTATCTTGGCCTTCAATCTCACACATGGACTTTGGATTCCAGGTTATTAAAAGTTCACTGAATGCTAGTTAATTCCTCATCATGCCTCTTAGGTGGCTTGTTGATATTTAATTTTGAAGATCATTTTTGTGGTTGAACTTCCATGCTGGTAGTCTCTGTTTCAGAATAGGTTCATCTACAGCTGCTGGCATGTGCAGTGACACATACTGTACTGTACTTGTTCTGCTGAATTCCAGTTTTCTGTGACTTGCACTGTCTCTTTGAATATGACATTTCTAGACATGATGAGCTTTTTTGCACTTGGATTAC
The DNA here is from genome assembly GCA_031769625.1 of Taudactylus pleione. Lineage (NCBI taxonomy): Eukaryota > Metazoa > Chordata > Amphibia > Anura > Myobatrachidae > Taudactylus > Taudactylus pleione. The sequence continues at coordinate 1,330,604 of JAUIMM010000243.1, forward strand.
ATAATCTGTAACCTTTACTTTCATGGCAGTAGCCAAGTATGATGTTCTTTACTGATTTTGAATCCAGCTTGCATCTGCTTATTTTTAGAATGTGAACATAGGCAATACTTTACTAAATGATATACAAAAACAGTGTGTCACTCAACCAAGCGCAAATGAAAGCAGAGTATAGTAGGACACCCTTTCTGAGGAAGTCTATCCACAACTTCTAGTATGCAAATTTATATAAGCAAATTAGAACTAGGACAAAGGTGTTTTACATCAAATAAAAATGACTAAAATACTTGATCCAGTTGGTTCAGTCCAGTAATATAATCCAATATCCTCCAGGCTGCTGATTATTCCTTTCACTGTGCTCTCAGTTCATATAAAGGAGAACATTTTAAATAAAGTTATATAGTGTGATACATCTTTAAATACTACCATAACCACGATTGATGAGGCTTTACTTCTGAGCGTCTCGCCTTTATACTCCAACAGCCGGAGCTGTTACATACCTGAATTGGAAATATTATTACTGCTGAATATGCGGCTTCACGATCTCCCTGAGTGGGGCTATTATCATCACACCTGATGCGGCTTCACTTCTGAGCGCTTTGTCCCTATACTCCTACAGCCGGAGCTGCAACACACTTGCAGTGGGAATACTATTACCGCTTAATACATGTCCTTTTGTTATCTTTGAGTGGCTTTCACTGACTACATCTTCTCCCCACTGGTAGGGTTGGGTAAATCATAATCTAGTTCCAAGGCACATATACTATCAGCCTCAACCATTCCTTCTTATAATACAAGATGGGAGTCTGCAGGTAATTATTTGCTGGAAATTTCCTTGATCTTATTACATGGGTTTATCAGCCTAGGAATAGATACACTGTAAATTTGGACAGAGACTATACTACCATTTATTTGGAATTAAGTATTAAAGTTTTGGTTTATATCCTGAGATCAATATTTGAATACCATTATTTTAGCTATTTCTTATGCAAGTACTATTATTATGGTTATTATTATTATTATTTTTAAGTTAATTACTGATGTGATTTGTTTATTGTTTGTTAAATATATGTTTATTTTTATTATTTGAATAACTGAATTGCGTGTACTATTAGGTATCCCCAGACTCTATGGTTGTCCTTTTTATACATCATTAAATAAGCACCTTAATAGACAAGATATGAATAGTGTACCCCACTCACAATAATGTGGACTGTATAGAAGCACATAAAAGGTAACATTGCACTCCTTTACGATGATAATGAGAAAGATCTGGACAACATGACTAAATGGGCATTATATGGCTTCTCAGTTCCAGGACATTAATGGCTATAAGATTTGTTCCCATTTCTGCTACATAAAGCATGTCTTGGATTTCTGTGACCTTTGTTCTTCTTCTAATTCTCAAGCAGGCTTTAATTGTTTCATCTTTAGTAGCTGTAAGTACTTGATTGCCAATTCCTTTGATTGTGATAAGGTTGCCTTTAGTTAAGATTGCAGATAAAATGCCTTGTTGTGCCTGCATCGATATACCAGCAATCCTTTCTGTGGCTATATGTGACTCTCAGAACTTATTAATCTTTATTGTTGCATTTCCTGCTTTGCATAGGATACACATTCTCTTATTTGTGGTCAAATAATTATGACATATCTTGTAACGATTGTAGCATTTGAACTTACTTTTTCTGAATTTTTCACATTTTGTGTGTAGTAGTCTCAGCATTTGACTCAAAGAGCAAAAGTTCATGAAACTGCAGTAACTTTGCTCTGACTGTTTGTAATTTTACTGTGCTTGCTTCACATGCCACAAGTAGAAAGTCAATCTCAGACGTTAAGTTCTGTAACATTGCTGTAGCAATCTCTTTATCATCTACTTGCACTTCAACAGATGTTAATTGCTGAGAAACAGACATAATTTTTTCAATATAGTCACTCATACTGCTGCATTCACATAGTTTGTTGTTGTGCAATACATGTCTTAAATTTACTCTTCTCATGAGACCTCCATCTTAATATGCTGCTTGTAGTGCTTTTCACATATCATATGCTGACTCTTTCCCAAGTATAATAGAGTACACATGTTGCTCTACACTTAAGTCTATGGTACCCATGACTTTCTCTATATTTTTTGGGCCTGGATCTACACCTGGGTCTACTGTGACCTTCAACAACCATTCATGTTTTAATTGCATTTCCTTAGCAAACTTCCATATTGTATAATTGTCTGCACATTTTAGCTTGATAACCCCCATTAAGGGTGTAGCTCCTGAATGCATTCTTCTTACAGACATAATTATGCAGCTTCTCTGCTCTAATATGCTTCACTGCTGTTATATTGCAAACACTCTGTGCTTTGTATATAGAGCAAGTCACAAACTAATAGATGTGATCTGGGCAGAAACATAAATGCTAATACAGCTTTCTTGCTGGGCTACATATATTAAATGTAATAAAAAATAATTAAATGAAAAAAAAAGTGCAGCCCCCACTTAGATCATAAGCGCAACCAGTACTAAGACTTCTGCCTAGACTGATTATGGAAAAATTGCTGGGACAAAGCAATTTTTTATAACCAGCACTAGGTCTTACCAGTCAAGGCTTGTGTCCGTGTAATGCGGGGGCCCCCCTGCCGGTCATACACCCGTGTGCCAATGAACAAATAAAACACAATCGTTGATGTCAATAAGGCTGGGAAAGTGCTCTGTATCCTTATTGGAGGTGTGCAGCGATCACCACTGATGTAGGTGACTGACACTAATTCAGCAATCCAGCGATGGCCTGGCTGACTTAGTATGGCAGGAGTGCCGTGACTATAGTATCTGGTTCTTGTTGTATCCACTTACATGAGGTCAGAAAGATAATGTAGCAGGGTCCGAAAAAACCACAAGTCTAACGCGTTTCGTCACAGTAGCATGTGACTTTATCAGCCTCTAATACAGGGCTTATGTCCTTTGGGAAATGAAGCCAATGTGTAAAAATACACCATTCCCTCTGCCTAGGGACAGCCAGCCATGTTCTGATAGCACTAGGGGTATTCCAGTATTAGAGCACCTTATGCAATACCACTGTAGTTGTGCCCATTATGAAATGCCTCCTGTCTTAGAGCCCCTTATGCAGTGTCCCCAGTAATGCCCCTTATGCAATGCCCCCTGAATTAGAGCCACTTATGGAGTGCCCCCAGTAGTGTCCATTATGTAGTGCCCCTTAAGCAGTGCACCCAATAATGCCCCTTATGCAGAGCCCCCAGTAGTGTCCCTTATTCAATGCCACATGTATTAGAAAACCTTACGCAGTATCACCGGTAGTGCCCATTATGCAGTGCCCACAGTAATGCCCCTTATGCAGTTCCCACAGTAGTGCCCTCTATGCAATGCCCCCCTGTATTAGAGACCCTCATGCAGTGCCCCCAGTAGTTCCCATTATGCAGTGCCCCCAGTAATATCCCTTATGCTGTGCCCACTCCCAGTATAGAACAGGCCCCACTCCCATGAGCAGCACTTACCTCTCTTCATGCTGGCCGCTGGGCACCGCTCCCGCTTAGATGCTGCTGCTGACTGGATCTATCTAGATCCAGCAGTGCAAGCTCCTCTCTGTTATGTTCTTGGTTGTTTGTGGACAAGGGGTGGTAGCAGGAGTGATCACAGAAGCGGGTTTGAATATAAAACTAGGTTTTTTAATAGGTGCTTGAGTAGACATAAAATATGGCAGTAAATAAAAGTCCAGGTAAATATAAACGTGCACTAGAGTTCTGTGGTGGTAGTAATGGGTTAATGTCCAAGTAGAAACAATTAGAACTGTCCACGTGTGCAGGTAGTGAGACTGGAATAATCAACCAGGTATGCAGGTAGTGATGCAGGAAAATAATAAGCCAGGTATGCAGGTAGTGAACTAAGGCAAATGAGCAGGATGTCAGCTGGCTCAGGCATTCAGGTATGGGCAAGGGTGGTGGAGGTAGCAGGGTAGTCCAGCGGAAGCTAGGAGCTGACAGGCAGACAGCGAATTACACAGGAACAGGATAAGCACAGAGAACTCCCTCAGCTAGGCTGAGATACACATTGCACTGGCAAAGAAGGAAGGCACTGACCCTTCCTAAATACCACATGCCGTGCTGTTACTGGCCGGAGGGAACATGTGACTCACCGGGATTGGCCAGCTGCATCACATGGCCAGAAGACAAAATGGCGGTGCCCATGCCAAACGGAACAGAGACACTGCCAGGCCTTACCATCGCAGAGTGACAACAGGCCCACACAACAACGCGCACAGCCAAAGCCCCCCGCCAGACACCAGCTCCGCCACCAGACAGCCCGCGCCACAATGACCTCACAGGTAACACCCGCCTAGCGCCATGCTGAAATACCCTGGCCGTGACACTCTCATTGCGGGTGATGTCATGTCACCCGCGACCCCGCAAACTGATCACTGGGAATTCTGGCCTCTGAAGGGATCATGGGAGTGCTTTGATTGGTCAGGGGAAGGCAGCTCCCACACTCTGACCAATCTGAGTGTTCCCATTTGTTTCAATGACAGAGTACCATAGTGACCTGTCATTTCTGATAAACGACCTATTGAAGTGGAATTGTGCATAACTCACTGGCAGGCAGTTGCGTCCCTACCTGTTCTGACACCTGGTACGGTTAAGGATGGGCTGCCTTGTAGAGCTCACGGCTAACCAGTGCACCGGCAAAAAAAGGGACATGTCTTCGCAGGTGGGGGCATGGCCTCACAGCCCGAACCCCCATTTTTGTCACTCCAGGGGTGCAAGAGATGTGGACTGCCCCCCCGGGGACAGTTTGTTTTGCAGTGTCAGCTCCCTCACTGTGTCAGGAGCCGAGTGCTGCACATAATGCTACAGTACAGCACCCGGCTCCTGTTACTGAGGAGGAGTCGGCACTTTGGTGTCACACCTCGGTGGGTGACACTCAGGTGCAGTCCGCACCCCCTTTGTGACACCACTGCTGGCAGGATCCAAATAGTAAGCTTTTACATGCCGCAACATGGATATAAATGTCATTGCGATCCGGCTGCAATTTTTGGCAAAGTAAAATTCACAAAAAATATTAAACTATTACATTCCTTTCCCATGTCTTTTCCAGAAGTACACAGTAAAATGCCTTCAATAAATGAAGCAATCTCACATCTGTTAGGTTTGTAGCAGAAATTATGAGGTGTGTTTACAGTAAATATTACAGTATTTATTGGTATAATAAATGTAGCATAAACAATTAAATCCAGAATGTCACTATACAGAATAGATAAACAGAACTTCTGATGTAGGCAAGTACAGTATGAACAAAATATATATGCAGAATATTAAATGCAGAATGTCACTTGCAGAGCATACTGTAAGGCAGATTCCTTATATGAATGTCCCATTACAATGCAGAAATACATTAGGCAGACATGGTAAAGAAAGAGACACAATATAATATCAGCATAAACAGAGTCCAGGTACATCTAATGACTGAGATGGGCCATACATGCCTATCCTCCAGGAATTTGCGGGAGGCTTCCAATTTTTTGGGTAACCCCCCGTACCCCAGGAAGTGTAGGTATTTCACTCGCATTTTGGAATGGGGAGCATTTTTGGGCCAAACGCGGGTCTCAGTGTAGGGGGTGAAGCTTAATGACGCTATTCTGCATGAATTGCGTCATTTGGCCCCACTCCTTATTTAAATTCGAGCCAATCGTGGCAATTTACTGCAAGGGTGGGGGTTAATTATGCAAATCATCAGGCCCCACCCCCCATCGCCACTTTCCTGCTTCTCTTGCCCAGGCTTCTCCCGGGAAGAAAAAGAAAAAGTAGGCAAGTATGAGATGGCCCAGAGCCACTCTGTGAATGCGACAAGAGTCCCCAAGCTAAGTCTAGTACAGTTCTTATCACTCTAGGTGGATGTTGGTGAGTGCAGATGGTGATCACAATGCAGACCAGACTGGATGTGGATTAGCTGAATACCTGAAGTACCAAATGATACAGTATACCACCAGATATCAGCCAATGGGTAAATAAACATGAAGGGAAATAGCTCTACAGATGAAACAATATCAACTCAGCCAGAAATGGACTCTGAGGGGTAAATTTACTTAAGTACAGTGCAGGTTTTTAGAAGTGGTGATGTTGCCAATAGCAACCAATCAGATTCTAGCTGTTACCTTCTAGAAAGTGCTAGATAATTATGTAAAATCTGATTGGTTGCTATGGGCAACATCTCAAGTTCTAAAAACCTGCACTTTAGTAAATATAACCCTGAGCACCTGAAAACCAAACTGGGAACAGGGCCAGGAGCCAGTCCAGAGTCCAAACTTAGCAACTCTATCAAAATACTGAACTAGGGCAAACAGCACAGGAATCACAGAAATAGCATTAGAAGACTGTAAGTCTGTACCAAAGCATATAGTACATGTATCAGCTATCACTGGCAAAGGTGGATTGTCAGGACAGAGCTTAAATACCAGACACAGCCAAAGAACACTACTATGTGACCACACCTGCATAGCAGCTTAACTTATATAAAATCAAGCTTTTACATGTAAGGAAATACCATAGCAGAAACTGACACTCTTACATTTGCAGGCAGCAAACCTGTATAGAAACTCAGTGATTAAAAACACACACATGGGAGGTCAGTGACTGACACTGACGAAAAGGCAGAATCCAAACAGTGCCCCTTCCCCCTTCAGGAAGAGTTAAAGAACCCAGAAAATATAACTCAGAACTAAAGCCTAGTATATCCCTCAACTACTTAACTCCAACATACCCCGAACCTGACCCCAGGTTTCTTGGCACCCTAGACAGAGCTTCAGCCTAGTGCCCCCCCCAATCCCTTCCCTCCCCTCCCCAATCTGTGGTTGTAACTGTCACACTCACATGTACACTCCGTCCCAGTGGTCCGATAATATTCTCAGCCGTCAGCCTGATACTTCACTCCTCACCTTCTGCAAAGGAATGGAAGGAGAGAGAGCTGGGGGCAGCATTCTGGTATGCACAATAGCACGTCAGTGCTGAGGTGAGCCTGACAACCTAGGAGGCCATGGCAGAGAGTGAGACCTGCTTGCACTGTTAGCACTGGTCATGGGGTAACTGTGATGGATCACATTGGTGTCAGGGCAGATAGTCACAACTGCGGCTGATTAGACATGCAGCCACCACCAGCCAGAGTTTGATTAAGGCAGGGGTCTTCAACCTTTGAGACAGTGGGGGCCACAATAAAAATATTCAACGAAGGCCGCTAAGCTATACTGCAGTATTTATACTCTGCCACCTTCTCAAACAATTATGTTCCATAACTGCCCCTTCCTACAATTTTAATTAGGTCCCAGAATGGCCTTCTTCTCCCACAATTATACTTATGCCCTTAACTGTCCCTCCTATGTCAGATAGTTGCCCCATCCTCAAATAATTATGTACCATAAGTGCCCCCAGTAGTGCCCCTTATACAGTGGCCCCAGTAGTGGTTCACCTATGTAGTGGCCCCCACTATGCAGTGCCCCTAGTAGTGGTCCCCTCTATGCAGTGCCCCCAGTAGGTTTCCCCCTATGCAGTGCCCCCAGTAGTGGTCCCTCCTATGCAGTGCCCCCAGTAGTAGTCCCCCCTATGCAGTACCCCTTATACAGTACACCCATTAGTGGTTACCCCTATGCAAGGAAGGCTGGCAGGACTAGTGGGTGAAGCACAGGGCAGAGAAGGCTGGCTGGACTGAGGGGGTAAGGGACAGGGAAGCCTAGCAGAACTAGGAGGGAGACAGGAAAGGCTTGCTGGACTAGGGGGAAAAGCACAGGGTAGGGAAGAATGGTTGGAATGGGGGGGGGCAGATTAGGGATGACTGGCTGGATGGGGGGAAGAACAGGGCTATGTCAGGGAATATGAAGTTAGTAGTGACTGTAGTGTACCTGTTTTAGAATTTCTTCAGCTGGCTCAGCGCAGGCAGAATTTCAAATATCGAGAGAGCAGAGAGAGATGGAGGGCCCAGGTGGCTCTGGCAGTAGTGCTGCTGTGGTGACATTTCAAATATGACGTTCTATGACCCCGGCCATCAGCCATTCCTAACTTGCGGAACAGCAGCCAATCAGGAACGGCCATTCCCATTTGGCTGCTGGTCAGCCAGCCAATCTCAGCTTGCAGACCGGCAGCCAATCAGGAGACGCTGCTCCAGATTGGCTGCCGGTCTGCGAGCTCTGGCTGGCTCGTGGCCAACATTGTATATAAATTCTACCTGTCTGCCGGTGCACCCGGGCCTCCCTCTCTTTCCGCTCTCTCTGGGCTCAGGACTCGAGGCCCGGCAGTCCCCCCCCTGATGGTGGCCCAGGTCCCCCCTATGCAGTGCCCCTAATATAGTGCCCCCAGTGGTAGTCCCCTTATGTGGAGTCGGTATGAAATACCGCTGGCGGTTTGATTCTTGGCAGCAGCAGCCCGACACTGGAACAGATCCTGGCAGCGGCAGCCCGACAGCACTGGAAATCCAGATCGTCCCTAGGTAAGTATTAACTAACCTAACGTACCTCCCTAACCCTAACCATCCCTTAGGGGTGCCTAACCATAACCTCCCCCCCAAGTGCCTAACCCTAATCCCCCCCTCTAAGTGCCTAAACCTAACCCCCCCCTTCCCCGCTGCCTAAACCTGTCCCCCGGGGGGAGCCTAACCCTAACCCTCCCTCTAGCCTAACCCTAACCTCCCGGGGGGCTGCCTAACCCTAAGTCCCCCCCGGGAGCCCTAAACCTCACCCTCCCCCCCGCGGCTGTCCGCTCGCGGCACCAGGCATCCCTTCTATTGGAATGCCTGGTGCCGGTCTCCTGGCATCGGTGAAATGAGCGGCATCTACATCTAGATGCCAGGCATTTCATCCTCGCCGGGGCATGACAGTCGGGAAGCTGGCTGTCGGTATAATGTCAGCTGGCTTCCCGATTGCATCCCCCCTATGTAGTCCCCCCACCCCTATGCAGTGCCCCTTACATATATAGGATAAAGACACTATGCAGTGCCCTTACAAATATAAGACAAAGACACACAAAAAAAACCACTTACCTGAATCCCCATGCCTGCCATTGTCCTCCCCTCTGATCCTCCCGGCCCACTCTGCACTATGGGAGAGATGTCATGACGTCTCTACCATCACCCACTGTGGGAGTCGGAAGGTGGAGCTAATGAGTGAGCTCCAGCCCGGCTCCAGTCGTGATTGCAGCAGCCAATGAGAGTCTGTCATTGGTTGCCAAATCAAACACACCGCCAGCGGCGGTATTTGTTTCTGTGTAGTGTGAACCGTACTACACTAAACATAGGTGGGCCATGGGGAACAGCTCCACAGGCCATCTGTTGCTCGCTGGCCATGAGTTAAAGACCCCTGTAGTAAGGCTTTGGGGGTCCCAGGGCACTTAAGACTTGGGGGCCCTAAAGAGCATAATTTGGGACATGGGGATAGTGTGGGGGACACTGGGAGGGATCCTAAAGGATCCCTTTTGGAGAGTTACTGTATTTGGAAAGAAGCCCATAGGCCTCTATAGCAATGCCATCTATAGAAGCTTGATACATGGGGAATGTGGTTAAACAACCGAAAACAGCAGTTTTCGGAGTTTTTATCACATTTGCCATTAGTACATCCCCCCCTAAGTCACATACATATACATACATACAGTGATATGATCGTGACAAAGCATCTGCATTGGCCAGCTGGCTTCCTGGCCTGTGTTCTACTGCAAGCTTGAAATTTTGTAATGCCAAGAACCACCTTGTTATTAAGCTGTGGCTTTATTAAACCTCTGCCAAAGGTGTAACCAAGATACTTTACTTCTTCCATCCCTAGGCAACATTTCTCTGGGTTGGCTGTCAATCCTGCCCTATAGATGGAGTCCAATACTGCTTGTACTCTGGGCAAATGAGACTGCCAATCAGGACTATGAATGACTACATCACCTAGACAAGCAGCAGGGGTCTTAGAATTCTGTCCATCATCCTTTGGAAGGTAGCTAGTGCCCCACGTAATCCAAAGGGCAACATCTTGTATTGGAACAACCCTTCTGGCGTCGGAAAAGCTGTCTTTTCTTTGGCATTCTCAGTTAACAGCACTTGCCAATACTCTTTGGCCAAGTCTAGAGTGGTTAAATACCTGGCTGTTCCTAGCCTTTCAATTAGCTCATCCACCCTTGGCAGAACTTTGACACACTGTTCAATTTTCGAAAATTGTTGCTGAAACTTACACTCCTGTCAGGCTTTGGAATAAGCACAATGGGACTTGACCACTCACTATGCGATTTTTCAATTGCACCCAGTTCCAACATTTTTTTAATTTCTGTAGACACTGATTCTCTTTGGGCTTCTGGTAACCTATAGGGCTATAGGTTAATCTTAACCCCTGGGTCAGTGATTATGTCATGTTTAATGACTGTGGTTATGCCCGGTACATCTGTGAACAAAACCCTATTTTTGATAAGAAATTCCTTAACTTCCTGCTATTGAATGGTCAACAGGGTTTTAGCTATTGTCACTTCAGGAACCAAAGGCCCTAAGCTTACTGGAGGGGTCGGGATGGCTGACAGAGTTGCTCTATCCTTCCAAGGTTTGATAAGATTTACATGGTATAACTGTTCTGGCTTTCTTTTCCTAGGCTCAATGACAGTTTTATAGGGAATGGACTGCCCCTCCCATGTCTCTTAGGCAATGTCAAGTAATCCCCTTGGATGTCTCCCATACAAAAAATCCTGGCATACTGCCATGTGAGGACATGACAATGGATTATCAGGGTCTATGGATTTACCAACAATCATCTTTACATTTTCCCTGGCTTTTACCGGAGTAGGGTCATTTAACTGCTCCACTGCAAAGATCTCTTTTCTGACCTCAAGATCAGACAGACGATCAACTGGCTTAACAACACTTCCCACCTCAGTATTCTCTGGTTCACCAATCATGCCAGAAAAAGGGAACTTCTCAAACTCGGAAGAAACTTCCCCTGTTGCTGGATCAGCAACCTTCTCAAATGGGTCGGGGTTATTTACTTCAGTAACAAATCGGCTTTCCCACAACTTCCAGAAGTGAGCAAAGTCTCTCCCCACAATTATATCATACCTCAAGCCATGCACCAAACCTACAGATATTATAACGGAACCACACTGTGTTTCTATGTTCACTTCCGCAGTAACATAATACAGAGTATCCCCATGTATGCAGGTCACACCAACAGTTCTTCCCTTGCGCTTTAAGGGGTTCACCAATTCAGCTTTCATAAGTGTAACCTGGCTGCCAGATCTAACAGAGCCGCTACTTGATTGCCTTCTACAGTAACCTTACACATTTGCTTATCTGTCTCAGCCTGTCGGTAAGCAGTACAGGCAAGTTGTGCAAAGAAAGACATTCTGCAACGGACATAAGCAGTATCACATTGCATAGGCTCAGAGGTGAGTGGACAATTAGCAGCAATATGGCCCAATTCACTACATCAAAAACATTGTATCATATTATTATCAAGTCTCTTATGGGGTTAGAACTTTCCTGGCCTGATTGGCCTATCCTCGGGTTCCAAACCCACAATCCTAAGTTCATTCCACCGTCCATCACCCTTCTCCCCTGGAACAGTCTTACTAGTAGTCATGGAAGATCGCCGTTGTGGAATCGGGGCCTGGTGGGACACACTCAACAGTTCCTCAGCCACCACATACCTCTCCACCAGTTCGACTAACTGGTCTGCGGACTTAGGGTCTGCATGGCTCACCCACTTGCGCAGAGATGCAGATAGTGATCGCAGATACTGGTCCATCACGACTCTTTCCACGATCTGCGGTCCTGTCAGCGTCTCGTGCTGTAGCCATTTTGTGGTTAGATGGATGAGGTCATGCATCTGTGAGCGTGGAGGCTTTCCATTTGGAACTCCCAGAGGTGGACTCGTTGGGCCCAAACAAATGAGGTGACTCCCAAGCGAGTTAGGATCTCCTGTTTTAGCTCTGCATAGTCCTTTGCATCAGCCAGGCACAAGTCATAGTAGGCCTTTTGTGGTTCTCCAGACATGAAGGGTGCCACAAGACTTGCCCACTGTTCCTTGGGCCAACTCTCCCTTTCTGCGGTTCTCTCAAAGGCCGTAAGAAACGCTTCCACATCATCACTCTTGGTCATCTTTTGCAGAAAGTGACTGGTCCGTATGGAGCGAATGCTGTGGAAGCATCTCCAGACTGGACTACTAGCTGTTGTACCACATCTTTTAAGGCCTTAACAATGTCCTCCATGTTGTGTTTAGGTGTAGATTGGAAGTGGAATCTTGCTTCTCTAAGCATCTACCAATGCCACCTTCTTGGACTTCACAGAACACGAGTTGATATTCAACACAACAAATGGGTGTCTGACACTTTAAATTTTAAATGTAAAACTTTTCCTCTTGCTGCAATTTCCAGTGTGCATTTCCCGCATTCTACACCAATTGTGATATGATCGGGGTAGGGGTCCCTCTCCTGGGCAGCCAGGAAACAGCACTCCAGTTGTGGGTTTTCGTGCAAGCTGGTCTGCACCAGTTTTCACTGTGCAACTCCAATAGTCAAATAAACCAAACATAAAATAAATCCTAGCCCAGCTGGGCACTGACCTGACAGGTAATTTCTTCTCTACAAGTGGCAAGGCCTACAGCCTCACCACAAACACAGCACTTTCAAAAGGTCCCAGTGTCTCTGAACAACACCTCAGTGTCTGTTCTCCCCAGGGTGTGTGAGACACTGCATCTAAACTCTTACATAGCTATATTGAGCCACTTCCAAGTGTAATCCCTAATTATCCTGCTCTCAGGCTGAAAGGCCTAACACTTGAAATGGCCCTGTGAATGGAGCTCTCCCTTCTCTCTCACATCCACACCCCCAGGACCCATTCTCCGGCTTTTACCAAAAGCCGACACTCAGATCTGTTTGTAAAACAGACTCTTCCTGGGGGTTAAAATACATATTACAGGAATCTGGTACACATATACATGCCATCCCTAACTTCTCCAGTGCTTCTATCACAATACATACATACATACATACATACATACATACAGTCACACATATATACAAATACATAGTTACACACATGCACACATACTGTAACTACAGTAACACACATACATAGTCACATACATACAGTTAAGGGTCCAATCCATTAGACGATTTTTTTGTGAAAGACCAGAGACCAAAGACGTTTCCTGCCAACAAAAAAGTCCTTCATGCAAATGTCTTTCACAAACAGTCTTTCATGCAAATGTCTTTCACAAACATGATAGACTTTTGCGAACAATTTCTTTATAGACCAAGTACGACATTTTTAATGAGTGCAGTGAATATTCATTAAACAAGTCGTTTGCCATTCACCGTTGGCCGTTCACTGCATATCCATTGAACGACACTTTCTAAAGTTGTTCAGCAATATACAGAAATTGACCAGCATGTTCGAATGGCAAAAGACTCTGACAGTTGTTCATGGGAGTGCGTGTCGCAGGACGTTTGTAGCTTATCCATTACTTGACTTTTTACACGATCTGACCAAAACCTCCTGGTTTTGGTCAGATTGTTCACAAAGTCATGTAATGGATAGGCCCCTTTACATGCATACATACAGACACTTATTTACACAGTCACACACTAAAGGCGGGTATCCACTTATAGATATACAAACGAGAGCCCGATTATGACATTGCTGTCGTGCTCTCGTTTGCACATCTAGTGATGTGCCTAGACTGAACGTTCACTTGTTCAGTCCAGGCACATCCCTCATCCCCGCATATGGTGAACCTGAAGAGATCGTCAGGTTGACCAGCATGTACGGGCGATGTCGGATGTCGTAAGCGACCAGCGGACACACGCATCGCTGGTCGCTTCCGACCAAAACATGCCCAATGTATGCACGATGCATGCGCGATTTGCAATCGATTACACAATAAAGACATCGTTATCGTGAAATCGCTTGGTTAAATCGCTAAGTGGTTACCCCCCTTTATACACAAATACATACAGTCACACACTAATACACACACATTCATAGTCACACACTAATACACTCCAAAGGTTTGCTTCTTAAACTGCATCCTCTAATGATGTTAACCAAAAATAGAAAATAAAAAACATAAATAGTGTAATACTAATATAGTTCTTCGCCATCAATGTGCAAGAATAAATGTTTTAGATGTTCAAAGCAAGTCTCCAAAAAAACTTCCAGATGACAGTGTGCTCCACTAGCAGACCAAAAAAAAATCACCCAACTGAGTGAAAGAAGAATCACATTAATGGGATGTTACATCAATGCTTACATGAATACTGCAGGTGATCAGAAAGATAAAGGTTTCTTTTTCCTTTCAACACCACCTCATGGGGAAGATATTTCAATCCAGCAATAAAAAATATAAAAACTCATAGTGCAGTATGGCAATAAAACTTTTATAAAAATTAAAACACACATACTGTAGGGGACTATGGGCTCGATTCAGATCTGCTTGCTAGATGCGTATGCTCGCGGGTATGCAAATCTGGCTAACCAACAGCAGGGCAGGTGATCACATGGCAAGGCATAAGCACGCCCACTATGTCTTTGCGTGCAATCGCTCTGTGTATGCAGATGCCCACCAGCCTGTCTTAAGATGCCCACTTGAGCACGTAATTTCCAGGATGTGTATGCAACCATCGGGTACCATTGGAAGTGAATGCAGCACTTGTGGTTGACCATACCCTACCGCAAGCACTGCGTGCACTTCAGTGTAAGATTCAGCCAGGTGATGTGTACTATGACGCTGCGTCTTAATTATGCACTCCTCTGGAATGGCGTTGAGATGCTCAGGCATGCCTGCGTTCGCACCTCCACTCCCTCGTTTTCATAGACCAACCCCTGTCACCACCCACAAATGGCTCACTTGGCTGAGCAGTCTATGCGCAGTGAGCGAACAGTTCCCGATTGCTCAGACTGGTTCACACACGCGCACTGTGATGCGTACGCATGCGCACAATGAAAACCTTGCCAGTCTGCGTGTGAACTCTTCTTAGCGAGCGGGTCTGAATCGTGCCCTATGTTCTGTACCAGGTAGTTTGGAAAACATGTCATGTTACACTCTCCAGGCAGAAAGATGGTGCCCAGGTATTCCTAACACTGGAAAGAATGGACTTCAGGATACTGTGTATTACCACCCATCACTCTTCCAATTCTCCATTTCAATGCTCTTGGGCTCCACCGTTTCAATGCTCATGGGCATCTTTTTCAAGGTTAGAGACATAATAATTCATCCTGTGGACAAAGGGGGAGCCATAGCCGTACAAAATCTCTGTAATTCTAAATTAGAGATTGAAAATCAATGAAGAGATACTGAGACATATCAGTGTTTACATAAACACAGCTATGTACAAAAGAAAACTAGATGTCATATTACAAACAGCTAAAGAACGTGAGCTTATTATGCATAAGGTATGGAAGGCACGCAGGCAGTTTTGCAATTGCAAACCTTACAATAATGCAAATGCAGCAGCAGGAGGTGTATGACACTCCCTGCTGCATTTGCGATCCCAGCACTGTGACGGCAGTCGCAGGCAAGGATCACGATCGCAGCCATTGGTGATTGATGGGAAATGCACCGGGCCTCTGGCCAGCTGAGTAGGCCTCAGCTTTCTCAGGCTGGCCGGCTTGCAAGCCCGGGACACTGCATTGATCAATGCAGATCCTGGGCTAGCCACTCCCTGAAAACAGGGCATACATGCCCCCATTTCCAGCCCCGCCTCCGCACCACTCCATAAATGCCACTGCCTGCCAATCAGACAGAGGCATTCAAGGTTTTGCATGCAACTATGCAGGATCCATTCTGCCCAGAATGGTCCTGCGCATGTGCAGATTGTCGATAATCGTGAGTCTCCCGAGTGGTACCTATACTATATACAATGCCAAAAATTCATAAAAATCTGAAACATCCACCTGGGAGACCAATAATTTTTGCAAGTATATTCAGGGCCGGCAACAGAAATCTTGGGGCCTGGTACACTGATGTCTCTGGGGGCCCCAGCTTCTCACCATCACCCCAATCCTGCACATCCCTCCCCTGCATGTGTGATATGTGAATCATGACAATGTTAACTGAAAGATATACCAGCCTTTACATAAAGTAAAAAAACATACACTATGACTTACCATATGGTCTCTCTGTCATTGAAGATGCAGACTGTAGTTCTTATCTGCCGTCTCTTGCAAGGTCTTCCTTATAACAGTGATGTGGATGCCTCAGCAATCCACAGTCCTCAGCCCCTCATCACAATCATCAGTTCAGAAGCCCTCCATCATCTTCTTCCATCCCAGCCCCATCACCTTCCTCTGCCCCAGCCCGTGTGACCTTCTGCCCCCAACTCCCATCACCTTCCTATACCCCCAGCCTTTCACCTCATGTCTCCAGCACATTCTTCTGCCCCCAGCCTGTGTCACCTTCTGCCCCCAACACTTTCTTATGCCCCAGCACCTTCTTCTACCCCAGCCCCTTCCTCTGTCCCCAGCCCCCATCACCTTCCTCTGCCCCTCTGCCCCCAGCACCTTCTTATGCAACCAGCCCCTTCCTCTGTCCCCAGCTACCTTCAACTTCTTCCCCAGCACCCATTCTGTTCTTCTGCCCACCATTCCTGTTCCTCTAACATCCCCTATCCCCTCCAAAATGCAGCCTGCCTGATGGGAAGAGATGCACGGCGATGTGACCTATGATGTCACACCGCCGTGTTGCTCATAAGGTCAGATGCACGGCAGTCAGCAGGTCCTAGCCCAGGCTGCGGCTGCACCACGGGGAGAAGCCCAGCGCTACCTGGGCCAGGCTACAAGGAATAGAGCAGGGGCTGGGCAGAGGCGGCTGTGGGTCCCAGCAGCCGGGGCCCGCCAGCTTGAACAGTGAGTCCGTGGCCCTGTTAAGTGCCTGGCCAGTCCTTGGGGCCCCTCTGGACCCGGGGCCTGGTACAGGTGTACCCCTAGTCCCCCCTGTCACCGGGCCTGAGTATATTCCCTATATCACAGTTTCTCAAACTCGGTCCTCCCGACCCCACACAGTGCATGTTTTCCAGGTCTCTTCACAGAATCAAAAGTGAAATAATTATAACCACCTGTGGATCTTTTAAAATGTGTGAAATGAGTAATGATTAATGAATACACCTGTGCACCTGCTGGGTGACCTGGAAAACGTGACCTGTGTGGTGTCCTGAGGACCGAGTTTGAGAACATCTGCCCTATATCAATCAGTATCCAAATTCTTGGATATGATGTTACAACTGTTTGCCACTAAACAAGCCATGTTTCTTAAGGATACAACAAATTTCCTGCTTCTTTTAAATAACATTGGACAAGTTCCTGAAGGCAGTCTGCTCTGTGTGATGGATGTCTGCAGCCTCTACACCATTATCCCACATAGAGCTGGGCTGAGTACAGTAAGACAATTCCTGAAATCACATAATATGCAAGACAACTTTTTATACACCTGTTAGAACTGAGATTAACTAAAACTATTACCTATATAATGGAGCTTTCTATATCCAGAAAGCAGGATGTGCAATGGGGTCCGATGTGGCCCCATTGTGCGCAAACATTTTTATATTTCAGTGAACATTTAACCATTTCTGGGTAACTGAAAATCATTTAACACATAGATACATAGATAACCTATTCATGCTCTTGATTTCCGTGTCACTTGATTAGTATGTGAATTTTATAGGTAAATTCACATAGGTGATTCACCTATAAAATTCACATACCAATCAAGTGACAAGGAAATCAGTTATCTGGATGGACACATAACCTTTAAGAATGAAAGTTTAGAAGCAGTGGGTGCTTGAAATCCCAGATTTGTTAAAACCAACAATTAATAATACCAAGATTGTATTTCTTTGGAAAAGCGAGTTCAATACAGCTAACCCTGTCATTCAAAGGACAACAAAAGCCTTACGGCCAATGGTCTCCATGGACAAAAAACTTAAATGTTTTAAAAATAAAAGACCCATGCTTTGTTTCACTAGGGGTAGAAATCTAAGAGATATGTCAGTTCGCACAGACAATAACAACCTTTACCACAGCCTCCAGATATTAATATCTACGAAAAACTGCCTGAATGCTACAAGTGCCATAACTGCACGACATGCAGGTACATGGAGGTAGACACCTGCTTTAAGCATCCACATTATGGAAATATTTACAAGATCTGCCACGTGTTCACTTGTAACACTTTCTACGTGGTATACATGATAATTTTCCCATGTGGTGGTGTTACTATATTTTTCAATATGCTATTAGAGCTGCTAAATAAGGAAAACCTACTGAACAGCTGGTGGCCAGACATTTTCGAGAATTTGTCTTTGCTTAGACACAAAATCATAGATTATAAAAACCAATCATTACGAGGTGGTGTTAGAGCAAGCCATTTGCTTTTATTAGATACTAAATGGATTTATGAGCTCAACACGACTATACCACATAGGCTCAATGACAAGATTTCTTGGAACATTTTTCTATAATGCTTTATTGTTTTCAGTATTGTCCATGATTTGTTTAACACATTAGACTAAGTTTTAACTTGGTTTTTGTCACCTAAAACTGTGTCTATATTTACCCCTACATCCATAGCATGTTTATTCCCTATGTATCCTTACCAGGAGGTAAAATTGCTAAGGTTCAATTTGGTACTCAGTTTTATGAATTTATAAAATCAACTGAAATCGAAATTAAATTGAACTGCAAAATCCCTTTGCAAATCTCTCATTTACTAATATTCGATTTTGCATTCGCTTTTCAAATCGAATTCGATTTTGGTCGATTTTAAGAAGGGATTTGGTGTTCAGTTTATGAAAACCCTTCCACAATCGGACCTCAAATTATAGACAAGTTAGGAGACTAACTTCAGTCTTAGCTCAAATTAATAGCAACTTAGTGAGTACAGCTATAGAAATCCAAACCAAAGTGACAATAGTAACCAGGCATTGCAAACAAATGCTATTAATTAGCTAACTGATGCGATAACAACAATAGGCACACAAATCTTGTCAAGATTACCTATACAAACAGGGTTAGCTTTGGATAGCAGTACACCAACTGCAAGCACAACACCACCCACACTACCAAGACAGTGCCTCCAAACATGTGGTGGGCTAAACAGCAGACCAGCAGATCAACCACCCCCTGCACCATATCCTCCAAGGAAAAATAAGTTAAGTTGTTATTTCTGTTTATAGATTTCTGACATATTGTATTCTTGCATTGTTTAGTTTTGTAAACATTTGTCTATTTAAACACTTATTCTCTAAAAAAGGTTACGTTTATTTTGCAGGCCATGTGGGATAAAAATATTTGGTAATAAAAAAGTTATTTACAGCCACATTTTTTTTAAAAGACCATGAAATAAGATTTGCATGTTTGAAGGTGTACAGTTTGAAATCCATTATATTTTGTTTCCCTAACCATACAAAACTAATGTTTGTGGTTTTGTTTACATAAACATATAATTTTATAGTGGTCATTTTTGGCACATACAAAATTAGACAATTGCAAATACTTATCTTTTTACACTGATTTATACATGAACAGCTAACTGAATAATATAAATTTGTGGTATTTAATTCACAAAAACAAATACTTACATCTGAAATAGTTGTCAATAAGTGTAACCCTAATATGCCTTCCACTTTCTGTGCTCATATGGTCAGTTGTTGGTAACAAAATCTCTGCCTGCTCACCGTCTATTGCATAATCTTGGGGGAATGGTTGATTTAATGCAAGATTATGCAATAGACAGCAGCAGAGCACAATATCGGACACTTTTGCTGGATGATATAATACTATGCCTCCCAATTAATCAATACATCTGAACCTTGTTTTTAATAGTCCAAAGGTGCATTCTATCACAGATCGGGTGACTATATGTGCCTCATTATATTTATGCTCAGCAGGAGTTTGTCAGATCTGATAATGAATCAGAAGCCAAGAGTAATAGCCATAGCTTAAATCACCTGTTGCATCAAAATATTGAATTTTTTTAGTACAATATAATAATATGTGGTATTAGTTGCTTAATTAACACATACAGGTAACTTACCTAACCACCATCCCTCAGGCATTTGAGCAGTCATATTCCTACAACCAGACTGCCCCACATGCTTTTGGGAACTTTTAAAGGCATTACAATCAATTTCCAGCCAATAGAATGGTGTTTAGAAGTTCAAATTGACTGTCCCTCATTATTCTATTCATTTGGATATTTGAAGTTCGATTTTGAGTTCGATTTACGTTCCATTTGCAAGTCGAATGTTAGTAAATGAATGGATCCTATATTCGACTATGGGAAAACATTGATGTATTGCCAATATTCGATTTTGAATGAAATTCAGTGTTCTGTTAAATTTGACATTCAATTTTGCCTTTAGTAAATCTCCAATATCAAAATCGAATAGAAATCGGACCCAAATCGCAATGGCAAATTGAACTGAATTCAAAATCAAACTTTAGTAAATATACCCCCAGGAATATAATTTACAGTAGATCAATTAACATGTATCCTCTGCTTTTATGTGAGTCTCTGATTTAAAAGTTACATTGTGTTTAGCAACATTTACAGTGTCTATTATGAGGAAATGCCACAATTTTCAAAAAAAATTTTTATTCACTTTTTTTTACATTTGTTATTATAATTGACAGACTCACCTGCGCACCAGGATACTTCTGGGGGTAAATTTACTAAGGTTCAATTTAGTATTCATTTATATGAATCTATAAAATCGACTGAAATCAAATTGAAATTGAACTGGAAAATCTCTTAGCAAATCCCTCATTTACTACTATTCTATTTTGCATTCGATTTTCAAATCAATTTCGATTTTGGTTGATTTTAAGAATGGATTTGATATTCAATTTTGCATTCTCATGTACAAATTGAACACCAAATCCCACTAAAAAATTTACTTCAGTTCTATTTGACACAGATGCATGCATACATCAGTGAGATGCATGCATATATCTTAGTGTAAAAAGCTTGGTAAGTGTTAATTAAGAAAAATTGATGTGGGATCCCCCTTAAAAGCACAACCAGCCCCAAACTTTTCATAGCCAGTCCTGGCTGTGTAAATACAGGGGAAAAAATGCGTAGGGTTTCCCTGTACTTAATGCAACCAGTACCAGTCTCTGAGCTAGTCCTGGTTCTGGAAATACTGGGGAAAAATGCATAGGGTTCCCCTGTAATTTTCATAACCAGCACCTGGCTATTTCTAGAGTGGGAGTAATGCCACAGCCAGGGAAACCCTTTCACCGGTTCCCCTGGACAAAGCATTACCCCTTGACCGCTAGTCAGCCCAGGCCAGGGATCCCTGGGGAGTTGGGGACCCCCCCAATAAAGGGTCCCCCTCTTCAGGGCACCAGAGGCCTGGGCTGATAACCCGGGGCAATCCCCAGCACTCCTGGGTGGTGGGTACTGGGCTGATTGTGTAAAATGTGTGTAATAAAAGAAGTGAAAATATTGCCTTTAACAGTATAACTGCAGATCCCAGCAAGCCTCTCCTGCATGCTGGTACTTGGATAACCACAACCATAAAGACAGTAAAGCATCCTGAGACCATTCATGTGTGGGGTTGCGTCTCAGCCAAGGGAGTGTGATCACTCACAATTTTGTCATCCTTCAAGAGCAACTTCTCCCAAACATCCAAGAACAGTTTGGTGATGAACAATGCCTTTTCAAGCATAATGGAACACCTTGCCATAAGGCAAAAGTGATAACTAAGTGGCTCGGGGAATAAAACATCTAAATTTTGGGTCCATGGCCAGGAAACTTCTCAGACATTAATCCCATTGAGAACTTGTGGTCAGTCCTTAAGAGGCATGCGTTCAACCCTTCTCATTACCAGGGTTGAAATCCCGGGTCTCTTTACCCAGCTTATTTCAAACTGGCCCTTTCTCACTGCACAGTAACCCAGGTTGCTATGTGTTTGAGTGCAATAACCTGGGCTATTGCTTGTAGTCTGGAAGGGGTATTAGTGATCCCTGAGGAATGAGTTTGGGAAACACTGGTATACTGTATGCGCTAGTGCTTATATATTTTTTCTGAAATTAATTGAATCACAGTCCACATAAGCAGAAGTTTTCTTTATTGAGTTCTGCTTATAGTTATTAATAAAATAAACAAGTCACATTTACTATTTATCCTAATTTGAACATTAATTATACAAAATTAATTATACAAAGTTTGCATAAGAATAAAAGTGAACAAATTTAACAATCCTTTCTTTCATAAAAGAGATGACAATCTATGCTATCCTGCAATATCTCCCATTGAGACTTGCAAATTGCTCTCATTCATGCATTATTCCTTCAAATTCAGGGCTTTTCATTGATATGGGATTGATATTATTCTTACTTTATCTTCATCAGCAGTTTAACTAAATTCTACATAACCACCTCTGATTATGTATTATAACTTCCAAATAAAAAATAAAGAGATTTTAGATTGAAAAAGAGTGATGATTTTCTATATATTAAAACATAAAAAGTGAAAAGAACAAATCTGTAATTCTTAATTCAATATTATTTTAGGCTGCAGACAGTAGAATTTATTAAATCCAAAAGAATTAAAGCGATATTGAAACAATGACAAAAACATTTGACAGTTCATAACACAATAATATATTTCATAGACATTAAATGTGAAATTCATATAATATGTGAATCAAGACTTAATCCTTTCCAAATCCTTTGTGTGCTCATTCGTGTCACAGTTTCGCAGAGAAGTGAAACCATCAAATACTGAGGAGACTTGCTTAGAAGTAATAATGGATTTATTAAGGGTAACAACACAGGATACTTAGTAATGAGATCCTTGGTAAAAATGGAGATATGCTGACAAAGGTTTGTATATGCAGGAATGGTACAGCAGGAATATAGCAGGAAATTATGAATTGCAGGATCTTAATAAATTGAGCTAAATTCAATACAATAAAATTCAAGAAAGTAAATGTACATGAAGACAAAAGAGATTGGAGTACTTGAATTGAAAGAACTCACAAGGATATGTGCAAAATCTATGGCAGATATGATCAGAAGTGAAGTATCTTGGAAGCAGGAAACCAGTACTTGACCGCCTTAGCACATGGAAGACAAAGAACATTTGATGAATCCACACTATGCTGAATTCAAAGCCTGGTATTTAATGGTAGTAAATAACTGCCAAGCTGGAACAGATGGGATAGTCTCAATTAGTATTAACTCCAAAGGTGCTGAAAAACCACTGGCAAAGGTGTAACTAAAAGAGCTAATATCTTTGCATTATTTCTTCTTGTGACTTGGCTTTACAAAATAAATAATTCCTGACAACACCTCCCTTTTACAGGTGGATCCAAGATGCCAAATGAAGTGGGCTTCTCCAGAAAGATATCCTGGGCAAAAATATAGTAGGACCATCAATAAAACACTGTCAATCATCAACACAATTTTGATCAGGATCGAAATTAATATGGAATTTGCTCCATAACAGGCAGCATTGTAACAAGGAGCATTGTTTTTAGGTTGTTTAGAGGAAGGGTAACTGGTATTAAGAGCTGAAGTATCGACCAACAAGGTAGCGATTCTCTTTGAAACAAATGACTTATGCTGGGTACACACTAGACAATTTTTTTTATATGATTTGTAATTTTCCAAATCGGATCAGAATTACAAATCATTCAAATTGTCCAGTATGTACGGTCTATGCAGGCTCCCGCGGGGTTATCCACCGCATCCTCAGATCTGCCATACATGTTGCTCAGTCTGAGGATCTGACTGATGACCTCATGCATTTGGATGTGTCAGGGGAATAACATATTGTGCGGTTGTTCACCAGATCATGTGGTGTGTATGGACAGCATGATATGTCATTCATCGCATCTGCCTTTGGCCGCGCACACAGATCGTCTAGAGTGTACCTAGCTTTAGTCTTAGGTGTAGGAGTTGATAAGAATCTAGAGCACATGTAAACATCACTGGAGAGGTTCCACAAACATTCAGAGGTGATGTACCAAACCTTTCAGTAACTGCATCAAATAATGAAATTATATCAGGAAGGATGAGATCTGTATTCAATAATGGGACATGCAAACTCCAATGTCTCCCCTCTAAAAGACAGCAGCAAATAGTTCAACTTATGAGCAGAGGTTGCAGGAATTTCTGGTGCAGAGCTGAAATAAAGAGCACATAGCTTTAATAGAGAATCAAATTGCTGGGGATTTCTTAAAAAATAAAGAGGTATACAGTCTGAGGAATCACACAAAGAAGTCTCTGAAATCTTTGGTGGATACAAGACCCTCAATGGCAGACTTGGACACATGACCCTCAGAAGCAGAATTGGATATGGGACTTTCATGAGCAGGCAATGATGCTGGACCAGAGCACGATTTAAGGCTCATGGAGCCCTAGGCAAGATACCAGTTTTGGTGGCCCCCTCCCTCAATCCATAGCACTACATTTTTATTCCTGATTCATGCCTATTTTACAGCACCATGAAGGTCCACCACAGCCTTGAAACATTGACTATGTATGTATAATACACTTGCTTTTTCCTAGCTTTTGCAAAGCTTTTCCGAGATAAGCCCCGCTGATTGCCCCCTCTATAGCTTTTACTGCCAGTCCATTAAATATCACACTGCCCTCTGACAGCAATCACTCAGCACACTGTCCTCCATCCCAACTCACTCATGTCTCCCATAGCACACACACTAAGGGCCATATTCAATTTGAGGCGAAAAGTGAGAGGTCGGACTTTTCGCCATCATTGCCGTTTTTT
Source organism: Taudactylus pleione (assembly GCA_031769625.1). Classification (NCBI taxonomy): domain Eukaryota; kingdom Metazoa; phylum Chordata; class Amphibia; order Anura; family Myobatrachidae; genus Taudactylus; species Taudactylus pleione. The sequence continues at coordinate 1,355,336 of JAUIMM010000243.1, forward strand.
CTGGGATAAAGTATCGGGCGCGTGCCCACTTTATCTCCGTATTCAATGAGGGTCCGGCGATGGTCTGACATGGGGGATCACTATGGGTACCCCCGATTTGGCCTGCTGGAGGTAGTCGGGGTTTTTTAATAGCCGCGGCAGGTGCAAAAATGCGCCTGTGAAGAAGTGATGAAGAATAGCAATAGGAAGTAGTTTTTTCTGTCAAAAAAAGCTATCAAATTTGAGGTACATGAAAATGGGTGCAAGCATATTTTTAAGTCCCTAAAGTGATTTTTGAAAATTCTTTAAAAATGCACCTGCCGCTACTACCCGAATTCCTTGAAATGAGAGTACATTTTTTGGGGTGTCCTGAGGATTTTTTTTTACATTTTTTTGACACAGATTACTTTTAGAAGACACTCCCAGGGCTGCAGACTTTTTTTTTTAAGCCTGCACCCTAAACCCCAATTCTGCACTTTTTTCGCCATATATTACATTGTGAAAACGTATCCCTGTTTTCTAACAAAGACTTTACGCACCTCGAAAAGTCTTTGTAATTGAATATGGGGATAGGTGAAACAGGCGAAAATGACATCATCAGCGATAAATTATTGCCGATAACCCGTTTTTGCAGCCTAATTAATACGGCCCTAAGCCAGTTACTGCCCACCTCACAGCACCACATACTGTCCCTTGACTGCCTGTCTCACAGCACAACACACCTCTCCCCTCAAAGTACCGTTCTCCCCTTTCAGCACATCACCTCTTTCCTCATAGCAAAAACACCTCTCAGTGCCCGTTTTCCCTCACAGCACATAACTCTCTCAGCATAGTCCCCCCCCCCACAGCACAGACCCCCTACATCACCCCTCTCCACTCACAGCACAGGCACTCAGCTCTCACAGCACAAAACCCCCACCAGTCACAGCACAGAACTCCCACCACTCAAAGCACAGAACCTACACCCCTCACAGCACAGACTCTTCTCCCCATAGACACACTACCCTCATACCATAGACCCCCCCTCACAGCACAAACCTTCCACTGCACAGCACAGATCGCTCTGCCCTCTTGGTAACAGTCCTTCCCTCTTAGCACAGGCACTCCATCCTCTCACAGCATAGACCCCATTTCCCTCTTGGCATAGACCCCCCTCCCTCTGCTCATTCAGCACAGACCACTCCCACCATATAACCCTCTGAGCCCAGACCCATCTCCCCAAACCACCTAGACTGCACTTCCCTAGCAGCATAGACCCCATTTCCCTGTTAGCATAGACCCCATTTCCCTCTTAGCACAGACCACCCCTCCCTCTGCTCATTCAGCACAGACCACTCACACCATAGAACCCTCTCAGCCCAGACCCATCTCCCCAAACCACGCGTGAGAAAAGCTGCCGAGCCGCGACCAATCACGTGAGAGTAGAGCCAGCGGGGCTCCTCTCATTGAGCCAAGCGGTGAGGGAGGGGGCATGGCAAGGTGGGGCCTGGGAGAGATGGCAGACCAAAAGCAGCGCCATGCTTGGGGCTGGTGGTGATGCCCCCTAGCTGCACCCACTAAGTGGTGCTACTGCCGCCTCAACTGCACGTGAGGCGCGGCGAGGTCGGGGTGTCCCTGGCTGGTGCCCCCTGGGCCAGGCCCATCACATATGAGGGGAGAGCGGAGGATGCCACACACCCAGCCATTCCCCCGGCATGGCCGCTCACGTGGGTGTCACTGGTAGCTGTACACAGTATCATTATTTGTCAGAAATTATTATTAGAGATCTACCCTCCCCTCCCACAACACAGCACCTTTCTCGCATACTCAGTAGTGCCATTAAAGTAAACATACCTTCTGGGGACATACGTTTTCAGCCTGTCCTTCATGGTTTTGCCAATAATTGTAAGTATAATTGGGACGTGACATGATGATGTCACGTCGCCCTCATGGATCCATCCAAGCCTCCTGACACAAACACTGCTTGGTGGTAGGGCCCCCAGCTGGCCCTGGTCTGTGAATCCGCCTCCTCCCCCTATTGGTAGGTGCAGGGCCTTGGACGTGTGTGTCCTCTCCTTGTCCAGGCAGCAGTTAGTCCCAGTAGCACCTTTATACACAGGGCCGGATTTCGGGAGGGGGGGAGACTACGGGCCCCTTGGGACCCGCTGGGCACTAGGCGAACGCCTAGGATGCCTAGCAGTAAATCCGGCCCTGTGCTGGACACTCAGGAGCAGGCTCAAAAGTGCAACTCAAGGATGCAGACTTAAAGGTGTCTGACAAATGGGCTCTTGCCCTGACACTTGGAACAGGGGCTAAAGCTGGGTACATGCAATAGGAGACCTATGCTGGACAGAGGTCTCAAATGGCCTTGATTGTACCCAAAACTTGACAGAGCCCCATATTGGGCACAGGACTTGATAGAAGACACATACTGAGCACATGACTTGACAGAGGACCTGTTTTAGATCTGCAAATATTGCCTATAGTTACACAGTTTGAACGATTGTTAGCCATTGTGCATGCATGAAAGCCACATGGCGCATGCGATGCTATTGTTTTGCCATTATGCACACGGAGAATTCACTTGCAAAGAAGGTGAAAGGAAGTCAGCATTTTAACAGAGGTAATGGGGGGTGGTTACAAACCTACAGGTGTGCCTGCAGCAGCTTACACTTACTCAGAAGGCTGATGGCTGCATGATCTACATTCAATGTTTTTGATGTTTCCAGTTTGGTGCTTGAGAGGCAGATGTAAAATGCTTTCAGTGGGCATCTCTAAGCACTGGACTGCGGGTGAATCATATAGCATATTTTTGCAATTGCAATCTGTGAACTATCACACTGCGATGGCATTTGCGTGCACTTCTGAATCAGGCCTAGAAAATAGACAAAACTTAACAGGAGGTCCACATTGGGCTCAAGACTTGACAGAAGACCAGGTATTGGGCATACAAACATATAGTAGCATCCTGGATTTAGTAGATTTGGCAGAGACTGAAATCAGACACTGGAGTTTCTAACACTAAAGGCTGTAAAAGAAAGAATAAAATTTTCCTATATAAAGGCATTTGTGTAAAGTGAATTTAAGCTAATAAAATGACCTTGCAATGTTTATAAGTAATGTCGAAGCTGGATAATTGGCTGAGACAAGATCAGTTTAAAATTGAATCGCGGCAACGCCATCTTGCGACTTGCCACAAGACGCCATCTTGGAAATGAAATCGCAAGATGCCATTTTGCGAATGGCCACCCCAGCGCCATTTTAGATAAACTCACAATTAAGTACATATGGCGAGATTACTATTAGCACCATGCGATTGCATCTTTCATCATTTCTCATATACACAGTAATACACACAATTGCGCTGTTAACTAGTCGCATATTAGCGAATGCATAAGATCCTATATGAAAACACCGTTTAGCAGCTAAATGCGCACGCATCTGTCCCCAGTTAACTAGCATCTTTATATCAAACCCCGCATACTCACACATTACATATTCACATACAAGGTTTCATAAGCTCTAAGGTATAAGATTTAAACTTGTTCATTAAGTATAAATGCTATGAAATAAAGATTGTTTGGTATCTAAGGTTATATACATGATAAGTAAGCCGTGTTTGGTTTTGTACTGATGCGTACTCTTTCCACAGTATTCCGGTATTATCGGTGGGGAGTTCGCATCATGCATTCTCAACTTATGGACCGCAGAGACTTAAAGCAACAAAATGTATATGATATGAATAACTGTTAGGATGTTGCATGTGGCGGGAATCTAGGGACCCTCAGTTGTTGGAGGCTCGGTTGTGTCTATTTGAATCAGCCTGTTAAATGCTCTGTAACAGATGTATCCCCCTTGGGAACCAATAGCATCAGCAACAAACTTCTCTATTGTGTTGTCTATTCCTGGGGGGTATAAATATGTGTGCTCCAACACTGGGTCTTTAGTCTTCGTGCTGAATACTGATAGACGAGGGGTTTCTTGCTGATGCCTAATATCTGGTCCGGAAGCACTGCGTATGTATACTGTACTTGGGTCTGTATAATTCCTTTGCGCCAAATTGTGTCTGGATCAATAGCGTGTAACTGACTGTACTTTTACTTGAATAATACTTGTGCTTTGGAACCACAGATTCCAGATCTTAAGTCTTTATTTACAGTATGACTGCGTACGCAAATTAGCGTCATCTTTAGAAGGTATACGCAGGATATTAGAAGGTATAGGAAGGAGTGTATAGAGGTTCTGATCCGGTATCGTTAGTAATAAAATACCTAAAGGCAATACGAGATATCAACATCCATCTGTCTCAATGTCTGATATCCTGGAGAGGGGCCAAACCAAGTTGTCACGGATACTATTCTATTCACAATAAAGTAACGATTCCTCAAATTAAAGAAGATTTTGATCTAGGACATTTGCATATATGCAATAGAAATTAAGGGATGTCACTTTTAAACCTAAAAAGCCTAGATTGCAGATACCGATTAAGAGTTGGCACTATTTACTCATGAATATTGTAATGAGCTATGATATATATGAAGATAACTCAGAGCTTTCAAATTGAAACTACAAACATGCGGTGCTCAAGGCTGGCTGATATAGATATTGCTGAGTTGTAACTTCCTACTGAAATAAATATATAAAGAAGAGCTCTGCAGAAAAAAAAGAAAATGCAGGTGCACAATCTAAGTACTAAGAATTCTGATAGTATTCTTAGTACTTAGTACATTTTTATTGTAAGTACTTAGTACTTACAATAAAAATGGAGTATAAATTAGGTTCTTAGCACCTGATTCAGACCTGCTCGATAGCAAGCGGCCGCTCGTTGCAGATGAAATTTCGCATGCGTGTAGTTCGCAGTGCGTGTGTGTAAACTAGTACGAGCGATCAGAATGTGCTTGCTCGCCCTGCAAAGACAGCCCAGTGGAATGAGTGACAGGAGAGGCCATTTGTGGGTGGTAACAGGGGCAGGCCAGTAGTAATGGGGGAGTGGAGTTGCAGACGCAGGTGTGCCAGAGTGTTTTCACGCCATTTCTTGGGCATGCATAATTAACAGGCAGCATCATAGTACACTTCACCTGGTTGAATAATACACTGAAGTGCTCGCAGTGCTTGCGGTAGGGTTGAGTCAACCGCAAGCGCTGCTGTCAGATCCGATGGGACCCGATGTACCGATGGTTGTATATACTTCTTGCATATGATGTACGCTAGTGGGTGGCTAAAGATAGGCTGGTGGGCATCTTTAAACACAAAGTGATCACTCGCCAAGACATAGTGGGAGTGCTTATGCCTTGCTGTGCAAGTGGCTGCCTTGATGTCACTTAGCTGAATTTCCATAGGCTGGGAGCGATTTGCCCCATCTAGCGAGCGGGTCTGAATCAGGTCCTATGTGTACAGTGAGTATATTTACCTCACAATAGAGGCTCTGGAATCCCAACACAGGTGTAATGCTCCTTAAACCATTTTACCCGTGCAAGGGTTAGAACTGTAAATATGCCAGTAAGCAAGGAAGGTCTAGGTGTATGAAACATTAATGTGTGACAAAAGGGAGCCAAGCAGTGACGATTTTAGTGAAGCAAGTCAATGGAAAAATAGACGTCCGAGCTCTTTCTTGGCTTACACTGCCTAAACCATTAAATATATATCACAATGATGGACTTTATTTTATACCAAGTAGAGATTGATACATATTATCTAGTTTCTGCAGAAAAATTTATGTAAGCTCTGTTTACTGATACAAATCCCTTTTTTACCGTTCCTATTTCATTTACTGTATGTGAAAAATGATTCTTTAATTTTAAAAGAGTCCAATTCCCGGCAAGAGTCTGTTTTGACATGACAATAAATAAAGCACAGGGACAGACACTTAACGTGGACAACTTTACGTGGCCCTTTTGCGTGTCACATCAAAACTAAATCTGTTTGTGTTAACATCAGGAGGAAAAACAACTAATGTCATCTACAAGACAATCTTTTAAGACCTCGGTTAAAAAAGACTATCACCGTAAATTCAAAATTGCTCCCGTGCTATGCTGGGGCGGGGCGCAAGTTAAAAATATGTCTGAATGCAGGGCCGAAACTAGGATATCTGTCACCCGGTGCAAGGCAGTAATTTTGCGCCCCCTCCTTTCCTGTACCTGGATTTTGTCCTTGCTCCTCCGTAAGGCAGTGCACTAGTCAGACATCCCTGGTATAGTGACTTACATTATTCCACACACCATAATGCCCATTACACATTATGCCACACACTGTAATGCCTATTACCAAAGTGTCACTTAAATATTTGCCTGACACCATTTTATGCCCCACAGTAAGGCTTCTAATTACTTTAAAATTACCTGCTCGTTGTCAGGGGTTTTATGCTCACTACCAGGGTTTCCATGCTCGTTGTTGGGGGCTTCATGCTCGTTGACATGGGGTTTCATGCTCGTTGCCAGGGGGTTTCATGCTTGTTGCAAGGGGGGTTTCAAGCTTGTTACCATGGGGTTTCATGCTCATTGTCAAGGGGTTTCATGATCGTTACCAGGGGGTTTCATGCTCGTTGCCAGGGGTTTCATGCTCATTGCAAGGAGATTTCATGCTCATTGTCAAGGGGTTTCATGATCGTTACCAGGGGGTTTCATGCTCGTTGCCATGGGGATTCATGCTCGTTGTCAAGGGGTTTCATGATCATTGCCATAGGGTTTCATGCTCATTGCCAGTGGTTTCATGCTCGTTGCCAGGAGGTTTCATGCTCATTGCCAGGGGGTTTCATGCTCGTTGCCAGGGGGTTTCATGCTCATTGACAGGTGATTTCATGCTCATTGCCAGTGGTTTCATGCTCCTTGCCATGGGGTTATTTGCTCTTTGCCAGGGGGTTTCATGCTCATTGCAATGGGGTTTATGCTTGTTGCCAGGGGGTTTCATGCTCATTGCCATGGGGTTTATGCTCATTGCCAGGGGATTGCCATGGAGTTTATGCTCGTTGCCAGGGGGTTTCACGGGAGAAGATGCAACTTTCTGCATCTTATCCCGGCAGCGCCAGTGTTCCCGGCACTTCCGGGAATGCTATGTGCATTGCGCTAGCCTAACAGACACTAGAGCTCCAGTAGGACCTCAAGTATCTGTCTTCTCCTCGGCGGCGGCCATTTTTGGATGTCCATTTTCAGCAGAGCCCATGCGGACGGCTATAAGCAACACCCAAGTCACCGCACTCTACAAGACTGCGCGGGGTGTGCAGGGGCTGAGTCAGCCCTTTTTCACTCCCTGCATTCCGGCACCCAGTGCACCTCTAGCCCCCCCCTAGTTGCGGCCCTGCTGAATGTAGTTGTGGGAAACAAACTGTGGATCATACATTTTCAGTAGATATATTATGTTATGTGATATGTTTTATGTGGATATTAGATTTTACTAAATTTGTATGAACACATCAGTATTTTAATTGTACATTTATATGGGCTTACGTCAGCACAGCAATAAATATGTCTTTATGCTATTCTTGTGAGATCGACATTCCCTCTTTTTTAGTTGCTGCTGCAAACATTACCTTTTTAAATATATATCACCAGTAGCCCTCTTCGCTCTTAGTATTTTGTTTCTTGTGCTACTTTATAAAATATAAATGTAAGCACAATGAAATCAATTTTTATTAAAAAACAGATTTAAACACTACATTTACATTAAACACTCTGTAAATGTGAAGTTTACATAATGCACAGTAAATAAAGCTCAATATTTTAAAGTATTTGAGATTATTTCAATTTAATTTTACTTTTCCATGTACTTTTTGGTACGTCAATCCTTGTTTGAGTTCACTTAAGCTAGAGAAAGTAATCCTTGTATTTTCAATTCCTTTCCATGTGTCACTTTCACAGTTTCATAAGAAGAGATTTTCTACAGGAACTCCTAAAGTAAATCACTTCCATAGCATGCAGCTCAGATAGTTTTTTCTTTTGATAAATTGATGGACCATTTGATATCTGGTTTAGAAATATTCTTCATAACTTGTCAACACTCTATTTCATGTACTTTTGAAAATGTGGTTCTAATTGAAAATATGCACACATATGTTTTTTTTACTGTAAAGTTACATAAAATGAAATAACTTGCCAAAAAAGCATATTTAGGAGGAAATTCAATTAGCCCTTATAAATTATCAGGGGAGAAAAAAGGAGGTAGCGTTAAGTTATTCAATTAAGCTACATTTTCCTCCCGATTCCTGTGTTAATGCACATTAAATGAACTGATTAACGTGCGGTAACTGAGGTTATCGGGAGTTAACCCCTGAAAGCCTTGATAAATTCACAGATTCAGGCATTAGGTGGCTGTTATCTCCCGATAATAGCACACTTATTGGGGATTTCTTTTCGGGTCTCATGAGACCCGAAAATAAATCCCAGTTAAAAGGGGATAATTTGAATAGCCCCGGGGAATCAATTAGCACACGGTAATATATCATGGCTAATTGAATACCTCCTTTAGCCTTTTATATGTAAAAAATATCCTTGACAAGTTTTCTACTGACAGCTAAATGATGGTAACTTCAGTTTGTTTTATTTGGTATTTATTCTTGTAAATTGTTCACTTTTATAATATAAAAAGATAATGGTACAAATGAACTGAGTCTGACGCATATTGTAATCTTACATTATTTGAATAGCAAAGTTTCTGTGAAATCAATGCAGACAATAACAATATTTAAGGCAAAATTATGCATATAAGAAAAATAATAAAGAAATATTTTTTTTTTACTGTATTCAATTTTAATATTGGACTTCAAGAATAGGGGTAACCGAGTAATATAACTCCTAGCATATAAAATTGCCTGCCCCCAGCACAAAAACTGGATTTAGTTTTCATGGTTGAGCAGCCAAATCACCCTGGCCAAGGCCAAACATCAGATGAAGTGGTGTAAAGACCACCATCAATAGAGTATTGAGGAGTGGAAATACATTCTTTAGAACAGGGCTATTCAAATGCAACCCTTCAGCTGTTGTGGAAGTAGACATCCCAGCATGTCCTGTCACAGTTTTAGCATGCCCTAATAGCACAACTGTAGAGGGCATGCCAAGATGTGTAGTTCCTCTAAAGCTGGGGTGCCGCATGTTAATTACCCTTGCTCTTGTGTGATTGATCATGGTTCACCATCTGGTAGGAGTCTGCATTGGATGGATGCAAAGAGAACATGTGTGTGCTATATAAATAACTGGTAATAATAAATAAAGAGAAGAGAAATGTTTAAAACACTGGCAAAACCTCAGTCACAGAATATTCAATAATGCTCCTACCAGCTAAACCCCTGTCGCAAAATATACAATAGTGCTCCCATCTCCCATTATGCAGGGCTTCACGATGAGGGACTATCTTTGGCAGAACAGCATAGCATATGACTGTATGTAAGGATACCAGATTGGAAAGCCTGGGCTTCATTCTCTGGTGGAGTAATGCTGTGTACAACATTTGGTGGTCTCTATACAGTGTATGATTCTCTCAGACCAGTAATGCAATGCAATGGAAACAAAAAAATCCAAAAAATATTGGAGGAATTAAAGGGAACACCATCTGTATATACGGATATTATGGCATATTGCGATTTTCTGTATCCGCACCAGAATTTTATATTTAAACATAGAATTCCTGCTTAACTTAGTGCACCATTCATGACCAACTGTATAATTCACCATTATAACTTATTTATAAAAACTTGGGTACTCTGAGGGCATCCAGACTCTAGCTATTATCACCATGGCTACAGCAAACAACTTATATACATAGTGTGACGTTGAGCTATACCAAGGGCTGTAGAGAGCCGGCCCAAGGCCGGGGGGCCATAGCCTAATTGCAGGAGACTACCACACCCCATTGGGCCACACCCCATTTTAAATAAAAAGAAAAAAAATCAATTGCGCGCTGGGGAGAGGAGCACTGTGAGCCCTGTGCAAATCCTAGGGGGGGTGCGATCAATCCCTCCCACAGGCAGCGGAGAGGACACAACTGCCTGGGCCAAGGTAATTAGTACCCACTCTACCCCCCCTCCCACCTTGGCAATCCTGGCTATCCAGTACAACATCCCAAAAATACAGGTTTTTGATAAAGGAGAGGAATGTCCATGCCAGTATAATGGATACCTTCCAACTTAGGAAAGTATCCCACTCCTCATCAATAACTTATCAGGGTTAAGTAATTGGAGGAAATTTGCATACAGGATAGCGATAATCACTCTTTTACAATTGGATAACAGATAAAATTACAGCAAAGCATCTACATTTTGTTTTACTGTATATGGGCACATCATAATTACGACAGTAGTGATGGTAGATAGGTATAAAGAAGATAACAACAGTTGCAATTATTCCCAAATGAGATTCTGTGACACTAAATAATGTTCTAGCTAAAGATATGAATCATAGCAATGACAAGCACTTAAGAGATTGAGGGGTCTATTTACTAAGCAGTGTTAGGAGACAAAGTGAAAAGTGATAAGGTGCCAGCCAATCAGCTCCCAACTGCCATCTCACAGGCAGTTTGATATATGACAGTTGGGAACTGATTGGCTGGCACCTTATCGCTTTTCACTCTGTCTCCTAACACTGCTTAGTAAATAGACCCCAGAGGGGTCTATTTACTAAGCATTGTTAGGAGACAAAGTGATAAGTGTTAATAAAGTGATAAGGTGCCAGCCAATGAGCTCCCAATTGTCATCTCACAGGCTGTGTTTGAAAAATGACAGTTGGGAGCTGATTGGCTGGCACCTTATCACTTTTCACTCTGTCTCCTAACACTGCTTAGTAAATAGACCTCTGAGACTAATGCCCCTTTCAGACATACTGAGATTGCCTGGATTTTGGCATGCCTCAGCCAAAATTCCCAGGTCTCATGTCTGTGTGAAAGGTACCTACCCGGGAACACATTCCCGGGTAGCCGCCCCTGCAATCGACCAGGGTTTTTCCTGGGACTTAAGTCCCGGGAAATTACCCTGCTTCTGTCTGAATGGTGCTACCCGGGATTTACTACTCCCGGGCAGCACCAAGCAGCTTTGACATGTAGCTGACAGCGCAGAGCGTCCTATCGGACGCTCAGCGCTGCTGCTTTAAGCTGACAGCGCAGAGCGTCCTATAGGATGCTCAGCGCTGCAGCTTTCAGGTGATAGCGTAGAGCGTCCTATAGGATGCTCAGCGCTGCTGCTTTGAGCTGACAGCGCAGAGCGTTCTGTAGGACGCTCAGCGCTGCTGCTTTGTTTGAGCTGACAGCGCAGAGCATCCTATAGGACGCTCAGCGCTGCTGCTCACCACCCCCAGCACCGGCCGGCTGTGCCACAGCGGGCCGCCCGCACTCCCGCTGGACCAACAGGGAATTAAAATAAATGTTAAAAAATTATAATTAAAAAAAAAAAACTGCATTACGATTGGCCGGCTTTTGGCTGGGAGGAGCAGACGGCAGAGAAGAGGCAGGTAAGCTGAAAAAACCCTGCTCTTGTCTGAAAGGGGTCTACCTGGGAATTTCCCAGGTAGACACTGTAGTGTGAAAGGGGGGTCTCGACCAAATACCTGGGAATTTGCACAGGAGAAATTCCCGGGTCTGGGCAGGAAATTTCCCGGGTTGTATGTCTGAAAGGAGTATAAGAGGCCAACCCAACAGGAGACTGTGCAGAATGATTGCTCATTCACAGCCAGCATTTAGGTATACAGTAGTTGAAGTTCAAAAATGACAAATACTGTACCTATCATTTTACATAAATTATTATAAGATTAATATATATAGCATATAATATAATGATATTCTGTGCAGTGCTTTTTTTTGCAGCTACATGCTGATATAGGGAAAGGGAGGGTAGTGTTTTTCAATCAGCACTGGAGTGTTAATTACAGTAGAAGAAAGTAATAATATTATAACCAACCAAAGTATTCGGTATATTAGATGCAAATATCCTTACATTTTATATCTGATTGGCAGTGCACCATGAGTACAGATTCCGGGCGAGATGCAGGAAGGGGAGAAATGCGGTCAAACCCTGAAAATGCGGGTTTGACCACATTTCTCATATGCACTAAGCCCCAGAGTGCAATGCACTCCGGGACTTAGTTGCGGTGGGTAACGCCATCTTCCTGATGGCATTACACATAGAAGCCTATGGGCTTCTTTCCGCAGAGTGCTGATAGAGGATCCCTCCCAGCATCCCCCACGGCATGCGCAGAAGGACTCCGGAGGGGCTTCTGGGTCATAGACCCGGAAGTCCCTCCATCGCAAAGGGCCGCTCTTACTGACAGAGTGGTCCTTTGTGGGATCTTCATGCACACCGGCGTTACCATGAGTCCGATGTGTTATGCATCCCGCCCACTGTATGCTAGAGACAAGAAAGTTAGACGAAAAGTATGGCCCCACAAGAAAGGTTCTCCCTTTGGTGCATTCTTAAATATACTTTTATTGAATTATAAAAACCTAAAGTTTAATCTATTATAATACTTCAAAAAAATTGTTCAAGACAATACAAACCTAGAGTCGCACAGAAGCAGGGGCGTATCTATAATGGGTGCAGGGTGTGCGGGGAACATGGGCCCCTGGACCCTGCACCGCACACCCTGCACCCATAATATTACTTACCTCTCTGCAGTACCACGTCGGCGCGGGGGTCCGGCACTGTAAAACGACTGGAAAATGGCCGTGACGGCCATTTTCCTGTTGTTTGCGCATGCGCAGTACAGGGCAAATGGCTGCCGTGGCCATTTTCCTGGTGACCTGTGCATAGATTATAGACTCTGGGCACACTCTAGTGCCCAGAGTCTATAACTCCGGCGCTGGCCGCACACAGCTCAGTGCGCAGCAGGCCACCGGGCGGAGAGGAGGGGGCCCGTGTCGGAGACTGCACACGGGCCCCCTCCTCTCTAGAAATGCCCCTGCATAGAAGTAGTATACTCATCCACAACATGCATATTCTAAAACTGACATGAACATAATCCATAGATAAGTAGCATCCCTTAGTATATAATGATTGCAGGTAAGTCATGCATATAGATTTAAATGTATTGCAACTTGGAATAACTCAGTTTCAATTTTCTATAAGCTACATATGATACCTAGCCATATGGGTATGCAGCCAGGAAGCCAATGGTCGAAATGCCGACCACCAGCTTCCCGACTGTCACATCCCAGAAATCCTGACGCCTATCATTAGCCCTATGCTGCGATAACGATGCCCAGCATACGGTACGAAGGTAAGCCGGGCGACAGCTGAGGGGGGAGTGTTAGGTTAGGGTCTCCTGGGGGCGACTTAGGGTTAGGCACCCCCTCGGGAGGGTTAGGCTAGGGGAAGGGGTTAGGGTTAGGCACCCCTGGGGGGAGGTTAGGTTCAGGCATCCCTGGGAGGGTTAAGTTTAGGGTGCGGGGAAGGGGGTTAGATTTAGGCACCCCTGGGGGGAGGATAGGGATATGCACCCCTAAGGAAGGGTTAGGCACCTCTATGGGAGGGTTAGGCACCGCTATGGGAGGGTTAGGCACCCCTATGGGAGGGTTAGGCACCCCTAAGGGAGGGTTAGGGTTGGGGGGGAGGTTAGCGATAGATTAGATACTTACCCTGTCAGGATCTGGTCCTTTCTAGCTTCCAGCATCGGTATTACATCCATCGGGCTGACGTGCGATGGGATATAATACCGATTCCACCATATGTATATGGTAACTGAAACTATATTTGAGACTAATCATGTTGTGGAGGAGTACATATTTAGTATCTGTATCTATAAGTGGTTGGGACCTTTAAAGAATTATATTTATATAATTGCCTTATTTTACATTGGAGGTGCTATAGGCATACTGTAATGTACTGTAATGTACTTTTGACTGCAGCCAATACATCCACACAGGACACAGGTGGACCTTATCTCTAGACAAGCCAATTGTGTGGCTCTGAGAGATAATTTATTATTGTCTTAACTTTAACATGCGAAGAACAAATAAAGTGGATAAAGTAATACATATTTCACCTGCTGTTTATAGAATAGAATATCCTGGTACATGAGAATTGAATGAGAAGAAGAATGATAAGACCATCCATATATCAATAGGATATTTTATTTGGAATTAGAGCTGGATATTAGTAGGAATTATCCTTTAATTTTATCTTTTCACTACTTCTGTGGGCCTATAGGTTATATATTTGTATCGTCTTGAACCATTAATAATAGATTCAAAGTTAAGTTTTAATAATTCATTAAAAGTATATTTAAGAGTGCATAAAAATAAGAACCTTTCTTGTGGGGTCATACTTTTGATTCAACTTTCTTGTCTATAGCATGCTGATGTAGTGTACCAACACTTTTTCTGGTGGGAGGAATCAGCAAATTAAGATGGAATAGAGGGAGTGATTCAGCAAGGATTGCAGTTGCAAAACTGCACGCAGGCATCTTTGCAATTACTCCAGTGCTATTATGCGAATACAGCAGGAGGTGTATGACACCCCCTGCTGCATTTTCAATCCCACACTGCGACGAAGGTTGCAGGGTGGGAACACCATTGCGACCATCGGAGGTCGATGGTCGCATTGGTGGAATGTTCCGGGCCGCCAGCCAGCTGAGTAAGCCTCAGCTTGCTCAGGCTAGCTGACTTGCAAGCTCAGGACACTGCATCAGTCGACGCAGTCCCTGGGCTTGCCACTTCTGGAAAACAAGGTGGACACGTTTCTAGGAACGCCGGCTGCCCCACCCCTGCACAGACCCTTCTATGCCTTAGAGGCATAGAAGGGTCTGTGTGCGATTATGCAGGACCTATTCTGCACACTCGCAGAATGGGTCCTGTGCACACGCAGATTCCCGATAATCAGGAATCTGCTATCAGCAGTGCACTTGCTTGCACTGCTGAATGAGGCCCAGGGTCTTTTGTTGCCTGAGATCAGAGTAGCATGGGTTACAGGACTGCTGGGCTGCAGAAATTTTCATTATGTTTAATCATTGGAGAAGAGCGGAGCATCATGGAGAAGAAGCCATGTGACTGGTTCATCTCAGTCTCATTCAGTGCTCAGACCATCAGTTGCCATGGTCACAGTAGGGTTGCCTACCTTCCCGATTTGGCCAGAATCCTCCCAATAATTGGCTGTAGCTCCTGACCCCCCCGAACCCACCTCCCTCCCCACAATTAACTGTTAGAACCCCTGATTCACGCTGAATTGCATCATTTATGCCCTGCCCCCTGCTTCACGATGCCTGTATTATCGGCATTGTGTAGCGATCGCTTGACCCCACCCTGGGAACACCTACAAACATCACTCACCCACCTGGGCACACCCTCTTTTGCTGGTCACGCCCCCTGCCCTGCCATCCTGGCTGCTCCCTCACGTAAGGAGCAGCCAGAAAGTCAGCAACTATGGGTCACAGCCACCTCCATGATGGAAATTGGAGTAGCAGCAGAGTATAGGGAATGGAGTGTGTTAGAGCTGCAGAGGGTAAGAGTAAGTTAGATATTGTAGAGAAGCAGGAGAGTGGGTTACCTGAAATCAAAATGGGGGTACATACGGTGAGTGGAAATTGTGAGCAGAAGCAGGAGTTGAAGAAATGGATTGTGTTAGTGGTGCAGGTGGTTGAGTAAGGGTATTGGAAACAAAGAGAGGGTTACCTGGGATGATCAAGTAAAAAAACATGGTGCCCCCATGGGTTAGCATAACTAAACTGCTTCAGAACATCAGTAAACTTGTTCAGGACATTAAGCAAACTAATTTAATACTTAAACTGCTAATTCTTACTAATGTAACACTTTTTAACACTTAAACTGCTTCTTACTAATGTAATGCTCTAGCAAACTGTTACTTGATAATGTAACGCTTTCTGTATATTTTCTGTATCTTTTAATTGCTTCCTAATTTACCACTTTTCAGTGTCCTCACTGTCCGGAGTATATAGAAGACATGTCTGCAGAGGACCCAAACCACAGACATGCTCCTATGGTAATGCTAACACTGATATGTTTGTAGCATAATTACATTATGTAATGTTTGCAGGCCTAAATGTGACAATGCTAATGTAATTAATGTTATGGGACATTACAGCGGCCTGCTGACCCATGAGGATGTGTGTAATGTTGTGGGTTTTTTCCGGTTTTCTACTCTCCAGACTCCTTCTCGCCCATTTGAGTGCACCGCCTTTTTGCAGGATTCTTTTTCCTTGGTGCAGCAGCTGAGGAAAACAATTTTTGAAACTAAAATTATTTTATATCTCTAACATTAATTTGTCCCTGAAGAGGTTAATGAAGGATCATTTTACACTGTTTTAGGTTATTACAGTTCAAAGAGGGACATTTGTTTATTTACTCACCAGGACGCCTGGGGGCTAGTGGATGGTCTGTGTCCTCAATGTGCACTCTCAGACAGGATGACTTGCTGGAGCTCCTGTTCATATGAGGTGTAATGTATAAGATCTCGTCTTCCTCCACCTGTCTTGCATCCCTCTCACATTTCATCTGCCTTTTTCGCCTTCAGCACCTGCTTGACATTGTTGAACCATTTCTTTATGTTCTTTATATCATGGCAGCAAGTGCTGACCACATTGATGGCATCCGTGACACATGGCCTTGTTGTCCGGTGTGCATGTTCGCCCAGGAACCACGGAAACACACCCACCATTGCATAACCAAGTGTGCAGTTTTCATCACAGGAAAAGTGCACATTTCTCCAAGTATGCATCTTCCCAGGAGTTGGAATGACTGAAGCAGAACATTTGTACTGTCTGACCTTGCAAGCAGTCTATGCATTGAGGTTTAACCTAGTACGGAAGAACCTAAGCCTGCATAGACTCTGGGGTACCTCAAGAAGCTGCTGTGGTTCTGCCAATTCTGCCTCCTGGGTCTTTTCAGTCAGGTGGTGATGTGCATACCGCAGAAAAGTGGACACCATAGCATAACTTTAAATAGCCATGATTCCTACAGCCACAGTGCACCACATGTTTGTGTCCTCTTTTATAGGCATCACAATTATGTTTCAACCAATAGAATGGAATTTAGAAGTTAAAATCACTTGTCTACTATTAGTCTATTATTTGGGTGATTTGTCTGTCTTTTCTTAATCTTTTTTGTTTGCTTATCAAACTTATTGTTAGTAAATCCGTGGATCCTATAGTTGTCTATATAAAAGTATCGATGTTTGGTTGATATTCGGTTTTGGTCAGGAATCGGTTCTATAGTCGATTTTACAGTCGGTTTTGCCTTTAGTAAATCTCCGATTTCCAAAAACAGATGAATATCGATTACAAATAGAACAAAAACACAAAATCTACCAAAATTAACCTGTAGTAAATATACCCCATAAACTGCTACTTCTTACTAATGTAATGCTTTAGTAAACTGTTACTTACTGTTTAACACTTTTCTTTATCTTCTTATCCTTCCTAATATAACACTTTTCAGTATCCTCACTGTCCCGAGGAAAGAGGAGACATTTCTGCAGAGGACCCAGATTGCAGACATGTCCCCATGGTAATGCTAACAGCTGGTGGTACCGTCACCTTCTGCACAGTCCCCGTCACAGCTAGAGGAGTGATTGTCTGTGATCTCTCCTCCAGTGGTGGCAGGGACAGTGAGAGAGGTGGGCTTGCCACCGGCTGTAATCATAGAGGCATGTCTGCAGTTCAGGTCCTCTGCATACATGTCTCCTCTCCACTGAAAAGTGTTAAGTTAGGAAGGAATGAGAAGACACAGAAAATAATGATATTATTAAGAAGTAACAGTTTAAGCATTAAAGTAGTTTACTTAATGCTCTGAACAAGTCTACTGATGTTCTGAAGCAGTTTAGCTATGCTAACCCAAGGGCCCCCATGTTCTGAACTTGAACCAGTTAGGGGCACATGGAGACTGTGACAGACAAAGGAAACAGATAAGAGAAAAGAGAAGGGACACATTGAAGATATAAGTAAAGAGGTAAACAACCACAAAGGAACACAGTAAATAAAAATTGTCAGGATGCGGCCTGGAATCGGCCGATACTCACCCCTACAGCGTCGTCTTCATGTTCCGAGGCATGTGGATGGCAGGCATAAGAGCGGTTATGTCTGAGTATTCTCCCCGGGGTCTGCTAGAATACTCATGTGCGCGTCTTGGTTCCATTAGCGTGGACATGGGTGCTGCCATGTTGATTCGAGTCATCTGACTAGTATCCTCCACTGGTAGCCTGCTGTCGGTCAGCTGCTTCATTTGGCCAATGACCAGCTACCTAAGGGTATTTAAGCTTAGTCTTTGGAACAGGAAGTTGCCTGTGCAACTTCGCTTCTCTAGTGTTCATTTGCTGAGACTGCATCCTAGGCTCAACGCTATTCCCTAGTGTTCTCTATCAAGTTGCAACCCCTGTGATTCTCATCACTATACAGCATCTGGTTCACTCGAAGCTGTCATCCATCGCTATACAGCGTCTGGTTCACACAAAGCTGTCATCCATCGCTATACAGCATCTGGTTCACTCAAACTGAACCTACAACTGAGAACAAACCATACCCGGCCCTGACAAAAATGAATTAACACAGGAGACAAAGGGAATAGATGGGAAGATATTTGGTGGATAACTTTAAATGTAGTGTAGGAAAGCATATAGGGTGAATCATCCAATGAATGAACAGTTTAGGAAATTCTCATATTAAGGGGATGGCGTATATAGAAGATACACCATATAAATTCTGTTTTGAGACACATGCCATAATTATTACTATGTATACATTTTTGGTTTAAAGATTGAAGGATTAGTTAGAATTTTACAACCAAAAAACAGAACAGATAGAGAAATTACCAGTGAATGAACGCACAATGCTAGCAAATGAACAGACAAGTCCAAGAAATGAATAATATGTCTTACACTAATAAAACATAGCAAATAGATATTATTTAAGATTGTATGCAGTAAAATTTAGAATTACTGTATTAAACCAGAAATGTTCATTCACATGGGCCAACATGGGTGAAAACATTATAAAAAAAGTTGAAAGATACAGAAAAGCAAAGCTGAAAGATAATGGGGACCAAAACTGTCCCCAACATTATCCTGATCATCCCATTCACTCCTATTATAATCTCCCACTGCATGCACCTTTTAAGTTATGCTTTCAGTTATAAATTGCATTCTATACATTATAGAAAATGCAAAGCATATATTAACGGTGTTTCAGTGCTTCAAACAGTCTGCTGCCTTTCCCTACATCCCCACCCACTCACCCTTCCCTGTGTGCTGCAGACAGGAGACGCATGGGCCTTATAATGAAACAACAACCTTAACAGCAGTAATGAGAATTCGTGATGACTGCTGAGATCCAGCAAAGCTGTAATCTTGCCAAAGTAGCCTTTGTGTTTCTAAATACAGGCAGTACGGTACATTGTCAACTTTGACAGAGACATTGACAGCCTGCCTTGACAACAACATACACTGAGGGTCAATGGAATCCAGGGAATTAACATTTTGCATTTATTTTTTACTCATGAAATTCCAGTTTTGTGTGCAATAAGCCTGTAAGCATGATGTTTAGTCTCATTTTATTATATTATTTTAGCATTAAAGTTCTCATTTACATTTTAGGCAAACAAGAGAGCAGGAGGCATGCTCTACACCAGGCATAAAAAGACGAGGACATAAACAAGAATGCACATGGGGATTTGCTACTGAAATGGATAACTTTTGGAAGTATTACAGATAATAATATTTGACTGGCTTTGTGCAAAGGGTTATCAGAAGCGAAAAAGAGAATTCAAAGTAAATCTCTTCACTAGCCCAAAGGTGTTATCGCTGTTTCATCACCACCAATTCTAAAGTAAGCTATCCAGTTCTGATTTTGGTGCACAGTTTATATTAATATCAATCATCTCTGTAAATTGAATATATTTTTAAAATATTAATTAGCTAAAGTTAACATTATTATATGTTTTATTTAGATACCTTAAGTGCTTTCAGCCGACAAAAAAGTATATTTGTATTGTAGAATAAATCCTCTTTCTGCTTTGTGTTTAAAAAACAAACATGTACAGTAGTTGGTGTATTCAAGATTAAAAGACATTATAAGAGGGGTCTTTTATGGGCATTCAATATGGGTTAATATCGCACTTTTTAACATTTTTGCGTTAATATCACTTGTTTTAGTTTTACACCGTATTCAATTTCAAAGACTTAACGCAGTTTTGAAAAGTCTTTGATAAAAAACGTAATAACTTTTCACCATTGAATAGGTGTCGAAAAAAAGTGCAGAATTGGGGTTTAGGGGTGCAGGCTTAAAAAAAATAGCCTGCACCCCTGAGATTGACATTTAAAAAAGAACTGTGTCAAAAAAAGTTTAAAAAAAAAATAGGAAACCCCAAAAAATTAATTAAAAAATTGGGTTGCAAAAAAAAAAAAAAGGGAAAAAATTGTTAAACAATAGGGAAATAGGTTCAGGGCTATTCTGCAAGTATGCGGCAGATGTTTTCTAGAATAGAATTATAGCGGCAGGTGCACAAATGCAGAATTTTTAAAAACTGACTTTAGGGACACCAAAATATGCTAGTGCCCATTTTCAGGTACCCCAAATTTGATAGGACCACTTAAAAAAATGAAAAAAATAACCTAAGTGCTCTTCTGCATCACTTCTTCAATGTCGGAAAAAAAACACCTGCTGCGGCTATTTAAATCCCCGACTTTCAATTAAAGGCTAAAACGGGGGTACCCATAGTGATCCCCCTTGTTTTTACAACTTTAGGGGGTCTTACAATAATTTTAAGAAAATATTCGTAACTTTACGCAAATCCAACTGCGGAGTTTCCTGTTTTAGTTAATTTTATTTTGAATACGGGGATAAGCGGGAGCGCGCACCATACCTTTACGCAGAAAAAACTCCGATATGAAATGTTAACTTCGCTAGGGAAGTTAACCTTTCATATTGAATACCCCTCTTTGTGTGAAGTGAACCTACTATTCTGTAGAGAAAGAACTTGGCTGAAATTAATATCTCTAACCAAGGCACTACATTAATTCATAGCTAAATCTAATTGTATGAAATCAAATATGTTATCTTTTATTTTGCAACCATGCTAATTTATTCAAACATAGTAATTATTTATCTTTTTAAGGTAGTGCATACAATCTATTACATGTTCATGTACTGTAAGTCTCACGAAAATTCCACCAATGGAGGCCTAAACATCAGTTACTCGGTGTAACCCTGGACAATGGGTTTCAATAAGTTCACTGATTATATTATTGTTTGCAGAGAATGTTGTCAGTGTCTAGTAATAGAGGTACCAGTTTGGAGAATTTTTTTTGTCAGTCCTTACAATATTCCAATGAGCGTTTTATGCATTTATCATGCTTACCTAACTCCTGTCAGGATTCTGATCACCCTGATGCCGCTGTCGGTCTTTTGACAGCCGGCATCCCGACTGCCAGTCTCCCATACCCAACCCATTGAGACGCATGGTCTCAGAAATGTACAGGAAATGCAGTGGGCATTCCTGGCCACTGACTGGAAGGTGACAATTCAGATGCACGTATATATTCACTGTCTTTTGGGCATGTTATGGGATTGTTGCAGGCGTGTTGCATTACTGGTTGCAAACGCAAACACCTAATCACTTGCATTATAGGCCACTCTGACATAGAATGTGCACCTAGCTTCTGGCAACCGATGGCTGCCTCTAAAGATGCACAAAGTGGGTGTCTCAGTTCTTGCACATTCAGACACACAGTTGAAGGAAGAGCTTATAGTAGCATTAGTAGTAAGTTACAGACGTTAAAGTGTCTATAGCACCAGCATGTGACTCATAATGAGAACCTAGTTGCGTATATAAATGGTACACTATTCTTTATGCCTTTATGATTGAAAATAGGCTACACCTGCAGGACCTGGTCCATATACCATCTTCATGCTTTGTCTTTCAACTTTTTTTTTTCTTTAATTTTTTCACTTTTTGGTAGCATATTGAAATATAATGCTTTTTATTTACAGATCAGAGCCGTAACTAGACTTTTTGGTGCCCTGCCCATAATATGTGTGCCAAAAAATGGGATGTGGCCTCATGGGGAAGGGTTAAGACAAATCTGATTTGCCCTGTACAATAATGAAGGGGTACCAATCACATTGTATCACTGTTATCCAGGTTTCACTGCCACATACAGTAATGGCTGCAGTGATAATACACAGTAATTATGCAGTATAACTCACCAGCTCGAGATGTAGGAAACCACTGGTGAAGCTGTAGCAGGATTTGTCCATCAGAACAGTCATGCACAAGCCTGGAGTTGACTGAAGTTATAGAAATAATGTTACTTGTAGTGTATTTGCAGCAAATATCAGCGGTGGAGAGATCCGTGTATGGTACACTCACTGGCAAAGCTACTCAAGGTGTGCTGGTAACACCTGGGTCGGGAATCGGTGGCTGTGTTCAGGGCTGCCATCTGAAATTGTGGGGCAGATAGCTCCATGTTTAAAGTGTCTGACTGCCATGAGAGTGGCTGGAATTAACTCTATAACATCGAACCTTTCATGTTTTTTAGATCACAAAATCCAACCTCTGGTTATCCAGACCAGGTCTTATATGAAAGACACCATATCAGTTATTAATAAATTAAAAGATTTTAATTGGAAAACAGGTATGCATTTAATCACAGCTGATGTTAAGTCTTTGTACACGATTATCAAACACCAGCTAGGTTTGGAATCTCTAGAATATCATTTAGACAAACATAGAACTAGAGATCAAGAAAAGGAATTTATCCTAAAGGGTGTAGAATTCATACTCAAAAACAACTTCTTTTGTTATGAAGAAAATTTCTACCTACAGCTATCTGGCACAGCTATGGGCACTAGGTTTGCACCAGGGTATGCTAACCTTTTCATGGCCCAATGGGAAGATCAACAAGTCTGGACAGGCCATAAATGGGGTGCCAACCTAGTGCTGTGGATAAGATACATAGATGATGTATTATTCATATGGGAGGGAGATGATACCTCATTGGAGGAATTCTGTATTCACCTGAACTCAAATCAAAGAATTATAGAGCTATCTTTCCAGAAGAGCCAGAAAGAAGTAAACTTTTTGGATTTGACTATATATATAGAGAATGAAGAGTTACTCACAAAAATGTTTACAAAACCTACAGATTGTAACTCGTATATCAATCAAGATAGTAATCATCACGTGAATTGGATAAATAGTGTGCCATATAGTCAATTCCAAAGATTAAGAAGAAATTGTTCTAAGTTGGAAGTGTACGATGAACAAGCACTCACTATGGAAAAACAGTTTCTTAGCAAAGGGTATGAAGAAAATATCGTTCTAACAGCGAAGGAACAAAATCGAAATATAGAAAGAGGAGATATATTGAAAAAGAAAGAAAAAATAATACCAAAAATAGAAAATGAGATATTATTTATAACTAAATATACCTCACAACACAGGCAATTAGAAAATATAATTAAGAAACATTGGAATATACTAAGGAAAGATCCCATTCTTAAAAATCATTTAAGAGGGAAACCCCGTATTGTATACAAAAAGGCACAAAATCGAAAGAATGTACTAGTAAAAAGTGCTTTACCTGTTGATAAGAGATTGACTCGGATCCACTCAAAGGGCTTCTTTAGATGTGGCGCATGTAATATGTGCAAAAATTGTAAAACAGAAAATAAAATAACGGAATACAAATCTAATGTAACTTCTAAGTGTTATTCTATAAAAGATTTTATTACATGTGGTAGTAAAAATGTTATATATCTTTTAGAATGTGAGTGCGGGTATCAATATGTGGGTAGAACGGGTAGAATGCTTAAGGAACGAACATCTGAGCATATAAGAAATATCAGAAAAGGCTATGAGAAACATAGCGTTTCCTTACATTTTAAAGAGGAACATACATGTGATGTAAAGAAATTAAAAAGTTTCTGCGGTATTAAAATCTGTAAAAATAACTGGAGAACTAAGGATATGGAATCTGCTTTAGCAAAATTAGAAATGAGGACGATTTTTGAACTAAGGACCTTGACACCGAGAGGTCTCAATATGGATTTTGAATCGAAATGGTTCATATAAGTCATTCCGTTCTATTATATTCACTGTATAAATTATATATTTTTTTAGGTATAGGTACTTCATATATATATATATATATGTATATATATATATATATATATATATATACATATTTTGAAGAGATATATATTTTTATGGGACTATTTTATGAGACTATTTTATATTTTATACTTATTTATTATGGTTTTATATTGATATATGTCGGCATATAGCCCAGCCAGATATGTTTAATAGATGATTGTACCTTATTTTTATCATAGCATTTGTTGATTATATATTAAAGTATGTCCCCTCTATATTTTATGCTTTGTGAACGGACGAGGTGTAATGGGATTGCATGAACAAGTCAATCGCATGTTCTGAAACATCCCAGCTGGTGAATTAAATCCATAAATACGGCTCCGTGATCTGATTGCTACGATTGGTCAAAATACTCATGTGACCGGAGATACCGGGGGATAAAAAACCGGCTTCTTAGTAGATGCGGCACGTCTTGAAAAAGGAGGAAGCAAGCTCAGAAACGCGTTGACAGGGTGACCGCCACAGTAAGACCACTATCCGGAGGAAAAAGAAGCAGCCCTATATGTTTTCCATCACATCCCCAGTCTGCAGTGCGGATGTTCATTGATGCGGCTTCACTTTCCCTGCCGGAGTGGTGATTATTTATTGACTTTGTATCACTGCTTACAGTGGAGATTTCTGGACTTTTTCATTTTATTCTCATTTTTATTTCTTTATTGCGTGGAGAAGATTCCCGTTATGTATTTTTATTAAAGAGTATGTTTGATTCATACACCCGGTGTTTATGCTCATTCAATCTGGGTTGTGGACAGGCTTCTCTGTGATTCCTACACTTCGAGATTAAAGAAAACTTGATGTGAATTCAAGAAAGGATTACAAAGTAAGTTTCAGTTTTATAGACAAGTATCCATATTTCAACTTTGTATCCAGCCCTAAGTGTAAAAGAAACCTTTCATGACAAGCGTGATAGAAATATAATGTAAGTGTTGTTGATACGGGGGATCCATTCAGCATATGTTGTGTTTCCATATAAAGATACCCATATGTGCACATCTGTTAAAATCTTAAAGTAAGTGAGTTCCTTACAGAGAGGACAAAGAAATATCAGAGGAAAAGCATCATCCAGCGCTGATGTTCCAAGATCTTGTTATTTTGCCATGAGAGAGGTGATCGGTTCGAGTCCTGGGTATAGCAGTATTTTGAAATGTGTGTTTTAAATAAAGAGGATGTGATTGAATGTGCTTGGGGAGGTGGCCAGATGGAGGGAGAGTCAGCCAGGGAGAAGATAGGCACAGCCAGGAGTTGCCAGGGATAAAAGAAAAGGAAGTCACAAATGAGAATGATTATAAACAGAAAATTGACAGGCCCAAGCAGTGTCCCCTGCCCTGTGGTGCTCTATTTCTATATGCATACCACAGTAATTAACAGCTGTATGTAACCACTGAGAGGTGGGATGTACCACATAGCGGATAAGATGCTTACTATAACCGGGCTAGTAAGTGGTAACACGGATGTGGTGGGTGTGTGGTAGAATAATCTTTGGTGACGTGAACCAGGTAACTTTAGTGCCCTAACACTAACCTTTTATAATGATGCCTTCTTTTTATGTTGGTGCCAATGGCTAGTCACCGATATGCCAGTGTTCCCCATAACAGAGTTCATTTTTCTTTTCTTTCTCACTCACTCACTCAGTATTAAGAATATATATGTGCTGTTGGTTTATTTTAATTTATTTGTGTTCTAAAAAAGTTTATTGCTGCCAGTTTTTTGTTTAAATATTCTTCCATTCAATGTAGTGTATCAGCTGTTGTTTAGCTTAGGCTAATTGCAGTTATTATGACCCCATTTACTTTGATAAATGATAGAGACCAGACATGAAATGTAGCTTAATGTGTTTACCTTGTTATCCTGGCATGAAATGTAGCTTAATGTATTCACCTTGTTATCCTGATTGAGGATTTAATGAAAAGCTCTTATCTGTGATGTATTTCTGTCGGTCCTTTCTCTCAGGTTGCTGTATTGTATCTCTCCACTTTGTTCATTTCTTTCAGCAGTTTTCATCAGTGCTGTTAGGTCACAGAATATATTTCTTCTTATTGCATCTTAAACTGGTATTTGTCTATTATACAGGTATACCCCTTTGCAGTTGGTCACCTCCTCTATTGGGTCTTGATAATTTTGTCCTCTCTGTATGTCCTCTCTAATTTGTCTCTTCCTTCTGTATTGTGTCTTCCTATGTCTTTTCTATTTCTATTTAACAGCCCAATGCAGTTTCCCTCCCTTACTATCTGTCACTTCTCAACGGCTCTTTTTATTCATTTTATTATTTACAACTTTATTTAAACTGGTACCGGCCTCTATTTCCTTTTACAAAATGGCCTTCTTTTAGAGTGATATCACACTTAGAACTGTTCTAGAAAATGTATCTGAGTGTGTTTGCCTACAGGTCTACCAAATATACAGTATTTAGTAGTGATCTGGGGCAATTGTACATGTTTTCCAAGGTACAGATTAAAGCTGAAGCCCCCAAACTATTGACAAAAAATTAAACAAAGAAACAGTCACATCCAACATGTTTTTTTTGCTCGATAAACAACTTCTTGAAAGATGGAAACTTTTCTCCTTACTTCACATTCTTGCCACAAATACCAAAATGTTATAGTATACTATCTCCACATATCCTCCAATGAAAAAGTAAGTTAAAGATGTGAGATATTAAGTGATTTTTAATTTGCTTTCGGTTTTCTTTGATAAGAGAATTGATCCACTACTGAAAATCGTGCTGACCATGAAAAAGCAGGGATTTATAACTCTATAGTAATCTAAAGCCGGAAAATCATGTTTAGAAGTTAGAAATTCTCAAATTCAATATAAAAGGATTTATTTCTTTTTCAGAAAACATTCCATTATGGTCAAGTACTCTGATATTTTAACTTTCTATTTTATAAAGAACAGTCCACAGTGGATTATTTCCTGTGGAAGAAATTGTTTTAACAACAAAATAACTTTTTTTTTTCATATTAAAACTTTTGAACATGTACGGTTCCAGTGTATGTTCAGTGACTCCGTAATTGGCACCATTGTGAATCCCCAATCAGTGCCGCAGTCACGCCTATTCATCCAAGAGCAAAGAAAGGTCATTGGAAGGGCAACTTGATACTCCCGACCCCTTTTTCCATTGGGCCCATTAGTGGCAACACCTTGTGGTGTAAGATTTGCCTTTGTTGTTTTCTTATCATGGAAAAAATACAGATACATATTTACTGTGCTTTGTGTCATTGAAGTGAACAGCATTTCTTGACCATAATATCCTCTGAAATCTGTTACATTAGGGTGGGACAGCATCAATGGGTCCTCCCCAAAACAGTGCCACATGTATGTCCTAATACACTTAGCTTCTTTATGCCATATGGAGCGAGATGCCCAATGCTACTTAGTAACATACCAGATTTTTCTGTAAACTTTACATCTTAGTCACACCGCAAATGCAGTGAAAAGCCAATCTCAGTGTACTAGAGACACTAGGCTGCACAGGAATTGGTATAACACACAAGTCGCAGATGAAGCAGAATGGAACTTGCCATGATGAAAAGCTAGGTCCGTTCGTATTGGAGCCCTTTTTACACAGATTCAAACTCAGAGCTACACAGATGTTGAAATGTTGCAAGCCACAGTAAAAAAATACACACCTGTATGTTTCCAGACAATGTAGTGTTTCACCCGATGGGTTTTATGTTTACAATATAGAATAATACCTTGTTAAGTACATGATATATTCACCTTAAGATTGTAAAAACACATTTTTTAACCGCTTGGGCGGCCATTCGCAAAATGGCATCTTGCGATTTAATTTCCAAGATGGCGTCTTGGCCAGTCGCAAGATGGCATCGCCGCGATTCAATTTTAAACTGATCTTGTCTCAGCCAATTATCCAGCTTCGACAGTCCACCCTTTGATAGCGAACAACATTCTATCACAATCTACTCTTTGAATTTAATTTAGGCTTACATTTACATATTATTTAGTGTTATTGTGGGATGGCACAAGGTTGTTCTTAATCCATCAATAAAGTGTCTCTGGGTGGGGACATAAAAGTACTATTATACGCACACCGCGGATCTTGGAAGATCATGTGAAAGGTGTGGGAATGCACCAGTCTTATAAAAGCAGTCTTGAAGGGGAATTTAGACTTTACATTATCTAAGGTAACTTATTTTTAATAGTTCCGTTCATCTTCTCTACCTTGGCACTGGCTTGCGGTCGGTAGGGGGTGTGAAGTCGGCTATTAATACCCATCAGCTTACACATATTTTGAAAAACATCACCTGTGAAATGAGTACCCCTGTCACTCTCAATGATTTTAGGGATACCGTACCTGCATACAAACTATTTTCTTGGCAGTAAATGCAGCAGTATTAGTGGCCGCTGGGTAGGCCTCAACCCAATTAGAAAATACATTTGTGCACACTAATACATACTTAAGGTTCCTGCAGGGTGGTAATTGGATGAAATCAATTTGTATCACCTGGAAATGTCCAGCAATCGGTGGAATGTGGGACGTTTCAGTAGGGATCGCTTTCCCTATTTTCTTCCTCAAGCAGGTCAGACAGGACATTGCTATCTTTTCTGCTTATATAAGAAAAACCTGGTGCAAACCAGTATGCTCTCACCAACTTGAACATACCTTGTTTTCCCAGATGAGTCAGACCGTGTGCTGCCTCAGCCAGGCTGGGGTAATATGCCTTGGGGGCTACTGGCTTACCTTGTCCATCCCTCCAAAGCCTGGAGGACTCTTGCCCACATCCCTTGGACTACAAAATGGATTTTTCCTGAATTGAACACAAATTTGGCATCTCAATTAATTTCAGCATGTCAATTGTTTGGAAAGACATAATTTTTTCAGTTGGAGAAATTTTTTTTAACCCTGCTGCCAATTTTGCAGCTTCATCGGCACTGTTGTTGCCCAGTGACACTGGATCATCCTCACATGTATGGGCTTTACATTTAATTACTGCCACCTCTTTGGGCAGTTGGATTGCTTCTAAAAGATGTTTTATGTGTCGGGAATGTGCAACTGGTGTGCCTGCTGCTGTCATAAAATTTCTCAGATGCCATATGCACTACCCCAAACGCATACCTCGAGTCAGTGTAAATGTTAGCAGATTTGCCTGCTGCCAGTTCACACGCTCTAGTTAGTGCTACTAACTCTGCCACCTGGGCTGAGTGAGGAGGACCAAGAGGCTTAGCTTCTATGATGTCTGTATCATTTACAACAGCATAACCTGTACATAATTCACCTGTGTCTGTTTGTCTATGACAACTCCCATCCGTATAAAAAGTCACATCCACATTCTCTAAAGGTGTGTCACGTATGTCAGGTCTAGCAGTAAAGGTCTGATTCAGATATGTCATACAATCGTGCGTATCATTATGTCTGCTGAACTCACCTCCCACCAGCAACTCCTCTCCTTCCACCCTTTGTACATCATGTTGTACATATGGTAAATACATTGCTGGATTCAATGTGCTGCAACGTTTAACAGTGATGTTTGCGGGTGCGATTAGAGCTAGTTCCCATTTGGTAAACCTAACTGAAGAGACGTGTCTGGTTTGAGCTGAGTTCAACACAGCAGATACAGCATGGGGAGTGTAGACAATCATATCATGACCCAGTACCACGTCCTCACTTTTACTCACCAATAGGGCGGTAGCTGCTACACTTCTCAAACAAGTGGGGAGTGATCTTGCTACAGTGTCCAATTGGGCACTGTAGTATGCTACGGGCCTACTGGCATCACCATGTTTTTGTGTAAGGACACCTGCAGCACAACCATCGGCTTCTGTACAATACAAATCAAAAGGTTTTTCATAATCAGGTATTCCCAATGCAGGAGCTTTTGTCAGACTATCCTTAAGATTAAGGAAAGCCTGCTCTGATTCCTCTGTGTGTATGACACGATCGGGCTTTGAGGAAGAGACTAATTCCTGTAAAGGCAAGGCCAAAATAGAAAAACCTGGGATCCACATTCTACAATATCCACACATTCCCAAGAAGGTACGAATTTGCTGTTGATTCTGCGGCAGTGTCATGTTTTGTATGGCCTGGATTCTATCATTTGTTAGATGTCATAACCCCTGGGTTAGGCAGTGTCCCAAATATTTTACTCTGGATTGGCATGGCTGTAGTTTGTCCTTAGCCACCTTGTGTTCTGTATGCAAGAGATGAAGTAACAAAAGTTTAGTATCATTCAAACATGACATAAACGAGTCAGAACATAGCAATAAATTGTCCACATATTGAATTAGAAAAGATCCATTTGCAGGTTGAAAGGACTGTAAACAGTCGTGTAATGCCTGGGAAAAGATACTGGGACTGTCTATGAAACCTTGGGGTAACCGTGTCCATGTATATTGTACACCTCTGTATGTAAATGCGAATTGATACTGACAGTCTGGGTGGAGAGGCACAGAGAAGAAAGCAGAACAGAGGTCAATGACAGTGAAATGGGTTGCATTTGGTGTGATCTGCATCAGGATGACAGCTGGATTTGGCACTACAGGGAAATGGCTCTCTACTACCTTATTAACACCTCTAAGATCTTGTTCCAGCCTATAACCCCTCCCACCACTCTTCTTTACTGGAAAGATGGGACTGTTGGCTACACTAGCTGTACGAACTAAAATTCCCTGTTGCAATAATTGCTCAATTATTGGAAAAACCCCTAATTCTAACTCCTGTTTTAGTGTGTACTGGGGAATTTTTGGAGCTTGCCTACCGCTTTTTAAATTTACCATTACAGGGATTACGTTTGCCATTAATCCAGTGTCCTGTCCATCCTTAGTCCAAAGGGAATCTGGAATTTGGGACAACATTTCATTTACCTGAGATGGATTTTCATTTAAACGTGTAGAGTGATACATTATCCTTTGGGGAGTGTCCAATATATCCCGCACCTCGTGTGCAACTCTCTCTGGGATATCTAAAAATACACCATCAGGGGTGCAATATATAACACATCCCATCTTACATAACAAGTCTCTACCCAGCAGGTTAGTAGGAGCCGCAGCAGCCAGAAGGAAAGAATGTCTGGTTTGCAACGGCCCAATAGTAACCTCTGTGGACTTTGTTAAAGGATAATGTTCCACTTTACCTGTTACACCCATTGTTGGTACTGTCTAGTTGGTCACCTGTAAGTTAACGGGAGATTTTATCACTGACCTGGTCACCCCTGTGTCTACAAGAAAAGGATATTCAGTACCAGCTACATCAACCATCATGACCGGTTCTTCCCTAGTACTTCCCGTTAACCTGACTATCTGTAGACTACAGGTATGACCTAACCCCTAGCATTGGCTACCATTCTCCAATAAAGCATTTACGGCCAAAATTGAAGCTGGTGCCTGCTGAACATTTGCTATTCTCTGTGCATATCCCCTATGGGGATATCCAGGTCTTCCCTGATTTGGGGTTTCTACTCTTTTTACTGTACAGTGTCTACTTAAGTGTCCTGTTTGTTTACAATTAAAACATGTCCGTGGATCGGGTAATATGTGTTGTTGTGAGGTTTGAGCAGAGAGTAAAGGTGGTGGATATGGGTAAGGATAGGGAGGGTAAGGGTATTGTGGGGGATATGAGTATGGGACCTGTGGTTGTATTGGGTTAGTGGAATAGAGCTGTGTTTGTCATTGCGTGGTATTAGTGAGGGCATATAATTGTTCAGGTGTAAGTGTGTGTGCAGGTGCGAGTGTGTCTGTTGGCTGTGATGTTACCGTCATTCCCTCCAGAGCTTGGATACTGACAGCCATTAGTTTTTCACTCTGGGTCTCTCTCTTTTTTAGATGTTTTTATCATGTTCTATGGCAGATTCTATAAGGGTATCTATTGTGAGTCCCCTCCAGCCAGGCTGTGAGGTCTGAACCCGAGTCTTTAAATTCTCCTTCAGACTGTCCATTAGTACCATGACTATCATTCCCCTGTGGTGAGTGCTATCTTTAATATCTTCTATCCCAGTGTACTGGGTGATAGCCTGCAGAGCCCGATCACAATAATCTTCTGCAGTTTCACTCTCTTTTTGCTTAATGGTGAAAATTGTATTCCAGTTATCTACTACTGGAAAATATATACCCAATTGAGTTACAATGCGGGAAATGTTACCTTGGTTTACTTGGTCTGTTAAGGGAACGTCACCATCCAATACACAATCCGTGTTAAATTTTGTCACGACGGTATTGCATGGTAGACATGCCCTTAACACCACACACCAATCTTTATTAGTGGGCTCATGTGAACTACCCAAATTTCTCAAAAATCTTTGACATTTGGCTAGTTCCTTTTTGGGATCAGGGAAATCATTTATGATGGAATTTAGATCTGCTCTTGTCCAAGGACAATGCATTACCACTACCCTCATGGGCACTATACCGTTCGCATCTGCATTTCCATTTGGAACGGTTATTGTCCGAATGGGATGCAGACCAGTAGCGCTGCTACCTTTGACCTGGTTACCTGGCTGGGGGTTTAATCTGCTGCTGCTATGTATGGTATGAACAACTTCCTCTACGGGTGCAGAGGGTGTTAGCACTTCCCTTGCTGTTACCGATGGAGATGGCGGTACCACTCGTGATTGTGGTGATGCAGCATCTATCATTTGCACAGCATGGGAAATGGCAGACATTACAATAGGCTCATCATCCACATCATAAACATTTTCTTTATGGTTGCTTAAGAGAGGGTACAAATTGTTTGTTACATTTTTATGAGTACTTTTGGTAACTGTACTTGCACCTCCATCCACATAAGGTGGGGAAGGTGAGTGTGAACTGATGGCAATACTCTCCACAACAGTACCATGCCACACGTGTGCGCCATTTTGCGGCTCGCCCGTATTGCAATTTAGCATCGCGGATGTATTCTCTGGCAATGTGCTCGCGAAGCTAGTTTGCGTTGCTTGCACATTTTTAAGCCACGCATCCCCTTCATGCTGCCACAGTTTTAAACATTCATAATATTTAACCTTTTTTTCTTGGGAGCGCATCAGACTGATGTGATCCCGGACATTATCTGATACATCTTTATCAAAACTACCAATTCTGGGAAACGGTCTAACACTCTTCATCGTCATTTTAAACCATACATCACAATACCTTATCGCATAAGTACCATACTTAGTATGCATAATATGATGAGCCGATCCGATCGGTGCCTCCATTAGCAGCACATCATTGTCTAACATCTCTACTGTTTGCGCGGCTCCCATTCTGAGACAAAAACCTATGCTTTTCAATAAAGATTTAAACTGGTGAAAGACAATCAAGATACTTTCACTTACCTGTGGACGATTTAAGTCGGCGGCGCCCACATACCTGGATAAGATTTGAAAAAGGCAACTTCCACACCCGGATAAGATTTAGTAAGGCAACTTCCACACCTACGGAAGTTTGTATGTCGGCTACTTCCACGCACCTCTCTACAACAAAGACAACATGTACACCTGCTACTGTGTATAGAACGGTAAAGCTACTTACCGAGCGGCTAGACTAACCCTTGCACCTAGCCCTTAAGGATCATACGATACCCATAACTGTAGGGAACAAGTTACCCTTACCAACACATACTCACTGTTACACACTTTTTCCTGATCAGAAAAATACACGTTAACCCAGATATTGATAACAATTGAAAAATGTAAACCTCAACGGCTTTATTTAAACATGTGGCAGCACGACCGGAAGTACGTATACGCTATTGTGAGACCAGTCACATACACAATAATGCGACTAACACACAACCGTATGACAACTTTTAGCTGCGTACACAAAAGTGCATCTTTACTGTGCGCAAAACTGCGACTCAGCCGCGTACTCAATACTGCGGCACCCCTCTAAACGTTAGGTTCTATCAACAAAGGAAAACAAACTTTTTCCGCTCTTGTCCCTGGATTCTAGTCAGCTTCCTTGGCTCACACGGAAATGGATAGCGATCTTTCAGCACAAAGCGGTTGCAGGTAAACCCTGCAAGTGGCCACTCCACCCTTTGCTGAGATTTCGACAGCCGTATGTACCGTGTGAGTAGGGAAGTGACTTCACTACGAGCCCCCAACTAACGATACTGACTTAGAACCTCTATATACCCCTGCCTATACCTTCTAATAATCCTACCTATAAACCTCTAAGGATGACGCTAATTTGCGTATGCAGTCATACAGTAAATAAAGACTTCAGACCTTGAATCTGTGGTTCCAAAGCACAAGTATTATTCAAGTAAAAGTACAGTCAGTTACACGCTATTGATCCAGACACAATTCGGCACAAAGGAATTGTACAGACCCATGTACAGTATACATACACAGCGCTTCTGGACCAGATGTTAGGCATCAGCAAGAAACTCCTCGTCTATCAGCATTCAGCATGAAGACCAAAAACCCAGCATTTGAGCACACATATTTATACCCCCCAGGGATAGACAAAACAATAACATTTGTTGCTGATGCCATTGGTTCCCAAGGGGGGATATATCTGTTACAGAGTGTTTAACAGGCTGATTCAAATAGACCCAACCTAGCCTCCAACAACTGGGGGTCTCTGGATTCCCGCCACATGCAACATCCTAACAGTTATTCATATCATATACATTTTGTTGCTTGAAGTCTCTGCGGTCCATAAGTCGAGAATGCATGATGCGATCTCCACACCGATAATACTGGAATTCTGTTGAAAGAGTACACATCAGTACGAAACCAAACACGGCATACTTAGCATGTATAAAACCTTAGTTACAAAATAATCTTTATTTTACAGCATTTATACTAACTGAACAAACTTAAATCTTATACCTTAAAACTTATGGAACCTTGTATGTGAATATGTAATGTGTGAGTATACGGGGTTTGATATAAAGATGCTAGTTAACTGGGGACAGATGCATGCGCATTTAGCTACTAAACAGCATTTTCATATAGGATCTTATGCATTCGCTAATATGTGACTAGTTAACAGCGCAATTGTGCGTATTACTGTGTATATGAGAAATGATGAAAGATGCAATCGCATGGTGCTAATAGTAATATCGCCATATGTACTTAATTGTGAGTTTATCTTAAATGGCGCTGGGGTGGCCATTCGCAAAATGGCATCTTGCGATTTCATTTCCAAGATGGCGTCTTGAGGCCAGTCGCAAGATGGTGTCGCCGCGATTCAATTTTAAACTGATCTTGTCTCAGCCAATTATCCAGCTTCGACACTTGGAGTATGGAGTGGAGTCAGATTGGGACCAGACTTGGCATTTACACTGGAGTCAAAATGGGACCAAACTGAAAGCATAGACTGAAGCTGGAGTAGGTCCGGACCTGGAGTTCACACTGGAGCCAGAATGGAACTGGATCATAAACTGGAGCCAGAATGAGACTGGACTTGGAGTTCACACTGGAACTGTTATGGAACCGGACTTGGCGCATAGACTGGAGCATCTAAGACAACTATCTTGGGAACTAGAGCCAATGTCAAGCATCAGCGACAAAGCTTAGGCCCTGAATGCTGTCAATATCAGGAATATATACCCTGTGATGCAAAGGGATTGGTTGATTGGCAGGTGGACGCCGGCCTAACTATTACTGGAGAATTAGCGGACAGCTGACCAGAACTAATATGGCAGCACCCAGTGTTCAGAACTGGCGGGAAAGCTGCTGGAGCCCTGAGACCCCTGAGACCACCACCACACTGGTAACCCATCAGCAATGCACTCGAATTGTCAAGAGCCAACATGGATGTGCCCAGTGTCTGGAGCCAGTGGAAATGTCTGCTGAGTTCAGGGTCCCTGGGACAACCACCATGCTTGGAACCTGTTGACAGCACACTCTGAGAGCCCCAGATCGGGACCCCCATTGAAACAGAGCAGCACAACCTAGAGCATAAGCACAGTTGCTGACAGTACCCCCTCTCCCAAGGGTGGACTCCAGACAGCCTTTGGATTTAGACAGATCCTTCTTGTGGAAAAGTTTTACAAGCTATGGAGTGTGAACATACATGAAGTCAATCCAAGGTCTTTCATCTGGGTTGTAGCCCTGCCAATTGATAAGATATTGCAGATGACCGAAGCGATGATGAGAATCCAGGATTTGATCAATATCAAACTCCACTCCTCTGTGGGTTTTAATCTTAGTAGTTTTAGGTGCTGAAGACTGGAATCGATTTAAAACCAATGGTCATAAAAGATATATAGGGAAAGCATTAGGTATCCACAGATGTGGTGGTAACTCCAATTTGTAAGCCACAGGATTTAATACAATAAAAATAGGTGGAAAGCGCTGCACAGACACACAAGGAATCAAAAGAAGTTTGTTTACTAAACAGTAATACACAATAATATTACCACCAGTCTACTAATACTAAATGGTTAATGTCTGGAATAGCATGGTACACTGCTAGCATAAATACACAATGTAACAATACCAATGGATACAATAAAATATATCAAATATGTCATGGATAAAAATGACTGAATAGTCCCTCCTACATAAAAATAAAGTCACTAGTAGGACCGTACAGTTTGTCCATAGAAAGAAGATATTTTTATATGCTTAGGAGCCACACTCTAAATAAAGCAGTGGTGGCTTTGCTAGATGAATGAGGCAGGACAAATGATGGCAGTTGTTAGCTGACGAAATGTCCACATATATAGCACATACCCACAGCGTTTCCTCATGTAGACAGATCTGTCCCTGCCACAATGGATATATCCTCCGGCAGCACAGTGGGATCGCTTTTCCTACCAGCTGTATAATAGCCCTGCGGTCAGTGACAGGACCCATCCCCTCCTATGGATATGTCCGTGCCGCACCAGTGTGAGCTGCGTTCTCACAGCCAAAGTCTGCTCTATTGAAGAGAGGAAGTCCTACACTGCACAGGGGGAGTGGGTCACATCAGGAGTGTTAGCTAACCGACAATGCGGGGTAGCGGCGCTGGTGTGAGCGGCTCCACAGGACAGCAAGCAACAGCTCCAGAAATGTGGGAGTGCACAAATTGAACGGACGGGTTCCCTTTAACTCATTTCGCCGCTAGAAGCGGCTTTATCAAAAAAGCAGGATAACTTGTCTATGTCCACAATGGGGTTTAAATAGCCTGTAGTTGGGCTCAAACACCTGTCAATAGTTGATTAATTCCCAGGCTTAAAATAGCATACCAGGTGCAGCTAATTCCTAATCCACCATTAGCATCAATAGTTCCAGCAGCAAGCCCATACTATATTTTATTATTCAAGAAATGATGGATAGTAGAAACTAAAGTAAGAGGGAATACATAACAGAATATAAAAAATATATATATAAAAAATAAATCTGGAAAACATTCACATTGAGATGACCATATGCATATAAATACACATTCCCGTAAAATACAATATGTGTATAAATATGTATATACATATGTCAATTCCCAAAAGCATATATCCAGATGAAAAATAAATAGTAAATTAAATAATTTGACGTGTTATACTATAGTGAGAGAGTTTAGAATTATGAATTAATATTCAGGACCTCATCAACTACACTCATTTAATACAAACCAAATATATATTTAAATTATCGCAGGTATTCCCAGGTGGCAAGCGGCAGCATATATCACCTATATATTTTCACCTGATAAGTGACTGTTTGGCGCCTGATATATTGTATTCATTTAACAGGATTTAATACACAAGAAATTGGAAAAGGTCCAATGTAACAAGGAGCAAACTTCATACTGGGAACACTGAGTTGAATATTCCAGGTTGAGAGCCGAACACGGTCTCCAGGTTTTAAGGCAGGAATGGCTTGATGTTTTCAATATGCTAACTTCTTGTAGTTTGAAGAGACTTTTTTAAAAGAGGGCACATTGGGGATGATTCAGCATTGCGGGAATATGCAGAATGGGACCTGCATGATCGCACGCAGACCCTTCTATGCCTCTGCCTGATTGCCATGCAGAGGCATTTAAGGGGCAGTGCGGGGGCATCCGGCGTTTCTGGAAATGGAGGCATGTCTGCCCCCATTCTCCAGGAGTGGCAAGGCCAGGGGTTGCATCCAAGGATGTAGTTTCCTTGCCTTGCAGGCCAGCCAGCCTCATTGTGCCATTGCAATCGATGGTCACGATGGTTATAACAGCCTGCGACTTTGGTCCCAGTGCTGGGATCGCAAATACAGCAGGGGGTGTCATTTTAGCAAGGACCAAATTGCAAAGCTGCCTGCTTGACAGAGTGAACTCCAGCTATCATACCACTACCAATTCTACTCCTGAGGAATGGAGTAGAATTGGTAGTGGTATGATGGCTGGAGTTGTGGGCAAACTTAGCCCAAGGCAATAGGTCCACCAAGTTGTCTTGCGTGGAAGTTAAATATAAATGGATGAAGGTCTCTAGGTCTTGGTTTACCCATTCTGTTTGCCCATTGGTTTGGGGATATATTTTTATTGAATTGAATTGTGGAACGCATGGCTCTCCAGAAGTGGGCTAAAAACTGTACACCTGTATCTGAAATTATATATTTAGGCAGACCATGAAGGTGAAAGATTTCACGTAAGAAGATGTGTGTCAGTTGAGGTGCAGAGGGTAGGCCAGACAGGGGTATAAATTGAGCCATTTTTGAACTATCCACCACTACCCAAACAGTATTACATCCTTTGTAGACAAGTCAATCAGTAATAAAGTCCATTAATAAATGGGTCCAGGGTTGCTTTGGAATTGGTACGGAATGGCTTTTGATGTTTATTTTTATGGTGAGTGCATTTAATACAAGAGGCAATGAAATCCTGGATGTCACATTTCATGGAAGGCCACCAATAGGAAAGAGAAAGGAACTCAAGAGTTTTCCGAATACTGGCTTGTCCAGTTTTATGGATACTGGCATGAGCCCAGGTTAACAACTTTTGGAAAAGTTCTGGATGTACGAACATCTTACCGGGTGGTGTTATAGCAGCTAACAGGGTGTTGGCAGAAGAATGCAGATTGAGGATAGGATGAGAATCTTGAAACTATTGTCTTCCTCAGTAGAGAAGGCATGAGTCGAGGCATCTGCCTTCTGATTTTGAACTCCGTGGTGGAAGGTGATTTTGTAGTTGACCCTTAAAAAGCATAAAGCTCAACGAGATTGCCAAGGCTTAAAGCATTGAGCGGATTTTAAATTTAACAAATTTCTATGATCAGAAAAGATAGTCCCTCTAAGAAGTATCCCCACTCCTCTAAAGCTAACTTACCATATATACTCGAGTATAAGCCGAGTTTTTCAGCACAAAAAATGTGCTGAAAAAGTACCCCCTCAGCTTATACTCGAGTCAAGTGTAGCGCTGACCGGACGGAGTTCGGTCAGCGCTACACACTGCCAAACACACAGCTGCCGGAGCCAGCAGCTGCGTGTTTGGTGTAATCAGCAGCCGCTGAGAGTCTGTCAGACTCTCAGCGGCTTCTGCTGCTCCGACTGCGGGAGCCATCTTCCGGCTCCCGCAGTGGGTGATGGGAGACACGTCGTCATGATGACGTCTCTCTCATGCAAAGCGGCCGGAGGAGCGGACAGCGGCGGGACCAGGAGCGGGAGTTTAAGGTAAGTGTTTATTTTTTTTTTATTCTTTTCACGTCTCTCTCTACTAGGGGGGGGGACTGCAGGGGGCACTACCAGGGGGCGATGACTACAGGGGGCACTACCAGGGGGCACTACCAGGGGGCGATTACTACAGGGGGCACTACCAAGGGGCATTATCAGGGGGCGATTACTACAGGGGGCACTACCAGGGGGCATTATCAGGGGGCACTACCAGGGAGCGATTACTACAGGGGGCACTACCAAGGGGCATTATCAGGGGGCGATTACTACAGGGGCACTAAAAGGGGGGGGTTACCACTGGGGGAACTACAAGGGGGGATTACTACAGGGGGCACTACCAGGGGGGGATTACTACAGGGGGGGATTACTACAGGGGGCACTAAAAGGGGGGATTACCACTAGGGGAACTACCAGGGGAGGATTACTACAGGGGGCACTACCAGTGGGGGATTACTACAGGGGGCACTAAAAGGGGGGATTACTACTGGGGGTACTACCAGGGGGGGATTACTACTGGAGGCACTGAAAGGGGGGATTACCACTTGGGGCACTACCAGGAGGGATTACTACTGGGGGCACAACCAGGGGGAATTACTACTGGGGGCACTACCAGCTGCTGCCATTTCCCACACTAGGCTTATACTCTTGTCAGTAAGTTTTCCCAGTTTTTTGGGGTAAAAGTAGGTACCTCGGCTTATATTTGGGTCGGCTTATACTCGAGTATATACGGTAATATCTAAAAGTTATAGATCACCAATAGCATAATTTTTCTCTGAAGGGGATAATCTTCAGTAGAAAAGCCACAGGTACAGTATGGAGTTTGACATCTTCCAAGTTTAGAGACAAGACCGCCCCTACACTCACAGATGAGGCATCAACTTCAAGGAATAATGGTTTCTCTAATTTAGGATGATGGAGAATTGGTGCTGTGGTGAAGGCTTGTTTTAAAGCATAACAGGCAGCAGTGGTTTCAGAAGACCAGTGTGTGGGACTTGATCTTTTCTTAGCTAAAGCTGTTATTGGCCCTACCACAGAATAGACATTTTTTTATAAACTTCCTGTAATAATTGACAAATCCTAAAAATCGCTGGACCACCTTCAAAGTAGATGGATGTGGCCATAATATTTCAGGATACATCTGCAAATTATTTCCAGAAATAATATAGCCAAGGAGTGAAACTTCAGGTACATCAAAAATACACTTGGAGAGTTTACCGTAGAGATGATTGGAACGAAGATGTTGCAAAACCTCCTTTACATGCTGCTGATGGGATTTCATGTCTCAAGAGAATAGGAGAATGTCATCTTAGTATACAATCACATAGAGGTACAGAATGTCTTGGAAAATGTAATTTACATAATGCTGGAACACAGTGGAGGCATTGCAAAGACCAAACAGCATAACTAAATATTTGTAGTGGCCATCTTCCACTCATTCCTTTATTCTGATCAGATTATAAGGCCCTCTTAAATCAAGTTTGGTAAAAACAATGGCTCCTTTCACTCTGTCAAAAAGTTCTGTAATAAGAGGCAATGGATATTGATTCTTGATGGTTATATCATTGAGGCCCCGGGTGTCTATGTAGGGGCACAAACCACCATCCTTCTTCACAAAGAAAAAGCTAGCTTCAGCAGGTGATGAAGAGTGTCTGATAAAAAAAATTGTAAATTCTCCTAAATATATTCAGA
This sequence comes from Taudactylus pleione, assembly GCA_031769625.1. Taxonomy (NCBI): domain Eukaryota; kingdom Metazoa; phylum Chordata; class Amphibia; order Anura; family Myobatrachidae; genus Taudactylus; species Taudactylus pleione. The sequence goes on from JAUIMM010000243.1 coordinate 1,396,558, forward strand.
CATGGCTGAAGTCTCTGGCACAGATAATGCATATGTTTGACCTCTAGGTGGAGATTTTCCTGGGATCAAGTTCAATGGTGCAGTCCCATTCTCTATGAGGTAGTAAGGTGTCAACAGAACGTTCACTAAACACATCAAGGAATTCTTTGTAAACTTCACGAAGTACTACAGACCCACCAGACTGGGTTAGGCATACAGGAATCACACGAGACAGACAATATTGAAAACAAGAGACAACCCAGGACTTGAGCTGTGATGTAGGACAATCAAACTGAGGATTATGGAGTTGTAGCCATGGAAGGCCAAGGACTAGTTGCTGAGTCTCTTTAGGAATGACTAAAAGCTTCATGATGCAGTGTTCCAACTTGCATAATCAAAGGAATAGTAGAATGAGTAATGAGACCTCCTTGAATGCGACTTCCATCCACAGATGTGAGGAAAACGGGTTTAGACAGAACCTTCATAGGAATAGAAGTTTCTTGAACTAATGATGAGAAACTCCCATCAGCTCCAGAATCCACCAAGGCGTCCAAGGATTTAGGCCCTTTAGGAGGGGTTAAAGTCACATTCAATAGGCAGTCAGACTTCAGGGACGATTTTGCTGAAACCCCCAATCTGAATTCCACAGAACAGGTCATGATACAATAAAATGATACAATTTTACTTGCTGACGCCTCAAACATTCCTCTGGAGAGAGGCGTGAGCAGTTAACTTGCATGGGCTCATCCCCAACAGAGATGAAGACTGACAAATACTAGATACACAAGGCTTTACTTGTTCACTATTGAATCCGTAGGCAGATTTATCACGTAGATCATATATCATACAGAGAGAGACGAGTTCCTGCAGGGACCCAGGAGGAGCACAGACAAACTCTGTGTAATTGGATACAATAGGATCTGCACACTCCCATAATGAAGACACCCATTCCAGGGTTGAACCAGAGAGGATTGAAATGATATTAGCTATCCAAGATCTTTGTGTTGGAAAATTTTGTGGTAATAGTTCAAACTGGATCTCACACTGATTGATAAAACCTCTACAGAGTTTTGGGGTTCCATCGAATATGCTAGGAGTAGGAAACTGCCGATGAGACTTTGAAGTAGTAGATGCTGGCACTAATGATGTAGTGTTGGATACTGTCATTTCCAGGATGGTCTAAATGGTATCCAACCGAGAGGACAGTTCTTGTAAAAACTGCATGACTTGATGCTGAGCTGACTCTTGATTGTCCATTACTATGCTGATCCAGCAGGCAGACTCTGACCACCACTCCTATACCATGAAGTGCTCACTCTCCAGCATGAAGTTCCCACTCAGCCACATGCCCCTGGTGAACAGGAGGCACCTCTCATGGAAGTCAGTGCTATTCATGGACAGTAGCACCATAGCGAGGAAGCTCAATAGGAAGAAACACAGGGTAAATTATGCAGATAGGACATTACTCATGACCATGTTAAGCAGCTTAGGACAGGTGCACATGGAGCTGCAGAAAAATTTGCACAGGTGCCCCAGCCCAGGGACAAGCTGCTAGCTTTGCTTATGGTAGCTGTAATACAAATCTCTCATCCATTAGCCTCCTGCACTTCCCAGCACATCCCAGTGGTTGGGACCTAGCCAGCTGCAGAGCAGCAGTTGTAATGAGATGCAGGGGGCTGTGACAAGATGAATTTGCTCCTGTGCTAAGCTGAGTATAGTATAATAAGGAAATCCCCCGCCTACATAATACATAAAAACATGGGAGAAAGAGGATCAGGGACGGTTATATGTGTGTGTGAGATTTATTTTAGGCATAGATGGGTAAAGAGGAGAATGAAGGGAGTAGAAGTAACTCAGCAGAGAAAGCAAGAGGGTGATATGGATAAAAAATAAAGTAAACAGGAGAGCTTAGAGCAGTGTCTGACTGATACATGAAGGGGCCACCAGAGGAATGCAATGGTAGGGGATAGCTGGAAAAGTGCGAGCCCCCCTGCTTCTTATCGCATTTCTTCTGGTTGCTCAGAATGTCAGTTGGAAGCCAGCTGCCAGAGCAATTGTAACTGTGTACACAGATGCAGTCGCAGGCTGAGGGATGCCCCGAAATGGTCATGATATGCCTGCATTTGACTCACTACCCCCCATTGCCTCCCACAAACACTCACTGACTGACAATCATCCTGTGTCCAAATCTTTACTGCAAACGCCATCTGTAATACATTTGGATGCATGTGCAGTACAAAAATAATCAGTCAACTCCGCAAACATTGACATTGTGTAAACCTCAAACTTAGGCTTGAGTAATCATCTTCAGCTAATGATACAGAATTTATTTGGGATGTGAGTCTTCCAGATTGTTAAATTAATTTATTTTGGAAGATAGTGATGCATTCCTCCTGTACAATTCCAGACAAATTTGGAGACTCAATGCCATGGTTTGGGTTTTATACAAAAGGTTGCCAATGAAAAGGTCAACAATGATTTGGTTGACACCAGAAGATCGACCTGGAAGAAGGTCGACATGACAGAAAACGTTGATGTGTTCAAAAGGTCCACACAAAATGGTCAACACAGAAATGGTCTTCACATTTTTTTTATTTTTAGAGTTAGGGTTAAGTTTAGTGTTAGGGTTAGGCACTGTGAGGGACAGTTAGGGTTAGGCACCAAGGGAAGGGTTAGGTTTAGGGTAAAAATTAGGGTTAGAAAAAAATGTGCTGACCATTTCGGTGTCAACCATATCGATGTTGACCTTTTGAACTTATCAACCTTTTTATACATGTCAACATTTTATAATGCAACATTCTTGCATGTCAACCTTCTTGTGTCGACCAAATCAGTGTTGACCTTTTAATTGTTGATCATTTGTATCACACCCCACGGCTGTAACTGCCTGAGGACTGTTAAGTGACATTATATCATTATATCAGTGTTATTATGTCTGTACACTACCTCTATTATACTGAATGTATATAATATATTTACAATATATTTATGTGTGCATATTGTCTTGACGTCATATTAAGTGATAGAAATTGCAATATATTTAAATATTGTATTATCTTTATTTGAACTAGAATCTCAATGTAGAGTGTAACGATTTTAGAACATTCTGCATACTTTACCCAGAAGATATAAAGTGTTTTAATATAAATTTGAATAAAAACAAAGAAAATTAATGAACCTATTGGTAACTAATTAGTTATCTATCAAAGCAAATAATAACCATAAGTGATTAATTTCCTTCACACACTACATAATGGCAAGTTCAACCAACTTCCAGATGTTGTTTGGCGTTTCAATTATAATTAAAAACAAATTAATTAATAAATTATTTCATATAATGGTGTACCCTGACACCCCAAAAAAGTTATCCAATCACCAGCACCCATAGCCTGGGATGGTTGCAGCAAGCCAGTTGGGCTGGTCAAACAATAATAGGGCAATCTGCAGCATGAGGCACCCATGTTTTAATGTAACACAGCCATAGCCATATCCTAAGGGAATTTCAGCAGATAACAAAAAGGAAAAAACATCATCTGATGAAATCACCATGTTTTCTCCCAACAGCCGTTCCTGGTATGTATTGGGGTAATAAATAGCTGAATTGAATTCTACTTTTTATCTGACACCTAATAAGTCTACCATGGTCCCTAAAAAAATTGTTGAGGCACTTTTGCACTACTATGAAACCTTATACAAGGCACCTACTAATAGTATATCAGCTTCTGCCTCTGATAAGGAAAACTTACCTGTCCCTATTACGGAACAAAAAATTGCTTCAGTTATTGAAACATTACCTACTGTTAAGACTCTGGGTACAGATGGGTTTTCAGCTGTGTACTATCAAATGCTTTCCCGACAGGTTATGCCTCATCTCTCTACTTTATATAATTCCATACTCCTTGGTAATCCAGTGCATCCAGCTTTTAACACTGCACACAATATTTGTTTTCCTATGCCTGGTAAGGATCTCACCCTGGTCTCCGTGTACCATCCTCTCTAATTACTGAATCAGGATTTGAAATTATTCTCTAAATTCATGGCTCTACACCACCAATTACTACTCGCTAGGTTGCTGCACCCGGCCCAAACAGGCTTTGTTAAAGGATGCCACTCCAACCATAATATCCGTACTCTCCTGGCAGCAATGTTTCAAATCCATGATGATAAAGGTAAAGACAGTATTGTTGTGTACTGTGACGCAGATAAAGTGTCCAATAGGGTGTCCTGGTCCCATTTGATTCACATTTTGATTTATCGGTGGTTTTGCCCTGACATTATTCATGTGTTTTAGACTTTATATTATGACACTGAAGCCTTAAATTACCCACGCATTCTAATTGACTTGCGGATGACGCCAAATTCAACACTGTCTCTCGATGGCTGCCTGCCTGTCCACTAGCTGTAACCAGTTCATTGCCCTGTGCCAGTCAACATTGCTGCCACACAGGCTTATACAATCCACCTGCAGGCAAAGAGAGTTAAGGGAGTATTGTGCATCTCACGGACTAAACCAATCCATTCTACTCTGCGGTCGGGTCTGGACAATAACTTCCTTAAACCTGGGCACAGGAGCTAACTATCAATTTATGTAACTCATAGATTCTTCATCCTGGTCTGTGCTTTGTAAGCATGCATGTCTTAATGCACCAGTTCATCATGCAAGACCCCCCTCCCCCCAAATGTCAGACCTCTCTATCCCAGTCTGCACTCCCAGTCCCCTGTCCCATCCCAGTCACAGTTCCTCTATCTGCTGATTTTCTGCCACATGCTACAGTTTCAGCTATTCCTGTTTTCTTGCTCTCTCTCCACCTGTCACAATGTCCTGCATGTGGTTCCCAGTCACGGTGCAGTTTAGGTCTATTGCACTCTATCCATCTCAGGTATTCTCTAGCTGTCTCTATGTATATCTCAGACTATCTCTCTGTGACTCAGGGCCTGATTCAGAGATGGATGCTAATGTGATTTTCACACAGATCAAGTGATTGTTTGCCATTATCAATTGCATAACTAGGCAGGAGGTCTAGCGGGACATGTGCCCTGGGTGCTGTGGTAGGCCCAGCAGAGGGGGGTGCCGCCAGCCAGGGCATCATACCTGCACCGTCTGTCCCTCCCTACCACCATTGTGCCCAAACCAAAGAAGACTTGTCACTAATAATGAGCAGGCAACTGTGCCTACTGGTGGTGACTGGGGGGGGAGCTGCAGCAGAAGTTTGCAGCCCCTCCCAGGCAGTCACTGTCATTTCCAGCCTAAGAGCTGCCAGGTGACAGAGTGACTCACTCTTCCATCCCCAGTGCTCTCTCTGCTCCGGAGCAGCCAGATGAGTATTCGTTTTTTTGTGGGGGGGGGGGTGACAATTGATGTGTGTCTGTGTCAGTCAGTGTGTACCTGTGTCAGTGTGTGTGTGTACCTGTGTCAGTGTGTTTGTCAGTGTGTGTTTGTATCTGTGTCAGTGTCAGTGTGTGTGTATTTGTGTCAGTGTGTGTGTATCTGTGTCAGTGTGTGCATGTCTGTGTGTCAATGTGTGCATGTCTGTGTGTCAGTGTGCATATCTGTGTCAGTGTCTGTGTGTCAGTGTGTGTCTGTGTTAGTGTATGTGTACCTGTCAGTGTCTGTGTGTGTATATCTGTGTCAGAATGTGTGTGTATCTGTGTCAGTGTGTGCGTAGTCTGTGTGTGTATCTGTGTCAGTGTGTCAATGTTTGTGTATCTGTGTCAGTGTGTGTGCATCTGTGTCAGTGCGTGTGTGTCTGTGTCAGTGCGTGTGTGTATCTGTGATGGTGTGCTGAGAACAAGCCAGGGGGGAGGCTATGGTGTGGCTGAGAGACAACACAGGGGAGAGGCGATGGTATGGCTGAGAGATGACACAGGGGGGAGGCGATGGTTAGGCTGAGAGATGACAATGGGGTAGGCTATGGTTTGCAGAGAGATGACATGGGAGGGAGGCTATGGTGTGGCTGAGAGATGATGCAGGGGTGAGATGAAGGTGTGCTGAGAGACAATGCAGGGGTGAGGTGATGGTGTGCTGAGAGAAAATGCGGGGGGAAGTGATAGTGTGGCTGATAGCTACTCTTCATTTTACTCTGCTGTCAGGTCTGAACAATCACTAGTTCCTTAAACCTGGACACAGGAGCTAACTATCCATTTATGTAACTCATAGTTCCTTCATCCTGGTCTGTGTTTTGTAAGCATGCATGTCTTAATGCGCCAGTTCATCATGCAAGACCCTTCTCCCCCAAAATGTGAGACCTCTCTATCCCAGTCTGGACTCCCAGTCCCCTGTCCCAGTTTCTCTATCTGCTGCTTTTTTGCCACATGCTGCAGTTTCAGCTATTCCTGTTTTCCTGCTCTATCTCCACCTGTCACAATGTCCTGCATGTGGTTCCCAGTCAATGTACAGTTTAGGTCTCAGGCACTCTATCTATCTCTATCTATCTCAGGTATTCTGTAGCTGTCTCTATGTATATCTCGATGATGCAGGTGGGGTGGTGATGGTGTGGCTACGAGACGATGCTGTTGGGAGATGATGGTGTGCTGAGATATGATGCAGGGAGGGAGGCAACGGTGTGCTAAGAGACTATGTGGTGGGGAGGTGATGGTGTGCTGAGAGACGATGTAGGGAGGGAGGTGATGGTGTGCTGAGAGAGGGGAACGAGACTTGTTGAACCACTGATGATGAACTTCTTAATATTCCTACAAAAATAGGCATCTTCTGGACGAAGTGACCTACATATATAATAAATACCGACTGAAGATGCCGTATTCCCAGGGAGGATACATTTCTTCAGAGGTTCCACATTGTGAGAAACTACCATAAAGGTAAGGTGCATATGAAATGGAAAGGAATGTTCCCAGAGTGACAAGAAATGGGTTGCGTGTCATGTTGGCATGCCCCATTTTCAATGGCCACACCCCCTCGATATGTGGATATGCCCATTTTATTTTTCTGTGTCTGTGCGTGTGTTTGTGGGGGGGCATTCTTCAATTTGCTCTGGGCTCCAAAGACCCTAATTACACCACTGGGGTCTCTCTCTCTCTCATATTATACTTACCTCTCCAGAGTCCCATGTCGGCGCCGGTCCCCATGGCCTTTTTCCCATCATTTGCGAATGCGCAGTACAGGGAAAACGGCAACAGCTGCCATTTTCCCGGTGCTATAGACTCTTGCCACACTCTAGTGCCCAGAGTCTATAAGTGCGGTGCTGGCTACGCACCACTCAATGCGCTGCCGGCCACTGGATGGAGAGTAGGGGACCCATGATGGAGACTGCACATGGGCCCCCTCCTCTCTAGAAATGCCCTGCTATGGTATCTCTAATTGGATGGACTTGACACTGATGAGGATAGCTAAGGTAATTGCTATTTTTATAAGACTTTTGCATGCTATATTGCTGCTATGTTATCCATTCATGTTTATTTGATGCATACAGGTGCATATGTTTACCTTGATAACAGCGATGAGAACTTGTGGACAGTTTGCCAAGAGGATGTCTGCAGTTATCACTGCACGTGGTGATATCAGTAAAATCTTGTTGATCTATTGTCCAATCACTTTTGTCTATATATTGTGTGTGCACCAGTATTTTTTTACTGGTGCACACACAGCCCCCAAAGCTCCTTCTAATATACAGGGCAGCATTATATATATTTTTTTTACTGGTGCACACAGCCCTCAGAGCTCCTACTAAAATACAGGCAGCATTCTTTGGCTTTAACCTTTTATTGGTGCACTACACTGGTGCTGTGACTTAACTGTTCACAGTGCAGCCCAGAGCTCTTTCTACAGGAGCAGCATTAACCTTTGGTGCACACTGTTTTTGTTTTTTGGTATTGCCCGCAGTGCAGCCCAGAGTTCCTAATACAGGGCAGCATTAACCTTTTTTTTGTGTCCATAAAAGTTTTTGGTGTGTGCCACCATTGATATAATATAAGTGCAGTGATTTGCAGCAATATGTAAAAATAATAAAATATATTAAAAAAAACTTTTGTGTGTTGAGGGCCAGGCCGTGCCACCGCATTAATGCAAGCATTGTGAGTCACAGTGTGAAGTTGTTGTCATTTGTTAAAAAACAGAAAAAAGTTTAATAATACAAACGCTGTGAGTTGGTATGGATCACGACCAGTAGATGGAAGAGCAGTAGCAACAAGCAAGTACTAGTGCTATGGCGGCTGCCAGTCATGATGATCATGATATTAGTACTTCATCATCTACTAATGCCGGTACTCAAGGGCATAGAGGGTTTAAAAAAGGCACCTGAAATCAAAACATACCATACATCACACTCCCTGGCAATCAAATGCTCAGGCCTTGGCCTTTGTCTGGCAGATTCTTCTTTAACCTCACATGATGATGCAACATCTTGTCACTTAGGGCCCGATTCAGACCCTTTCAGTAAATGCATTCGCATGCAGCCAAAGTATGAAAATCTTGCGATCACACAGCAAGGCATTAGCACGCCCACTATTTATTGGTGTGTGATCACGGTGTGTGGTTAGACACCCACTAGTCTGTCTTAAGATGCCCACTTATGCACGTCATCCACAGGAAGTGTACGCAACCATCGGTACCATCGGAAGTGAACGCAGCACTTGTGGTTGACCATACCCTACCGCAAGCACTGCGAGTGAAATTCAACCAAGTGACGTGTAGTATGATGCTATGTAATAATTATGCATGCCTCTGAATCGGCACTAAGACGTTCAGACACACCTGCATTCGCACCACCACACCCCCGTTTTCATCGACCATCCCCTGTCACCACCTATAAATGGCTTGTCCTGTCAAGTATTCTAGCAATCTGTCTATGCACAGCGAGCAATCACTTCCCGATTGCATGGACTAGTTTGTGCATGTGCACTGTGATGCATACGCATGCGCAGATTGCAAACATCGGCAGGCTGCGTGTGAACGCAGCCTAGCGAGTGGGTCTGAATCGAGCCTTAGAGTCTAGAAGACATGTCAAATGTAAAACAGGCAAATCACAGCAGAAAAAACCAGCTAATGCTGAAAAAACAACTGTGTTAAAAAATGTCACATGTCCCTGAGAAGAGTCTAATGTCATCCAAGTTAGCTATGTGTGAGTCTAGCATTTCTGATACTAGTACTGTATTCATAGACAAGCCTTCTACAACTATTTTTGCACCTCTGCAAATGTGGGAATGAGCAGCACAAGTATAGCTGGTGACATATAAATTAAGATAGTCACTGTGGAAGTGCAATGCAACAGGATGGGGGGGGATATGTGTGTAGCTGATGCCATTAATGAGGATGTTGATGATGAGGATGTAATTTGTGTAAGTCAGGCACCAGTGGCAACAGTTGTTGCCCATGATAAGAAGAAGACCATTGTCATGCCTGGGCATAAGACCAAAAAATCCACCTCATATGTTTGGAATTATTTTACCAAAATCCTATCAATTGCCCAGCCATCTGTACATTTGTAGAGCCAAAGTAAGTAGAGCCTCCTCCCTGTAATGTTGTTTGCAGCGAGTTGATGCAAAGTTTTTTGAAAATCTGAAAATTATGCTAAAATTCTTTCTGCTAGATCCCAGCATCTTCAATCTCCACCACCAGCACCTTCATCATAAATCTCCTCGTTAAAGATTGGAGTTAATCCTGCAAACAATTTGCTTAGGCTAACTGAGTCTTCCTCCCCTATCCAGAATTCTTCAGAAGAATCCTTTGGCACTAGGCCTGCTGCTGCTGCTGGAGGTGTATATTAATTCCAGAAGGGGGCCAAGAAGACTACTAGTGGTTTCAATAAACAATTGACTGTAAAACAATCCTTTGCAAGAGGAAGCAAGTATGACATCTGCCACCTAGTAACACATCGGATAACTAAACTAGTATTAAATCTGTGTTCAATATCTGACATTAATGTTCTGGTTTATACAGTTATTTGAGGTACTGTGTCCATTTTACAAAAACAGTAATTCCTCACCAGTACTGGGACTTTAAAAATATTTCATTATTGCCCTATAAAATGCCATTGTACCCACTATCCACTTAACCATGGATATGTGGACAAGTATTAGGGGTCAAACAAAGATTACATAACTGTGACAATCTATTGGGTGGGTGTATCACCTTCAGCAACTATCAAGTGACACCAGCTCATTCACAGGCAGGCTACTCTCTTTATCACTGGCTTCACAAAGAGATAATTCTGTGTCAAAGAGGACAGACTAGATGGGCCATGTGGTTTTTATCTGCCGTTAAATTCTCTGTTTCTTTGTAACCTGTTAGAAAAACTAAGGGATGTCATAGCAAGACTCTCCTCAGGATTTGTCATTTCTGATAATGCAACAGTTATAGTGAGAGTTTTACAACTAGGTGAATTTGAACTTTTCCAATGTTTTGCATACACAATCAACTTGGTTGTACAGAATTTAAAAAAACACATGACAGGTGCGTGCAAACAATGCTGTCTGTGGCCCAAAAAATTGCCCATTTGGCATCTGTAAGAAGAAGATTGCAGCACCTGCAAAAACAATTAAATTTATCATGCCACCAACCGAAGCAAGAAATAGTCACAAGGTGCAATGCTACCCTTTATATGCTTCAGAAATGGAAGAACAGCAATAAGCCATCCAAACCTACACAACAAGTCATGACATAGGAAGAGGAAGGGGAATGTGTCTTATTCCAGCACAGTGGAGAATACTTTCCATGTTATGTAAGGTGCTGAAACCATTCAAAGTGGTAACCTATGAAGGGAGTTCAGACATTGCCATCTTGAGCCAGGTGATTTCCTTAGTTAGATTACTGGAAAAGGAGCTTGAGAAACTGAAGGAGGAGATGAAGTAAAGTGATTCTGCTAAATATGTTGGAATTGTAGATCAAGTTCTTTATTTTCTTTTCCAGAATCCAAGGGTTGCCAGTATTTTGCAATCGGATCTTTACATTTTGGTGACCATGCTTGAGCTTAGGTTTAAGGTGTATGCCATATCTTTCTTTCCAACTCACACAGTTCTTAAGAGATGCAAAGAGCTCTCTTTGCATCCTCCTTGCATCCTCCTTGTGAGCAAGTTGTCAGCTCAAGTAGCATATGACACAATTAGGTCTCCTCCTTCAGTTTCTTCTGCAACTGCTACTGCCAGGAAAAAAATAGTGATTGGGTTGAGTCAACTATGCACACCAGAGTGACACAACATTTTGACATTTGGTCAGGTATAAAAGAATTGCCCAAAAATAGGGACACCTTTACTGTAACTCAATCTGATACTTTCACAATTCACAGAATGATAGAGGATTATTTTAATGACAGTATACAAATAGACATGTCAGAAAGTTCCTTTAACTACTGGGAGGTAGTAAAGGCAATTTGGAGGCCTTTGTACAAACTTGCTTTGCTTTACTTAAGCTGCCCACCCTCCAGAGAATACTCATAAAGTGTTTTCAGCTCAGCCATGACCCTTGTCAGCAATCAGCATAGGTAGCTATTTCCTCAAAATGTTTAAAAGATATATAAAAATGAACTTCAAATTCCAAGAGGAAGACCTTTCCCACCAATTACATCAACATACAGTCTTCTGTAATGGTGGATTCCGCTGGATGAGTTAATATTATGTGATGATGATGTTAACACTGATGAGGGTGAGGATGAGGATCATAATGACATCATCTGCCACTGTAGAGATCATTAACAACACTGTTAGCTGCCTTTTTGTGGGGGCCCAAACAAACCAATAACTTCAGCCACAAAAGTCGTAGTTCCAGTCGCTGAAGTGATTGGTTTGTTAAACTGTACATGCCCTTTTTAATATACAATATAAGGGCGGGTGGGAGGGCCCAAGGACAATTCCATCTTACACCTCTTTTCTTTGCATTATGTGCTGTATGGGACTTTGGTGAGTGATATCCTATATTTTTTTTAAACTGTTGTGCTTTTGTGCTGCTGCTCTGTTGCTTACTTTAGCCAGCCGGCCTTTGGCCAATATTGGTGAAAACTATATTGTGAGCTATGAGGTGGTCAAAATTGACTGTAAATGAATGTTATTGAGCTTATTAATACTGCAGGAACAAAACCAGGCTCAAATTATGTGATTTTAGCTGGTTTATCATTTAAAAAAAAACAAAAAACAGTACAGATCCAAAACCAAAACACAATATTACAATTTTCTTATGTGAGCATTCCCCAATGTGTATGATAATTCTTCTGAACCTTTCTCTGTTTGAAGGATTGAAACATTTTTCATTTCAAAGAAACCTTTTCATACTGCAACATATGTGTCACTATGATTTGTGCATGCTTTGTTTGCTTTAAATGTTTAGAAGTGGTTAAAATCAGAAAAAAAAGTGTGAGGTCTCCCCCCAAAATCCATTATCAGCCTCAGGCCTCTGAGCATAGACTGTTATTGGAAAATAGAGGGGGGGACAGTCCCCCTATTTTCCAATAACCAATATTGAACCAGAACTGAAAAATTTGTGTAGAACTGCACACTATATTATCCTCTGGCTAAGACATGTTTAAAATAAGGAGCATTTATTTCAAAGTACACTGTAATTAGTTTGACATTTTATGAATGACTAATTTAGTTTTAGCTTAATGTACTGTACTAAACTGCAGAAATCCAGATTTAAAAAAACATTGCTAGATTTTTTCACTTTCTAAACACATCGGGCCTGATTCAGAGCCGTTCGCTATTTGCGGTCGTTCGTTCAAAAACAAGGGGTGGCTATTCAAATGATCCGTTCGCAAATTGCAGTCTGTTCCCACCTCTAAGTCTGAACGAGCGCGCAAAACATATGCTCGTTTATTTGATAAAAACGCCCCCTGGCCGCTCGCACCATGCGTCATGTCCGCTATTTATTAGATTAATCGAGTACATCGTACAGCGTATGAACTGCTCGCTATTCTTGTGGTTGGTTTTTTCAACCGCTATTTTGCGAGCAGTTCTGAGTTAAAAAAAACCAAGTGACGTGGTCAATGACGCTGCTGTATTAATTATGCACTCCCTTAAAACGCCCGTTTTGACCTTTAAGCACGCCTGCGTTCGGATCTCCACTCCCCGTTTTCAAGCACCTTCCCCTGTTACCACCCACATACGCCTCATTCTGTCACTCAAAATAGCAGGCACTCGCTATAAGCGTACAAATGATTTTCGGCCGCACTGACTGGTTCGCGCATGCGTACTAAAAACCGTACGCATGCGCATATGTGCGAACATCGCTTGGAACGAGCGTACTGCCGATAGCGAGTGGCTCTGAATGAGGGCCATCATTTTATTATTGAGCCTGATTCAGAGTTGTACACTGTGCCGATGCTTTCACAGTTGAACATAATTGGCAAACTGCACATACATCTAAGTCACAAGGTACATTACCATAGTCACTTGCAGTGACTATTTGTAGTGTGATAGGCGGTAAAGGAGCATTTGGGGGAGGTAATGGGAAGAGATGGTAAAGAACGCACACGTGCTATGACCTGTTCAGGGGCATGTCACATCTGCGTCTGCGATCCCATACACTAGAAATATGACACCAGCGTCTCAGTTCCCATGGACATTCTGCGGGACCATAGACTTATTCAGGGCTACTACAATTAAATAATCACTGACTGAGGGCGGTATTCAATTAGTTTTTTCGTCCACAATAAAGTTCCACCTGCTGGACTTTTCGCCTACATCACGTCTTTTGGACTCAAACTTATTGTGTGCGTCCCCACTATTCTCCATATTCAATTCAAAAAGATGCGAAAACGGTGACCTGCAAAGTCAGAACAGGCGGAAAGTGGTGTCAGAATCGTGGGATATCAGCCTAAACCCCCAAAAAGATGCAGAAACATTGGGGACCAATGTAGATGTGCCCGAATAGTCCTAATAAAACTGTTTGGGATACTTAAGTTGGTTCAATAGCCACTAATTAGCGTCTTTGCACAAGTGGTGAAGAATGGCATAAAGCAGTATTTTTTCGAGAAAATAAGTTGTCCTGGCAAATTTGGGGTACCTGAAAATGGGTGCTAGCATATTTTACTGTCACTAAAGTGAAATTTTAATAAAAGTTAAATTCCTCCGTCATAAAAGCACCTGCAATCCCAAAAACACTTGACCCCTTCTTACAGCACCCCAGAACCTTATTTCGCTAGTTTTTGAAGTTGTCCCCCCCACTTTGTGCTTTTTCGCCCCCAAAATGAAAGTACTTTTTTGGGGTGTTCTTAATTTTTTTCAGGAATTTTAGGGGGCTGTCCAAGGATTCTGAGTGGTTTCCCCACCTTTGCACCCCAAAATAAAAATGTTGTACTTCTTTTCTCCTGTTATTCAGAGGCAAATCTTTTTCGCCTATTACAGTGCATTGACTTTCCGCGTACGCGAAAAGCAGGTGGAATTAAATACAGAGATGTTTCCACCATGCGAAAAGACGCAATCGGCGATACATTTTCGCGTATCTCGGTTTTTCGCATCTAATTGAATACGGCCCTGAATCTGAATCTTTGCACGCAGTTGCTGTGACATTTCATGCAGATGCTTGAATTTGCAAAGCGGCAATTGGGCGTCTCAATATATCTCCTGGCTGCTGCCACATTTGCATATTTTCGCATCGCAGCTGCATATAGATTCGCAGCAGCATTGGCATTAATGTACAACTCTGAATCAGGCCTATTGTCTTCTGCTTTGTCAAGGTAATGACTTAAAAATTGGTTTATTGTTAAAATAAAAAATAGATAAATACTATTAACCGCTTTGCTGTGGATGAAAGAGAATCATCACCCTCATATAGCTGAAAACTGTGTACAAGTCCTAATCTTTATCCATAGCAAGGGGAACTAAAACAATTACCTTACAAAAACAGTCTGGATTTCCGGTGGGGAATATAGTCATCATGACATCACATTTTTGTAAAAAATAGAATGCTAGAAAATGGGGGGAGGGATTAAAAGTTCTTTTATCTCCACCATAAATAATGGATTTGGTTGAGCATAATTAAACCCTAGGTTTTTTCAAGTAAGGCCCCTTTAAGACTATTATTGTCATTGCTCCTTTAAGAAATCTGACAAGGCCTTTAACCAGTCAGGTGAAGGGGTGTGTTTTATGTTCTAGTTCTTTGTCAGTTACTCTAGCTCTACTTCTGGACATCCCACCCTTCCTCCAATTTTGTATTCATAGTTCTTTGCTTGTTCAGCTGCATTATTTACATTTGCTTATGTTGCAGTGGATGCACTCTCCTTTATACGATATGATGGCCAAGTTAACATCCCTTTCAGGATTTAACACAATGTTACTGATTTAAGGAGAGTTGAAGACCAATGTTTAATTTGTATGATTGTTTTTGTTGTCTTGTTTGTCATCTGCTCTTCCTTCTGCCTCTTACTAACTTTAATTAAAAATAAATTCAGTCACAATAATTAAATTATCAATTCAACCTGTCAAAATTGAATTTTACCTTCATTTTTAAAAGCCAACGATTGTTGTCTGTGTCTTTATTTATTAGATAAGTTTATATAGTATTAAGAAGAGTCGTAATGAAGAATGTAACTGTAACGGCATTTATTTTACTGTACCTAGAATGATTAGGATAACCTTAGTCTGTCAAACTAGGTGCTACATTAGAAGTTTTTGCTTAGTTATAAATTGGAACACCAGGCAATATCCCCACTACCCCAGAATAATCATTGGGTCTAGGGATGGGAGAATAGCTCCTCAAATACTGCTATGATGTGATACTACTACGTACAGTATACTGCTGCTAAGCTGGTGCTATAACACTGCCTTGTTATTGCTAAAGCATTGCTGTGCTGCTGTGGCTATATAATAATGTGCCAGAGTGTTTATTTACAACAATGTCAAGTCTCTACTTGAAACTACTGTACTTTCCAACACTACAGTGATCCATAGTTGTCTATGGCAACTGGGGATAACAACACCGTGATAACATAGGGGTAGGCGACCTGTTGAGTTCTAGGTGTGGAACTATGTATGTCAGCATGAGGTGCCACAGTTTAGCTGTTAGGACATTGTGGGTTGAGCCTAGATCCCCGTCAACTGATGGAACTGATGTGACATCAAGTGAGGATGAAAATGCGCTTCTAAGCCCTGAAAGCACCGTTATTTTGTCTCATATGTAATTTCCAGCCACCAACAGTAGAAACTTGTACCTTCATGGGCTCGCTTTGCTCACCACACTTTGGGCATGGTGGCTCACTTTGCTCGACACAGGCTACTATTCCCAATAGATGTCCATGTGGATAGTAAACAATTATGTCAGGGTCCTTTAGCTGAAAGGGATCTAGCTGCAACTATGCTAAAACTGTGGCAGGACATGCTGTGATGTGACTTTCCCCAGCAGTAGAAGTGTCACAGGCAGTGGCGTAACTAGGGTATTTGGAGCCCAGGGCAAATTTGAAAAAGGAGCCCCCCCCCCCCATGTGCTTGCGCGCCTTCGGCACGTGCGGCAAAAAATGGGCGTGGTCACTTAAAAATGGGGCGTGTCAACATGACACACCCCTTTATTTTCAAACTGAACATTCCTATCCATATGCACCTTAACCCCAGTAGTGCCCCCAGTATGCAGTTGTGGTCCCTCTCATGCAGGCCTATAGTAGTGCCCCTTATACAGTATCCCCAGTAGTGGTCCCTCTTATACAGCCCCCAATTAGTTCCCCTTACTCAGTACCCCCAGTAGTGGCCCCCCAAATGCAGTGCCCCACGTAGTGTTCCCCCTTATGCAGTGCCCCCAGTAGCAGTCCCCACAATGCAGTGCGCCCAGTAGCGGTATCCCCTTATGCAGTGCCCTTTTATATAGTGCCCCCAACAGTAGTCCCCCCCATGCAGTTTTCCCAGTAGTGGCCCCCTTTTGCAGGCACCCTGTAGTGATCCCCCCTATCTAGTGCCCCCTGTAGTGGTCCCCACAGTGCCCCTAGCAGTAAGCCCCTTATATAGTGCCCCCAGTAGTAGTGTCCCCCCCTCCCATGCAGTGCCCCCAGTAGTGGTCCCCCTGATGCAGGCTCCCAGTAGTGACCCCCCCCCTATCCAGTGGTCCCTGTAGTGGCCCTTCCTATTATTGCCCCCATTAGTGGTCCCCCGAGAGCAGTGCCTCTAGTAATACTAGGCCCCTTTTAGAATGCCCCCAGTGGTAGTCCCCCCCCCAAGTAGTAGTCCCCAGTAGAGTAGTCCCCAGTAGAGTAGCACCCCCCCCAGTAGAGGTCCTCCCAATGGCACCCCCAGTAGATGTCCCCCCCAGTAGATGTCCCCCCCAGTAGTAGCCAACCCCTCCCCATTGTGCATATAGGTTTAAAAATAAATAAATATATATATAAAAATATACTTACCTGATTCCACGTTGCTCCTGTCCGCGATGCCGATGCCGCTCCCGCCCTCCAGTCCGCCCGGTCTGGCGCGCTCAGCATTATGGGACTGACGTCATGACATCAGTCCCATTATCCACTGCAGGAGCCGGACGGAAGTCCGGCTCTTGCAGTGGGTGCTGCAGCAGTCAATGAGAGTCTATCTGACTCTCATTGGCTGCTGTTTAACACACACTTCGCCGCCAGCGCTGGCGGCGATGCGTGTGTTATGCACAGCCTGAGCCCGCCTCCTGGCGCTATTGGGCAAGCGCTCAGGGGGAGGGAACGGGCTCAGGCATGCAGCACAGGACCGGCGCTGGAAGCCTAGCGCCGGTCCTGTGCAAATGTGTAGCGCTGACCGCACTCATTGCGGTCGGCGCTACACTGGCTAACTAGGGCGGGCGGGCCGGTACCGTGGCCGGCGGCGCCCCCCCCGCGCCACCGGTCCAACGGCGCCCAGGGCACGAACCCCGCTCGCCCTGCCCTAGTTACGCCACTGGTCACAGGTCACCTATCCCAGAAGTACCAGATATAGCAAAGGACATATGATGTAACCAGATTCTTGGGTTATATAGGCAATTAATACTGAAGTTATTATTACAGTTTAAAATTGAAAGACTGACCTTTGTCACATATACTGTACCTCACATAAAGTGCATAATGCCCATAAGTTATAAAATACACTCTAATTACTCTGGCTTGTAAGTGTATTCTTTTGTAATCCTTTTTGTATGCTTGTCAGTATGAGCTGTGGGATATAGTATCGCCGAATGACAGGTTTTAGATAAGCTACAAGAATATTTGTTTATTGTGCTAGTGCAACTATTACAAAAAAACACTGAGGGGGCCTATTCATTAAACGTAAAAATTCAATGGAGATAATTAGCTTTAGAACTCTCATGGAGTTCTAGCTAATTATAGGTGGAATTCATCATTCCACCTCTCCATAACTATCTATTCCGAAAAGCTGTCATTTTTGCGATGACAGCTTTTCGGGAAATAGATACTTTTCCCTGCCTACACTACCTTATCGCATCTGAGATTCCTGGCAATCCAACTGTTTGTTTCAGCATGATGAAATGGACCAAAATGATGGCATTACATTTGGGCATTATGTTGTAACATTAAGCTACTGTATGCGCGTATTGTTTCATCATATGATTGCTGAGAAGAGCTTGGTTTTATCATCACAAATCCTTTCTGATGACTTTACTCTATTCCATTGCCTGCATTAGTCATATACAGTATGTACATGTGATTGGAGCAACTATGGTGTGTATCTTTAGTCAAATGTTACCTAGCTCTCCATCTATTAATGTATACTGTTAGCTGTCACCAAGACACTACACTAAGTGATGTATATACTTTACCTTGAATAAAAAGTTGTTACCACAGAAATATATGCATATACAATTTCTCAATTCCCAAGCTGTATTTAATGAATTCCTTATTAATGTGTTTTTTTACTATTTTTCTTTTTTGAAAAGGAAGCATAGAAAGTAAAGCTGGGTACACACTATGCAATCCATTGCACGATAAATCGCTCTGACGCGGATCGGAAAAATATATCGCGTGTATCGCATAGTGGGCCTGATTCAGACCTGCTTGCTAAGCTGCGATCACTCGCTGCCAAAAATGGCCGGTATGCAAATTCCGCGATCGCTCTGTGTGGCGTAAGGATGCCCTCTATGTCTTAAAGAGCGACGGCAGTGAGCCCACGCTGGTGTATAAAGACGCCCACTTTTCTTTCTTAACACACATCATCTCCAGGAAGTGTATGACTAATCGGTAACATTGAGAGCCATCGGAGCTGCATGCAGCACTTGATGAGCCCCTACTGCGATCAGTTCAGGCTCAAATACAACCAAGTGACGTGTACAATGACGCTACTTTGCTAATTATGCATGTAGCCAAATTTTATATATGGCTAATATTTAGGGAAGTGTATGTGGACATGTCTGTATGTTTGGTGCATACTTCCAAGTATATATGGATAAACCCTTGTGTTTAGATGTTATTTATTCAGAAAGGATTGTCACTGTAATATAGGTAGGAAATATATATATTGAAAATATAAGAATATATAACTGCATAAGATAAAATCTATGTAACGGAGTGCATTATGGACCTCATTCAGAGGCGGTCACACGGAATGATTGGACGTAGCAAGCGATGTTTTTTTCAACTGCGCATGCGCACACATGGCAGTGCGCGTGCGCAAGCCTGTCTTTCCGACCGCAATCCTCTTGCTCGCTAGTCACTACGAGGTCGTAGCTGTGATTGACATTTCGTGCTGTTTGTGGGTGGTTACAGGGGAAGGTGCTTGTGAACGGGGGTGTGGTGGCGCGAACGCAGGCGTGGTTGACCTTAAAAAGGGCGTTTTAAGGGCGTGCATATATTACTGAGCGAGTCACACACGTCATCTCGTTGCAATAACGATGCTACTGCTCGCAGTGCTAAAGGTAGCCCAGGGTCTACCTTAAGCATTGCGAGTGCAGGCGATGGTTTCGGCCTCAACCGATGCTTGTAGGCAATTAACAATGTAACAGGTGTTAATCGTGCTGACGTAGGACCAGTCCCTACCTGCCAGCAGCACAAACCCTTCTCTCCTGTCCCTGCATTACTAAAGGTGCATACACACACAACAATTTTTTTGAACGATTATCGATACCGATATAATTTATTATTCAATCGTTGAAAAAATCGTTCACTTTCTGAGTTAAAACTATGAATGATTATCGTTCATGCGCGTTCACGTTTGTAGTTTGTAGTTCAGTCAGACTGACCAACTGAACGATTTTCATTAAGGGAATATGCAAAAATCGTTTGCAGTTCAAAAAAATCGTTCATTACACTTTAAAAAAATGTAACAGATAATCTGATAGATAATCTGACAGAAAATAGTTCATAAAATAGTTCATAAAATCGTTGGTAACAAAATCGTTGTGTGTGTATGCAGCTTAATAGACTACCTAGCCGCTCATGCCATTTCTAGCACTTTCCTAGGTAGTCTCATGCCACTGCTACTGGCTCTACCTCGAGGTCATAAGCAGGCTGCCGAATCAGAAGGGTGAAGAAGCGGAGAGTCGCCTGACAGGCAGTTAGAGGCGGAGAGCCGTGACAGGGAGGTAGGAGGCAGTGGGCAAGGCCTCCATTCGGTCTCCCTGTACATCAGCTAAATAGTGTAACAGAGTTACAGGCAACTGTAGCTCTAGCCCACCCTTCATGATCAGCTGAGTCACAGTGCAGGACAAAGCGAGTGAGTAGATAAAGAAAAGTACACTGCCCTGCAAGCAGCATTAAGTAGCCACAGTAGTCCACTAATTGCTCTGAACTCAGAGAAATATATATAGTATAAAAGCTGACACCCATACTGCGGATATTGAGTTTCAGACTAACAGGGAAAGGAAAGGATAAGACTAAAACGCTGCATACACACGTAAAGATTTTACTCTAGTTGATTGGTTGGAAAGAAAAGCTGGTACCGTATGGGAGTAACTGATGATCAGCAATTTGCTCCTAAATGCCAGAAAACAGATGAAAATGGTCGGTCAGACAAGTTTGTTAAATGTTTGATCTAAGCAATTTGTTCAAACAACAGTTTTTGTCCATTTTCTGGCATTTGGGAGCAAATTGCTGATTACTTTCATACCTTACCAGATTTTCATTCCAACCAATCAACTAGTTGGATGGTTGGACACATAATCTTTACGTGTGTACCCAGCTTAAGACTAATGCAGTCGTTGTATGGAGACAGAAGCTAATTGTTGGTCTTACATTATCATTTATAAAGGATTCGGGGGAGGAAAAGGTAGTTTGAGGAAGAATCACTTCAGAAATGCTTTTGGCTCTCAGCCAGCTTATATAAGAAAGAAAGACAGCATCATTTAGCTGTATATATAGCACTGGCTTACCTCTACTGACTTATATGTAATTCTTCTAAATTTGTCAGTGTATATGGATATACATTTGCTGCAATATTACTAAGGAAGACTGTGTTGAACTTTAATGGACTTTGAACTTCCTTTTGTGCTGCCAAGTGATACTAGAATCTATGCTCAGGTGGTTCTGGACATATTAAGGACCTTTATCTGCTACATTAATGAACTTCATAGGCAGAGACTGAGCAACATTTTATGTGTAAAGGTATTAAACTTTATAATAGTCTATATTAGTGTCAAATGTATTCCATTTGCATATGGAAGTAAAATTGGTGTGATATATGTAGTGAATCTTGTATCAATATGTTTTTCCTCTGAATTTATGACATATGTAAATACAGAGTGTTAACCTACTATAAGCAGTGTGCAATACTTACCTCTAGGAATTGGAGGAGCGTCATCGAGGGAAGCCTGTGGAGAAAAGTAACAGGTGGTCAATTCATTATAGTAAAGTGTTAATGCACCAGTATTGTATGAATTACATGTCACATTAAATTCATCATATTACACCATATAACTCAAACAGGACATTCCTAGGCTAGCCCTATAACCCCAGCCTAGGTGGAGGCACATATATTGTTAAGTATAGTATCTGGTAACCTAGGGTCTCTTTATAAGGTATGGGAGAGAGGGTTACATACACCCCCATTAAACTCCGTTTTGATGCTGAGACTCGCCTGCGTTCTCACATCCACTCCCCCATTCACAAGCACCTTCCCTATCACCACCCGCAAACGGTGTTATCTGTCACTCAAAGTAGCGATGAGTCTGTGTACTACAAGCGCACGATTCCCGGCCACAGTGACTGGTTCGCGCATGCGTACTTTGATGCATACACATGCGCAGATGTGCGATAATCACCCCTAGCGAACGAGCGCAGCTTAGCGGTGGGTGTGATGAGGCCCAGTGTGTATGCCCGATCATGTGTGCCTGTGGGTCGTTCATCGCATTGTTCCATTTGCTGAGCAGCACACCATGCTGTTAAATGCCGCTTGGATGTGTCATGCCGTCACATTGTGCCGTTGTGTGGGTACACACATTGTGTAGTGTATACCCAGCATGGTCCTTCTACTATGGGAATTATTATACAATTGGTGGAGCAAGAAATAAAGTCTATTTTTTTGCATAAGAACAATAATACAGCACATGTAAAACAAGATTTCATTGTTCTAAATATTTACATTTTGCATCTTTCAGTTGCATCCAGAACTGACTAGACCACTTCATGTGAGACAATGTACCACCCAGTGACACAAGACACATTGAGAGCAGTGGAATGTAAATTGCGTCTTCAGCAGCTTGGAGTTACAGCAATGGAAAGTGTGTGGATTAAGAAAGCAGTAAACTTCTGACAGTATGCAGATAAAGGCTGACCACACAAGTCACGTGAATGTGATATGCCAACTCGTTTTACCACTAGTCTAAAAATATCCTTTGCCCAGCTGACACCAGTTGAAGCAGAGAGTGACAGTATTTGTTCTCACAGTTTTCAATTATCAATGCAGCTGCTTCCATCGCTCATAGATGAGAGAGCAGTGTGCTGGAAATACTGCACTACAAGGACGCATCTGTTACAGCTAAAAGCTTTACCGTTATAACTCTATATTTAAAGAGGGTTTGGATATATTCCCCTCTTGGAAAGGACGAAATTAAACAGTTGTCAATTCCTTATTATTTATTTTGTATGATTTTATATAGCATTACAGAGGTTAGTTGTAAGATAAATGAAATATTAGAGTCAAATTAAAAGAAATGTCATAATTATTGTGCCAGGCACCACAGATTGCTCTGCTGATAAGTTTAATAGAACATGTATTTTGGAGCATTGGTTGCATCATTACAAGGAACAAAGAGAGGCAACCTGTAGCACTCCAGCTGCTGTGGAACTACACCTTCCAACATGCCCTGCTCTTATGGCATGCTAAAACTGCAGCAGGTCACGCAGCTGGAGTGCCACAGGTTGCCTACCCCTGTCATAGAGGCCCTAATTCAGAGCCACACGCAATGCCGATGTTCACGTAGTTGAACAAATGTTTTTGCTACTGTGCATATGCGAAAATCCCTGAAAACTCCTACAGCACATGCGTCACATAGAGCGTACGCACAACGGCGCTGTTGTGATTGAGATGCACAGTATCAGAAATGCCTTGGAAAAGTGATGGGGGTATCTGGGCAGAGACTGGGAGGTGGCTTAGCTCAGGTACAGAAATAGTCCATCTTATGGGCGTGTTGCAGGTGTATCAATTAAATTGGTTGCATAGACAGAAGCTCAACCGCTATCATAGGAGGCCATACATGGATGGAGAAACTGCACCTGCCATAGGGCTGGTGTAGGTTTTGATGATGCAACCGATGATGCTTCTAAATATGCACCAAATGGTATGTTAGCGGATATGGATACTGGTAGTGGGCGTCTTAGTTCTTGCACATTCGGATTCATGGCTGTACAGTACACCAGGGAATTGACATTTTCATAAAGTTGCAGACGGGCGACTGCCAATAGACGCAGCTGCCACCATTTCTCCATACCCCTCTGAATCAGGACCAAAATGTGATTAGAGAAGAGCTCTCCAACGCCAGTTCCCAGGGAACAATAACAGTGCATGTTTTCTGTATCTCCTTGCTGAAGCACAGTTGACTGACGCACCACTTTAAAATATCCTCGAGTGGTACTTGCTTGTGATTCTGGGAGGAAAACTGAAAAACATGCACTATTATGGCTCCCTGGGAACTGGAGTTTACAAACACTGGGTTGGAGGTTTAAAAAAGAAAAAAGCACATGTCGGCTCAACAACTAAGCAATCACTGTGTATTCCTGCTGGGAATCTTATGCTATATGGGGCAGTTCACACTGTGAGTCAGTGTCTCTTGTCAAAAACCTTAATCATATCTTGGTTCGAAGTATTGTGGAAATCTGAAAAATAAAGTGAAAAACCCAATTCCATCCAAAATCTTGTGTTCTATGGGCCCTATCCAGCGTTGGGAGGGGTAACTGAACCTGGGCAAACCATGTTGCAATGTAAGGGGTGCAAGTAAATACATTGTTTTTGCATGTGAGGTAAATACTGTCAGCTTCTGCATGTAGCCCACAAATGCTGGTCAGCTTTATTTTTACACTGCAATTTAGATGTCAGTTAGGAGGACACACCCCTCCCAAATCTAAAGGCCCCCATACATCAGCAATTGATTGCAGCAATCGTGCAATCTGCAATCGATTGTGTATAAAAATCTTTCCCTTTTTCAATCGATTGCAGAATTGCCACAATCGATTGAAAAAGGGAAAGATTTTTATACACAATCGATTGCAAATTGCACGATTGCTGCAATCAATTGCTGATGTATGGGGGCCTTTAATCTCTCTACAAATTTTAAACCTGCCCCCCCTGCAATGCAACATGGCTTCATCAAGCTGCACAGTAAAGGCCCCCAAACATCAGAGATTGATTGCAGCAATCGTGCAATTTGCAATCGATTGTGTATAAAAAAGGTTCCCTTTTTCTATCGATTGTGGCAATTCTGCAATCGATTGTGTATAAAAAAATTTCCCTTTTTCAATCGATTGCAAATTGCATGATTGCTGCAATCAATCTATGTATGGGGGCCTTTACTTGCTATATGTTGCTCTATTCCCAAAGCTGAATCAGGCCCTACCTTCATACTTCATAGCTCAAACACACAATTTAAAATAAAAAAACACTAATATACAAGCAAAAAAATCCCCAAAACCCTCCCTTCCTATGAAGTCATTCTCCTTCATGCAATCAGAGAACACAATGACACAGCAAAAGAATCTCCCTCTTGAGCCTGATGCCGAGTTGAATGTAAATCAGCCACAGATGCTCCCGCATTACATGCACTGAAATAAATGCATATAGTCTATTTCCCCATGTGCACAGTTGCATACATCTTTGTGGTGCACACCCACCCCCTATCTTTGCATTTGGTTTGATAGTCATCTTTATCACTATCAGGGAACAACTGCATCAGCCTATACCTGCAAATAATAATAATAATCTGAATACTTGCTTATTTTCACTAACATTCAAATCTGCATAGCCCGCAATGATCTTTGCCTACAAGAGAATGCAGAGCCGTAACTAGACTTTTTGGTGCCTTGTGCCAGACAGCGCATTGGTGCCCCCCATATTTCAAATAGGGACATAACATACCCAAAAAAGGGGAATGGTCTCATGGGGAAGGGCCAGGGAAGAGATAGGGGAGGCCAGGAGATGCTGGGGATAAAAGAAGAGGAAGCTACAAGTGAGAATGATAATAAACAGAAAATTGACAAGCCCAAACAGCGCCCTCTGCCCTGCGGTGCCCTGTGCCATGGCACCGGCCGTACTACCCTAGTTACGGCCCTGCCTTGTTACAGCCCTGTTACGCCTCTTCAGTCATAAATGAAGATGTGACTAAAATGTGCATGAGTCTGCATCAGATGTACCTGTGTATGCTTGTTTCCTAAACATGTCAAATGAAAAAAAGAGAATGATACATTCAACCCAGCCTCAGGCCCTTGATGTCTAACAGTTGGGAGGTACGTCATATTCACAGCTGCTCTGCATAGTAGAGAGAATTGGTATTAAGGCTATTAAACTCTCACAATGGGCCTGATTCAGAGGGCATGCAAACAAAAAAACAAAAATGGCAGCTGCTCAATCAATCTAGCAGTACTAATCAGGTGCATGAAAGGGAGGGGTCACACTAAGTAGAAAAAGAAGGAGGATTTAACCCCCTATTGTACCTCAGCACACTGAATAATACCTGCAACAATATATGAAGACTATATGGTCATAGAAATTCAGAGATATTAGTTGCATGCATTTGCAAATACATGGGAGGCTGCTGGGCCACGTCACGGCTTCTCTGTTACCAGCAGTCCCTAACACTAAGGGGTTCACGTCGGGGCGCAGTGCACCCCAAAAAACGTCCAGCCCAGAACCCCCCCAGGGCATCACACGAAAATGGAAAAAGAGTGACAGTGCAGTGTAAAGTATAGCTGTGTGTGAGTAATCATTAAGTGTGGAATGAGAGGTTAAAATATATGTGAAAAAATACATGAATAATAAACAAACATAAAAGGTGATGTGAAAAGCAACTATGTGTATTAAGTGGTGATGCCCTGAGGAGGGTATGCAGTCGGGAAGCTGGTGGACCTAATCCCGACAGTCGGCTTCCCGGAGGCGGCGCATGCACAGTGGGTTAACATCGAGCCACTTGTGATTGATGTGCGCTTGCGAGCGGCTCTGAATAAGCCCCAGAGTGAATTATGTAGGAGAATGAATTTTCAAGACCTGCATTTGTGAATACTGCATTTTAAGGATGTCATTCTAATGATACAGAGCTATACCAAGTTTAAATTGGATTTGGACTGGATTTCCTCCCACTTTCTAATCTCAAAAATACTGGAAGTTCTCAAGCATTATAACCCCTACATTCAAATACTTCTCAATTCCACCCTCCGCCAGCTTCACTTGGTAATTTTACACATTGTTGCTTAACATTGACTTTTATTATTACTGCATTCTGCCTTAACACATTTTGCAGCATGAGATCTCTGTTAGTAATCCATTGTGCCTTGTACTTTTATGTGCAAAACACTGATTGCTTTTCCCATCTCTATGCATTATTCAAATCATGGACTCCATACTCTACCATTCCTCTCCTGTCCCCCTTCTTCCAAGTCCCACTTCCAAGTATTGTATCTCCACCCACTTCAACCTACTGTAGATTTTCTTTTCTCTGTAATTTTCCACTACATATTACACTTCAATTAATTGCTCATCCTGCCCACTGCAACCTATGTCATTTGCCCTTGTTGTCTCGTCTGATAATTTCAAAGGCAGGAAGAACAACTAATTGAACATTTTATGCAATGGGTATCCTGAAAGTCACTTTTTATTTTACTCTTGTATGTCTTATTTCCATATATTGCTTATCGTGTTGGAAATATGTGTGTACAGGTACAGTGGAATGGCAGAGTTATGTACACACCAACGGAATGCCTCAACACTACAGACAGCCCAGTTGCTTAACCAGTTGGATGGTCTATTTGTAGAGAGGTGATGTACAGCCATACTCACTGTAATATACTGGTATGGAGTGGAGCGGGGTGTGATACAGCTCACCAGCCTGTGAGTATATAGCTCTACTGGGTAGTGGTGCAGGATGCTGGAAAAGCGTTAATACCATGGATATCGCAGGTCTCTATTGGAGCTAAGTGGGAGATGTTCACTGTGTCACTCTTACACAGTGAACAAGATGGTGCCGCATATGCGCAGAACAGACCTCAATGGCCATCTTAGCATAAGGATTGAAGCCTCCCTGGAGGAACAACATGGAGTCAGCACAGGAATGCTCTCCACTATAAACATATTGCAAATTGTAGCCAATGTAGTTTGCCCAACAAGGCTTCCTTGGCTGGTACTCTGTTTTGTAATAGGAACAAAGCATAGTTCTGATAATTCTGCAAGGATTTTATCTAGTATTTTTATCTCCACCATTATGTGTCATCTATTCCAGGCATTGCCTATTCAGCTGAGGGTATTCCTAGGTAATACACCTAAAATGGCTGCCTCCCCTTGATCCTTCATGGGTAGGATCAATAATCCTTGGAAGTGATGACTCAACATGGCTCCCATGTATTGTATTCATGGTTTCTATATTTTAAGAAAATCTAAACCTCTGTATTATGTTCATACTTACTTTCTGCAAAGCACCTTTAATACTATTGGAGAAAAGTGCTATATAAATAAAATTATTATTAACATCATCATCTAGTGGCAACAGAGGGGGTGAGGAGTTAATGCTCTAGGGGATTAATGGTGTTTTCATTTCCATGGGGATTTATTACCACTAGGAGGGATAGGGCTCAGGGAGTTATATTTCCACTGGGGTAAAGGGGTATGTTAAAAAGTCACTGTGCATACATGCTGGGCACCAGGACCCAGAGTCTGCAAGGAGGTCTGTCCTCCATCCTGATGTGCTCCTGTGCAGGTGACTGCAACCATTTTAGTACTTTGTGAGAGTATCACAGTAAAAGACAGATGTATTCCACTTAGCTCCTGAGAAACCCCAGTGTTTACATAGCTGAATCAGGCCCATAGTATGACTAGACTTCCAACTCTGATGTCATCACCATTGCAAAATGCTGGGCTTCAAGCCATTTTGCAGTGAGGGATGGGGCCACTTGATGAGATTCATAGTGAATAACTCCATAATGAAACTGTCTCCCCAAAATTACTGCAGAAGGAGATAGGATGCAGGAGGTTTGTCTGCTCCTCTGGGAATCCAGAGTCTATTATTCAATATGTGACTTATATGCGGTGGCATGACAGTACCATCATTGCTGTTCCCCTGCAGTGCCTACACTGAACAATTGATCATTCAGTGTAGGCACATCAATCATCTCTGAACATGGGCAATCTGTCATTATCGGCAGATTGACCAGCATGTTCATTAGATAATTGATGTCGGAAACGACCAGCGGGATGGCGCATCGCTGGTCATTTCCAACATAATAGTGCCCGTTTTGTACACAATTTATGCACAATTACTGCGCGATTGCACAATTATGATGTCATAATCGTTCAATCACTCAGTAACATCGCATAGTTTATACGTGGCATTAGATTATACAATTTAATAATGAAGACAGAGTTGCGCCGTAGATCTTATTAGCCATACGCACACCATGCAAAGAATGATTTGACTTCTCTCTTTCTCTGAATTGCAGGTAATTTTCAACTACTGTTCTCATCAGATGCTGTTACCTTGATTGCTATCGCACAGCTTTGAGAAATTACTTTTATATTAGCAGATATTACTATAAATAAAGTTAAGCATGTCCAGATAAAATGTCTGTCAGACCGAGAGACATTTTATCTGGCAGCCTGCCAGCCGCAGATGTCCGTGGCATACACTGAGATTTCTCACAGTGTATTAGCCCCAACATCTGCGCTCCGCTTCCGTGGGAGGAGACATTTCCCTGTTCCTTCCATGGGAAGGAACACAAGAAATGTCTGTCTGTCGGCTGCGGCTTGGCATACACTGCCTGATGCGGCCGACATTGTACTTATAAATATTGCATCGGACGGGCATGCTGGACAATCCGGCATGGCCGACCAATCAATATTTAACCCTCGGTCGCCTGCACACACGCTACAATTATCGGGGCGATCCGCGGATATTGGGTGGATCACCCCGATAAGTGTAGCGTGTATGACCAGCATTAGGAATTTTTTGTGAATCTGTGATGGTCTACTCATCTCTCACCATTTGTTTATCTTAGACTTAATTGCATCCCGATCTAGTGTGTGTTGGGTACTGGGGAAGGGTTCCCAATCAGTGAGCACACAGACACATGTTTACAGCTATACTTAGGCTGCATAGCCTTTGGCTGCTATAGTCAGTGTTAGTTTCAAAGTGTTAGATTATTAGTGTAAATACAATGTAATAATTAAGACAGAGTTACACCAGAGATAGACTAGAGGAAAACTGAATGAGAACATCTTGAAAGCCATAACACTTACTGAAAGACATCAAACAACATACTTATGTGAATAAGCTACTTATCCATCACTAACACCTGCTGTATGCATATCCAGAAAACTCCTTACTGCTCTCCCTGCTTGAACATTCCAAGTACTTTCCAAACTCTGTGCTGCCCTTACTAATAGCTCTTGTTATTCAAAACACCTCTGACTAGATTGGCTCTATATATTGTAATTTTTTCCTTCATACTACTGAAAATCCTGTTTGTACTGTATTGCAATTTACCATTGTATCACATCTATCTACTTTGAACATTCTTTATTTTAGTAGCTAATTCCTGCACCCACTATTCACATACTGTACTTTTGGAGCTGTGCTTATACATTAGCACCACTGTTTTTTTACCTGTATTTTTGAACAATTAACTACATTTATCCACACTGTCTCCATTTCACACAACCTCCACTACAGTAATCATCTCACTTATTACCTCATCCGCAGCATGAAAACCTTTACTTCAACCAACCCCCTTATTCAGAGTCTACATAATCATCTACTTTACCTACTTTTTCCACCCCTATCCTCCCCCTCTGACCTCCTGCACTTGCTGTTCCCCCTTTTTTCTCTCACTAGTCTCCCTTTTCCAATCCTCTACTTCTCTCACCCACCTTTCCTGTTCCTCCACTCTTAACCACCTGCCTCCATCCATGGCCTTGCTACCCCACCAATAATCCCAGCCCTGCTGGTCCCCTCCAGGGCTGCCAAGAGAAATCCTGGGCATAAGTACAGCAACATCCTGGGGGTCCCCCTTTGAGGGTGCATGGTCACTGCTTGTTGGGCATGGCTGCACCCCTTTGTGGGTGGGTCTAGCATGTGAGAAGCACCCACTCACAGGAGCATGGCATAGCATCCAGCAGCTGGGACTAAAGTATTCACTATTAGGATGGAGGGGCAGTCCCATAAAAGCCACATTTTTAGCTGGATGTATTTAGATGCTAAAATGTAACAGACAAAAATTAAAGTGCAACAACTTTTTTTTGTAAATTTCTCATGCAAATATAACCTAAATAAATCTATTTTTATCATAGAGATAGATGAATGAAGGACTTAATTTTGACATAACACAAGGTCTTCTTATACCCACACATTCCGCAGCACATATCCTATTCCACAGCTCCATGCTCCTTCCTCACTATTTACCTAATTTGTGTCACCCCTGTCTTCCCCTCCCCTTTAGAATGTAAGCTCTCATGAGCAGGACCCTCATCCCTCATGTGCTTCTCCTCTCCTTACTTATACTATCATCTACTCCTAAAGGTGCGTATCCGGAATTGGTATGAAATACCATCGGCCGCATGGCCAGCGGTTCGATTCCCGTCAGCGGCAGCCCGACAGAAGCAGAGTGCGACGCAGCGGAAGCCCGACAGCACTGGAAATCCCGATCGTGGATAGGTAAGTATCCACTAATCTAACCCTCCTTAGGGGTGCCTAACCCTAACTTCCCACCCGAAGTGCCTAACCCTAATCCCCCATCTAAGTGTCTAACCCTAACCACCCCCTTCCCCGCTGCCTAAACCTAAGTACCCCGGGGGGGTGCCTAACCCTAAGTCCCCCCTGGGGGTGCCTAACCCTAACCCTCCCGGGGGGGTGCCTAGCCCTAAGTCCCCCCCGGGAGCCCTAAACCTAACTCTTCCTTCCCCCGCGGCTGTCCGCTCGCGGCGCCCGGCATCTCTACGATCGTGATGCCAGGCGCCGGTTTCCCGGCGTCGGGGAAATGCGGGCGTCTACATCAGGACGCCCGGCATTTCCCCCTTGCCAGGTTAAGGCAGTCGGGAAGCCGGCTGCCGGTATTTAGGCAGTCGGCTTCCCGATTGCCTCCCGCGTATCCAATAGCAGACTTTGAAACGACTGCACGATTATGACATTTTAATTGTGCAGTCGTTTCACAGTCTGTGATGTGCCTACACTGAATGTTCAGTCGTTCAGTGTAGGCACATCAATCATCCCTTAACATGCTCAGCCTGACGTTATCGTCAGGTTGTACAGCATGTTCAGCTGATGATTGATGTCGGTAACGACTAGCGGAAGCGCACATCGCTGGTTGTTACCGACATTAATGTGCCCGATTCATGCACAATTTATGTGTGATTAAACTATAACGATATCATTATAGTTCAATCGCACAAAGAAATCGGCAAGTGGATGTGCACCTAACACTTGGTAGCTGATGCCCTGCTGCTTGTATTATGCAGCAATGTTTGTAATCCATGTCCTTGTACTGCATTGTTTTGTATTACTATTAACTGTTTTTTCTAGTGAGCTCATTAATGTACTGTGTAAGGCGTTGCGGAACCTTTGTGGTGCCATATAAATAAAGGATAATACTAATAATAATTACCGTGTTAGAAACACCCACCAGTGGCTGCTGTAAGCTGATTTTCCGGCAGCCAAATTGCTCAGGAGACAGTGCCAGCTCCTCTGCTTCCTCCGCAGTTCTTCCTCAGCCACAGTGAACAGGCAATTGCCTAGCCATGGCTGCAGGAAGACAAACTTACTGCAGCCCGACCTCAGCTCACAGAGCTCAAGCCAGCCATAGTCCCAGCCATGACCTCCAGGCCAGTCACACTGACTCAGACTGTAATCAGTAGTCTGAGGCTGAGCTCCCTGCTACAAGCTGGGAAAAACACCAGATCAGTAAAAGGGCTTTTTGTACTTTGATTAATTAGCCACTGTGCTCTACGCATAAAATCACCTTTTAAGTATGAGCCGAGTGGGTGTGAGGCCACAATGATGCAACCACAGTCTCCTCAACTGTATGTCAAGTATTGTGCTCCCCCTATATATATATATATATATATATATATATATATATTATATATATATACAGAATTATGCTTCCAACCCTCCCCTTGATCTGTATATCTAGTATTGTGCTACCCCATATCATACTTGCCAACTTTTGAAAACTAGTTTCAGGGAGATTATATTTGATAGTAGAAGGCAGTGCGCCATTGAGGGGGCATGTCATGCTCACACACTCACATACAGGACCTCATTCAGAGCCGCTCGCAAAATGCGAGCGCTCGCTCTGAATGAGGGCAGCTGCTTCTATTTACAGAGCCAGCCTCCTGGCTGCTTGCTTGACTGTGGGTGACCACCCACAGCTTTAGCGAGTGGCCAGGTTGATGGTCGCGATGGTCAAGACCATCGCGACCACCTGGGCTTGCGATGAGACCCTTGTGGTAGGGTTTAGTCTACCGCAAGCCCTAGTGAGCTTTGGCTCTATTAGAGCCGGAAGCTCACCACTGACATCACGAGTGATGTCAGTGGGGCCGCCCCCAAATGGCAGGCGTTCCGTCGGGAATGCCTCCGTTTGTGTAGCCACCCCCCGCCCTGCCTACAAAACAGTGCGAGCTGTTGACCACCATCGACAGCTGCCCCTTTTGTAGTGAATCCCGGAGCGAGAGAATTTCTCTCTCACTCCGGGGCTTGCACAAGCGCAGTGTGGCCCCTGCGCGTGCGCAGGGCCTCAACTTCGACCCGCTTGCGAGCGCATAGGTGCTTGTGAGCGGGTCTGAATGAGACCCACAATCCACACATACAGTATACATATACTTGCTGTACAACATATATATATATAGTTCCACACCCACACATAGTCGTAGTCATATACACATTCAGACACATACATGCAGTACCTCATATATATATATATATATATATATATACATATATACACACAGTTCCACACCCACACATAGTTGTATACATATATACAGTCACACAAATACTGTTTACACAGTCGCACACTTATACACATAGATATATACAGTCATACACATAAACTCTAGAGATGTGCGGTATGTTCAGATCTCAAAAATAGCATAATATTGGCTACTCTGC
The DNA here is from genome assembly GCA_031769625.1 of Taudactylus pleione. Lineage (NCBI taxonomy): Eukaryota > Metazoa > Chordata > Amphibia > Anura > Myobatrachidae > Taudactylus > Taudactylus pleione. The sequence continues at coordinate 1,430,153 of JAUIMM010000243.1, forward strand.
TGTCACGTGTTTTAGATAGCCAATAAGAGAAATCCGTACTAATCCAAACATGCGATAATTTTGGCAAAAAGAACCGAGCAAAACCGAACCCGCACATTTCTAATAAATACAGTCTCACACTTACTGTATACACACACATAGTCACACATACATAAAGTCCCTCAAATATACACACCTATACATACTGTCACACGCAAATACACATACATATGTACTGTACTGTCACACACATTTACACATACATAGTTACAATTATACACAGTGTCCCCCCTCCCTGTTACTACCTTACATTGTACACTGTCTGCGATGCTTCTCTCCCTCATGCTGCTTGCACCCTTCTGCACACAGTGCCATGTAGCCTCGGCCCCCTACCCATTTACGAACTTCTCCCCTCCTCACTGTTAAGTTCCTGCAGTTCGCAGTGCACTTTTGCATTACTAGAGCTGTAAAATCAAAGGCTGGGGGCCCTGACATAGGGAGGCCTGTGGCACTTACCCCCTGTGCAACTACAGCCACTGTGCATGCGACTCAGAATCAGCCCTTATACGTTTGTGCACTCTGCTCCATCCGTCCGTCCTGGAGGTCACTTACAGTACCCTATCTTTTCTCATGTTCCTGTGTCTTGACAACGCAACTGCTCCTCCAGTATCACAATGTAAAGATGGTTGCCACTGACAATAATTCAGTCAATGTTGCAATGTCTTAAATCACACCCATAATGTTGCCCACAATGGGTATCTCCATGGCCAGTGGTGTGCACAGGACGATTGATCCACTGTTACTTCATGGTTATTGGTCCCTCCCTCGGAATGAACCACCAATGTCCTGTACTGCAGATCAAAGATTAGTCCCTCCCTCCTTTATATTTCCCTCTGCTTCTTTTCTCTTTTCACCCCATCCTCTACAACCCTCCTCCTTTCTCTGAATGGCATGGCACCTGTTTACTTTGCCAATCGGTGCTGCAGCTCCTGCTCTGACATCCAGTGACCAGAGCTGACTGAAAAAACAGCATGAGACCATCCACAGTATGAGAGATAATGGTTTAGTGCTGCCAGTGCCATGCAATGTCGCCCCCCTCCCACGCCCAATGTGAAAAGTGTGGCTGGATATCAGTGATCTCAGCAAGAATAAGCTCTATTGTCATCAAGCTTGTTACTTATCATGTGAGCTGAGTTTGTTTGACCCTTTACTGAACAGTGGTGACATTGCACAGACTGGATTTTTTTTATCACCAGAATGTTTACTGTTTTACAGTACCTTATAAACCAGATAAATAGGGGCCTCACATCCTACCCTATTGTATCACCAATATGCATTAACCAATTATAATAACCTCACCCTCCACAGTGTGACACATATTCAGTATTCAGTCCTAATAATGTCACCTAATTTCGCACACCCCCAGTGTGCCACCCATATCCATTATTATTAGAAGATAATAGTGAAATTAGGGAATGGGAAGATCATTAAGAGACTTGTGGATGTTAATGCATTAATATGATAGGCAGCCCTCTGTGTACAGTTCCACCCTGATATGACAGGTCACTGGAAGCCACTGGCCTTGAAATTAATGGGAAGCGCTGATTGGCTGAGAGCAAGGGAATGGTTGCTATGGCTCTGTTGTTATTTTACAAAGACCATTGGATGTCTACTTGGACCAAAGTGCCCATCCAAGGATTTGTTAAGTATTTAATTGGTTTATTTGGGATGTGTTTCTTTTTTATTTTTTAATATTAATTTTAATTGAATTTTCACAACACATCAATAAGGATAGATACGATACAGAATAGAAAAAAGGGATGGGGAAAAAACAGGTTATGGCTTGCAAGCCTGGGTACATCATATGAACACACATACAAAATACAATGTTGCAAGTATATCAAAACATGAAAAGTACTTACCAGAAAGAACTGCCTAGCATTTTATTGGAACAGAAGTGGAGACATAATGACAACCAAAAATATGTGTATAAGCGGCATTCAGGTAACAGGAATGTGTGTGTGTGGGAAGGAATGCGTGTGTGAGAACCCCCTGTATCCCAGAATGACATACTTTGATAAATGGAAACAGGTCTGAAAAACTGAACTCCAAACTCCAATCGTCATCAGTTAAAGACGAGACCAGCCTTCCATTTCACTAGTGCAGGACATTTTAAAGGTTTATGAGTTCCCCGAAGGAGGTTGTATCACCAGGAAATACACTCTTTATAAGTGGCTTTAGTGAACCTCTCAAGGAAATATCTGGGAATAGCTGACAATGGGTTGGAGCCCAAAGATAAACAATGCAACCAATTCTTCAATTGAAGATATTTAAAAAAATGTTTAGCTGAAATTAAAAAGTTATCCGGAAGTTAGACAAAGGGGAGTAGGAAACCTACCAATGTTACCCAAAGATACAGCCCTGTTGTCCTTCCAATTATCAAATCTAATTCGGGATCAAATGAGCCACACCCTCTAAAAAAATGCTAGTAGTCAGTAAATTGAAGTCACCTAATTTAGGAACTACTGTATGCCATGTGTGAAGGGTGGCTAGTACTACTGTAGATTGAGAGAGAGAGGTTGATGACTACCAGAATGCGGAAGCCACAAAAAATTTGTCAAGGAGAAATGGATAGGACATACCCTGTTCTGAGAGAAGCCACAGTTTGGGATTGTCTGCTATAAACCAATCCTTAATTTGATATAATGAACATGCCATTTGTTAAAATTCTAGTTCTGGAAATGCTAGAACACTTTCTAATTTTAGACAAGGACATAGGGCCTGATTCAGCATGGATCACAATTGCAACAGCGTACACAGATTGGTTCGATGGTCTGTACTGCTCATGCATATACATCGCAGTGCGTGTGCGCAGGTTAGTATTGCGGTCATACTGCGATTGCACATGCAGAAAAAAGTCATTGTAGAGTGAGTGACGGGACATCAGCGTTTTGGGTGACTAGAAAGTGGTCAAAGAAAAGCAGGCATGCCGGTCAGTTTGAACTGGGTGTGCATAAATTAGACACTGTGATGGCATACGCAGCTTGAGTACTCACTGTGCGATGAGAGTTGCAATTTCTGAGACAGGTCAGAGCTGCTGTAATTGTGCGTGATGGTCTGATGTTACTCAATATTACCGATTTGTTACGGATGTGAGAAAGCGGTAGTGGGCGTCTTTATGCTTGCCCAGCAGTTGCAAAAATTAGCATATTTATGCATCTAATCTGCTGTAGGTAGAGACGGTTTACCTAAAAGAGGGAGATAATTGCATTGCACTAATTCATCCACCCTTGATTTTATTTGGATCCCCAGATTTGTAAGATCTCTATACTACCAGGCATATTGATAGGAACTCTGAAACTCCATCAGCAGGGCAGCGGGAATGTTAATCAGGAGGGCCTCCATCTTAGAAGTGTACAACTTGTAATAGAACACCTGAGCACATTTCTCTAAGACAGTATGTAAGGATGGTAGAGAAGATTATTGATTAATAAGGCATAAGATAACGTCATCTGCAAATAAACAAATTTTGTGAAATGAGCCGTGTACTATGGGGCCTTGAATTGCTGCTGTGATCCATAAAGTTTCAGCTAGGGGCTCTATCAACAGTGCAAACATTAAAGGGGAAAGTGTGCATCCCTGTCAGTTACTATTAGTGATGGAAAAGACAGAAGAGAAAAACCCATTCTCGAAAACTCTAGCTGATATATTAGACTAGAGGGCTAAAACAGAAGTTAATGATCTGTCAAAATGCTTCAACACAGCTGTCCTGTAACCCCAGTGGAGCCTATTGAACGTTTTTTCAGCATACAAGGAGAGCAGTACTAAGTGTAACAGATCACTACAAGTGGCGAAGGCCTCTATTACATTGATAAAATGTCTGGTATAGAGACGAGTGGTTCGGATTCTATGGAATCTGAACCGCTCTGAACACTGGGGATCCGAGTCCAGCCAAACGCTGTTCAGGTGTTCTCCACCTGACTCTGATCCCACTTCACGGCCAAACGGCGGCCTCCTGCCATCAGATTCTCACGAGAGAATCCGATGTCAGGGCCCCACTAGTGTAGGGCAGACCGCAGTGATAGCGGTCTGCCCTAAACAGAAACAAACACACAGGCACCGTCAGACAAACTCTCATTGGCTGCTGCGGCCCTGGAGGGAGCTGGCTGGAGCTCACTCATGAGCTCCGCCTTCCGGCTCCTCCCGCTGCGGGTGATAGTGCAGAGAGGAGCGGACGGTTGTGGTCACAGCAGGAGCGGGGATTCAGGTAAGTTTTTTTTTTTTTCCTTGTGTGTAAGGCGGCGCTACTGGGTGCACAACTAATGGGGGCACTTCTATTGGGGGCACTTCTATTGGGACACACTACTAGGGGCACTTGTAATAGGGGCATACTAGGGGTACTACTACTGGGGGCATACTAGGGGCACTATTACTGGGGGTATACTACTGAGGGCACTACTACTAGGGACACTACTACTGGGGGCATACTACTAGGGACACTACTACTGGGGGCATTCTACTAGGGGCACTACTATTGGGGGCATACTACTAGGGACACTACTACTGGGGGCTTACTACAGGGGGCATACTACTAGAGGCACTACTAATGGGGGCATACTACTGAGGGCACTGCATAGGGGGCACTACTACTGAGGGCATTGTGTAAGGGACACCACTGCTGGGGGCATTGTGTAAGAGACACTATTGCTGTGGACATTGTATAAGGGGCACTACTGCTGTGGGCATTGTATAAGGGGAATTACTACTGTGGGCTTTGTGTATAAGGGTCACTAATGTGGACATTGTGTAAAAGGGGCACTACTGTTGGCACTGTGTAAAAAAGGCACTACTGTGTGTCGTAACATAAATAAGAGACACTACTTGGTGTAATGTGAATCAGGGGCACTATGTGCAGTGTAATGTGAATAAGATTGTTCACGGTGACTCCTTGGGCCGTTGCCCACTGTGTAAACAAGTACTGTGACCTTGCTGGTCGTACCCCACTGGGAAGGGCCCAAGGTGCATTCCATCTTGCACTACCTTTCATTTCTGCCACTGCTGTGTGGCAATGTTTCATAGATGTGCTTTAAACTGTGGTGTCTGTGCCGCTGCGGCGCTGCTCTGTCACTTAGTAACCAGTCAGCTCACTGCAACCTTCGGCCAATAATGGTGAAAACAATATTATAAGCTGTGAGGTGGTGTAAATTGACTGTAAATGACTGGAAATTATTGTTATTGAGGTTAATAATACTATAGGAAGAAAAAAAGCCCAATTTATGTGATTTTAGCTTTTTTGGTAAATTTTCGTAAAAAATCAAAACAAAATCAATGTGCAGTACATTAGGGAATCCAGACAGCCTATTGAATGCTATCTAGAGGTTCTGCCACTCTGACTCATGACTGGGGAATGAGATATATGTATGCCATATTTTTTTTCAAAGCACAGAGCACTTAAGTTAAATACCTGGAAAAAGTAGCATGTGTAATCCCCAACACCCTAGCGCTTACAGGCTGAAAGGAGCCTATTGCAAAAAAAGTGCAGGGCACACAATAATGTATGCAAACCAGATACTGCATAGTTACTGCAAGACAGTGGGCCTGATTCAGACCCGGTCACTAGATGCGGACGCTGGCTCCCAGCGTATGCAAATTCAGCTAAGTGACATCAAGGCAGGCGATTGCACAGCAAGGCATAAGCATGCCCACTATGTCTTGGCGTGCGATCACTTTGTGCATGCAGACGCCCACCAGCCTGTCTTTAGCCACCCACTAGCGAACATCATCTCCAGGAAGTATATACAACAATCGATACATTGGGTTCCATCGGAACTGACTGCAGCTCTTGCGGTTGACTATACCCTACCGCAAGCACTGCATGCACTTCACTGTGTAATTCAGGTGGCGTGTACTTTGACGCTGCCTGTTAATTATGCATGCCTCTGTAATGGCGTTAAGATACTCAGGCACGCCTGCGTTCGCACCTCTGCTCCCACGTTTCCAGTGGCCTGCCCCAGGTTACCACCTACAAACGGCATGACCTGTCACTCATTCAGCTGGGCTGTCTCTGCTGGGTGAGCGACTCCTTCCCGATCACTTGTACTAGTTTGCGCACGCGCACTGCGATGCTTACGAATGTGCACTTTGCAAAACATCGCTAGCTCCGAGCGATCGCTTGCTAGCGAATGGGTCTGAATCAGGCCCTGTGTATTTTGAGTGCGGTGACACTCGGATTCTGTACAATAGGAAGGCTGCAGGTGTTGCGCACCCTCTCCTGACACACCTTTTTTGTATAAAAATCTGCACCGCCTCCTCATCTGATAGGGAGTCCAGGCCCATCTGAAGTCTGTAGGTTTGTCTGGTACATACCCTAATGGGGCTCTGTATTTGGTGATGCTCCTGTGCCCTCCTCCTGTGTTGCTCCTCAATAGAGAGGACAGACATCTGATAGAAGCTCAGAAAACTTGCAATTGCTACACCTACTGTACACAGGTGAAATGGAGGTAGGAGTGGTTTATATAGGGGTTGGAATAATCTAAATGGGCATCTTGTATGTTAATTGCTCTTTAAGTGCTAGTTCTGTGCGAGTTTACGACTCATAAACTATTACATCCGGAAAGTTGTATGTTTAACATGTAAAACATCTGGATTGCATGTTGGTCTTTTGCGAGGAGGGTTGATGCAAGTTTACGGCGAGTTTTCATGTTATCTTAGTTAATTACATTCAACGAATGCAAACTTATTACATTTACCCCATGGTCATATTCTGGATATGTTTTTTAGATATATGTAACATGGCTTGAAGATATATTCAATGAGGGTTCAATGTGAGAGTTCACAGTCAAGAATACAACTAGGCAGCGAGTTTGAATGTCGAGTTATCAACAGTGATAGAGATATCAGGTTGGTAACTGCTATTGGCCTATTATTATTGATTCTGTTTTGGTAATGTTAAGTTGAGGTGGTGAGGTGATATCTAAGATGAAAAGGAAGCAAGACATTCAGAAATACGGACCAATACAGATGGCGACAAAGCTGGGAAGGATACGTAGATTGAAGATATTGAAATCCTAAGAAGCAGAGGTTTGCCAATAGATATGGTATAGATTGAGAAAAGCAGAGGACCTTAGACTGAGCCTTGTGGTACTCCAACTGATACAGGTAGTAAAGAGGAGATGGATTAATTGAAACGAATACTGAAAGAGTGATTAGATGATTAGGATAAGAACCAGGAATAGGGCAGTGAGCCTGATTCAGACTCGGTCGCAAGCGCTGAGCGCTCGCAACTGGGTCGATGGTGGCCCAGTGCGCATGCGCACGACAGAGCCAGCTCCGTCGTGCGAATGCGCGAGACCCGGATAGCGACGGGCACTCCGTTGCTCCGGGTCTTGTACCAAAGGGGGCGTGCTGTCGATGTTGGTGGGCGGGCTGGTGGAGTGGCTGTCCAAACGGATCGTTCCCATGTGAACGCCTCCGTCTGGGGCCGGCCCCACTGACATCATGAATGATGTCAGTTGGAGAGATTTCGGCTCTGTTAGAGCCGAAATCTCTCTGGGGCTTGCGGCAACGAGACCCTACCACAAGGGTCTCGTCGCAAGCCCGATGGTCGCGATGGTCTTGACCATCGCGACCATCTTCCTGGCCGCTCGCTATAGCTATGCGAGCGGTCAGAAGGCCATTAAAAAAAGAAATAGCCCGGCCCTGATTCAGAGCGAGCGCTCTGGCAGAGCGAGCGGCTCTGAATCAGGCCCAGTGTTCTGAAGACCTAGGGACTGTAGTGTTTGTATAAGAAGAGAGCGGCCAACAGTGTCAAATGCAGCAGAGAGATCTAGAAAAATAAGGAGTGACCAGCTTGCACTTTTCTTATTGTTTTTCCAAAAGTGACATAATGGAGATAATGCACTTTCTGCAGAAATATTACATTATGGCCATAACATTTATGTTTGCATTACATTTTTCACCACCCCAGCACATTGCTTGTAACTGCTTAAATTTCACTCTCATGACAGAAAGACACAGGATATTGCAATCATGAAATTTTAACAACCACTTGTAAAGTTATCCTAGAAATTCTGTATAAATTTAAAAGCATGGTAAACAAAAATATATCCTGCTCTGCAGTTGTATATTACACAGCTGTATATTTTTTTATTTTGTCTATTATAACTTTTCAGCTTAAAATTATTACCTTACAAAGAGATTGACCTTTCATAGATATTGTTAAGAAGGTATAATATTTTATAGTAACATTTAACAGTTTTTTGTGATAAGACTGGACTCTGGGGGTGATTCAGTACTGGATGGAATTGCAAAGCTGTATGCAAGCAGCTATGTAATTCCGTCCTTGCAAACATGCAAATGCAGCAGGAGGTGTATGCAGGGCTGCCATTAGACATTGTGATAAATGGGAGTCTGCATTCAGCATTGCAATGGCGTGCAATGCAGAATTAGCCCCTCTGATCAATGAAAAGAAAATTATCTGTTGCTCGGTGCAGTAAGTATTTTCTAACTGTTGGTAGCTCTTGTTTTGTAATTTCTGATTGAAAAATAAATATGATATATGCATACAGTACATCATTTTGCTGTCATCTGTCTCAAAACATTTGCTGTCCTAAGTTGGATGATGTGTCAATAAGGAACTTTTGAAAAACCGTTCCAGTAGTTATTAGTGAGTTACTTTGTATGACTGATAGTGATTAAAAGACACTATAACATGGCTGTATCAATTTATTTTGTATGCCTGAAATATATGATTAATTTAAAAAAATAAGTAAGGAAAAGTAAATTCCTAATCATCAGGCTGTAATATGTATGTATGTATCATTCACTTTTGAATTTAACTTGCTACAGTCATAACAAAAATTTATCTAATCCATACTTTTGTCCTATCGACTTGTTGCCTGGGAAGATGCCTCCCCGTGGTCGGACCTATCCGCTTGTCCCTGCCAGAAACCAACGCCGTGTCGGAATACATCCAAGAGAACTTAAAAAAGAGATTTATTTGACCATCTACAATCACCTGCTGGAGCGGGATTCTTCTTTGTTTCTAAAAAAGATGGAGGCCTGAGGCCATGTATAGATTATAGACGCCTGAATGATATTACAGTAAAAAACAGATACCCTCTACCATTGATAATCAAATTCAAAGGATCAAGGATCCACTATATTTTCTAAATTAGATCTCCAAGGTGCATACAACCTCATCCATATCTGATCAGGTGATGAGTGGAAAACAGCATTCAACACAAGGGACAGTCATTCTGAATATTTGGTCATGCAGTTCTGGCTGTGCAACGCACCTGCTGTTTTTCAAGGATTTTTCAATGAGATTTTTAGGGATCTCTTATATGTCTCAGTTGTTGTCTACTTAGATGACATTTTGATTTTTTCATCTTCTCCTGAGGAACACCATAATCATGTAAAAGAAGTCTTGTCTCGTCTGAGGAAGAACCAACTGTATTGTAAATTGGAGAAATGTGTGTTTGGTGTACCAAGTATTCCATTTCTTGGATATATAATTTCAGGATCGGGTTTAGAAATGGACCCCAAAAAAGCCCAATTAATACTGGATTGGTCCCGTCCCACGTCTTTGAAAGCCATCCAGAGACTTCTTGGTTTCTCAAATTACTATCTGTGTTTTATCAAGGGATTCTCCTCTTTGATGGCTCCCATCACAGCCCTATCTCATAAAAGGTGCCAACCCTGCTCTGTGGCCCCCTGAGGCGGAGACAGCTTTTCATCTTATCAAGCAAGCTTCTATAACAGCTCCAGTGTTGAGACAACCAGATACCAATAGGCCATTTTTACTGGAAGTGGATGCTTCATCTGAGGCAGTGGGAGCTGTCTTGTCACAGCATTTTGAGGTTAACCAGATTCACCCGTGTGGTTTCTACTCAAAGAAATTCTCCCCTGCCGAAATAAATTATGCCATAGACAAACAGGAGCTATTAGCTGTCAAACTGGCTTTAGAGGAATGGCGGTACCACCTAGAGGGCACTAAGTTGCCTTTTACCATTTTTACAGACCACAGGAATCTTCTTTGTCTGAAAAATATTCAATGTGTAGTTTGGCCCGATGGCCAATATTTTTTGCACGTTTTCATTTTACCCTGTCGTATCGCTCTGGGGATCTCAATCAGATGGCCGATGCCTTGTCATGGTCACTGTCCACTGATAGTGGTCCAGAAACTCCTCTGCATATACCCATGCTGGAGTCAAAGGTGTTTGCCACTATACAACTGCAACCACCTGTTGGGAAGACCTTTGTGGCCCCAGAGTTGAGGAAACAGCTGCTGACATGGGCCCACTCATCTCCTTTTGCTGGTCATTCAGGCATTCATAAGACTTTAGAGTTCCTGAAGAGATCCTACTGGTGGCCATAGATGAAAACTGAGGCAACTGAGTTTATCTCATCTAGTACTCAGTGTGCCCAGTATAAGTCTCCTCGACAGTTTCCAACCAGTAAATTGGTGCCTCTCCCCATATAATCTCATCCATGGACACATCTGTCCATGGATTTTGTGACAGACCTGCCAAATTCTAATGGATATACCACCATCTGAGTTGTAGTGGATCATTTCTCCAAGATGGACCATTACATTCCGTTACCCTCGGCACCTGATTTGGCTCACTTGTTTGGCCACCATATATTTCACCTTCATGGATTCCCTTCAGAAATCATCTCAGACCAGGGTGTCCAATTCGTGGCAAATTTCTGGAGAGCTCTCTGCTCTGTCCTGCAAGTGAAACTTAACTTTTCCACAGCCTATCACCCTCAAAGTAATGGGTCCATCGAAAGGGTGAACCTGGAACTCGAGACTTTCATGAGAATCTTTATGTCCTCATCTCAGGACAACTGGTCTGAGTTCCTTCCCTGGGCCGAATTTGCACACAACGCATCATACCATTCTTCTATGAACCAAACTCCTTTCTTCATTGTGTATGGTCTTCATCCCAGGGTCCCTGAGTTCCAAAGTTTACCTGCCTTTGATGAACCAGCTGTGGATGCCACTGTATGGAACTTTGCTTCAGTTTGGGCTCAGGTGCGAGATGCTCTTGTGAAAACTTCCCTGCGGTGCAAGTACCAGGCTGATAGGAAACTGTCATAACTCTCGGAGGACAAATGGATGCAACCCGTATTTGGGGCTTGGTGTGACCTATTTCTGAGGTGCAGAGTTTAATGTGTCAGTGGTGTTCAACAGGGACCCTCACAAGAGGGTATGGGCTTGGCTGCATCCAACACACAGGTCGCAGCCCTCACAATAGGTTCCCCTATACAGGTGCTGGTGTACTCTAGATGTAATGGAGAAGATTCTCAGCGTAGTCAACAGGCCGGGTCAGAACCAAATGGACGACAAGGTACCAGGGAGCAGACGTGTGCAGGTCACAGAGGATAGCCAAGGTCAGAACCAGATAACCAAATGCAGTACCAGGGATTAGACAGAAGCAGGTCAGAAACAAGTCAGGGTCAGGAACAGGTTTGCAGAGGCTGATTGCAGGGATAATCTGATCAGTGCAGCTGGTGATTGCACTGAGCTGGATTACAGCAGCACACATTCAGGACACTGGAACTGTAGATATAGAGCCAGGTAGCAGTAATGGTTTTCTGCACAAAGGAGCCACAAGATAGAACTTAACACTAGGATGTAACTCTTTGCTCTGGCACCAGTGGGAGTTCTCACAGGTGTTGAATCATCAGTATTAACCTTTAGTATATTCCTTCCTATAAACCTCTAAGATTCACCTGCCTAGAACCTCTAAGACAAAACCCTCTCTAAAACCTCTAAACAGAACGCTAATTGCGTGTGCAGTATAACCGCAAATAAAGACAGGAGTGGAATCTGTGTTTCCAACGCACAAGTATTATTCAGGTAAAAGTACAGTCAGTTACACGCAATCTACACATGCACAAGTTAGGCGTAAAAGGAAATAATACAGACCCAAGTACAGTTATACATACGCTGCGCCTCTGGACCCAGAGATAGACCTCAGACTAGATATCCTCAGTACACCCAAAATTCAGCATGAACTGGCAAACCAGTGTTCGGACACATGTATTTATTCCCCCCCAGACTGAAACAGGACAAAGGGAAAACTTCCTGCTGATCTCATTGGTTCCCAGAGGAGAAGCATATGTTACGACACATTTAACAGGTTGTTTCAAATAGACTTTCCCTGCCTCTAACAGCCGGAGTCTTTCTGGTAACGCCTCCTTTAACATTCCATCAGCTAAACATTTTGTTGCTTGTAAGTTCTGCGATCCGTAATTTGAGTTTGCATGATGCGATCTCTCCACCGATAACACCGGGATGCTGTAAAAAGCGTACGCATCAGAACGAAACCAAACACACCTTGCTTATCATGTATAATACCGTAGTTATCAAAAACCTCTATTTCTTAGCATTTAAACTAACTTAACCAACTTGAATCATACAATTTGATGCTAATGGAACCTTGTGTGCGAATATGTAGTGTGTGAGTATTCGGGGTTTGATATGAGGACGCTAGATAATTTGGGGCAGAAGCGTGTGCATAAAGCTACTTTTTCAGCGGTTTCATACTAAGTCTCATGCATTCGCTAATATGCGATTATTTAATAGTGCCCTTGTGGGTATAATTGTGCGTATGAAAAATGGTGAAAGAAGCAATCGCATAGTGCTAATAAAAATATCGCCACATGTACTATATTGTGAGTTCACCTAAAATGGCGCTTAGGCGGCCATTCGCAAAATGGCGTCTTGCGATTGCATTTCTAAAATGGAGTCTTGCGGCCATTCGCAAGATGGCGTCGCTGCGATTACATTTTAAACTGAACTTGTCTCACTCTATTATTCAGCTTCGACAGTCCACCCTTTGATAGCAAACAACATGCTATCACAATCTGCTATAAAAATTTATTTTGGGCTTACATTCACATATTATTTAGTGTTATTATGGGATGGCACAAGGTGGTTCTTAATCCATCAACAATGTGTCTCTAGACGGGGCATAAAACTACTATTATACGCACACCGTGGATCTTGGGAGATCATGTGACAGATTTGGGAATGCACCAGTCTTATAACAGTAGTTTTGAAGGGGAATTTGAGACTTTACATTGTCTGGGTGTTCTATAGATAATATTTCAATAATATCTTCTATGCATGTCTAAATATTATACATTTTAATGATGGTACTTCCTAGCTCAGGGTTGTAGTGCAGTTCTGTATCTACCTCGGTATACATATTATCATTTCTGACCACCATCATAGTTTCATTCCTTCGTTTCACTCTGTTTTCACATTTTCCACACTTCAACACAATAGGAACACACCGGACGCATATGCCAATTATTATGATGACAATCAGTATAAGGATCAAGAATTTGCCTAGGCTGGCGATCACTTCCTGGACCCACTCTCCTAGACCCGAGAACCATTTCACTGGGTTCAGCCATGACACCCATCCTTCTATCTTTTTCCCTGCTTCAGCCACTGATGCATTATGGTTCTTACGAAATTCCCACTTTAGCTGCAGAATCTCATCCATCTTCTGGTCTATCACCTCCTTAGGGTCGCTGGTATCATTGGTGACATAAGTGCAACACTTTACTCCAAATTGGGTGGCTAACGTTACGCAATATCCTCCAGTAACAGCAGTTAAATAATTCAACACTAGCCTGTGTTGCACTAGTTCTTTCTTGTACGCTTGCAATTCTCTCCCTGTGTACCTGAATGTGTCATCGTACATCTCGGTGATATTATCTATTAATTTAGCAAGTTCCTGGATATATCTAAAATTTAATGTACCCCTAGCGATTCTGGTGGGATCCAGGGCGACTAAAACTTGGAAGCCAGTTGTCTCACTGATTAACTGAGCGGCTTTATGCATATCACCAGGTATCATATTTCTCTTGCCTCTGTGTTCATATTGTGTGTGAAGATATGGTGACGGTGTGTTTTTATGTATTCCCAACATTTCAACATGTGTGAGGGTCATAACTTCTGGGACTACTCTTCCCAGGTAACACAAACCTTCGGAACTCAGGGAGAGCCATTTATACGCTTTTCTTCCACATATAAAATATACATTATCAGGGAGAATATAAGGAATGGTATGCATCATTATTATTAAACACATTTCTCTTGCAAACAATCCTATCTCTTCCATCTGGTATATGTAAGTTTCTGGTTGTATTATTTTAGCACAATAACCATCTGGTACTTTACCAATCATTTCTTTGGTGGAACTCAATGTATACCGGTACATAAAATAATTCCCACTTGATTTAATTGAGCGTAGCAGATCATAGTTTATGGACTCATTATCAGCTCTTTGTGAGAAGGTCATCGTCTGATTATTCCCCGTCACTTCCCAACCTCCGGGTTTATTGGGGTTGGTTATGTTTAAACACAAAAGTGATTTATCTACTTGAAATTGATAGAGTTTGAAATGAGGCGGTGTGGATGAGAGGAATTTTCCATCCAATGTTTTCCCCTTTTGTAATTCTAAAATTTCCGTGATATTCAGCGGAAATGGCACCAACCCTACATTATGCTGTCCCTGTGGCACATGTGAACACACCCAGCAATCGGTTTGATTTAACACTTTGCCTACCATGCTGTGATAATCCTCTAAAGGATACCCTCCCCAGTATGGGTTATATTTAGGTTGGCACCGTTGAATACAGTTCTCATCAACTAGGGACCCACAAAACTCACAAATACAGGAGTCTTCAGACGATAACCCTTCACACCTTCCCCGAGTATCCGGAATGACAGCTCTCTTAACAATAACAGTACTAAGATTGGTCAGACACTCCCCTGATTGGCATTGCACTCCTCCTTTCTCCACTCCATCAGCACTGCCATCAGCTCCTGTTTCCTCAATAGGTCCCCCTTCACAGACACTGGGTATTCCCGAACTGACCAGGATGGTGAACACTCTAAAAGAGAATATGAAAATGAACACAGCAGGCCCGTCCATTGTCACAACAAGACCTGCAAATTTCTCTCAGTTCAGGTATCTCACTACTACCTTTTCAATCCTCCCGGAACCAGCTCGCGAGTGACAGATCCACACTATCAGCTTTGTCTCCAACCTGTTTCTCCACCGGTTGATTGACCTTTTTACAGTGAGTGGAATGGACCCAGGTATCTCTCTCGGCCACCTTCAAATATGTAGTACTTGTCAGCAGCACCTGGTACGGACCTTCCCACCGATCAGTCAAACAACCTGAACGTAAGAAATTTCGGATCATTACATATTCTCCAGGCTCAACATCATGGCAGTTCATTTCAGGCATATCATGGGACAACAATTTCAGTTTCTGCTGCTGTTGCTTTAACTGCTTACTCATTGATATAAGATACTTCACAGTTACCTCGTTGTTACCCTTTAGATCTTCCTGTGGACTTATAATCAAATGAGGTTGTCTACCAAACAATATTTCAAATGGGGACAGATTCAGAGGAAATCTAGGAGTGGTCCTTATACTATGTAGGACCAAAGGTAAAGCTTCTGGCCATCCTAGTCCAGTCTCCGCCATGATTTTACTTAGCTTATTTTTAATAGTCCCGTTCATCCTCTCTACCTTGGCACTGGCTTGCGGTCAGTAGGGGGTGTGAAGTCGGCTATTAATACCCATCAGCTTACACATATTTTGGAAAACATCACCTGTGAAATGGGTACCCCTATCACTTTCGATGATTCTAGGGATACCGTACCTGCATACAAATTCCTGAACTATTTTCTTGGCAGTAAACGCAGCAGTATTAGTGGCTGCTGGGTAGGCCTCAAACCAGTTAGAGAATACGTCTGTGCACACTAATAAGGTTCCTGCAGGGTGGTAATTGGATGAAATCAATTTGTATCACCTGGAAAGGTCCATCAGTCGGTGGAATGTGGGACGGTTCGGTAGGGATCGCTTTCCCTATGTTCTTTCTCAAGCAGGTCAGACAGGACATTGCTATCTTCTCTGCTTGTGAAGAAAACCCTGGTGCGCACCAGTATGCCCTCACCAACTTGCACATGCCCTGTTTACCCAGATGAGTCAAACCATGTGCTGCTTCAGCCAGGCTGGGGTAATATGCCTTGGGGGCTACTGGCTTACCATGTCCGTCCCTCCAGAGCCCGGAGGACTCCTGCCCACACCCCTTGGACTTCCAAATGGATTTTTCCTGAATTGAACACAAATTTTGCATCTCAATTAATTTCAGCATATCAATGGTTTGGAATGACATAATTGTTTCAATTGGAGAAGGCATTTTTAACCCCGCTGCCCATTTTGCAGCTTTGTCAGCTCTGTTGTTGTCCAGTGACACTGGGTCATCCTCACATGTGTGGGCTTTGCATTTAATTGCTGCCACTGCTTTGGGCAGTTGGATTGCTTCTAAGAGATGTTTTATGTGTCGGGAGTGTGCAACTGGTGTGCCTGCTGCTGTCATAAAATTTCTCAGACGCCATAGAGCCCCAAAATCGTGCACCACCCCGAACGCGTACCTCGAGTCAGTGTAAATGTTAGCAGATTTGCCTGCTGCCAGTTCACATGCTCTAGTCAGTGCTACTAACTCTGCCACCTGGGCTGAGTGAGGAGGACCGAGAGGTTTAGCTTCCATGATGTCTGTGTCATTTACAACAGCATAACCTGTACATAATTCTCCTGTGTCTGTTTGTCTATGACAACTCCCATCCGTATAGAAAGTCACATCCACATTCTCTAAAGGTGTGTCATGTATGTCAGGTCTAGCAGTAAAGGTCTGATTCAGAAATGTCATACAATCGTGAGTGTCATCATGTCTGCTGAACTCACCTCCCGCCAGCAACTCCTCTCCTTCCACCCTTTGTACATCATGTTGTACATATGGTAGGTATGTTGCTGGATTCAGCGTACTGCAATGTTTAACAGTAATATTTGCAGGAGCGATTAGGGCTAGTTCCCATTTGGTGAACCTAGCCGAGGAGACGTGTCTGGTTTGAGCTGAGTTCAACAGAGCAGATACAGCATGGGGAGTGTAGACAATCATATCATGGCCCAATACTACGTCCTCACTTTTACTCACCAATAAAGCGGTAGCTGCTACACTTCTCAAACAGGTGGGGAGTGATCTTGCTACCGTGTCCAATTTGGCACTGTAGTATGCTACGGGCCTACTGGCATCACCATGTTTTTGTGTAAGGACACCTGCAGCACAACCATCGGCTTCCGTACAATATAAATCAAAAGGTTTTTCATAATCGGGTATTCCCAATGCAGGAGATTTTGTCAGGCTATCCTTAAGATTAAGAAAAGCCTGTTCTGATTCCTCAGTGTGTGTGACGCGATCGGGCTTTGATTAAGAGACTAGTTCCTGAAAAAGCCAAGGCCAAAATAGAAAAACCAGGTATCCACATTCGGCAATATCCACACATTCCCAAGAAGGTACGAATTTGCTGTTGATTCTGCAGCAATGACATGTTTTGTATGGCCTGGATTCTATCATTTGTGAGATGTCGTAACCCCTGGGTTAGGCAGTGTCCCAAATATTTTACTCTGGGCTGGCACGGCTGTAACTTGTCCTTAGCCACTTTGTGTCCTGTTTGCGAGAGATGAAGTAACAAAAGTTTAGTATCATTCACACATGACATAAAAGAGTCAGAATATAGCAATAAATCGTCCACATATTGAATTAGAACTGATCCATTGGCAGGTTGAAAAGCTTGTAAACAGTCATTCAATGCCTGGGAGAAAATACTGGGGCTGTCTATGAAACCTTGGGGCAATCGTGTCCATGTATATTGCACACCTCTGTATGTAAATGTGAATAGGTACTGACAGTCAGGGTGGAGAGGCACAGAGAAGAAAGCAGAACAGAGGTCAATGACAGTGAAATGGGTTGCATTTGGTGGGATCTGCATCAGGATGACAGCTGGATTCGCAACTACAGGGAATTGGCTCTCTACTACCTTATTAACACCTCTAAGGTCTTGCACCAGCCTATAACCCCTCCCACCACTCTTCTTTACTGGAAAGATGGGACTGTTGGCTACACTAGCTGTGTGAACTAAAATTCCCTGTTGCAATAATTGCTCGATTATTGGAAACACCCCTATTTCTACTTCCTGTTTTAGTGGGTACTGGGGAATTTTTGGAGCTTGTCTACCGCTTTTTAAGTGTATCATTACCGGGCTTACGTTTGCCATTAATCCAGTGTCCTGTCCATCTTTTGTCCAAAGGGATTCTGGAATTTGGGACAACATTTCATCTACTTGTGATGGATTTTCTTTTAAAACTGTAGAGTGGTACATTATCCTCTGAGGGGTGTCTAACATATCCCGCACCTCGTATACCATTCTCTCTGGGATATCTAAATATACACCATCAGGGGTGCAATATATGACACATCCCATTTTACATAACAAGTCTCTGCCTAGCAGGTTAGTAGGAGCCATGGCAGCCAGAAGAAAAGATTGTCTGGTATGCAACGGCCCAATACTAACCTCTGCGGGCCTGGTTAAAGGATAACGTTCCACTTTACCTGTCACACCCATTGTTGGTATTGTCTCATTGGTCACCTGTAAATTAACAGGAGATTTCATCACTGACTTGGTCACCCCTGTGTCTACAAGAAAAGGATATTCAGTACCAGCTACATCAACCATCAAGACTGGTTCTTCCCTAGTACTTCCCGTTAACCTGACTATCTGTAGACTACAGGTATGACCTGACCCCTAGCGTTGGCTACCATTCTCCAATAATGCATTTATGGCTACAATTGGAGCTGGTGCTTGCTGAATATTTGCTGATCTCTGTGCATATCCCTTATGGGGATATCCAGGTTTCCCTTGGTGTGGGGTCCATACTCTTTTTACTGTGCAGTTTCTACTTAAGTGTCCTGTTTGTGTGCAATTAAAACATGTCCGTGATTCAGGTGAAAGTATGTGTTGTTGTGAAGTTTGAGCAGAGGGCAAAGGTGGTGGATATGGGTAAGGATAGGGAGGGTAAGGGTATTGTGGGGGAAAAGAAGTGGGTGGATATCCTGGGACCTGTGGTTGCATTGGGTTAGTGGGATAGAGTTGTGTTTGTTGTTGAGTGGGGTTAGTGAGAGCAACTTGTTCTGACATGAGTGTGTGTGCAAGTGCAAGCGTGTCTGTTGGCTGTGATGTTAACGTCATTCTCTCCAGAGCTTGTATACTGACAGCCATTAATTTTTCGCTCTGAGTCTCCCTCTTTTTTGAGATGTTTTTGTCATGTTCTATGGCAGACTCTATGAGGTTATCTATTGTAAGTCCCTGCCAGCCAGGCTGTGAGGTCTGAACCCGAGTTTTTAAATTCTCTTTTAACCCATCCATTAATATCGTGACTATCATTCCCCTGTGGTGAATGCTATCTTTAATCTCTTCTATCCCAGTGTACTGGGTGATAGCCTACAGAGCCCGGTCACAATATTCTTCTGCAGTTTCACTCTCTTTTTGTTTGATTGTGAAGATTTTGTTCCAGTTAACTACTACTGGAAAATATACACCCAATTGAGTCACAATGCTGGAAATGTTACCTTGGTTTACTTGGTCTGTTAAGGGAACGTCGCCATCCAATACACAGTCCGTGATAAATTTTGTCACGTCGGTATTGCGTGGCAGGCAGGCCCTTAACACCACACGCCAATCTTTATTAGTGGGCTCATGAGAACTACTCAAATTTCTCAAAAATCTTTGACATTTGGCTAGTTCCTTTTTGGGATTGGGGAATTCATTTATGATGGAATTCAGTTCTGCTCTTGTCCATGGACAATGCATTACTACTTCCCTCATGGGCACTACACCGTTTGCATCTGCATTTCCATTCGGAACAGTTATTGTCCGAATGGGATGCAGACCGGCAGCATTGCTACCTCTGTCCTGGTTACCTGACTGGGGGTTTAATCTGCTGCTGCTACATATGGTATTAACAACTTCCTCAATGGGTGCAGAGTGTATTAACACTTCCCTTGCTGTTACCGATGGAGATGGCGGCACCACCCGTGATTGTGGTGATGCAGCATCTATCATTTGTACAGCATGGGAAATGGCAGACATTACAATAGGCTCATCTTCCACATCATAAACATTTTCTTTATGGTTACTTAAGAGGGGGTACAAATTACTTGTTACATTTTTATTGGTATTTTTGGTAACTGTACTTGCACCTCCATCCACATAAGGTGGGGGAGGTGAGCGTGAACTGCTGGCAATACTCTCCATGACGCTACTTTGCCGCACGTGCGCGCCAATTTGAGGCTTGCCCGTATTGCTACTCAGCGTCGTGGATGTATTTTCTGGCAATGCGTTCGCAACACTAGTTTGCGTCGTTTGCACATTTTTAAGCCAAGCATCCCCTTCATGCTGCCATATTTTTAAACATTCAAAATACTTAATCTTTTTCTCTCGGGATCGCACCATACTGATGTGATCATGGACATTATCTAACACATTTTTGTCAAAACTACCAATTCTGGGAAACTGTCTAACACTCTTTCTCGTCATATTAAACCATATATCACAATACCTTATTGCATAAGTACCGTACTTAGTAAGCATAATACGATGGGCTGATCCAATCGGAGCCTCCATTAGCAGCACATCATTGCTTAACATTTCTACTGTTTGCGTGGCTCCCATTCTGAGACAACTCCTATGCTTTTCAATAAAAATTTAAACTGGTGAAAGACAATCAAGATACTTTCACTTACCTGTGAACAATTTAAGTCGGCGGCGCCCACACACCTGGATAAGATTTCGTAAGGCCACTTCCACACCTAGATAAGTTTTGAAACAGGCAACTTCCAGACCCGGATAAGCTTTAGTAAGGTAATTTCCAGACCTATGAGAGTTTATAAGTCGGCCACTCTCACGCACCTCTATACAACAAAGACAACATGTACACCTGCTACTGTGTTTAGAACGGTAAAGCTGCTTACCGAGCGACTAGGCTAACCCTTGCACCTGGCCCTTAAGGATCATACGGTACCCTTAACTTTAGGGAATAAATTACCCCTACCAACAATACACACACTGTTACACACTTTTTCTCTGTGCAGAAAATAAACGTTTACCCAGATATTGGTAGATAGAAAAAAAATTTAAACCTCAATGGCTTTGTTCAAACACGTGGCAGCAGAACCAGAAGTGCATATACGCTATTGTGCGATCGGTCGCATACACAATTATGCGACTACCACGCAAGCGTATAATTACTTTTTTTTAACTGCATACGCAAAAATGCGTTTTAGCTGCGTACGCAATACTGCAGCACCCCTCTAAACAAAAGGTTCTATCAACAGAGGAAAAACAAAAACCCTTTTTTTCTTTTCCTCTCTTGTCCCTGGATTCTGATCAGCGCTTCCACTACACAATAACCGGCAGTACGCTCTCAGCAACACTGTGGTAATGAAAGACTAATGCGTCTCTCAAAAGGTGCCTCCACCCTTTTGCTGAGAGAGGACTGACCGAGTGTTATCGTGTATCAGATAGTGTGATAAACCTACGAGCCCCCAACTGTTGAATCGTCAGTATTAACCTTTAGTATATTCCTTCCTATAAACCTCTAAGATTCACCTGCCTAGAACCTCTAAGACAAAACCCTGCCTCAAACCTCTAAACAGAACGCTAATTGCGTACGCAGTATAACCGCAAATAAAGACAGGAGTGGAATCTGTGTTTCCAATGCACAAGTATTATTCAGGTAAAAGTACAGTCAGTTACACGCAATCTATACATACACAAGTTAGGCGTAAAAGGAAATAATACAGACCCAAGTACAGTTATACATACGCTGCGCCTCTGGACCCAGAGATAGACCTCAGACTAGATATCCTCAGTACACCCAAAATTCAGCATGAACTGGCAAACCAGTGTTCAGACACATGTATTTATTCCCCCCCAGACTGAAACAGGACAAAGGGAAAACTTCCTGCTGATCTCATTGGTTACCAGAGGAGAAGCATATGTTACGACACATTTAACAGGTTGTTTCAAATAGACTTTCCCTGCCTCTAACAGCCGGAGTCTTTCTGGTAACGCCTCCTGTAACATTCCATCAGCTAAACATTTTGTTGCTTGTAAGTTCTGCGATCCGTAACTTGAGTTTGCATGATGCGATCTCTCCACCGATAACACCGGGATGCTGTAAAAAGCGTACGCATCAGAACGAAACCAAACACACCTTGCTTATCATGTATAATACCGTAGTTATCAAAAACCTCTATTTCTTAGCATTTAAACTAACTTAACCAACTTGAATCATACAATTTGATGCTAATGGAACCTTGTGTGCGAATATGTAGTGTGTGAGTATTTGGGGTTTGATATAAGGACGCTAGATAATTTGGGGCAGATGCGTGTGCATAAAGCTACTTTTTCAGCGGTTTCATACAAAGTCTCATGCATTCACTAATATGCGATTATTTAATAGCGCCCTTGTGGGTATAATTGTGCGTATGAAAAATGGTGAAAGAAGCGATTGCTTAGTGCTAATAAAAATATCGCCACATGTACTATATTGTGAGTTCACCTAAAATAGCACTTAGGCGGCCATTCGCAAAATGGCGTCTTGCGATTGCATTTCTAAAATGGAGTCTTGCGATTGCATTTCTAAAATGGAGTCTTGCGGCCATTCGCAAGATGGCATCGCTGCGATTAAATTTTAAACTGAACTTGTCTCACTCTATTATTCAGCTTCGACACAGGGGATATGAATCTGCTGCCAGTGCCTGATAGGCTGCTGAGGTCAGCTGAGGCAGGAGCACTCCCACTGGAAGAATGCTAGTAGCTGACATAGTGCATGCATGGTTCTCGAACAAGGTCAGGCAGAAATCCTGACCTGCAGCAAATGGTAATATAAGTCACACAATTTGATCAGAGTTTGACAGAAACGAAGAAAAGTTCCTCAGATGCGGGTCGGGAATCAAGTATGGCTTTCTACATGCAATCTTCACATCAGGGTGCCATCCATGAATTTCGCCCCCCGGGTTATTGGACCATACTCCATTACAGAAATAATCAATCCAGTCTCCTATCATCTTCAGCTCCCATCTTATTTGAAAATTCTGAATTCATTTCATATATCTCTCCTCAAGGTTGAGTCTCCCATATCCAAATATTCCGAAATACGGAATATTCCGAAATACGGAATTATTTTGGCATGACTGAGATAATGAAACCTTTGATTTTTGATGGTTCAATGTACACAAACTTTGTCTAAGGCACAAATTATTAAACATATTGTATAAAATTACCTTCAGGCTTTGTGTATAAGGTGTATAGGAAACATAAATGAATTTCATGTATGTACACAAACTTTGCTTGAGCCACAAAATTATTGAAAATATTATATAAAATTACCTGTAGGCTGTGTGTATAAGGTGTATATAACACATATATGCATTCTGTATTTGGGGTCCCATTCCCAAGATATTTCATTATGATATGCAAATATTCCAAAATACAGAATATTCCGTTATCCAAAATACCCCTGGTCCCAAGCATTTTGGATATGGGAGACTCAACCTGTATATAATTTTTATTTTATTTATTTTTATTTTGATCATTGAAGAAAGTTAACATACATCAGCAACAGTTTAGGGTCCTGATTCAGATTTAACATTAGAGTAAGAAAGAGCAAGTAACTGTGCATCTTTTTAAAAACCACGTTGCACTGCAGGTGGGGCAAATTTTACATTTGCAGACAGATTTACATTTGGAGGGGTGCGGCCAAACTGATATCTAATTTGCATTGTAGAAATAAAGTTGACGAGCATTTACTGGCTACATACTAAAACAGTCAGTATTTACCCAACATGTAAAAATAATGTATGTATTTTAGGGGTGAGCGGGTTTGGTTCTACTCGGTTCCGTTCGGATTTAAAAAACGAATCTTATTGGCTATCCAAAACTCATGACAGCTGATAGCCAATAAGATTCGGTTTTTAAATCCAAACGGAACCGAGTAGAACCGAACCCGCTCAACCCTAATATTTGCACCCCTTACATTATAACAAGGTTGTTCCGGTTACACGTTAATAACTCTATCTTACTCTATTGACAAATCAGAATCTGGCCTTAGGTTCTGTACATGCACAGAAAACATTCAGCCCATGTGTAGAACGGGTCCAGCAAACCTATATAGCGTAAGCTATGGACCCCCTAATTACCTGAAAACATACACTTATTTTTACTGCAATGTTTTTAATGTTAATCTTTAAAACACTTTAATTATTGCAAAAGTTATATTTTTCTGTTATTGTTTGCATTTTTCCATAAAGTTACATATACATTATAAAATATTTATAATGCAAATGAGTTGGCAGGCGCTCACACTAACAGTATCATACGATAAAAAGTGAGCAGTCCGGCTCAACAACACTATGCAACAAGTGCAATGTGTAAAAGCACCAATGTCCAAAGTATGAAGACCGCAGCTCCCTCTTGCGTAGGAAATCCCGGATCCCACTGGGTGATATTCTAATAGAGGCAAAAACAAAACAAGAAGGGGCGCTCCATAGTGCATAATGGTAAAACAACATGAGAGTCACAGTAAAAGATTTACTTGTACCATGTAAACAAGCACTGTGGGCTGATTACCACATGACATAGAGAAATATGACCCAGGCAATCACCAACTGTCAGCCAGGAAACCTTCCAGGACAAACACCCCATGCTGAAAGCCACCGCTGGAAGCTGGAGTGTGCCAATGCCATGGGGACCAAGGTAGCCGGAGGAGACGCCGGGCAGTACACAATCGTGTCACTAAGTCCACTCCCTAACGCGTTTCATCAGATGACTTTGTCAGAGGGCTGGCCCTAGTGACGCTGAGCAACAATCTTAACCAGGCACTCAGCCCGTCCACTGGGTGGTCTTAGAAACATAACAATACACACCCACAGAGTCTTGCGCGTGTATTGTGAACATGGAGTATTAATCAATACTGCTCCTGCATGCCAGTGTCAGCCACCAAATTATAGTGGACGTGCTGAGTGTACTTAGAGACACGGTAATGAATTGCAGAGAATTACACCCATAGACTCAAGAGAATCCTCAGTTAAATATCAGTACATCATAGAAAACAATACCAAAAATTTCAGTACATCATAGAAGATAATATCAAAAAATTAACACCTTTCAAATAACATTAATAGCATAATTAAGAGTATTATAAAATATTTATTTATTTTTTAAAGATGCTGAACATTAGAGTTGCGGCACGCATTGGTTGTCCAATTGAACAAGATTGACCAGCATGTGGGTAACATCAAAGAAACACTTGTGACAATTTTAAATTTCATTTAGTAATTATATTTTTGTTTGTGGGGTTTTTTTTTTTTTAAGTTTTAAGCTATGTTGTAATAAATATAGTGCAAATAATTTGAAATATAATGGGTTGTGTGGTTATTATAGGTACTATACAGCTTATAAGTAATGGAGCATACACGCGGTCAGATTTGTCAGATGAACGATTGAACGATTTGAACCATTTTACCAAAGTTTTGAACGATTTGAATGATTGAATGATTTTTGACTGCATTAAAATGAATGGAATCGTCCAAGTCTGACTGCAAACACATCAGATGTCAGATATCGTTATCTGACAAATGGGAACGCGCATCGTTCATCGTCCATCGTTCAGGCATGTCAGATATGTCAGATTTTCCTTCAGATATGAGCGACTGAATGATTTTTAAATCGTTATCGTTCAGATCTGAAGGAAAAATCTGACTGTGTGTATGCACCATAAGTCAGATTTTCCTTCAGATATGAACGACTGAACGATTTTTAAATCATTATCGTTCAGATCTGAAGGAAAAATCTGACCGTGTGTATGCACCATAAGGATCTAGTAAGAATACACACATCAAAAATTTAACACACATATTAGACACATGAATAGTATACACTTAAAACATGTTTTTATTAAGAATATTATTTAGTTTAGATCTATCTTTCAGATATAACATAATCACACATTGTACACAGCTAATTATATAGTTAAAAAAACTAATTAAAGGCTAAATGAATGTGCCTTTGCCCAGGTTCTTTCTGCTGTTCATCTTCTTTCTTGACAGTGGCATCTTTTGGCCTCTTCCGCAGCCGCTTGAATTCTTGCCGCTGGTCCTCTCTTCTCTTCTTCAGGAGGTCTTTTCTCCTCCCTCTCCACCACCAGACTGACTTTTCCTGCTCTGCAGCATCTAATATAAGAGGCCACGAGTGGGCAGGGCTATGACATAGCTCGCCGCGTTTGGCTCACCACAGCCGCCTGCTATTGGCTGCTGGTCCGCGAGCCATGATTGTCTCGTGGCCAAAACCAAGCACCTGCCGCTTGACCAGCGCTGGGAACAGATACTCTGTCCCAGCGCCGGCTTCCCGCCGCCTACAGTATGCTTACCCGGCGCTGGGAGAAGAAACTGCATCCCAGCAGAAGCTGCGGATGTGTCCTGCTGGGGACACACCACCTGCAGCTGTGCCAGTGCTGGGATCAGCGAAACACCACTCAAAGTGTACAAGAGACACTGAGTTGCAATCACAACCCAGGAATCTAACCATACAGGGAATAGGGGGTAAATTTACTAAGAATCGAGTTTTGGTGAGTTTGGATGAGTTTGCAAAATCATGCGAGTTTAGCCTGTTTTTCAAACTCGCAAATTTACTAAGACCAAACAGGTGTGAGTTTGGAAGTGAGTTTTCTCTTCTCACTGTTAAAACTCATGTGAGTTTGCAAACTTGACTAAACTCACCATCGGCCAAACTAGGAAGTACTTTACATGAAAAAGTTGCAACTCGCAAGTTTACAAAGAATCGAGTTTACAATCTGGGGTGAGTTTGTAGCAAACTCACTGATAAATTGATGTTTCAAAGACCACATCCTGTGCTGTGAGTTTGGCAGAAATATTCACAGATCAGTCTGATTTGTGTAAGTTTCTGCCTGAATACCAAATATAGAGTCTTTTTTTAATTTAAAAAAATGATATAGGGTCCCCCTCATGTAAAGCTCATAAGGCCTTTTGATTCATGAGCGGCCGCTACATGTAAAGCGGCCGCTGATTGGCTCGCACCCCGTGTGAATTTACAGATGACTTTGATAAGCTATCATTTCGTGAGGTGTAAGTATATGCAACAGCATATACTTACATCTGTCCGGTCTGGTTCAGGTAACTTGTTTATTTGTTTTACCAAGACCCTGGATGCTACAGAGAGCAGCGCAAGGATCTAGGTGAGTTTAGATTCTTTTTTGCAGGGCCAGGCGCACGGATTCTAGGTAAGTATGTGTGAATGGGTAGGTGTATCAAATAAAGTTATACTAGGCATGGTGTGTGTTTGGTCTTTATTTAACTATTTAATTTACAGTGGGGGTACAGGTGCTGGCACTTGTAGTTCCACAAGTGCCAAAGGGCAGGCATGCTGGCACCTGTAGTCCCACTGTAAAATACAATAATTTCCTTATATTTCTCACTTTATTACCCCCGTGCCCAACGCTCCAGTGGTACGAGGAAGAGCCCCGGGCTTCAGACCAAGCCTGGGGTTTCGGTGGGGACCCCTTCTTGGGGGGTCCCCATCTCCTCTGACATTCCTGGTTTGGCCTGACCAACTTGGGCTGATAATGCTTTGGCCACGGAGCCCCAGTGAAAAGGTCTCTGGGCTGTGGCATTACAACCCGGCCGTTTTGGGTCCGGTGCTGGTTTTATTATAGGGGACCCCTACACAATTTTTCCCCCCTATATTTACACCAGGACAGGCCCTGCAGCCAGGTGCTGGTTCCTAAATTGTGGTGGAACCCTACTCATTTTGTTCCCCATAATTTTAGGAACCAGGACTGTCTGTCAAGTCCAGGGCTGGTTAGGCTTTTGGGGGGGGACCCTTTGTCATTTAAAAAAACCAAAAAATAAAAACATTTAACCCGTTTTTTACAGGTGAGCGTGTGGGAGGAGAAATTGGCTTTATTTCAAACTTTGATATTTTCACATATACATATATTATATTATTCCTTTATTTATTAAGGTAGGTTATCTAATAAAGACTTCTTAATATATTTTATAAGATCTTGTATGTTCCAGATCTTAAGTAATATTAATCATTCAATCCTCTGGAATTTTATCACATACAGTACCTTCATTCCTTGTAATAAATACATGTGGTTTTGTTGTGACTAATCCAGCTGAATATCATGAAGAAATACACGTGGTAACATTGTTGCTAATGGTCAACTTTTTGGTAATTAAATAACTCAGAGAGTTAGACACATTCGCTTGTGTCTAGTGAAATTGAATTGCACACTGTCACTCCGCTGTATGACATATTAGTTACATTACATTGACATGGGGATAAAGATCAGAGCACACACAGCAGGCCAGGAGTCTATACCTTTAAAAGACAGGGCCATAAAGACTGAGGACCTCATTCAGAGTCTCTCGCAAGATGCGATCGCTCGCTTGCAAAAAGGGGCCTGGTATGCAAATCAAGCGATCGCTCTTTGCGCTGTAAGGATGCCCTCTATGTCTTAATGATGGACGGCAGTTAGCGTATAAAACCTCCCACCTGTCACTCGAAGCACACGTCATCTCTGGAAAGAATCTGATTAATAGTAAACATCGAGGGCCATCGGAGCTGCTCACAGCGCTTGGGGTTGACCTAACCTACCCCAAGCACTGCGAGCAGTTCAGGCTAAAAATCAACTAATCACGTGTGCAATGGCGCTACTTTATTAATTATGCACACCCATTAAACGCCGTTCTGACGGTCAGACACGCCTGTGTTCGCACAACCACTCCCCTGTTCACAAGCACCTTCCCCTGTTACCACCCACAAATGGCACTATCTGTCACTCAAAGCAGCAACCTGAAAGTGGCTTGCGAGCTAGCAAAATCAGATTGCAACAAATGACTTGCGCATGCGCACTGCGAATTATACACATGTGCAGATGTGCGATTATCACTCCCAGCGAGCGACTCTGAATTAGGTCCTGAGACTGTACAGTATTATGTTTGCAGACTAGCTGCCCATTATAGTCAGGGCTGCATGGGGGCTAAGTAATTTATTATTTTGCTCCTTTATGCTGACAGTAAAGCTCCATTTTGCTCATAGGGGTAGGATTGAGTGCCCAGTTTGGGAGCTTCTTGGAATGGGGCAGTATGAGCAGGGTAGGTGCTAGGGGGTTCTGCACCCCCCTGCAAACTATATAATGGCACTCTCCCTACCATAATTTTTAAATGGGACAGTGGGCCTGATCCAGAGCAGGACGCTCTGAACGAGCGCCCGCTCTGAACCAGGGCATGTTTTTATTTTTCCGTCCGGCCTTTTGGACGCTCGCATAGCTGTGGGTTACCACTCACAGCTTATGCGAGCGTCCACGATGATGGTCACTATGGTCAAGACCATCGCGACCATCGGGCTTGCGACGAGACCCTGCGGTAGGGTCTCAGTGACCGCAAGCCCTGGAGTGATTTTGGCTCTATCAGAGCCAAAATCACCCCCACTGACATCACTAGTGATGTCAGTGGGGCCAGACCCAGACGGTAGGCGTTTCCATGGGAACACCTCCGTCTGGCAGCCACGCCCCCGGCATGCCCACCAAAGGGGGCGTGCTGTCACTCACCATCAACAGCATGCCTCCTTTGGTGCGAGACCCATAATGATGGCTACCCCGTCGTTATTCGGGTCTCGCGCATGCGCACTACGGAGCTCCCTCCGTCGAGCTCGCGAGCGGGTCTGAATCAGGCCCAGTGTACGTTAAAGGGGTGTGGTCTCACAAGGAATGATAGTGGCCACACATTAGTACACCCAATTCAAATTATCCCACACAATAATTTGCGCAGTCATATTCATATTCAATCACACATAGTGCCCCTTATTCACATTACATCACACAGTACTGCTCCTTTTTCACGTTATGCTACATACCTGAAGTAGCAGCCCTTATACACATTATGTGACACAGTAGTGCCCCTTATACACATGCCACAGTAGTAGTGCCCTTTACACACATAATGTACATAGTAGTGCCCCTTACACATAATATTCACAGTAGTAGTGCCCTTTATACACATACTATTCACAGTAGTAGTGCCCTTTATACACATAATATTTGCAGTAGTGCCTCCTATAAATATAATGTCCACAGTAGTAGTGCCCCTTATACACATAATGGGGGTGATTCAGCAAGGATCACAATTGCAAAACTGCACTCAGGCAGCTCTGCAATTACGTCCTTGCTATTGTGCAAATGCAGCAGGAGGTATATGACATCCCCTGCTGCATTTGTAATCCCAGCACTGCAACAGAGGTTGCAGGCTGAGATCACCATCACAACCATCGGTGGAAGATGGTTGCGATGGTGGATGGTGCCAGGCCACCAGCCAACTGAGTAAGCCTCAGCTAACTCAGACTGGCCGGCTTGCAAACCCATGACACGGCGTTGGTCAAAGCAATCCCTAGGCTTGCCACTCTCAGAAAATGGGGAGGACACGCCCCTCATTTCCGGGAAAGGCAGCCACCCCTGCATCGCCCCTTAAATGCCTCTGACTGTCAATCAGGCACAGGCATAGAAGGGTCTGAATGCGATTACACAGGACCCATTCTGCATACTCGCAGAGTGGGTCCTGCGCATGTACAGATTCCCGATAATCGAGAATCTGTGATCAGCAGTGCTGAATCAGGCCCAATGGCCACAGTAGTGCCCCTTACACATAATGTCCACAGTAGTAGTGCTCCTTACACATAATGCCCACATTAGTGCCCCTTATACATATAATATCCACAGTAGTACTGCCCCTTCTACACATAATGTCCACAGTAGTACTGCCCCTTCTACACATAATGTCCACAGTAGTAGTGCCCTTTATAAACATAATATACACAGTAGTGCCTCTTATACATATAATATCCACAGTAGTACTGCCCCTTCTACACATAATATACACTGCTTGTCAACCACTCTGTGATGGCTCTATGTGGGTGTGTGATCACAGTGTGATCGCAGTGGTGCCTTCATGCACACGCACTGCAATGCATACTCATGCGCACTACGCAACAATCGGCCAACTGTGCACACTATTGCAGTTGCAATCCTTAATGAATCAAGCCTTTTGTGTGGTCAAGAATGTCATATCTATATACCTGGTAGATCTGCAAATATGCAATAAAATGTAACAATAAAATATCAAAAAGTAAACTGACAAATTTGAATGTGCAGATTCAGAAAAATAAGGTTTATAGAACTATGGTTTATCTAGTATGTAACTATTCTTTTATATGTTTGTAATGATTGGGAATTGCTGTATTTTTAATAGAGTAAATTGGAGAATAGTGGTGTGCAGCAAGAAGCTCAATGGGCAAAACACATGTATGTAGCCATTCAAAAGAAAATTTGAGGAAAGTTACAGTTGTTGCTTTTGTGTAGTGTTCTGGGGCATACTGTATTCATCATGACATAATTATCATTAGTGATAATTATGCTCTCTCGAGTTTAAAAGATGTTTTGGAGGCATTCATCATGCCTCCCTGACAAAAGTATCACTTCCGAAAAACTGCTCTTTTTGCAGAGTCAGCTCTAAAGTGATACTTTTCCCCTGCAACTGAGATATCCACAAGTATTTCCTCAATGCTGCGTGTTTCTCTCACCACTCTCTCTCTCTATATTCCCCTCTGGCTAACACCCCCTAACCCCCATGTCCTTCGGTGTCCGATCAGGCCCCCGATGGGTGTCTGATGCGGTCCAAACTCCCCCTATGGGTGTCCGATGCGGCCTCCCCCCATGGGTCTTCGATGCGCCTCCCTTCACGGGTGTCCGATCACCACCAAAGCCCCCTACCTCCCCCTTGGATGTCCGTTCACCACCACCCCCCCCTGCAGGTGTCCGATCACCTCCTGCACACCCACAGTTGTCTGATCCTCGGCGATTCCCTCCATCCCTGCACATCTTCTCTCCACCTGGGCTCACTTGTCTTCTCTCGGTGAGTCCGGGTCACATGTCTGCAGTGCCAAGGGGCTCTCAGCTTTGGGGATCGGCAGTGCAGACACAGTAGGGAGGGATCTGTGGCTGCCTTGTAAATCTTCACAGACTGCCGTCTAAACAGCAGCCTTCAGTAACACCATCAAGTTCCGAAAAAAATGATTTCTTGGAACTTGATGAATGGCCCTGACACTTACAGTATTTTTTACAAAAGTATGTGAAAAAATTTATTTTTTTTACATGCTTTTGTGAAAAATAAGTGATGATGAATAGGCCTCTTAGTGTGGAGAATAAAGATCAAATTGTATTCAGGACTGAAACATAATAATGTATACCTATATGTTGGAATTGCATTGAGTAAGTGTCGTGTAACATTAGGTGAATGTATTATTCTACATATTTAATTTTAATAAAAGGAAATAAAAGAATTATCTGACTAACAGCATTTTCAACTACATTTGGGTAGCACAGGAGCTGGAACAAATAGAATGAATAGAGAAATGACTAGTTTGTGTAAAGACTACATGGAGAAAAATTATTTTAACTGATTTAAATATAAGGAACATGTTTGCCTAAAGTCTCCTCATTGTTTCAGTATTTTCTGCAGGACAAATAACAGTAATAAAACAGCTTCCAATGTGCACCTATTACACTCTGGTAACAATAAATGTGTGAACGGGTACACATGTGCACTTGTATCTATAATGTATAACTTTTGGCTATGAAAAAGCTGTGACTTTTTTATTACATTGTAGAAATTTGTGTTGAAATTTTCTATCCTATGTATAAAACAAACCAAACTTTTTTCTCCAATTTAAATGATTCTGTGACACCCAGCATCCACCATGTTCCCTTGGGCCTGACTCGGAGAAGCTCACAATGCTGATGTTCACATACGGTAGGTTAGCAATTCATAATTACATTTTTTGCAACTGTGCATGTGTGAAAAACCCTACAAATTTGCAATGCACATGTGACCTGATTGTGTGCCTTAAAATACGCAGAAACGATTCAGGCGTACACATGAAGAACTTTTAAAGTGATGTATGGGGCGTTACTGGGCAGTGACTGGGATGTGGCTAGTAATGCATGCAAAAAAGATCTGTCTCATGGGCATGTTATGGGAGTGTCACCTGCATGTCACTGAAAGCGTCTGTATGCAGAGACACTTACATAGGAGGAAAAACTCAGACGCAGAAACTGCACCTGCCATAGGGCTTGTGCAAGATTCGATGGTGCAACCAATGTTTGAGGCTTAATGCTCCAGATGGCAATGCAGCATATATAAATGCTAAAAGTGGGCGTCTCAGTCCATGCTCTTTCATATGCACACTTGTACACAGGGGAAGGGCTTTGTAGTGACATTATCGTAAAGCTGCAGACACAACTGAGGCAAATACACAAACACGGATGCTGTAGCGTGCATCTCTAAATCATGTCTTATATCTCTATGTGGTACATTGGAAACCAAGTTGCAGAGATGTGTATCGTTTTTTAATAACAAGTCAGATCAGTAGAGGAACCAGCTTATGAAGACTTACAGCCACAAACACAGACTCCTAAATGTATGCATCTGGAAAGCAGGCAGATCAGTCTGCTGAGACGCTACTCTTTCCTGCCATTCTCATTCACCAGCTGTTTCAGTGTCTCACATGTCGGCACCTTTACATGGGTGCCTCCATCTTGGATTAGCTCCATATCCACAACCAACCAATCCCTTACCATATTAATTAATTGACAAAAAATTGCATTATAAATTGCTGATTAGCAGAGCCGTAGCTATGCATTTTGGTGCCCTATGCCAGAAAGAACATTGGTGCCCCCCTATAATTTAAACAGGGATATTGCGCAGCAAATGCATGCACCAAAAAGTAAAGGGGGCGTGGCCTCACCAATAGGGGATGTGGCCACACAAAAGTACCAGACGAGTTCACATTACACTGCACATTTGTCCATTATTCACATTCCACCGCTCAGTAGTGTCTGTTATTCAGATTCCATGACAAAGTAGCACTCCAAACCTCTTTATACATGTTATGCCTCACAGTAGAGCCCCTTATACATGTCACGCCACACAGTAGAGCCTCTTATACGCATGCCACACAGTAGAACCCCTTATACACATTGTGCCACACAGTAGTACCTCCTTATACCCATATGCCACATAGTGCTCCCTATTCATATTATGCTACACAGTAGTGACCCTTATACATATTATACATGCAGTGCTGTTGGTAAGGCGTGGGGTGCACACAGTTATGTCAGGGGATATTGAAGGAATACACTGTTACACAGTCAGGATTGGGATTGGGGGGGCACACAGCTGGCCAATAATACCAGGGGAAGGGGCCACAAAGCCAGCCAGGAACATGGTCCCTTACCTTGCAGGGCACCCTTCTCCACAAGCACCATGTACAACTGAGCAGCAGCGGCATCAGCTTCCAGTCCAGATCCATTTTGCCAGCGCTGAGGGGTAGGCAGTGTTCCGCACCGCGGCAGACACCTCCCTGTCCAGATCCGACATCCCCACAGAATGGAGGCTTAGACGCAGTGAGTGGAGAGTGGCTAGGCTTGGGAGGGAGCAGAGTGTGAGGAAGAAGGACCAGAGCCGGGAGCACATAGAATCACTGTCTGAGGAGTGGGCGGCAGCTGCAGAAGAGGACACAGAGGAAGAAGGAGCCACAAGCACCATGGGGATTCTGAGAGATGGAGTGAGCAGAAGATGCCGCCGGCCCGCCGGCGGTGATTGGCTGCTGCGGCACAGTGCACACAGGCAACACAGTGTGTCCCACTTTGTTTTAAAAACCGGGTCCCAAACAGCTTGTAGCCCTCCCTTCTTTCCCTCAGCCAGCGCAGCCAGTGTTAGACACTGAGCCTGCGCTGGCTTTCATGCTACAGAGGCACTTGTGGAGGGTGGCCGGTTCTGCCCTCAGGGCTGTTCTGCTCTGTGCGGTGGCACCGACCACACCACCCTAGCCACAGCCCTGCTGATTGTGTATTCTACTGCCGATGTAAACCAAAGAGAATGGAATTCCTATACTGCAAGTGTTAAAGCTTCTTGTTTAAATGACTCATGTGTTATGACAGGAGTTTTCAAGTAACATTTGGGATGTGCGCCGACTAGAGATAAGCGGGTTCTGATTTCAGAGATCCGAATCCACCCGAACTTAGGAGATATGAGGCAGATCCGAGTCAGATCGGGTTTTCCCTCCTGACTTGGATCTCAAAATGAGGCAAAACGTCATCATCCCGCTGTCAGATTCTCGCGGATTTTGGATTGTTTGAAAGGTCCCGCGATCACCGCTGTTGAGAGTGAAGAGGGAGGGGGTTGTGAATGTGATTGCTGTGCTGTGCTGCTGCTGAAGCTGTGCATAGGGGCTGGCTACTGTTCATATAGGGGCTGGTTGCTTAATGTCCATAGGGGGCGGGGTTGGCTGTTGTTCATATAGGGGCTGGCTGGCTGTTGTCCTGTCCACTCCATAGGGGCTGGCTGGCTGTTGTTTATATAGGGGCTGGCTGGCTGTTGTCCTGTCCATAGGGCTGGCTGTGCTGCTGTGTTCAGGGGGTGCTCTGTCCATCAGGGGTGCTCTTCACTCCAGTGTGAAAAAAAAGGATATATATGTATTTGTGTTTGTGTGCATTAGACACAGTTATCAGCATCGTAGGTGCGCAGAGGTGCTGCCTGTGTCATTTATCAAGGAGCTGCTTCCTCATTCAGGGGTGCTCTTCACCCCCAGTTTGAAAAAAAATAAAAAACATTTCTGTGTGTGTGCACATTAGCCACATTTATCAGCAATGTAGCTGCCCAGGATTGCTGCATCTGTCATTTATCAAGGGGCTGCTGCCTCATTCAAGGGTGCTCTCCCCCCCAGTGTGAAAAAAATATATTTTTTTTCTATGTGGTTGTGTGAATTAGCTGCAACTTAGCTGTGCTATAATTGCTTGGAGACACTGCTGTAAGACCACAGTGAGTATGGAGAACAGTCACATGACAGGAGAGCAGGATCCACATACCAGTCTTGTAGCTGCCGGCAGCAGTCAAGATGATGATGCAAGACCGTCAACATCATCTATGAAGGCAGATGCACCAGGGCTTAAGTCAGGCCATGTAATAAAAAAAATACTTTTACCCTGTTAAAGAAAAAAAAAATCTAAAGCTAAGTCAGCTTTAGAGAAACAAAAAATTGGCAATATGCCATTCACTACACAAAGTGGCAAGGAAAGGATATGGCCTTGGCCTTTATTTATGACTGGTGGTTCTAGTGGTGATGATTTAAGCCCTTCTGCTTGTAGAAGAGGTACAAAAAATGAAAATTTTAAAGTCACAGATCCCGAGGAGAGTTCAAGTGTGTCCGCGGTTGCCATGTGTGAGCCTGACCTTTCTAATACTGTACTTGAAGAGGATCCTCCTTCCACCATTTGTGCACCCTCTGCAAATATGGGGATAAGCAGCACAAGCCAACATGCTGATGTAGAAATCGAAGATGCTTCTGTGGAATTGCACCAGGAGGATGAGGAGGATATTTACATAGTTGGTGATAACAACAAGGATGATGAGGATGTTGATTATGATGAGCATGTTGATGGTGAGGATGTGTAAAAACTGTAAATCAGGCAACAGTTGTTGCCCATGGTGGGAAAAATCCCATTGTTGCCATGCATGGGCAAAGAGCCAAAAAATCCACTTCCATTGTGTGGAATTATTTCCACCCAAATCCAGACAACAGTTGTCAAGCCAACTGTAACATTTGCCAAGCAAGAGTGAGTAGAGGTAAGGACCTTAACCATGTAGAAACCTCCTCCCTATTACATCTCTTGCAGCGCATTCATCAAATTGGAAAGGGTATATCAAATTCTGAAAGTTTGGGGACAAAAAAACAAACAACAATTAGTCCAGTGTCACCTAGCTCCTTCCTTCTATCTGGATCCAAGCACCTGCAATCTTCACCACCAATACCTGCATCATCATCAACATCCTCATTTGTGATCGGAAGTAGTCCTGCATCCAATTTCAGAAGCATGACTGACTCCTCTCCTATCTGTGATTCCTCAGAAGGATCCTTGAGTGCTAGAAAGGGACCAAGAAGACTACCACTACTAGTAATATAAAAAAACATTTGACTATTAAACAGTCCATTGAAAGAGGAAGTAAGTATAACAGCTGTCACCCAGTTTCACAGCGGATCACTGATGCCATGATGGCTGTGCTAGTATTACATGGTGAAATAATAGAAAATGAGGATGATAGTGTGGAGGAAGTGCAAAAGGAGGATGAGTGGGAAATTTGTATCCTATCTGACGCTAATGAGGATGTTGATGAGGAGGATGTTGTTTGCGTAAATCAGCCACCAGTGGCAGCAGTTCTTGCTCATGATAAAAAGAAAGCCAGAAAAGCCACGTCTTTGGTGTGGAATTATTTTTATCTAAATTCTGACAACACTTGTGAAGGCATCTGTTCCATTTGTAAAGCCAAAGTTTGCAGAGGAAGGTACGTTAACCATCTAGGCACCTCCTCCCTCTTACGTAATTTGCAGTGAGTTCATGCAATTAGTTTAACAAAATTATAATAATTTGTAAATTAATAACAAGCAGTCCAGTATCAGCTACCAGCAGTTTGGACTAGCACATGCAATCTCCACCAGCAACACCCTCATCATGAACCTACTCCTTAATAATTCAAGGTAGTTCTTCCAATAAATGTTTTGTGGGGGCCCATACAAACCAAGGAGTTCAGCCACGAAAGTGTCAGTCCTATTCTCTAAAGTGCTTGGTTTGTTAAACTGTGCATGTCCTTTTTAATATCCCACATAAGAGTGGGTGGGAGGGACAATTCCATCTTGCACCTCTTTTATTAAATTTTGCACAATTTGGGTAATTGCCGACTGACATTATTATAGTTTATTAAACAGCCATCCTGTCTGCCACTGTAATGTGGCAATGTTTCATAGATGTCCTATATTTTTTAAACTGCCATGCATTTGTGCCGCTGCTCTGTCACTTACTTTAGCCAACCAGCTCGCTGCAGCCTTTGGCCTATATTGGTGAAAAATAATGAAATCAATATTATGAGCTGTGAGGTGGTTAAAAATGCATGGAAATGCCTGAAAATTATTGTTATTAAGGTTAATAATACTGTAGGAACGAAAACAGGCCAGAATTATGTGGTTTTAGCTGTTCATATAATTTTTTGGAAAGAATACTGATCCAAACCCAAAACCTAAAAACAAAACACCAAGGAAAAAGATCCAAAACCAGATCCAGATCCAAAACCAAAACTTGGGGTCGGCGCACATCTCTAGCGCTGACCCCATGTTTTGGTTTTAGATCTGTATCTCCTTCAAGGTTTTGGATCTGGATTTGTTTTTACAAAACCACTCTTGTCTGTTTTTGTTTTGGTTTTGGATCTGTATTTTTTCAAAAAAATCATAAAAACTGCTGAAATCACATAATTTGGGTCTGTTTTTGTTCCTACAGTATTATTAACATCAATAAAATTTATTTCCAGTCATTTACAGTCAATTTTTACCACCTCACAGCTCCCAATATTGATGTCATCCAGTTTAGGCCAAAAGGTTGCATGAAGCTAGCTGGCTGAAAAAGCTAAACAACAACAGTGGGCAGCACTAACATGTGGCAGTTCAGCTTCCAACATGGCACAGAGTGGTACTGCAGCGACAGACAGGATGCCAGTTTAGTAAACTATAAAATTAAAAATGTCAGGCAGCAATGCCAGAAACAGCACATAATGCAAAGAAAAAAGGTGCAAGATGGAATTGTCCTTGGGCCCTTCCACCCACCCTTATGTTGTATATATTAAACAGGATATGCACAGTTTAACAAACCAATCGCTTCAGAGACAGAGACTGTCAATTGTGGCTGAAGCAATTGGTTTGTTTGGGCCCCCACAAAACAAGCTATCAATGGGCAGCTGACATTGCTGGCAATGATCTCTCCATTCACAAACTGTCTTTACAGAGACAAGATGTTGTTGCCATCATCATCTGATTCATCACCCTCATCAGTGTGTACATCATATTCACACAATATTAATTTGTCCCCACTGGAATCCACCATTACAGCCTCAGGTGCCTCTGTAATTTTTGGATGTAATTGGTGTTAAAGGTCTTCCTCATAAAATTTGTAGTTCATTTTGATGAACATATCTTTTCCACAATTTGATGAAGTAGACTCCTACGCCGATCGCTGACAAGGTTCCAAGCTGTGCTGAAAAATCTTTCTGAGTACACACTGGAGGGTGGGCAGCTCAAGTAAAGCAAAGCCAGTTTGCGCAAGAGATGACAATTTCCTTACCAACAGCTCTTTGCATCTCTTCAGATCTGTGTCTGCGGGGAAGAAAGACACAATGTATGACTTAAACTTGGGATACAGCATGGTTGCCAAAATCTATTGATCTGATTGTAAGATCCTGACAACCCTTGGATCCGTGCAAAGCAAATAAAGGACTTGATCTCCAAGTCCGACATGCTTAGCGGAATTGCTTTGTTTCAGCTCCTCCTTCAGTTTCTCAAACTGCTTTACCAACAATCTAATTAGGAGAATTACCTGACTCAAACTGGCAGTGTCTGGACTCACTTCACAGGTGACTACTTCAAAGAGTTCCAGCACTTTGCACAGCACGGTAAGTATTTTACACTGAGCTACCTTGAGTAAGGTACATTCACCCTCCTCTTCCTATGTCATAGTTCGTTGCATAGCTTTGGATGGCTTTTTGCTGTACCTCCATCCGCCGAAGCATATAAAGGGTGGAGTTCCACCTTGTAACTACCTCTTGCTTCAGCTGGTGACAGGGAAAATTCAACATTTCTTGCAGGTGCTGCAATCTTCTACATGCACCTGCTGAATGGCAAAAATGTCCAGAAATTTTGCGGGCCAAAGAAGGCATCTCCTGCATGGCCCTGTCATTTTTTAAAAACATTTGCACCACCAAGTAGATTGTGTGAGCAAAACATGGGATGAATTCACCCTGCTGTATTGCTCTCACAATATTGTTGGCGTTTTTAGAAATCACAAATCCCGAGGAGAGTCCAAGCGGGATAAGCCATTTTGCAATGACTTCTCTGAGTTTTTCTAAGAGGTTGTCAGCGGTGGTATGCAATCTGGAAGCCAACTGCCTAAATACTGGCAGCCGGCTTCCAGACTGTCATATCCCGGCAAGGGTGAAATGCCGGGCGTCTAGATGTAGACGCCCGGCATTTCCCCGATGCCGGGAGACCGGCGCCCGGCATCCCGATCATAGTGATGCCGGGCGCAGCGAGCGGACAGCCGCGGGGGGGAGGGTTAGGTTTGGGGCTCCCGGGGGGGACTTAGGGTTAGGCACCCCCCCGGGGGACTTAGGTTTAGGCAGTGTGGAAGGGAGTGGTTAGGGTTAGGCACTTAGAGGGGGGATTAGGGTTAGGCACTTGGGGGGGAGGTTAGGGTTAGGCACCCCGAAGGAGGGTTAGGGTTAGGGGGGTTAGGTTAGGTTAGACAATACTTACCTATCCACGATCGGGATTTCCAGCGCTGTCGGGCTTCCGCTGACAGGATCTCTGCTGATGTCGGGCTGCCGCTGCTGGGAATCAAACCGCTGGCTATGCGGCCGGCGATATTTCATACCAATTCCGTCAGTGGTATCCCTCTAAGTGAAACCAGTGATAAACAGAGTATGAGCTGCTGTTTCTTAGATGCTGCTGTTGGTGGTGCTGAAGGTAATACACCCACCCAGTTGTCAGTTACAGTCATGTAATCTTGCATTTGTCCTGTTCCATTTGTCCCCATATCTGTGGTTAAGTGGACAGTGGGTACAACAGCATTAAAAGTTAGATTTTATTATTAAGGTGTGCCCCTACTGATAGGAGTACTTTTTGTCTGTTTCTTTGTGCTCTAGTAAATTTGCTCCTAGGGTGCACCCTCATATAATATCAACCCAGGAATCTAGTATGTTATTTCATCATACTATCTAAGATTTCCATTACTTCTCAGTGTGGTGTGTCGTTTTCCCATTTTATTTCGCCTTCCCTGATTACACACTATTTCTACATAGTACTGAAAGCATCCTAAATATGGAACTGGAATTAATGTAAATCCTACTGTATGTTGATGTCACTAAAAAGGTAAAATAATAAAATGAATAATGTGGAAATGTATACAATTCAGAGCAATTCAGCATCCCATAATGCTCAAAAGTTTTATAGAAAACTTGGATTATATTTATTCATTTATTATAAGAGATTATTAACAATTTTTAGTTTGAAGATAAATGCATTCAACAAATTAAGAAAATGACATAATAAAACATTTTAAGAAAGATTGTTGTAAACATTGTGTAACAATCCATTTATTATGAAAGCAGTCAACTGTACGTATAACTGACTGAAGATATTTCAATTATTATATATAAAGACTTAACGTGTTTTGTAGAACATGTAGTTTCAACACATTGATTTATTTTGTGCAATAAAAATCACAGAATATTATGTTTTTCATGCATTTTCATAGTTATTGATATTGTTGCTCTGTAATTATTTCAAAAAGGTTTATTTGTGATTTAGTTAGAATCATTCTTTAGAAATTAGTTTTATTTAAAAATGTTCTCTTTCAAAATAAGCTTAGAAGAATTCAATGAAATACAGAGCAAGGGCATTTTTACTAATACATCTATTTTCAGGGATAAAGAGATGAGTTCTTCATTGTGTTTCTATCAAAACAATTTCAAAAAGCACTAATCTGCTACAAACTGCATTTAGCTTAGTATTAATTGATAATATAGCTTATTTTTCATTTAACTATACAAATAAAGGAAAACCTACAATATAATTTGTTGTGAATAAGTTTGTACGTTAATAAACATCTTGATGAAACTAGGTACAGATTTTAATGGGTGCTATTGATGTCACTACACAGGGCACCACATTTGAGATGTCCCACATTTAATGCCCTTCCCTGACCTGTATCTTTTTTTTAAAGTCGGCTACTCCTTCTCCTTACACGCCCAAGAAACTGCACTCTGAAACCTTTTACTGTGGCATTTGTGTTGCTGCTGTCCTGGTGCTTGTCTACACAAACTATTAGGGGTAAATTTACTAAAGTGAGAGTTTTTATAAGAGAGTTTTAAAAGTGATGTTGCCCATAGCAACCAAGCAACAGAGCAGCAGCACATGCACATGGAAGTTTAAAAGCCTATATAGCACCTCTATGAAACATAGTGGCACAGCAGTGGCAGACGGGATGGCAGTTTAATAAACTATAGGACCCTATAGAATGTTTTCATTAATCAAGAACTAATAGCCTAAAAATGTATGCCTTTTAGAAAATATCATATAATGCCAACACACAATTCTCCAAACAGCAAGTCACAGGCCTCAAACCAATGCAGGCAATTTAAGAGTAGAGTAACAGCCAGGAAGAAAAGATAACAAAATTAATAAGATTAAATAATTAATAACAAACTTCAGAGGCCTTGGAAGTGGAGGGAATTAATTAATTAGGGGTTTATAATAGAGAGTCTCATTACCAGAGGGTGCCTATTAGTATTTTCATAAATTTGATTTGGTTGAGATAATCTGCTAATGTCTTTGCATAATAATTTACATAAATTCATTCATACTGTCACCATCACTATTTTATATTCATTGAACGGGAGTATACTGGTCATAATCACATGGAGATTTGTAACCCTGTCTTCAGACAGTTAGAATTTTATTTTGTATTAAAATTATTTTGATTTGGGACCAAAACCCCCAGTAAAGTACAGTAATATACACTGCCTGTCAAACACACACAATCTTGGCAAAGGCCATAATAAAAAGTGACACACGATGGAATTGTGGTTGGGCCCTCCCACCCACAATTATGTCCATATTAAAAAGGACATGCACAGTTTAACAAACCAAGGACTTCAGCATCAGGGACTGCCCCTTTTCTGGTTGAAGTGCTTGATTTGTTTGGGAGTCCACAAAAGTAAACATTTTGGTGGTTTGGTTAAACCAACCTACCAATAGGCTTAAGGCTAACAGTGTTGTTAATCATCGTCATAGAGCCGTATTCAGTATGAGCCAAGCCGCGATACTTTTTTGCGGCCCGGACTTTCCACCTACTTCGCCTGTTTTGCAGGCGGAAAAGTATTGCGCGCGTGCCCGCTTTACCCCGTATTCAATATGGAAGTACGCGAAAACGGGACCCGGCGAAACTTGAACAGGCGGAAAGTACTGTCAGTTTTGGGGAAATCAACCTGACACCCCTCAAAAGATGCTCTGACATGGGGGTTCCCTATGGCTTGCTGAAGGTATTTGGTGTTTTTAAACGGGCTCAATAGCTGCTAAATAGCGTTTTTCTATACATGATGCAGAATAGTATTTAGGATCTTTTTTTCCAGAAAATAAGTTATCCCAGCAAATTTGGGGTACTTGAAAATGGGGGTCAGCATATTTAAAAGTTGCTAAAGTGAAGTTGAAAAAATCGTGAAAATCCACCTGTCGCAAAAACCTGCAATCAAAAAAACACTTGGGGCACACTTGGGTACTCCCCCAGAGTCAAGTTCGCTAGTTTTTAACTTCGTTCCCCAACTTTTTTTTTTGCGCCCCTAAATCAAAGTCATTTTTTGGGGTGTCCTTAAGTGTTTTTTTACATTTTTTAGACACAGTATACCTTTGGGGGACTGTCTAAAGGCT
Source organism: Taudactylus pleione (assembly GCA_031769625.1). Taxonomy (NCBI): domain Eukaryota; kingdom Metazoa; phylum Chordata; class Amphibia; order Anura; family Myobatrachidae; genus Taudactylus; species Taudactylus pleione. Next base: position 1,473,727 of record JAUIMM010000243.1, read on the forward strand.
GCACGGGGGTTCCTGCAATGTTGCACCCCAAAACCCCAATTCTGCACTTTTTTCCGCCTGCTATTCATAGGTGAAACTTTTTCGCCTATTACATTGCATTGACTTTCCGCCTAGGCGGAAAGTCTTTCAAATTGAATACGGGGTAAAAGCAAAACAGGCGAAAATTACTTCATCGGCGAAAAAGCATCGCGGATCCGGACTTTTTGCCTCAAATTGAATACAGGCCTAAGTTGTAAGGTGTCATAATCCTCATCATCACTTTTGTTAATATCTTCATCACACAATATCTGCACTGGAATCCACCTTTACAGAAATGTCTGTTTGGTCTAATTCGAGGCAATGGTCTACTTCATAGAATTTGTAGTTCGTTTTGATGATTATCAGGTTTTTTTTTTAAATTTGGAAGTAGCCTTCTACGCCAATCAATCACAAGGTTTCCAGCTCTGCTAAACACTCTTTATGAGTACACACTGGAGGATGGGCAGCTTAAGTAAACTAGAGCTAGTTTTATCTAAATTGTCTCTTTTTTTCACCCCAGTATTCAATGAGACTGTGCTAATTTATACTAGAGATGGTTTTGGTTATGGCAAAACCACCCTCAAGTGTTTTTGTACTGTTCTGGATTTCTTTAATATTTATAAAAAAAAAGCTAAAATCATATAATTTGGGTTTGTTTGCATTCCTACAGTATTAATAGCATAAAAATAATTCATCTCCATTCAATTTTAATAACCTCAGAGCTCACAATACATCCACATTGGGCAAAGGCTGCAGCAAGCTGGCTGGCTACTGTAAGTGACAGAGCAGTGCCACAAACACATGGCAATTTAAAAAAGAAAGGCAATCAGAATTGACCGTAATCACCTGGAATGTAGGCAGGAGCAGACCTCGCCTCAGTCTTCTATCTGGGTTCCATCTTCAGATCTGGAGGAGCTTATGCAAATTGGTGCCTTTTGGGTACCTCCAAAAGAGAGACACAGGAGATGTTCCCAGGGTCTCTGTTTATATTTCAGGGACAAGGGACATACCCTGAGTAATTGTCCACTCATGCCAGTAAAAGGCACTGCTTAAGTGTTCGGGAGGAATTACATTTAGGCCTGGCTCCCATTTCCTTCGAAAACTCAATACTAGTCCCTGCAGCTATCCAACTCATTGATTCCTCCTTGGCCACTTCTGCATTTCTGGATAGTGGTGCAGCTGGCAATTTCATGGATTTCTTTTTTTTTAATCTCTGAGTGTACCCGCTGTTTTTTTGGATCAGGAAATTCCTATCTGCAGACTGGATGGAGGAATGGTCTCCAATGGTCGCATTAAGTTCAAAACATCTCCTCTCCGGATGACTATAGGAGTTCTACATTCAGAAGTAATTTATTTTTTCCTTCTCTACTGTCCATTGGCACCCATTGTCCTTGGTCTCCCTTGGCTCAGGTATCATAATCCTGTCATTGACTGGTCCTCTGGGGGAATCATGATATGGAGTCATGTCTGCCAGTCTCGTTGCAATGCTGTACCTGTTCGGGCGGTTCAGCCTGCTGTGGTCGAAACTTCTCCAACCATTCCAGTCCAGTACTGGGAATACTCCGATGTCTTTTCTAAGCAATTAGCTAATGTCCTTCCTCTACATCAGTCATCCGACTGCGCAATCAATTTAATCCCTGGGGCCAAGCTACCCAAAGGCTGGTTGTATTCCTTGTCTGTTCTGGAAGATAAGGTGATGAAGGAATACTTCGAGGATGCCCCAGCAAAGGGATTTATCCATCCCTCTAAGTCTCCAGTTGGGGCTGGTTTCTTCTTTGTTGGGAAGAAGGATGGGACTCTCCATCCTTGCATCGTTTATAGGGGTCTCAACAATATGACTGTTAAAAATTCCTACCCACTACCTCTTATTTCATTTTTTTTTATCAGCTGCATCAAGCCACCATCTTTACTAAAAATCGATCTTTGGGGAGCCTTCAACCTGATCCAAATTAAAAAGTGGTGACGAGTGGAAGTACTCACTCAGGACACTATGAATACCTAGCCAACGCCCCGGCGGTCTTTAAAGATCTCTTTAATTATGTCCTTCAGGAATTCCTGGGAAGTTTTGTAGTTGTTTACCTTGACAACATTCTTATTTTCTCACAGTCAGTGGATCAACACCATCAGAATGTTCGCCAAGTTTTGCAGAAATTGCAAGAGAAACATCTTTACGCTAAGCTGGAGAAATGTGATTTTGATGTCACCCAAATCTCTTTCCTAGGCTACATCATTTCCTCCCAGGGATTTTCCATGGATCCTAGCAAAGCCAAAGCCATACTCGAATGGGTTCAACTAACTATCCTTAAAGCAATTCAGTGCTTCCTCAGCTTTGCTAATTATTATAGAAGGTTTATCAAATCTTTCTCTACCATTGTGGCACCCATTGTAGAAATGATCAAGAAAGGAGCTGGCATCTTCAATTGGACATCCAAAGCTATTCAGGCTTTTGAAGCTCTTAAAACTGCCTTCACGCAGGCTCCAGTACTGTGTCATCCTAATCCAGATCTCCTGTTTATTCAGGAAGTTGATGCCACCGAGATTGGAGCTGGAGCTATCCTGTCTCAGAAGGATGCTGTTTACAACAAATTGCACCCCTGTGCTTTCTTTTATCGCAAGTTCACCTCGGCAGAACGCAACTATGATATGGGTAATCGAGAGTTGCCTGCGATTAAGTGGGCCTTTGAGGACTGGAGGCACTGACTGGAGGGGGCCTAACATCAAATCACAGTTCTTACGGACCATTAGAACTTGTCATATATCCAGTCTGTGAAGAGATTGAACTCCCGACAAGCACACTGGGTGTTGTATTTTACCCGATTCAATTTCCTCATAACACTTTGTCCTGTATCTAAAAACATCAAGGTGAATGCTCTCCCCAGAAACTTTGTTGCAGTGCAGCAGTCCATTAGTTCTGATGACAAATTATTCCTGAGTCTCTCATTCATTGTGCTACCACCCAGAATTTGGCAGAGCTCATCCAGACCTGTCAGTTAGAATCACCTCCAGATAAACCTTCCGGTCTTCTATTTGTTCCAGAAAGATTCAGGATGTCAGTCTTACTGGATTTCCACTCTCAATGAGCTTTTGGTAATCCTGGCATCAGTAAGACTTTAGAGTTACTCTCCCACTCAGTCTGGTGGCCTTCTCTGAACAAAGATGTTCGTGAATTCGTCCTGGCATGCGAGATCTGTGCTCGAAATAAAACAACTCAGTCGGCTCCTTCTGATCCATTGCTGCCTCTCTCCATACCTAAGAGACCTTGGACACACATAGCCATGGACTTTACTGTCGACCTCCCAGTGTCTGCTTAATGCTCTGTTATCTGTATGGTGGTGGATCGATTTAGTAAGATGGCACACTACATTCCACTGACTAAGCATCCATTTACCAATGAACTCTCCGGCTTGTTCCTCCAGCAAATCTTTTGCCTACCTGGTCTACCTATGGATATTATGTCGGATTGAGGAACACAATTTGTGGCACAGTTCTGGAGAGCCTTCTGTTCTTTTTTAGGCATCTGCTTCAGTCTTTTTTCAGGGTACCATCTGCAATCCAATGGGAAAACTGAGCATGTTATTCAGTCTTTGGAACAATATTTATGCTGTTATGTCTCCAAATGTCATAACAACTGGGTTTCTCATGTGCCGCTAACTGAATTTGCTTTTAACAACTCTTGTCATTCAGCATCATCAGTGTCTCATTTCTTTTGCGTCACTGGTCAACATTCCAGAGCAAATTATTTTGGCTCCACCTTGCCTGTTTTGTCTTCTGTCTCTAGGCTCATCAAAGCCTTCAGAACGTCTCGCTCCACTCCAAGGAGTCTGCAGATTTACATCGCAGGTCTTGTGTCTTCAAGGGTGATTTGGTTTGGCTCTCTACGAAAAAACATTAAGCTTTGCCAACCTTCTCATGAACTAGGTCCTAGGTTCACTTGTCCATTTCATGTCATTGCTCAGGTTAACCTGGTAGCTATCAATCTTCAATTACCCAAGTCTCTCCACATCAACAACACCTTCCATTGTTTCTTATTTAAACCAGTATTCAGCTCTGTCAAAATCAAGCATAAGTTTCCATCCAAACCTGCCTCTATTGTGGTCCATGGTCAATGCAAATTTGTTGTTGAAAAGATTTTGGACTCTAAAGGAGCATACACACTAGACAATATGCTCCCTGAGCGATATCGTCTAGTGTGTCCCTGGCAGGGTGTGCTCAATGTCGTTCATGACATTGAGCACACCCGTTGAACAATATCATTAACGATATCATTCAGCACCGGGCTTTCTCCCCCATTCCCCAACATGCAGCAACCTGACGATATCGTCAGGTTGGCCTGCATGTTTACCTGATGAACGACAATGACGAACGACCCGCAGGAACGCGCATCGTCGTTATCAGTCATCGTTTTGTTGTAAAAAATGGACAATAAAGTGAACAATAACAATATAATTTATCGTTCAGTCATCCACTTTAATCGCCCAGTGTGTATGCTCCTTATGATTTCCAGGAGCAGTTTGCAGTTCTTGGTCCACTGGAAGGGCTATGACCCGGAGGAGTGTTCCTGGGTTCCTGAGAATGCCTTAAACACTCCTAAACTTAAGAAACTTTTCTTTTGAGATTTTCCTGACAAACCAGGCTCTGGGGGTTCATCAACCCGGCGTCAAGGGGGGTGGTACTGTTACAAGTTGCGGTCATGACTTGATTCCTTCCAGTGATTTACCTCCTTCTGGTGATACTGTTCTAGTTCCGTTGTTTGCTAGGCGATAGGGACACCACAGGATGTCAGGTGTTATGAACAATATGGCATGATTGGGTCCTTCCCCTCTTTGTGCATGCTGGCCCTTTGTCGCCTCACCAACTATAGCGTTCCTTGTTAATCTCTCAGCTCTGCTGCATGGTCAGCACTCCTATAGCTTTCCTTTGCTTTGTATCCAGCAATTTCGGCTTTGTATTCAACGATATCGGCAAATTGCTTGTTATAATGTCTAACACTCACAGACACACAGATTAAAAATGCCTACTCTTCCATTCTTTACACCCACTCCAATTACCTGCAACTCTCTACAATGGTCACTATCTCAACACAGCTACAGCCAACAACCCTCTCCATCTACTCTCTTATCTAAAATGGCACCTAAAATCATGAGGGAGGGACATATATGCAATCCAAAACATGCAAGAGCTGACATTTCAAGGAAAATTAAGTTTTACATCATCTTAACAACCAAATTTGGCAGGAGGACCCGAGCTATGACTCTGGGCCTGATTCAGAACCGGACGCTCTGACAGAGCGCTCGCTCTGAATCAGGGCCGGCCCTCTGTTTTTTTAGAGTGGCCTCCAGGCTGCTCACATAGCTGTGGGTGACCACCCACAGCTATGGCGAGTGGCCAGGAAGATGGCCGCGATGATCAAGACCATCTCGACCATCGGGCTTGCGACGAGACCCTTGTGGTAGGGTCTCGTTGCCGCAAGCCCTCGAGTGCTTTCGGCTCTACCAGAGCCGAAAGCACTCCCACTGACATCACTCGTGATGTCAGTGGGGCTGGCCCCAGACGGTAGGCGTTCCCATGGGAATGCCTCCATCTGGCCAGCCATGCCCCCAGCCCACCCACCAAAGGGGGCGTGCTGTCACTTAACATTGACAGCACGCCCCCTTTGGTACGAGACCCGGAGCGACGGTTTGCCCGTCGCTATCCGGGTTTCGCGCATGCGCACGACGGAGCTGGCTCCGTCATGCGCATGCGCACTGGGCCACCATTGACCCGCTTGCGAGCGCTCAGCGCTCGCGAGCGGGTCTGAATCAGGCCCTTTGTTCGACTCGGTATCTCAAATTCTGTCTGATTTTTTTTAATCCGAACAGCTCATCTCTAACATACATATTGGTATATTTACTAAAGTGTGGGTTTTTAGAAGTGGAGTTGTTGCCCATAGCAACCAATCAGATTCTAATTGTTATCTTTCAGAAGGTGCTAGATAAATAAGTAGAATCTGATTGGTTGCTATGGGCAACAACTCCACTTCTAAAAACCTGCACTTTAGTAAATATTCCTCATACAGTCAAAAAATAGCAAGGCTTCTGCTGGCACCAGCCTTCACCACCAATGGGTGCTCTTTGGAGGATTTACTGCCTATTGCTGCCAGGAGGTGCCAAACGGCCAGGAGTGGGACAGATGTTAATTTGCCTCACTGTAGACAGAAAGCCCACATAAGCCACAAATGTCAGAGACTAATAGTAGTAGTTATTAATCAATTCCCACTACCACAGTTATTGATTTGTAATAATTTTTCATACTTTTATTCCAATGCAAAATATTTTGGCCAGATGCTCACTGTATGGTACACCTCTTTCTCCTCACAACCACCATCATCTACAGAAGCCAGTACGCTCTGCAGTCTCCTTCAAAATTATATTACTTTTAATCAGTGGCGTAAGTTCATCCCAGAAGCCCGGAAGCAAGTTATAAATTGGTGCTCCCCCTATAAAAAAGAGGAAAATAAATGCTGAATATCTATCTATCTATCTATCTATCTATCTATCTATCTATCTATCTATCTATCTATCAAATATGCACTAAAATACTAATATAAAATAGCCTTAAGTGTAGTGAATTTACTGTGCGCAATGGAGAAGGTGCTCCTTCAGTGCTGGCGTCCGGCGGCAGGCGCCTCCATTGTCTCCCATAGTTCTACCCCTGCTTTTAATCAAATCTAATATTTTTTCATCTATTTACAAAATTGGGCTGAAGCTCTGCTTCCATCTCCATGTTATAAAACCCCATTTAATACATGGCATCTACATATTTTAATCTATTATTTCTTATATTCTACTCTTTATCAATAAAATCAACATAATCAGTATCTACTTTTTAAAAGAAAGTGACCTCTAAATCTGCCACCAATTAATTTCTGTGAAAGTTGCACAAAAAGACCTTGCTTCTGTTTATTTCTATTGTATTCTATAAGTATTGAATCTGATATTAAACTGCTGTGTGTTTTTGTCACTGCTCTTTCATTAAGTTTAGACAGTTTCCGTACTTTCTGCCGCAGCTATATTACACACAGCACCTCATCCATACAAGCTGTCAGTGGGCTCACTGCTGGCACTAGGGTGCACACAATCGTTGGTTCCTGCTGCAGTCATGCTAGAAATACTATTTAATTTTCAAAGCTGTCTGTGATTTTTACTGCCAGTTATAGGTCAGTACATAGATTCACCATAGCTCCTGTTCCTCCAAAGCTGTTTAGTTAAGTCACATTGTTTTTGCAGTTGTTGTTTCCATATTGTTCTATCACAAGGGACATGCTGTACCAGCTTTGCAATTTGCTACAAAGCAGGAGTGGGCTGGGCCAGTGGATAGGATGCCATCTTTTTCCCCTGGGCTAGTATGATTTCAGTGTTATTTGGCTGCCAGCTGTTGTATGCTTTATAAACGTAAGGTGACTGGGAGACATAAAAAGTATGCCCTCTGGCCACTCAGTTTGTGTTACAAGGATTATCCTTGTAACCATTGGTGCAACAATGGAGGAAATCACTCTCTAAGGCAGACTTTCTCCAGTTCAAAATATGCTCTCATCCTACAGTACTGTTCTTTCCCTTTCTAAACAGTCCTATTTCAAAAACCTAATTTCCTTCCAGTCCCCAAACCTCCAGCATCTCTTTGCCACTTTCCACTCCCTCCTCTGCTCACCCCCTCATTGCATCCCCTCATCACTCTCTACCCTTGACTTTGCCACCTACTTTACATCTAAAATTCTAGCCATACATCAGGACATTATATTCCATACCTTTGGTATCACATGCTCTCCTTTGCCAGCCTATCCCTTCCCATCTATCTTACCAACCCTGACTTATTTTTCCCTTATATCCAAAGATGAAGTTATGTCCCTCATCCAATCTTCACCCCTCACCTCCCCCTTTGACCCCATTCCCTTTGGCCTATCTACTACCTCTCTCCTTCTGCCTATTCCCATCTTGCCCACCTCATCAATCTCTGCCTCTCATCAGGCACTGTCCCCTCTGCATTCAAGCATGCCCTTTTTTCCCTAATTCTTAAAAAACCTACGTTTGATCCTAACACTTCTTCACTTCTTCAACTACCAACCCATCTCCCTCCTCCATTTTGCCCAAAACTTCTTGAGTGTATTGTTTACAACAGCCTTACCACCTTTCATTCCTCCCATTCCCTCCTTGACTCATTTCAGTCTGGCTTCCATACTCTCTACTCCATTGAAACTGCCCTGACAAAAGTCACCAATAACTTCCTTGCTGCCAAGTCCAAGGGCCATTACTCTCTGCTTATTCTTCTCGACCTCTCTGCTGCTTTTGACACTGTGAACCACCCTTTCCTCCTGCAAATCCTTTACTCCCTTGGATTTTGTGGTGTATTGGTGAAACTGGGCGCTCCTGTTGAGGGTAAGCGGGCAGTGAATGGTAATGGGTTTTCCCTAGTGAAAACCAAAGTCTGAATTATGTGTCTAAAGGTAGGTATTACCATGTATTTAGGCGCTCCTCAACATAAATGCTGTGACAGAGTCGACCGTATAGATGACATAGGTCTGTGTAGACATAAAATAAAATTTATTCATGAATACAAGGTGATGCATGGAATATAAATGCATACAGTCAAGACGTGCTGTAGATTCAAAAGGGATGAGAATTCACAGAATCAGTTGATAAATACTGGGTGAGGCAGAAAAATGGTATCTGCCATGGACATTAGACATATGCAATAGGTGAATTATATATATTGTGGATGAATCAAGGCATGAAACATAAAACAAATGACAGGTCTGGTGAGTTCTGATTGCAGCAGGAAATGTGACTCCTGTTTTTAAAATAAGCACTATCGTGCAATGTACAAATAAATGGCAATAATTGTACACTTGGTAGTAGGCAAAAAAGTACAGGATATCATACCCGGTGGGTGATGGGGAGCCAGTGGGTGTTGAATTGCAGGGTGCCCGGGTTGCCCTGCAAGGCTCCTTATGCTTTACCCAAATGGAAATCAGATCCTGTGGAAAAAGTCCAGAGTCCTTGTAAGTGATTACAGGTGTAGCTTGCCGACGCGTTTCGAGATACTGGGTCTCTTCTTCAAGGCTGTAGCATACCTGTACTGCTGGGGGTCTTTTATAGCAGTCTCTGGGTATGAGGTGCACTTGCTAAAGCTTCCTCCTTGCCCCACTTCCGGTTTTGGGTGTAAGTGATGTCATCAGTACTTTAGATCTTCTTTTTAAGGAATCCTGGCATCTTTCTGTGCGGCCCAGGATAGCAATGTGTTGATTACCAGAGAAGGTGTCTTTATTGAAGGCTGTTGATGATGGTTATCATATCAATGTGTGGTTATGTTCGCCAAACCGGAAGTGCTCCAGCGGCCATCTTGGTAGTGCACAAAAAAAAAAGATTTTTTTTTTTCTCCTTTCTCTTCCTCTCTTTCTTCCTATGTCTCCTTTTTGAAAGCTGACATTTTGTAGGAATAGAAGAATGTGTCCATATGTGTTATTGTTAGCTTGATTGGTGTTCTGTATTCCACTTGTAGATGACTTTTCTTGGTATGTGATGCCTCGTGAAAGGAAAGAAGGTGAGATTAGTTAGAGGATGTATCAGGTGACATGAAGTGGGGATGGGATATAGGGGTATACAGGATGATCACAGAAACCATTTTATTTCGAAATCTGCATTTAAGCCTTTTGGTATAAGGGTTTGTAAATTGAATATACTTTTCATCTCTGTACGTGCCAGGTTTCTCTCAACATTTCGATCTCGCCAGGTGGGTTTTATCTGTTTGAGACCTGTGAAATATTTTATGTGATTGGCTGAACATTGATGGTGTGTACGAAAGTGATCAGACAGATTATGAGTCATGACCCCTTTCTTGATATTTCGGAGATGTTCTCCTAACCGAGTTTTGAGAGGTCTTGATGTTCTTCCAACATATCCTTTTTCGCAAGAACAGACAATCAGGTACACTACGTTGATGGAGTTACAGGTAATAAAGTCTCTAATTTTTAATTTAGAGCCATTCATCTCTATTTCTGTGTATTTGGTGGTTGTGTCTTTGATTTGTCTACAGGCTATGCACATGCCACAGCCTTTTGTCCTGATCGGGTTAGGGGGTTTTACTTCCAATGCACTTCTGACGAGATGACGAGAGGCAGAAGAAGAAAGACCCATTACATTTAGAAAAACATCAACCTTTTATCTGGCTCACATCAAAGGAAACTTTATAGAAACTTTCCAAAAATTGATTATTGGAGACCTCAAAACAATTAAAAAGCACAAACAACACACCCAGAACCTGAATAGAAAAGAAAGAGAAGTGATGAAATCCCTAAAAGAAGACACAAATATAGTCATTAAACCATGCGACAAAGGAGGAGGAATCGCCATCCTCAATAATGAGGACTATAAAAAAGAAGTCCTGAGACAACTATCGGACACCACTACCTATCAAAAACTAAAAACTGATCCTTCACTACGCATTAGGAACAACTTCCAAAAAGTCATCACAAGACATTTGGACAAAGGTGCAATAACCGTAGAAGAGTATGGTTTCATCAACATTGTAGAACCAGTCACTCCAACCATCTACGTACTGCGCAAAATTCACAAAAGCATTACATCACCACCTGGAAGGCCCATCATCACAGGGACTGGGAGCCTAACCTCTAACCTCTCCGCCTTCATAGACTCCCTGCTACAACCTCTCATCATCAGAAATCCATCTTACCTCAAAGACACCTCGGACACAATTAGGAAACTACAAGGGGTATCCTGGGAAGAAGAAATTATCCTGGTCACTGCAGATGTAACATCCCTGTACACCATCATTGAACACACCCAAGGAGAAGAAGCCATCTCTGAGTTCCTAAACAAAACAGAATATGACACAAACAAGAAAGCTTTCATAAAAGAGTCAATCCAATTCATTTTAGAAAACAACTTCTTCTTCTTCGATGGTGAATATTATCTGCAGAAATGGGGTACAGCCATGGGTACCCATTTCGCTCCCAGTTATGCGAATTTGTTCATGGCGTACTGGGAGCGAAACGAGATCTACACAAAAGAATGTTTTAGTAACAGTGTGATAACTTGGAATCGTTATATAGATGATATCCTCTTCATTTGGAGAGGAACAGAAGAAACTCTTGATGATTTCTGCAAACAGATTAACAACAATAACAAGAATATAATATTGACATTCAATAAAAGCAAAAACGAAACACACTTTCTGGATTTGTCTGTCTACATCAAGGAGAATACGATACACACAAAGACTTTCAACAAACCAACAGACACATATAACTACATCCCGAAAAGTAGTGAACACCACCAGAATTGGCTTAATGATGTCCCCAAGGGACAGTTCACCAGGATCAGAAGAAATTGCAGTGAAAACAATGTGTGTCAACTCCAAATAGAAGAAATGAAGAAAGAGTTCTTAAAGAAGGGCTACAAAAAACAAGATCTCGAAGACACTACCACAACCATATTACAGACAGAAAGATCCAATCTCCTGAAAACCAAACAACCCAGAAATATACAATCAAAAAAATCTAAACTCCAATGGTCATTCATTACGGGATATGATTCAGACCACAAAAAAATAGAATCTATCATAAGAAAACATTGGCACCTTTTACAAGAAGATCCTGTCTTGAAGACCATAATTCCCACTAAACCCCAGTTCACCTATAGGAAAGCACCCAACCTAAAAAACCATCTCGTCAGAGTTGCATTGGAAGTAAAACCCCCTAACCCAATCAGGACAAAAGGCTTTCATCGCTGTGGCATGTGCATAGCCTGTAGACAAATCAAAGACACAACCACCAAATACACAGAAATAGAGATGAATGGCTCTAAATTAAAAATTAGAGACTTTATTACCTGTAACTCCATCAACGTAGTGTACCTGATTGTCTGTTCTTGCGAAAAAGGATATGTTGGAAGAACATCAAGACCTCTCAAAACTCGGTTAGGAGAACATCTCCGAAATATCAAGAAAGGGGTCATGACTCATAATCTGTCTGATCACTTTCGTACACACCATCAATGTTCAGCCAATCACATAAAATATTTCACAGGTCTCAAACAGATAAAACCCACCTGGCGAGATCGAAATGTTGAGAGAAACCTGGCACGTACAGAGATGAAAAGTATATTCAATTTACAAACCCTTGTACCAAAAGGCTTAAATGCAGATTTCGAAATAAAATGGTTTCTGTGATCATCCTGTATACCCCTATATCCCATCCCCACTTCATGTCACCTGACACATCCTCTAACTAATCTCACCTTTTTTCCTTTCAAGAGGCATCACATACCAAGAAAAGTCATCTACAAGTGGAATACAGAACACCAATCAAGCTAACAATAACACATATGGACACATTCTTCTATTCCTACAAAATGTCAGCTTTAAAAAAGGAGACATAGGAAGAAAGAGAGGAAGAGAAAGGAAAAAAAAAAATCTTTTTTTTTTGGTGCACTACCAAGATGGCCGCTGGAGCACTTTAGGTTTGGCGAACATAACCACACATTGATATGATAACCATCATCAACAGCCTTCAATAAAGACACCTACTCTGGTAATCAACACATTGCTATCCTGGGCCGCACAGAAAGATGCCAGGATTCCTTAAAAAGAAGATCTTAAGTACTGATGACATCACTTCCGCCCAAAACCGGAAGTGGGGCAAGGAGGAAGCTTTAGCAAGTGCACCTCATACCCAGAGACTGCTATAAAAGACCCCCAGCAATACAGGTATGCTACAACCTTGAAGAAGAGACCCAGTATCTCGAAACGCGTCGGACAGCTACACCTGTAATCACTTCCAAGGACTCTGGACTTTTTCCACAGGATCTGATTTCCGTTTGGGTAAAGCATAAGGAGCCTTGCAGGGCAACCCGGGCACCCTGCAATTCAACACCCGCTGGCTCCCCATCACCCACCGGGTATGATATCCTGTACTTTTTTGCCTACTACCAAGTGTACAATTATTACCATTTATTTGTACATTGCACGATAGTGCTGTTTTTTAAAACAGGAGTCACATTTCCTGCTGCATTCAGAACTCACCAGACCTGTCATTTGTTTTATGTTTCATGCCTTGATTCATCCACAATATATATAATTCACATATTGCATATGTCTAATGTCCATGGCAGATACCATTTTTCTGCCTCACCCAGTATTTATCAACTGATTCTGTGAATTCTCATCCCTTTTGAATCTACAGCACGTCTTGACTGTATGCATTTATATTCCATGCATCACCTTGTATTCATGAATAAATTTTATTTTATGTCTACACTGACCTATGTCATCTATACGGTCGACTCCATCACAGCATTTATGTTGAGGAGCGCCTAAATACATGGTAATACCTACCTTTACTCCCTTGATCTATGTGATACTGCCCTCTCCTGGCTGTTTTTTTACCTCTGTAACCACTTCTTCTCTGTATCCTCTCATAACTTTACTTCCCTTGCACTTCCAAACAGTAGTATACTATACTCCCTCTATATATCCTCTTTAGGTGAACTCATCAGCACTTTTGGCCTCCAATATCATCTCTATGTTGATGATACTCAGATCTCCCTTTCCTCTCCTGACCTCTCACCTGCTCTCTTCACTCATATCTTTAACTGTTTCTCTGCTATCTCTTCCTGGATGTCCCAGCATTTTCTTAAACTTAATATATCTAAGATTGAACTGATCATCTTCCCACCCTCCAGCATAACCTAACTTCCAACAATTGCTTTATCTATTGATGGCATAACCTTCTCCTCTAGCTCCCCAAGTGCTCTGTCTTGGAGTTATCCTTGACTCCTCCCTCAGAACCCAATTCAAGCTTTTCACACTCACTTCCAAAGCTCTCACCCATCCCTCTCCCAGTTAAATCTTTGACCTTATCTCCCTTCACACTCCCATCTGCCCTCTTTGCTTCACTGATGAATGCTGCCTCTCCTGCCAACTGATTACTTCTTTCCACAACTGCCTCAAAGATTTTTCATGTGCTGCTCCCTACCTTTGGAATTCTCTACCTTTGCCTATCAGACTCTTCACCCCCTGTCTGTCTTCCCCTACTCTTTAGAATGTAAGCTCACACAAGCAGGGCCCTTTTCCCCATGTGCTTTTCCTTCCCTTGCTACTACTTACAGGACTTAACCCTTGATTTCACATGAAGGGGCTCCCTTTCCCATACTGGTGCCATTTGCTGCTGGCAAGGCCACTAACATCATGTATAATGTAGGGATGTGCAGGCTCGGATAGGTTCGAGTTTGCACGTTGAGTTCGGATTTTTCCCTCCAAAAAAACGGAACTCAGAAAGAGGCTAAACGTCATCTTACATGGACGTACATCATCATTCCTGGACAAGAGTCCAGGAATGATGATGTTCGTCCATGTAAGATGACGTTTAGCCTCTTTCTGAGTTCCGTTTTTTTGGAGGGAAAAATCCGAACTCAACGTGCAAACTCGAACCTATCCGAGCCTGCACATCCCTAGTATAATGATGCAATGTTTGCCTGTGGTGACCCATGCTTGAGTTAAACTGCATGTAGCTGCTTTTGGAGTAGTTAGAGTGCACTGCAGGAGTACCGGAGGAGCCGCTGAGCTGAAGTGCTGAGACAGAGGAGAACTTGAGAAGATATCAGATAAGTTAACTCCTGCAGAGAGGGAGCAGAGAATAGAAAAAAACTTAGATGGGGAGGGGCACAGTAATGGATATACAGATGGGAAGTAGGCCACAATAATGATGAGGGAGGGAGGCACATTAATGGGTGTAGATATGAGGGAGTTGAGTACAATTGATTTATTCTTTTTGTGGGGGAGTTTAGTATAGAACTTTAATACAAATAACCTGTGATTATGACACCTTGTTAGTTGGCCACTCCATATTGGGGCTTGGTTCAAGTTTCTTGTTGGGGGCGTGGCCTAACAGGCGTGCATCTCAGCATGGTCCATGGAGGGAACATTGATTATATTCCTAACACCTTGTGAGTTGTGCCTGTGTTATATAAACTGTGATGTTTAATTATTATTGTTATACTATTGCTGATGGCTGGTGTGTCTTGTGGATTTTCTCAGATATATATATATATATATATATATACACTCAGGTCCATAAATATTGGGACATTGACAGAATTTTCATATTTTGGCCTTTATTCACCACCATGGCTTTGAAATGAAACAAACAAGATGTGCTTTAACTGCAGACTTTCAGATTTAATTTGTGGTTAATTACAACCAAAACAGGTGAACGGTAAAGGAATTACAACAGTTTCTATATGTGCCTCCCACTTTTTAAGGGGCCAAAAGTAATGGGACTATCAACTCAAAAGCTATTTCATGGACAGGTGTGGGCTATTCCTTCATTATTTCATTATCAATTAAGCAGGTAAAAGGTCTGGAGTTGATTCTAGGTGTGACATTTGCATTTGGAATCAGTTGCTGTCGACTCTCAGTATGAGATCCAAAGAGCTGTCACTATCAGTGAAGCAAGCCATCATTAGGCTGAAAAATCAAAACAAACCCATCAGAGAGATAGCAAAAACATTAGGTTTGGCCAAATCAACTGTTTGGAACATTATTAAAATGAAAGAATGCACCGGAGAGCTCAGCAACACCAAAAGACCCGGAAGACCACGGAAAACAACTGTTGTGGTTGACAGAAGAATTATTTCCCTGGTGAAGAAAAACCCCTTCACAACAGTTGGCCAAATCAAGAACACTCTCCAGGAGGTAGATGTATATGAAACCCAGCGTCTGGTGATGTCAAAGTCAACGATCAAGAGAAGACTTCACAAGAGTGAATATAGAGGGTTCACCACAAGATGTAAACCATTGGTGAGCCACAAAAACAGAAAAGATTAGGGTTTGCCAAACAACATCTAAAGAAGCCATTACACTTCTGGAACAACATCCTATGGACAGATGAGACAAAGATCAACTTGTACCAGAGTGATGGGAAGAGAAGAGTATGGAGAAGGAAAGGAACTGCTCATGATCCAAAACATACCACCTCATCAGTGAAGCATGGTGGTGGTAGTGTCATGGCATGGGCATGTATGGCTGCCAATGAAACTGGTTCCCTTGTATTTATTGATGATGTGACTGCTGACAAAAGCAGCAGAATGAATTCTGAAGTGTTTCGGGCAATATTATATGCTCATATTCAGTCAAATGCTTCAGAACTCATTGGATGGCGCTTCACAATGCAGATGGACAATGACCCGAAGCATACTGCAAAAGCAACCAAAGAGTTTTTTAAGGCTAAAAAGTGGAATGTTATGCAATGGCCAAGTCAATCCCCAGACCTGAATCCGACTGAGCATGCATTTCACTTGATGAAGACAAAACTGAAGGGAAAATGCCCCAAGAACAAGCAGGAACTGAAGAATTTTGCAGTAGAGGCCTGGCAGAGCATCACCAGGAATGAAACCCAGCGTCTGGTGATGTCTATGCGTTCCAGACTTCAGGCTGTAATTGCCTGCAAAGGATTTGCAACAAAGTATTAAAAAGTGAAAGTTAGATTTAGGGTTGTTTAGTTTGTCCCATTACTTTTGGCCCCTTAAAAAGTGGGATGCACATATAGAAACCATTGTAATTCCTACACTGTTCACCTGATTTGGATGTAATTACCCTCAAATTAAATCTGAAAGTTAGGCTGTAATTGCCTGCAAAGGATTTGCAACAAAGTATTATAAAGTGAAAGTTAGATTTAGGATTGTTTAGTTTGTCCCATTACTTTTGGCCCCTTAAAAAGTGGGAGGCACATATAGAAACCATTGTAATTCCTACACCGTTCACCTGATTTGGATGTAATTACCCTCAAATTAAATCTGAAAGTCTGCAGTTAAAGCACATCTTGTTTGTTTCATTTCAAAGCCATTGTGGTGGTGAATAGAGGCCAAAATATGAAAATTCTGTCAATGTCCCAATATTTATGGACCTGACTGTATATACTGTACATATGAGATGCCTATTTTTTTGTAGAAAGTGGGGGCACCTTGCTTGTGTTTTGCCCCAGGCTACTAAAAGTTGTCAGCAAGCCGCTGCTGCTAAGTAGAAGTCTATGACCAGGTTCTTAATGAGCTGGTTAGCACAGATACCATCTATCTTTATTGTATACAACTGTATTACACATTGTAACTACTGAGTGCTGAATACTTCTATCTGAAAATCAGGAAACTTGCTCGGTAATATTCGTCTATTGTGTATTGTATGATAAATGTGATATTTTTACAATATGTGTGATGTTGATTTCGCATCTATTTATTTGTGTTTTATTTTTTTGAGGGAGATTGTAAAATCTTATTTTTTGGGCAGCTGTAATCCATTACTTAGGTTGCACTGTGAGTACCATTTAGACAGTCATCTTCCTGCAGCCTTTGAACAATATTGATGAAAAATGAAAATATTTAAAGTTTTGAGGTCTTCTTTTATTAAATTGACTGTAGATGCCTCTAAGGCAGGGGGAACCTCAGGAATCATTTGGCCTGGCCCTCTGAGCTTTTTTCTGCTAGTTTCATCTGGCTAACAGGGTGCCTAGAATGGCATCCTGCAGTTAGAATCTATGCAGCAGTACCACCTGGAGCATCCTTAGTATACTTCAGATGGTCACACCGCTGCCCTTACAGCTCCAGGCATTGCTGTAATCACTGGTGGCCCACGAATAATGTTATATATATCAAAATGTCTCTCGGCAGTAAAAAGGTTCCCCACCCCTGCTCTAAGGGGTCAATTTACTAAGCGTTGAGTTTTAAAGTCTGGCGTTTTTGATTATACCCAAAATTTAAAAGGGCTATGCTTTTACTAGCCATGTTTTGCTTGTGCACATCATTGACCTTTTAAATTTTGGGCATAAACATGATCAGGCGTGCTGGGTTTTAGAACCTAATGTTTAGTAAATAAGGCCCCAAATGAACATTAATTATATTAATAGTAATGTAGGAACTAAAAAAAACTACTAATTGCATGATTTTACCTGTTTTTTATCATTTCTGTTAATAAAATCCAAAACAAATATCAAAACCAAAACACACACACGGAATTTTGCGCAAAGCCGAAACGAAAGTCAAAACACAAAAATGGTTTCGGAAACCAAAACCAATACTGAAACCCAAACACGTGGGGTCCGCAAACATATGTAATAATAAGTGAAAAAAATTCATACATAGCAAAACACAGAATTAAACACAGAATCTGTAAACTGCCAAAGTGACTGAATTATTATTAACACTTAATTTGTTTATTAGAAGTTAGAGTTATTGTGCGTACACACATAGCAATCAGCCAGCGATACGATATTGCTGGCTGATCGTTATGCACCCTCCCTGATGTGCTGGATGATCGATATCGATCATCCAGCACACCACCTACTTAGTACTTACCGACGGCTATAGCGCGTTGATCGCGGGTCCCTATAGTAACTTGCTCGATATCGAGCAAGTTGCCCGGCATGCACGGCCGATGGACGATATTGCTATCGTCTATACATAGCAGCGCATCGCTGGTTGATGGTAAGTTGGTAGGGTCCATTTAATAGAATGATTTGAAAGATTACGGTAATGATAACAATATCGTTATCATTCAAATCATTCTTTTCAATCGCTCTGTGTGTATGCACCATAAGTCACACTACAGCTGAGACATTGAGGTAAAACTACAGTCTTTCAATAGGTTTGCAATCAACTGCAATATATTAAAGCTAATCCTAGATCTGCAAATCAATTGTTGTCTTCATTGACTTGCATTTGGACTTCTTCAGCAATATATAAGTAATTTAGTTAATTGAATAAAACTACTGTACATAAAGCAAAAGAAATAAAAGTCCTGGGAAGGTGAATAGTCAATATGAGCACTTCTTCTAGGAGATTAATCAAATAGACATAATCTTAACTAAACTAACAGGAAGAAGACTAAAAAAAAAAACCTTAGGGAAATGCCCGCTGTATAACAGAGGCTTTAATGCTGTATTAGTGACTAGAAGTCTGATGTAGATTTCATCATAAATTAAATTGAAAAATGTGATTTGCTGTACTGAACATATGCACAATTTATGCCCATATTTTGAGTTAAGTATGGGAAATGCGATCTGCATACTAAAAATATGTGAATTAAAGGGCATAGAGTAGTTTTTCATAAAAATTGCCCTTTCATAAAATTATGTGATACTAAAATAATGTGAAACAGCCTTTTTCACGTTTTTTTATTAAAAAATAATATTGCTAAAGAGGGCCCATAATCTTTAATTATATCTGCCATGTACTAATGGGTGTTGACCACATTATGATGGTGCATAGAAAGTGATAACCTAACACTCATAGCTATGCATTTTCTAAAAAGCAAATCATTTTAAAAAGAAAAATTAACTACATAAGAGGGAAGTCAATTAGCCGTGAGGAATTCCATTGGAACCTCACGGACTATGCATTGCTGTGTAACCGATAAGGAGAATCTTGCTTGTTTTAGCTTGCACCCCAAAATGGAGGAGCAAGAATTAAAGTCAAGAATTAACACCTGACAAAAATTCTTGCTCCTAAGAATTAACGTCAGGCTCCTTGGTAACCATGCTTCTAGTATGCAGAACAATGTCCTTCTTTTGTTCCATTTAAAGCAAAAAAGATTAATCTACATAAAGGTTTTACATAAACTATAATAAGTTCCACACTTATGTACTGTCCCAATGTAATGTTTTACTTAATCTGTCCTACATTTCCTATACATTTACAATAAATATATTAAGAAAGTGCTATGAATGGACACTGAACTGTGCCAAAAAGTAATGCAACGGGTGTATTTAGTCACAGCAATCCAAACAGTGTCAATGGGCTCGATTCAATTGAGCGCGATGTAAATAGTGCCGGGAGATAGCTCCCAGAGCTATTCAATCCATTGCTATGTTAGGTCGGGGAAAGCTCATTCTCGCGCCTTAAACAGGGTTTTTAGGTGCGAGAACGGGCATTCCCTGACCTAACTTCCCGGCGCCATGCTGTTTTCCAGGCGCGAAGGGCAGAAAACAGCCTCGCGCCGGGACTTTTGTCGGATTTCTGCTCGCATCCCCGGAGGGATGAGAGAAGAAATCCTTAGTCGGGGTTAGCTGCGCGGTGTATTGAATAGCTCCGGGAGCTGATTCCCGGTGCTATTTACATCGCGTAGAATAGAATCGTGCCCTATGTGATTTATAGGAAACTGCATAACGTAGTTAATTCAAGTAAATGAAAGATGAAGCCATGAAATGTCACAAATGCTGACAGATTAATATAGTGACTCTGAATTCACAGTACTGAGCAGGTAAGGCAGAAACAGGCAGTGCATTCAATGATGCAGACAGGAATAAATAATTTTCATGGTAACAGAGTCCAGAAAATGTCCAAAATTTGAGTACAGAGAGAGTGGATGAAATGACTAGGCTGGGATATCACAAGGCTTGAATTCTGGATACATAAGGAACACAGACACAGCTGAGGAATACAAATAGTTACATCAGCACAGGGAGACGTGGTGGGACACTGGTTTATTTAGGATTGACCCATATGAGATTATTAGCAATCCTGAAGTCCCAGAATTAACCCTGTGAGGGAGAGTTGGACGTTCTAGGATCAAGCTATCCACAGAACCTAACAGAGAGAGGGAAATAGAGGACTCTTAGGACTGGGGCACTCCAGCTAAGCTAAAATATAACTTTTATTTACACTATGCAAATAAAACAGTAATAAACGATACAAAAGTAACACACACGTATAGTAGACAAACAAATACAGTATGTATACCTAATCTTTCCATACTATCCCTTTAAACCAGTACACTTATGAATTACACAGGTTCTGTGGATGGGTGACTTCAAGTCTGCATTTCACCTGGTTTTAATGAGCCATAGAACCTGTGTTATTCATGAGTGTCCCAGTTTAATAGTATGGTAACACTTGGTTGCTAACTCCCTGCTGCTTGTTTTGAGTGTTATGATCGCAAATGGAGCAAAGTGTATAAGTCACTTCCTTGTCCCTGCATTGTATTGTACTGTAAGTCAATGGTTTCTTCTTATTTTTGTACTTTGTACAAATAATGGATAATAATAAGCCTTTGCATACTTAAAATCTAATCAGAAATAGAATTCTGGAAAACAGTGATTAGAAGGTCACTTGATTTGTATCCAGAAAAAAGGCGGAGATTAGTGAAAGTAAGGACAATATATAGTCATTAATGGGTGTAGGTGTTGAAATATGAGCTGAGAGTTTAGGTGATTAGACACTCAGGTGTATACAGTAGTGTGGGTTAATAGAAGTAGAGTTCTTGCCCATAGCAACCAATCAGATTCTATTTATCTAGAAGATAATAGCTAGAATCTGATTGGTTGCTAAGGGCAACAACTCCACTTCTAAAAACCCGCACTTTAGTAAATATACTTCTCAGATTACACTATGTAATCTAATATACATTTTCTGAGCATTGTGCTTATGTTACTTAAGGCACACACCACTAGAAGACTAGCAAAAGCTATAGACAAGCAGTCGTTCAGTGTAGGCACATCAATCATCTGCAAACATGATGAACCTGACGTTATCGTCAGGTTTTACAACATATTTGCCCAATGATAGATGTCTAAACGACCAGTGGGAGCGCGCATCGCTGGTCGTTAAATGCTGCACATACACTATACAATTATCTGTCAGACGTCTGTCCAATCTGGCTGGTTGAAATAAAAACCTGGTAATTTATGGGAGCAAATGACAATCAACAATTTGGTCCAAACAATGGAAAACGGACAAAAATGATTGTTCAAAATGGTTAAATTCGTTTCATTTAACCAGTTAGATTGAATGATAATTTTTGTCTTTTTTCCAGTGTTTGTGAGCGAGTGGTCGATTGAAATTTGCTCCCATACATTGCCAGATTTTCATTCCAACCAACTAGTTTGGCCAGATATCTGACAGATAATTGTATAGTGTATGCCCAGCATTAGACATTTCTTTAAAATATGTGTGAACTATTTTCAAATGATTATTGAACGATAACGATATCGTTATCGTTCAAGCACTCAATTAAATTGTCTAGTGGATGTGTGCCTTTATTAAAATAAAGTACCCTACACACCTTATTAATACAAACAAGAATATTCATCCAATTAGCATACTCTCCATACATCTACCTTACTTTCCATCTAAAGTCTGACTAACTCAATTCCCAAAGGGACTAATCGAGACTGGTGGACTGTTTTACGCAATCTGATCCCTATGCTGTCAAATCGGTACTTGCTTTAGGTTTCTTTGCAGGGACCTCTTAGAGCTGTTCATGACTAGTGTTTTTATCTCACAATCTTGAATTGCCTTAAGGTGCAAGTAATCATGGTTGTCATTCCTAAAAGCATTACAGCGTGTCAACATACTGAATATAAGCAAAACATGTTATTTATTATGACAATAAAACTGCGTATAACCAATCAGCGCTCAACCAATAGGTAAAAAATTAATAAAATTGGAATAAATAAAATGAGTTACTTTCTCTCTCTTGATAGCGCACTTCAGTATGTTTCATGAACATATAAAAGAGAAACAAAGAGAAAAAAACAGAAACATAGAGTGATACTGTATATAGATCAAAATATCAATTTATTAGGTCCACAATGACCATACATATAAAATTATCATGCGACATTAATAGTCAAATTAGCATAAATAGCAAAGGCAACAAGGGAGGTCTAAAGGCCTGCGTAGCAGATGATGGTAGGATTTTAGCATTGGGGTGCACTGGGAACAGTCTGGATTTGTCCCCCAGTGTCTCACAAGCGATACTGGCAGCAAGTGTAGGTTCTCCTTGTGGCCAAAGTCTGCAGTCCTTAATGCATTTCAAGCAATTTGTGCTCATCTTCAGAAGGTGATGTTATTTATAATAAATATGTTAACACATATATACATAATAAGTAATTTCTTTTTCAATACTATTTCATCAATATTATACACTTTTTATATTCATTTTATATTATCTTTCTATTAAATCTCTTTTTTTTTTAAAGAATAAAATCTCTAGTTGTCCACTGGTCATCTTTAAGGGAGTTGCTTCACTGAAATATTGTGTATTTTCTATCTTGCCCATGAAATAAAACAGCTCTAAGATGCTTTTGCAAAGAAATCTGAAGTAAATTCCTGTTTGCGGTACTTTAATAGGCAAACATAGTTATTGGTACTTATAGGATTAGAATGCACAGACTGATAAAGTACCAACCAATCAGCTCCTAACTGTCATTTTTCAAACATAGGGGTCTATGTACTAAGCCTTGGAGAGAGATACAGTGTACGAATATAAAGTACCAACCAATCAGCTCCTAACTGTCAGTTTACAGGCTGTGTTTGACAAATGAGTTAGGACCTGATTGGTTGGTACTTTATCTCATCCACATTATCTCTCTCCAAGCTTAGTACATAGACCCCACAGCCTGTAAAGTGACAGTTAGGAGGTGATTGGTTGGTACTTTATCGCCATCCACCTTATCTCACTCCAAGGCTTAGTATGTAGAGCCCTTAGTTTCTTGTATGGCTTCTCTTACACATTGTAACCTTTGTAGTGCACCCAGGATGGCTGATTCGACTGATGCTTCTATCTTTAGTATGCTGCAACTTCACCATTTTATGTAATCTCTTCTAGGCATTGCTCATTCCACCCATGGTAACTTATATAGAGTGGATAAAATGGCTGCCTTTCCTGGTACCATTCATGGGTGGGTTATGTAGCCAATGGAATTTATTACCCAAAATGGCTGCACCAACCCTGCATTAATGTAATTGTTCCTGTTACTGTATGATTATTGACTTTTGGTTTGCTTTCTTGCTGTAATTCTAAAAATCTGTGCTATGCTTTTGATGCTTGTAAAGCAACTGTTGGAGAAAAGCGCTATATAAATAAATGTATTATTATTATTATTGTCCCTTTTCCACAATAGTGATGTGACAATTGCAAAGGATAATATCGCTCATGTTCATATATGAAAAAATAAAAAATGTTGCCATAACATAAATAAGAGTAATTCTCACTGACAGAAAGCACCACCATCAGTGAGGTACTGTACGTTTTTCTTTATTTTATTGTTTTTTTTATCATTTACTTTTTATTGTTTATATTTTATTTGTGAAATTCAGTGTTGCTAAATATTTAATTGTTATAGTAGCATTTCAGTCTATACATTTTATATATATTTATAAGAATATTTTTTATTGACATTACCACTTAGAATATACTAAGTGAGATAAAAAGTTAATACTCTTTATGTGCTGGACATTTTAATCTTTACAACATTGTGAGAATATCCTGGGAATGAAGAATTGAGCATCATGTTTATCATTAATATATATATATATATATATATATATTATATATGTCTATAGGACCAGTCCATTGGGGTTGTTTTTATGCCAAGATTTGTGGATGCCTACTTGAATTGAAGAGGACTGATTCCTGGATTTTGTGAGTATTAAATTAGTATTGAATGAGCGATGTGTGGAGGAGTGTTCATTTAATAAATTCCTACAAATTACTACAACAGTCTGTATGTGTCTCATATATTGATGGTAATATTTTCTTCACAAGCGGACTACATGTTGCAGAAGGTCCTTAATGTCCAGGTATGCTGACACTTATTGTCAGCATACCTGGACATAGTATGTCTGGAACTTATAGTCCACCTGTAATGAACAATAATATTAACTTTTTTTATAACTAATACCCCCCACCAAATACAGCCCCCAGGGATGGGGGGAATAGCACTAGGCTTTCAGCCCATCGCTGGTAGTTCCTCGGGAGGGACCCCCATTTTTTTTGGGAGGGCACAGTTTCTGAAGGAATTACAGCCCTGGGCTGACCAGTTTTATGCTAGTTAATGCAGTGATTCCCAAACTGTGCACCGTGGCATCTGGGCTGCCTCAGGACACTTGCAGGGGTGCCTCAGGTTTATGGTTCAGCACCAAATCAAATTATTTATGGTCAATGTAATGTAAATATGTGGACAAATAGAAGCGCAAACCAGTCCACCACCACATAACTGAACCTAAGTATGACAAGTAAACACAATTTACTTCACTTTACTGCTTCACTACATTTTCTTCTAAATTTCTCAATAACAAACTTTTGGCTTAGAGGTGCCGTGAAAACCGTGCTGATACTCTAGGGCACTGTGATTCAAAAGGGTTTGCAAACCATTGGGTTAAAGTGAGGGCATGGAGACTCCACACTGATTCAGCCCATTTAAGGTTATTGCTGAATAGGGGGAACCCCACACCATTTTTTCCACCTGTTTTCCAATACCAATCCAGCTACAAGCTTCTCCATGTTACACAAACATTTAATGACAGTTTTTCTGTAGCGACCTATAAAATAAATTGGATTAAAGACACGAAAAGGCAGAAACAAATTATGTGACTTCAACTTGACCTTCTCGGAAGATAATTTAGCAATAGTAACAGTCCCTCAACTCACAAACTTGGGACTGTTGCTACTATCATGATTCTTAATGATTTTCACACTTGTGGTTTCTAAATCTTGCAATGTCTCTTTGCCTATCTTGGATTCCTATTCACACCAATTAGATTTTGGCTTCTGGATATCTTGAGACTCACTAAATACAATATTTGCAAATTCCTCATGATATCTCTTAGGTTGTTTGCTGATATTTGACCTTGCAGAAGACCTTTCCTGTGGTTGAACTTATATGCTCAAAGTCTCTGACTCAGATACATCCTAAGCTGCTAGGATGCTCAGTGACACATACTTGCCCTGCATGTCAGCTTCCGTATTTTCTGCAATTTGTGTTGTTTCTTTAAAGATAACCTCTCATGACTTAGGAAGCTTTCTGGTTCTTGGATTCCACAATCTGCAACCTTTGCTCCCATTGCAATAGTCAAGCATGATGCCTTTCACTGACTTTGAATCCAGTTTTCGTCTGTTTTCCTTTGGTATATGCACAAAGGTTCTGAAATGTCATACACTTGGTTTTCTCTTTGACCATACTTCAGCAGGTGTTATGTTATTTAGGGCAACAGTTTATCAATTCTCAAAATAAACTGCTGTGAATAAGGCTCCTGTCCAAAACTACTTGTCTAGACTTGCATACATCTTGCTCTCTCTACCAGTGTATGGTTTGCTCTTTCATTGACACCATTTTGCTTAGGGGTATAGGCATTGGTCAATTGATACTCTATTTTATGTTTTCTTAAGAATTGTTCCATCTCTCTGTTGAGCTATTATCAGATCTCAATATTCAAAACACTCTGTTCTGTCTTCACTCTATGTTCTTGTGCAGTCTGCACTACATATGCTTAAGATGGTATATGTATGCTGCTCTGTGTGTCTGTAACAGATTGTGTATCTAGTCTGGATGCCTGTGTACTTTACACCAGTGTGCCAGGGCTATTTACACTTGTGTGTCTAGGTACTTTATACCTGTGTGCCAGGGCTATTTACACTTGTGTGTCTAGGTACTTTATACCTGTGTGCCTGGGCTATTTACACTTGTGTGTCTAGGTACTTTATACCTATGTGCCTGGGCTATTTACACTTGTGTGTCTAGGTACTTTATACCTATGTGCCTGGGCTATTTACACTTGTGTGTCTAGGTACTTTATACCTATGTGCCTGGCAGTGGCATAACTAGGGTATTTGGAGCACAGGGCAAGTTAACAAATGGGTCCCACCCCCACGTAAGTGTGCACGATGAAGGCACACAATGAAAAAGTGGGCGTGGTAACTGAAAAAATGGGGGCGTGGAAACACGATACACCACCATTTTTTGTCACTCTGGGAACATTTCTTTTCATTCCATATGCACCTTAATGCCCCAAGTAGTAGTGTCCCTCTTGCAATTCCCATTATAGTAGTTCCCTATAAGCAATGTCCCCAGTAGCAGTGCCGCTTATGCAGTGCCCCCAGTAGTGCATCCTTATACAGTGCCCCCAGTAATACACCCTTATACAGTGCCCCTTATGCAGTGCCCCCAGAAGTGCCACTTATACAGTGCCTCTTTTACAGTGCCCCCAGTAGTGCCCTTCATACAGTGCCCCCAGCAGTACCACATATACAGTGCAGCCAGTAATGCCCCTTATATAGTCCCGCTAGTAGTGGTCCCCCTATGCAGTGCCCCCAGCAGTGGTGACCCC
Source organism: Taudactylus pleione (assembly GCA_031769625.1). Taxonomy (NCBI): domain Eukaryota; kingdom Metazoa; phylum Chordata; class Amphibia; order Anura; family Myobatrachidae; genus Taudactylus; species Taudactylus pleione. The sequence continues at coordinate 1,500,891 of JAUIMM010000243.1, forward strand.
TATGCAGTGCTCTCAGTAGTGCCCCTTATACAGTGCCCCAGTAGTGGTCCCCACTATGCACAGTGCCCCTTATGCAGTGCCCCCAGTAGTGGTCCTCCCTATGCAGTGCTCCCAGTAGTGCCCCTTATACAGTGTCCCCAGTAGTGGTCCCCCTTAAACAGTGCCCACAGTAGTGGTCCCCCTTTGCAGTGTTTCTTATACAGTGCCCCAGTAGTAGTTTCCCCAATGCAGTGTCCCCAGTAGTCGTCCTCCCTATGCAGTGCATCCAAGTAGTGCCCCTTATATAGTGCCCCCAGTCCCCCCTGTGCAGTGCCACCAGTAGTGCTCCTTATATAGTGCCCCCCATAGTAGTCTCCCTATGCAGTGTCCCAAGTAGTGGTTTCCTCTATGCAATACCCCCAGTAGTGCCCCTTGTATTGTGCCCCCATTAGTAGTCCCCCCTATGCAGTGCTCTCAGTAGCACCCCCAGTAGTAGTCCACCCTCTGCAATGCCCCTTATACAGTGCCCCCAGTAATGTATCCTTATACAGTGCCCCCAGTAATATACCCTTATACAGTGCCCCTTATGCAGTGCCCCCAGAAGTGCCACTTATACAGTGCCCTAAGTAGTGCCCCTTATACAGTGCCCCCAGTAATGCCCCTTATACAGTGCCACTAGTACTGGTCCCCCCTATGCAGTGCTCCCAGTAGTGCCCCTTATACAGTGCCCCCAGTAGTGGTCCCCCCTATGCAGTACCCCTTATACAGTGCTCCCTGCAGTGGTCCCACTATACAGTGCTCCCAGTAGTGCCCCATTTGCAGTGCCCACAGTAGTGGTCCCCTTATTCAGTGCTCACAGTAGATCCCCTTATACAGTGCCCCCAGTAGTGGTCCCCCCTATGCAGTGCCCCTTATACAGTGCTCCCAGTAGTGGTCCCCACTATGCAGTGCTTCCAGTAGTGCCCCTTATACAATTCCCACAGTAGTGGTCCCCTTATGCAGTGCTCACAGTAGCTCCCCTTATACGGTGCCCCCAGTAGTTGTCCCCCCTATACATTGCCTCAGTAGTAGTCCCCCTATGCCTTGCCCTCAGTAGTGGATCCCCCTATGCAGAGCTCCCAGTAGTGCCCCTTTTACAGTGCCCCTAGTAGTGGTCCCCATATGCAGTGTTCCCAGTAGTGCCCCTTATACAGTGCCCCAGTAGTAGTCTCCCCTATGCAGTGTCCCCAGTAGTGCCCCTATATAGTGCCCCCAGTAGTAGTCCCCCTATGCAGTGCCCCCAGTAGTCACCCCCCTATGCAGTGCCCCCAGTAGTAGTTCCCCCTATGAGTGCTCCCAGTAGTTCCCCTTATATAGAGCTCCCAATAGTAGTCCCCCTATGCAGTGCCCCCAGTAGTGGTCCTATCTATGCAGTGCCCCTTATAAAGTGCCCCCAGTAATGCCCCTTATAAAGTGCCACTAGTAGTGGTCCCCCCTATGCAGTGTCTCCAGCAGTGGTCCCCCTTATGCAGTGCCCCCAGTAGTGGCCCCCCTATGCAGTGCCCCCCAGTAGTGCCCATTTTATAGTGCCCTCAGTAGTAATACCCCTATGCAGTGCCCCCAGTAGTGGTTCCCCCAATACAGTGCCCCTTATATAATGCCCCCAGTAGTAGTCCACCCCTATGCAGTGCTTGCAGTAGTTGTCTCCCCTATGCAGAGCCCTCAGTAGTTGTGTCCCCAGTAGTGGTCCTCCCAATGCAGTGCCCCAGTAGTGCCCCTTATATAGTGCCCCCAGTCAGACCCGCTGAGAGCCGTGGCGGGCCCGGGTAATAGGGGGCGTGGCCTAATCGCAGGAGGCATGACCACACCCCCTTCCCGAAAAAAAGAAAAGATTTGCAGCGCCGCAAAGCGGCACTGCGTGCTGGGGAGGGGGGCGCTCTGGGCCCCCTCAGCCCTGCTCAAAGTCAGGGGGGGCGCGATCAGTGTGATCGCTGCCCCCCACAGGCATAGGAGACTGCTGTGGCTGCTGCTCAGCAGCCATGAGCAGTCTCCACTGCAGCTCAGCACATGCTTTATCCTGAAAAAAGATCTCTTGCTCAGCTTGAAACATATACATGTTGGTGTAGGATGGGGCCACATTCGACCCCATCGCTACGCCAACCCAATTCCTACTGAGAATCATCTCCAAAAGATCAATCACCAAGTCGACATCAGGGACACAATAAGATGTACCCCCAGCAATGAGTTTTCTCACTGCCATGAGACTCTCTACATTGGGGATAACAGTATACAGACTGTGTATATCGATACTACATACAAAACTCCCCTGCGGTATTTCTGGTAATGCATAGATCTTATTCAAAAATGTTGTAGTATCCAGGAGAAACCTAGGGTGTTCCCTGATACATGGCTGTAAAATGTCATCCAAAAATACAGATACCACCTGGAACAACGACCCCCTGGCCGATATAATCGGTCACCCAGGGGGGTTGTCCAGGCGTTTGTGTATCTTGGGTAAGGTGTACAATAGAGCCACCGTGGGGCATTTAGGAATCAAAGCCTCCTTCAGATCACTGGGAATCATCCCTTCCGAGACAGCTAGATCTAATCTATCCCATAACTGTTTCATAAATACATCCGTGGGATTATAATCAAGTAATCTGTACACTGTCGTATCAGCCAGCTGCCTCTCTATTTCAGACATGTATTCAGAAAGGTCCTGCACAACAATCACTCTGCCCTTATCAGCAGGACGGAACACCACATCTTTATACTCAGAAAGATCTTGTAGGGCTCTCCATTCCCCTATTGATAGATTATTGTCGGCTGTTTTTTTGTCCACCTCACTAATAGATCGTTTAACATCACAGTCCAGCATCCGTATAAATGTTCTAATCGCCGCATTGTTAGATACCGGCTCAAAATGAGATCTAGGTTGAAATTTTCGTAATACCACAGGGATATCACTCTCATTAGAAATAGCAGGTCGTGGTGTTGCTTTCGCACCATTAAAGTGCTCATGAAGCTTAAGTTGTCGGCTACGACGATATTCCTCCACCTCCCATTTCATAGGATCAAATTTGGTTGTGGGGATATACGATAACCCACGACTTAAAACCTTCTCCTCCAGGTCGGTGAGAACACGGGACGAGATGTTGATCACCGTCATCTCCGTTGTAAGGGCGGTCTCCGCACTCGCCTTCGACCGCGACCGCGTCCATTGTTGGCCCCTTCGGGTAAATCTCCTCGTCCTCTTTGGGGCACATTTCCTGTCCCTAAAGGGACTGTATGTTGAACAGTGCTTCCTCCTGTACCAACCTCTGAGTCACTAGTATTTTACTGCGAGGAGTCAGATGGACCATACAGCTTACGATATCCACACCTCTCAGGATGGCGAGGTTCGCTCCGGCCATTATTGATCCAATTGTATACTCGATTTTGATCATAGTCCATAGACACTTTTACCATCTTTGATTTCTTAAATTGGATTAATTCATGTTTATATGTAGCTATTTGTTTTTCCAATTTATCCATCCATGGTGTATCAGTATCAGCTTCAAAGGCTGGTTTATATGCTTTCTCAAAGGTAGAGATCTTATCCCGGATAATCATCAATTCTCGTGATGCTTCCTCGAATACGAGTAACATGAGATCATAGCTACATTTATTTAAGATGGCTATCCACCTTTTGCAAAAGTTGGTATTGTGGCGACCTATCGTGGGGCAGTTCTTCACACGGAATCCTCGTGGGATCCGTTTCTGTTTAAAATAATCACTGAGTGTCAACCCATGATAATGAAAATCGAGCTCCCTCTGTTTTAATTTCAGCCAATCGCTGTAAAGATATTGCAGAGATTTTGTAGCTTCATCATCACAAAATAACTCTTTGAATAATATCGCCTCAGCATCAGAATCGGAGAACATCAATGTGCTACCCTGTGTCAATAAGGCCATATTGACAACCTCATATGGTCCTTCGCACTCATTCATGCCTTCAGCCATATTGCTACACAAATAAACCCTATATTGATAGGGAAAACAATGTATATCGAGATGAAGTGAGATAAATCGCTCAAATGATTAGGGTGCCCAACCCAATAGCAGCAGTCCCTGTATGACCGCTAATACTCCATAGAAAGTCACCAAGGGTGGCACTCCCTTATTGATAACTGCTCTTCTATGTGTTTTGTGCCATGCTACAGTTTCTTTGTAAAGTCCGGACGCTGAGCGTTGCCTGGGTGATGAGGATCCAGGCTATGGGCGTCTCCTCTGTCCTAGGATTGATGGGCTGAACGTCGATGCGGGGGACAGGAGTGATGACGTCATCAGCAGGAGACCTGCTCCCGGAAGCAGCGCAGGGCGGACTACACGTGGGGAGCTGTGAGTATAAATGTTTTGTTATATGTATTTGTAAATGTCTTTACCTTGATGAAGGGGCAGGAATAAAGCTCCGAAACGTTGGTGATATTCATCACATTCTCCTGCATCATTTGATGTTCATCTGAGTGCCGCCGATGTGGACTATTTATTGTTAAAGCCATCAGCTGCTGGCTTTGACTGGAAGGCACCTGCAAGTTTCTATCAATAAGGGAGTGCCACCCTTGGTGACCTTCTATATATATATATATATATATATATAAAAAGAATCTATTTTGTGAAGACACTGAGTAGCACCATTCATTGCAGCTTTATTTATCTATTTATCTATATATATATATAGTCCAAAAAGGTCCACTCTCTCGTCTTCAATAATAAATTGCTTGGGTGACACACCCATATGGGATCACAATAATCCTCTTCATGCAAAAGTAGAAAAAAAGGGGGGGTAGCACTCACCAGTCTTCTTAAAAACATCTCTTTATTATATCTCAGTAAAAATGTTACAACATTTCAAAATCCGACGTTTCGGTACTGTGCATGGACCGAAACGTCGGATTTTGAAATGTTGTAACATTTTTACTGAGATATAATAAAGAGATGTTTTTAAGAAGACTGGTGAGTGCTACCCCCCCTTTTTTTCTACTTTATATATAAAGATGCAAATAAGGACAGCCCTCCAAGGACTATGAACTTTATCAAAAAGACACTAAGGACAAGCCAATTGATTTTTGATGCTCTTGGTCTTTAATCACCCGTTTTTTAAGGAATAATTTTACTCAATATTCCTTAAAAACGGGTGTTTAAAGACCCGAAACGTCGGAGATCAATTGGCTGTCTTTAGTGTCTTTTTGATAAAGTACATAGGACCTGATTCAGAGCCGCTCGCAAAAGGCAAGCGCTCGCTCTGAATCAGGGAGGCCACTTTTTTTTTGGACCCGGCCTCCTGGCCGCTTGCTAAGCTGTGGGTGACCACCCACAGCTTTAGCGAGCGGCCAGGTGATGTTCGCGATGGTCACGACCATCACGGCTTGCGACGAGACCCTTGTGGTAGGGTCTCGTCTGCCGCAAGCCCCAGTGGGCTTGCGGCTCTAATAGAGCCGGAAGCTCACTACTGACATCACTCTACAAACGGGGCGAGCTGTCGATCAACATCGACAGCCGCCCCATTTGTAGCGAGCCCTGGAGCGAGAGAATTTCTCTCTCGCTCCAGGGCTTGCGCACTGCCCGGCCATCGACCCGCTTGCGAGCGGGTCTAAATCAGGCCCATAGTCTCTGGAGTGCCGTCCTTATTCGCATCCATACTATCATTTATTTGGACTGGCACCTGGGCAAGTATATACGTTTGTGGGGATAGATAGATAGATAGATAGATAGATAGATAGATAGATAGATAGATAGATAGATAGATAGATAGACAGATAGGATATACTGTATATACATACTTATACAGTTTATATTTACTATCTTTCATGGTAAAATATACTGTAGAATATACACAATAATAAGACAGACATTTTTAGTAGTTTTCACTAAGATATTTTGGAATTATTTTTATTTAAGAGGTTTATTTGTAGTTTTTAGTTAAACCATATTAACTTTATTATTTTTTATACAAAATTTAGGACTTAAAAATATGTCTATTTACTAGCTTACAATATGGTATAAATAGTGTTTTTTTGTGTTAGTGGGATATACAGTACTAGCACCTTGTTTGGCCTATTTTTTTAATTCTTAGAATTAGTTTCAGAAACAGGAAGAAATCAGTGAAATCATTTCAGAAATTAATAAAAATAAATATCTGCTAACATATGCAGAGTATGTGACTACTTTAGATCTTGTATCAATTTGAAACTTTAAGGGGCCTATTTATCATATGATATATGTCCTGTTAACCATGTGGAAATGCTAGTTTCCGCATATTTAAGTTACCAGGCCATTCATCATCAGGGTTTTGAATAGGACCACCTGATATTCAAAAGAACATGCTGGAAATATCAGAAATGTGGAAACAGACAAGAAGAAGATGAGACCAATAACTACACTTGCCAGACATGTCTCAATGATGCACAAAGGGCAACTAAGTGTGATCAGTGCTTTCGGCTTAGAGAAGATCAGCCTTGGCATTCGTGGAGGGGACCTGACACAAATACTATTACGGAAGAAAAGTGAATGGATATTTTCCTTAAAGACACTTACACCGCATGGTCTAAATGAGAATATAAACTTTGGAGTGTTCCTTTGACACTATGGATATTATATAGGTAGAGCATTCTTCTCTTTCATCTGTTGAATGCTCTATTTTTCTCACCTCTGACTGTCCTCTACTTCTCCTCTTATATCTGCATTCATGCCAAATGAGTATTTAATAGACAATTATTCATCTATAATTTTTTTATTTTTTTTATTATTATTTAATTTTATTTATTTTTTATTATATTTCTTCTATATTGTATTTCTTCTATTTTATCTATATATTTTTTCTATTGTTTATATATCATCATCTTTTAGTATGATGGTGTCATACACAGTTACAATTGGACCTTATCTGGATATGATATTGGGTGTTTTTTGCTTTTGTTTCTGGAACATAGGGAACATAGATGTGATATATATCCCCTTCTACCCTCATCTCCAATATTTATTTCAACTTAAGAGGCGGTAGTTAATCATTGATGCCACAGAGTACTGATTCTGGTTATTTCACCTATAGTTATATACCCATTCTCAGGGAGACGGAAGTCTTCTCCGTGAGAATGTATTTGCTCCTTGGGAAGGTTATGGTTTACAGTCTACCTTCCCCTATGAGTGACAGCGGTAACGTTGGAGGATGTAGAAACCTCACCCGGCTGTTTACGGCGTCCGCTGTCGCCTGTTTAAACATTACATTGGGAAATCCTTGATCCTAGGTGATCTACGTAGGTTCACGTGATTTTAAGAATCACATGACCAGGTTTCACCTATTATGACGCGGCACTCGGGATACCCGTAGGCGTGGTAAGCTACGAGTGCTCACGTTGATGAAGAGATCACATGACTTACATGTGACCTCCTGTGGTGCATTCCCCCGCCAGCATCAGATGCTGTTTACATTAATTAGAGACCGGATATAAAGGGGGTAACTTCTCTAACACAGACACGGACCCAGGAGGAAGCCCTCAGGGTGAAACGCACATTGGTCTGTCAGTGGGAATACCGGAGTGCGCACATCCGGATCCAGGCATAGCAGCAGATGATTCACAAGACACACTTTATACTCAACCTGTTGGTAACATTTATCTACCTTATCCTTCTTTCCTGTAGCAGTCAGCAGATAGTGAGGGTTATCCTCACCAAGGGAATCGCTCCCCCATATCTGCAATAGGAGTGCTATGAACCTTGTTCCTCCCAGTAGGGCATCCTGCCTTATTCACTAAAGCATTCACTGCAACCCATTTGGATTGCACATGCTGCATGAATTCTGCTGGGTTTGCACAGAAAAGAGGCTTTTCCATTTTTCATCCTACTATCTATAAGTGTGTATATACCACAGTTGGGTATTTTTTCAGATACATTGATTTAAGTGAATATTAGTATTACAGGATATATTATGGAAGCTGCTATTGATATATAAATGTGTAGGGCAATGATTATTTTACAAAACTAAGTTTGCCACATATACACATTCTGAATATTGAAATATTTTCACCCGTTTACTCACAACTTGCTCTTTGAGATATCCTTTATATGGTGATTTATTTTTACTCTTCCTCTGTCGATTTATCTTTCTGTACTCTCATCAGCTTCAATCTCTGGGAGCTGACAGCAGATGCAGGGAATCTTATAGATCACCTTCATTGAAGTAGGTAACTCTCATTGATCACCTCTACCGACGGGTATGTGACTAAAAGCAGATTATCTCTTCATCTCAACACAGGTACTTTTCAGAACTAATCTATCATTCTATTAAGGTCTTTATGCGCTGTTGAGAGAATACACATTTTTGTATACTCAAGAGATATTTGGTGTCTACACAAAGTATCTACGAAGCTGGTATTATAAACAATCAATTATGACTCTTTTTAAGCTTATTATTAACTAAGCGATTGTGATCATACAGCTCTGATTTATGACAGCATATAGCAAACATTGACGAAATTGGTATTTATTATACTGTGATGTGTTAATTCCGAAATTTGCAAGTGCAATATGCTTATGATGGTGGTCATAAGCTGAGATTGATGATCTTCAAGAACAATTTTTCTTATGCTTTGGAATTTCAGGAATATTAGGATATCCAACTCTGACAGGCAGAGATAGATTATAACATAAGAGAGTAATAGCAAAGATAATCGTTATATTAGAGCGTCTATTTTTTTAGTTGTTTGAGTAACAATATTTTTATACTTTGTTTGTCTGTGATTATGTGTTATTCGTTGTGAGTTACTGTGTCAGATCTCGACAGATCTAATAAAAGTTACGTTTTAGAACCATTTAGAGTGCCCCCACACAAGGAGTCTTCTTTCTCTTCTGTTTTCATATTATTTGATTTTCTGACTCAATGGGGAGCACCACCGGTTAAAAGAATAAGTATATTCGTTTAAGTGAAATTCTTATCATTTTGAGAAACAAACCAATTACCGGTCACACTTTAATACCACATAGTTTCAGTGGGATTAGTACCTGTGCCCTTACCATCTCTTTCCACCTGATATTCAGCAAACTCCAAAGACTGAAAGTTTTCGGAGTTTGCCTGTCAGAACAAGCGCCATTTTCAAATGGTGCTTGTTCTCATAGCCCCGCTCCTTCCTAAGGGAAGTAGCTCCGAGGATACGATCCCTCCACCACTTCCTCACTGACTCCCCGGTGGCTTTGTGCGACCTCAGGCTATACATGCACAGTAGCCGGCCGTGGGGACAGGTAAGCATCCCACACGGCAAGGTGAATACTTCATCATCGGGGGCCGTACAGCCCCCGATGATGAATAGGCCCCTAAATGAGTTCTGGCTCTTTTTACTGAGTACCTTTTTCATACAAATAAAAGCACTGGGTATAAAACACCATTTAAGGAACCGTGGCAATGTCCAGGTATATTCTGCTTTTAAAATTCTTTCATTATACCAGCCTTTAGCACTACTGTTGTTTATAGCTTTCCTTTATGTACTTAAATATTGTAATTATACCATTACAATTTTCAAAAAATGCTATTTTGTTAAATCTTCATAGAAAGCATGTCTGTTATGTAGTATTTTACACATTATTCAAGAAACAACAATTGTAATAACTGTACTATAGTTTTAATGTGTACTTGTCACACTCTGCACAAATTGTGAATTACCTTGCCATTTGCTGCAGGTCAGGATTTCTGCCTGACCTTGTTCGGGAACCATGCAGTGACATCACCATCATGCACTATGTTAGCTGCTAGAATTCTTCCAGTGAGAGTACTCCTGCCTCAGCTGACCTCAGCTGACCTCAGCTGACCTCAGCAGCCTATCAGGGACTTGCAGCAGAATCATATCCCCTGTGCCTGAGCAAATTGTTGCTTCCTAGAGTTCAGTTCTAACCTGTGGGTCTTTTGTGCAGAAAACCACCACTGCTATCAGGCTCATTTACCAGACTCTAGTGTTCCTGTTATAATCTGTTACCTGTTCCTGACCTTGGCTTCGTTTGTGACCCTGATTTCGCCTGACCCCTGGTACTGCATCTGATATCTGGTTTTGACTTCGGCTATTCCCTGTGACCTGTTTACGCCTGCTCCCCGGTACCGTCTAAATCCGTTTGGTTCTGACCCGGCCTGTCGACTAAGCTATAAATCTTCTCCGCTTCATCTGGAGTTTACCAGCACCTGTATAAGGGAGCCTATCCTGAGGGCCGTGACCTGTGTGTCGGATGCAGCCAAGCCCATACCTTCTTGCGAGGGTCCCTGGTGAATACCGCCGGCACATTAGACTCCGTGCCTCAGGCTTAGGTCTAGCCAACTCCCTAATACGGGCCGCATCCATAACCACCTGAGAGTTGTGACAATACTTAGGTGATGATGCTTGAATTGACCTTTCCAAGTATATTAATATGAATCACATACATATAGAAATTTTGAATAAGTCTGTTTACTTGATCTTTGCAATCTTATCATAAGGACAGTATCAGTAACCATTTATTTTTTAAGTGCTAATATGTCCATGTTTTATCAAATTATGCTGTATCACTAGTATCTAGTATTAGGTGGGAGTTCACAAAACAGTATAACGAAGAAAATGTCTAAAATTATGTAAAAAAAAAATAATAAATATTACTTTGTAAAAAAAAAATCTAAATATATAAAATGTTAGATAGCTTTTATTTATTACAAGAAGATGTAAAGCAATGGTTATGTGTCTGCTTCTCAGAAAAAAACTTTTTTAATTTTATGTAGGTTAAATGTGTAGCTGAGGTCCATCATAGAAGGCATTATATATAGAGCATATCTTCAAAATCTAATAGTAAGGCATTATGGCTCCAGTGCTATAGTATATGAAATAAAACAAAAATATAAGCTTGTTAGGAACTACTTGGTGCACTGTGTAGGCAATCCAAAAATAGATGATCGTCTGTCATATCAGTCTCTTCAAGATCAATGTCTTGGTCCTGAGTTAACTGGTCACTTTCCTCATCAGAAGTGGAAGGATGTGTCAAGATGATTCGTGGAATCTGTGGAAAAGGGAACAAAATAGATCACTTAACATGTCTTTTACTAATTGCAATAGGATAAAATAAGGAAGGGGCCCAGTGGAATGTACTTACAGATAATGTCACTGATTGAGCTATATATCCAGTTTGAATCTTACCAACAGCTAGGGTCTGATTCAGAGGCGCACGCAATTCACACGCAATGCCGATGTTCACGTATTTCAGCGATTATTTTAGGGTTGTTTCAAAAGAGGAGGGGGCCTGTGTGTAGCTTCTGTCTGGGGCCCCCTCCTCTCTCTCCGGTGGCCGGCAACGCACTGAGTGCAACAACGCAATGGTAAGTAGACTCTGGGCACTAGTCTGTGCACAGGGTCTACAGCACATGTGCAGGTCACCGGGAAGGTGTTCTCCTACTGTGCATGCACAATACACCAGGAAAAAGGTCACAGCAGCCATTTCCAGGTGATTTTGACAGCGCCGGTACCAGCGCAGACGTGGGACTCCAGAGGTGGAGTGATAAGTATTAAAAATATGGGTGCAGGGTGTGCGGTGTGGGGCCCTGTGTCCCCTACACACCCTGCACCCATTAGAGACACAGCCTTGCATTATTTGCAACTATGCATGGGCAAACATTTCAGAAAACCCCGTACAGTGCATGCGTTACACCGAGGGTACGCACAAAGATGCTGTGTTTTGGTCAGATAGCAAAGTGATGACCATTCCTGGGCGGTGACTGGGAAGTGGCTAGAAGTGAACACAATAAAGTTCTGTCTCATGGGCATTATGTGAGTGTCGTGGGCATGTCAATGAAAGCTGTTGTGTTTTCAAATGCACAGCTTCAGCTACAGAGGCCACAGTCAGATGGAGAAAATGCACCTGCCAATGGTGCGCCAATGGTAGCATCTAAAGAATTACCAGCTTTATTACAGTGTGCAGAGGCCATGAAAGTGGGCGTCTCAGTCCTTGCACATTCAGATGCAGGCTACTACACCAGGGGAAGGGTGATTACAGCATTTGCATATTATCACAGCTGCGAATCCTGCAAGAGCGAACGCAGCAACTTCCATCTCTGAATCAGGCTCCTCGTGTCTTGGACATGTCACTTTTTCTCCCTTTGTCCCTGTCTAAGCTTGATTGGACATGAAAGCTGCTTCAGAAATCTAGACAACTTTTGTACAGTAGAGTCCTAATAGTCTCTGCTCTGATGTCACTGGTTCTATTACCATGCATGAATCCACCAAAGCATGCAATGGAGGTTATTTACAAAGTGCAAACTGGCTGTTACCAGTGCAAATGCATCTTTGGACACACTGTGCTTTTTGGTGAAGTAGTCTGCTCCAGTGGGGTTGGTCAGAGTGAAGTCATTAGTAGGCACACCACATCTTATTTTGCAGAGGTTTACAGAAAATAAATTTCATTATGTAGAGGAGAATATTATAAATCATGTAAAAGGTGAAGAGACTGCATTTTCATAGGTGAACGTTGATGTCCACAAGTATCTCCACTCTACAGGAGACAATTTATTCTGTGCTGCAATCTAACAAAAGCTATGTGTATTATTTTAGTGAAAATAATGTAGGGACAGTAGGTGGCATGGTATTCTAGTTTGTTTACTGTGTAGTCTCTTTTCACTGTCATAATTTCATTTTCTTTTTCTTCTTTTATGGTTTTATTATTAATCCTCTATGTCATGATCTCAGTAAATTTTTCCCCACAATATTTTTCTGCATGTTGATGCTTTAGCTTAGACGTAGAATCTGCAACATTCTGTACCATCCCAGAATCGGTGATCCACTCTCAGGCATCTACAGATGAGTGATATAATAATAATAATAATAATATATTCATCCATTTCATCAGGGTGGACTGGCCATATTACACTTCTGAGAAACATACACAGGATCCATTGTGCAGATTGCAGTTGGGTATGAGGGCAGTGACAGCACTGTGATTGTAAGCTTAACTGACCAAAAAATGGTGTGTTGCTTCTGAGTGAGCATCTTTTTCTGGTTTAAAAAAAAAAATCTCAACTCATATATTACTGTTCTTGTTGCGTGTTGTGTCCTCATCAACTGAACCCCGACAGATGCACCCCAAAATAATAAAATTTGAAAAAAAAAAGTATTTAATATTTCAATTTAGATATTTTAAGGGAAGATTGTATGTATGAAAGGCAGCATATATTACTGAACTTGCTAATTGTTGTGGTCTCATTAGCTGTACCCAAAAGTTAAAAAATATATATATTTTTTTCTGTTTTTAAAAAATACCAAGTCTTTTATAGTTCAATATAAATATTTCAAGGGAAGATTGTGTGTGTTTGAAAGGTAGCATATATTACTGTACTTGCTGGGTGTTTTGTCCCAGTCAGCTGCACAACAAAATAACATAATTTGAAAAAAATAATAATATTTAAAAAAAAAATCTCAACTTTTTTATAATTCAATTCGATATTTCAAGGGAAGATTGTGAGGCAGCACTTGCTGGGTGTTGTGTGACCCATCAGCTGCACCCAAAAATAAGATTGGTTAAAAAAAATATCTAGTATTTTAATAAAACTGCATGGTAAAGGTAACTATCCCTAATTTTCCTATTTTCATTGTGTGTTCACTTGGTGCAGTTACAAGTTCAAGTACAGTAGCTTTACCCCTGTCCTGGTGTAAATCAAACATAAATCAGTCTATAGAAGAACAGGAGCATCTCAGTATTAGTGCTGGCAGTGATAGTACTTCTTCAACATCTACTTTTAAAGAAGGCCAAGGGCTAAGAAGAAGGTGTAAGAAAGGGCACTCCAAATCTAAACAATGTTTGACAATCATTTTAAAAAAATCACCTCTAACTGTGAAGGGATTTCTAAACATGTCATTTACCATATGTAGTGGAAGGGAAAGGCTCAGACCATGGCCTTTATTTGCAAGTTGTGGTCCTGCTCAGGGCTGCCATCAGAAATTGTGGGGCCCGGCCCTGATGAAATAGGCAACCCCCCCAGGCACCTCTCCAACCCCTGCTGCCCCCACAACCCCCCTTCCCCCCACTACCTTATTCATACATAATTTAAAAAAATGCTGAAAGAGCATTAAATTACAGAGAGGGCAGAACACTTGATAATTTAGGCATATTTAATATAGCTGAAGCATACCAGCATGGGAGGTGAGAATTCCATGGAGCACCAGGACATCATGCTCCCCATCATGCTCTGTCTCCACTGTCTGACAGGCTGAATACATGCACTTTAGGATACAAAGGACACACACACTTAACTTACCTATCTTGCTCCTTCTTCTACAAGACGGTCTCTGCTTGTATGCTCCGGATGCTGCCTCATCAAGCTACTTGCCCACCCACTGCGGCTCCTCTCTGTCATCCAGCGGCATGATCTAATGATGTCACACCATGACTGCTTCAACATTAACATAAAAATGTTATTGTGGGCACGCTGGCCAATGCAGGAGGCGGAGCGGAGGGTGGCATGGCTGGGTGAGTCACTGACTCACACGTCACTCACTGTATTGTGTGTCGCTGGGGGATGCCCATCTGGAGGGATAGTAGCAGGTGGCTGCAGAGTACTGGTAGGAGCGGATGGGCCCCCACTGTCTGCAACCGTGGGCCAGGGCTTTAGTAGTGGGAAGGCGGCAGTAGCAGGTGACTTGTGGGCCCCCTGAGAGCTTGGGCCTGGGACTCCAGACCCAGCAGTCCCCCGCTGATGGTGGCACTGGTCCTGCTACTGCTCTTTCATGCAATACACTGCCCATTGTGAAAGCCAGGGCCAAAGACAGTCAGGCATCCTTATAACCTTGTATGCACCACATTTTAGTTCTGAGTATTTATGTGTCACCTCTACATCTCCACAGATTCCTGAGGAGAGTCTAAAACAGGGTACACATCAGACATGTTGCCGGTCTCATTACTGGGTACACACGTCGGTTAATGTGTACCCAGCTTAAGGATGTCCATGGGTGCTATGAGTGAGACTGAGATTCTGCTTCTGACACTATAATCATAGAGGAGTGTGAGGATGAGTAGTAGTAGTAGTAGTAAAAGTAACGACGAGGATGGTATAGACATAAAAATTGAGGAAGCTACTTTGGGAAGATGGAACTGTACAATACGATGAGGGGAATCATTGTGTTTCTGACAATAATGGGGATGATGATGATGAATGTGGTGATAAAATAATAAAATTCAGGAGTATTATGTTGTTTGTGTCAAAGCAAGTCAGCCACCCGGGCAGCACTTCCTGCCAGTGATAAGAAGCACATTATCATGCCTGGGCAAAAGACCAAATAAGCTACCTCTTCCCTCTGGTAGTGCCAAAGTAAGTAGAGGTAGGGACTTAACCATTTAGACACCTCCTCCCTGTCACATCATTTGCAGCAAGGTCATTCAAGTGGTTTATCAGAATCTGGAAAATCACAAACAAGCAGTTCAGCATCAGCTAGCGACAGCATGGATAGATAATAGCACATGCAATCTCCACCGCCAACACCTTCATCATCAGTCTTCTTATTAGCGATCAGAGGTAGACCTCCTTCATCCAATTTGCAAAAGTTAACTGACTCCCCTAATGAAATCCATGATACTGCAATACTATATATGTTTTTTCCGGTGTTCCTGTTCTTTGTTTCCTTCTGCATATTCTGACACCTCTCTATGGCCTCTATTTACTACAATCCACAATTCAAATGGGGATTGTAGTGTGATCATTTCACCTAAATTTGCATTGCAAATTTAGGAATTATCACAATAATGTATCAACATTCTCAAGCAAGGACAGAGCTTGCAAGAAAGCCTCAGCTGACACCTTGGTGGTCAATGAGCTCTCATTTCTTCCAGTCTGCAGATTTCTGGGCTCCTGGTCTGTGACCCCCATCAGCTGTTGGTTTATACCACAGCTGATTATGGTCACAGTACAGGAGCCCCAGTGACCAGCTGACCGGAGAGGAGAGAGCTCACCGATTAGTGGACCTCCGGCTACAGGTGTTTGAGGTTTTTTTGCTAAACAATTTTTTTTTTGCAGTGATCAGCTTGTTATCTATTTCCCAGCTCTGCTCTGCCTGTCAGATTGGAGGAGAAGTCAGAGACCTGGGGGGAACCCTGCTTAACGCCATCTCCAGATGGAGTTGTTATAGCAGGGCTCCCACCCAGTATTTTTTCACAATCCCCCTTACTAAATTTCAAGCATATCGCATTTCCCATCACAAGTATGAGAAATGTGATCAAAGCGATCTGCTTGCTAAAGAAATCGAAATGAAAGGGCTTGGAGTCGTTTTTCATGAAACTTGCTCCAAAAGTCCTTCAGTACATTTCAGTGAAACTAAAATAATGTGAAACAGGTGGGGAAACACTAATTTTCACATTTTTAGTAAAAAAAGATTGATAAATAGAGCCCTGTATGACACCATTTATCTTTCTTTAACCAGTATACTTTATACTACTTACACATACCTTATTTCTTATTGCACATGTGTACTGTTATCCTTCCACGCTAATCTCTGTATAAAAACTGACAACAAAAACTCTCAGGGGTGTATTTACTAAAGGTCGATATTAATCAATTTTGATTTATTTAAAATGTATGAAAATAGATGTTGTGCTTCTGGGGCTAAATTACACATTTACTAATGCTAGAAAAAAAAAAAAAAAAATTATCATTAGTAAACGCGTAATTTAGCCCCAGAAACACAACATCGATTTTCATCAATGTTGATTGATTTGTTAGATTTTCATCTATTTTAAATTGATAAAAATTATTAAAATTGGCCTTTATTAAATATTTCCCTTAAAGCAATGTGTCTTCACCTAAACTCACTTAAACCTAAACAATACAATAGTGTAATACAGCAAAGGTTCACACATTCATATAATATGTTAAAGCAGAAAAATGATGCTGTTTTGAAGGCAAAGAGTGGTCACACCAAATATTGATTTGATTTAGATTTCTCTTCTGTTCATTCACTTTGCATTTTGTTAATTGATAAAAATAAACACTTCTATTATTGAAAGCATTCTTACTTTGAAGCATTTTTTCCACACCTGCCTAAAACTTGTGCACAGTATTGTATGTAACACATTGAATGCATTCATTTGAGTCATTGTAATGTATGGCAGTCACTGCAATGCTTTGTGTATTGTATGGAAGTCTGGCGACTGTTTACTGTATGGCAGTAATTTGGATGCTCTGTTTACTGTATGGTAATCACTGAGTTCTGGCTTTGTTGATTTAAACTGTTTCAGTAGTGCGTGTATGTGTAAGGGCATTTACTTTCAGGAGTAATTATTGACGTCATTTTACAGTAGATGCAAATATTGCATTTTGATGTGGATATTTTAATTTTGAAACACCTGAGCCTGGGGTGCCTATTTTTCTATCTCCATCCCCCTCATGTCAAAAGCTGGCTATGCCACAGAGGGGGGTCTATCTACTAAGCAATGTTAGGAGACAGAGTGAAAAGTGATAAGGTGCCAGCCAATCAGTTCCCAACTGTCATTTTTCAAACACAGCCTGTGAGATGACAGTTGAGAGCTGATTGGCTGGCACCTTATCACTTTTCACTCTGTCTCATAGCACTGCTTAGTAAATAGGCCCCTGTGTGCAGTTTCTAAAGGTCAATTTTGCAAGCCTGTTATTTACACTGTTTTGTCTAATTTAGAGAAGCATTGCCAACCTAACATGGCAACCATTTGCATATGAAACCATAATGGACAAATTCAGCTAAGTATAAATAATTATTTCATGTATATTATTCATCTTAACAATACATAGTTGTGAGGCATTGTAAATGTGAATTGGTATCTTTACTGTCTCTTAGGGTCTATTTAAAGCATGTTTTGCATCAATCTTTAGAAAACACCAATTTTTGAATACTTTATGCAATATTTACATATGGGCTACTTATTTGGTATGCAGTCGGGAAGTCGGCGGACCCAATCCCGACAGTCGACTTACCGACTGCTTAATCCCGGCAAGGGTTAAATGACAGGCATCTAAGTCTAGATGCCTGTCATTTTACTGACGCCGGGAGACCGGCGCCCGGCATCCCGATTGAAGTGATGCCGGGCGCCGAGCTAGGACAGCCGCGAGGGGGAGGGTTAGGTTTAGGGCTTCCGGGGGGGGACTTAGGGTTAGGCACCCCCCTGGGAGGTTAGGGTTAGGCTATGGGGAGGGAGGGTTAGGGTTAGGTGCCCCCGGGGGGGACTTAGGGTCAGGATCCCCCCTGGGAGGTTAGGGTTAGTCTAGGGGGAGGGAGGGTTAGGGTTAGGTACCCCCCGGGGAGGCTTAGGGTTAGGCACCCCCTGGGAGACTTAAGTTAAGGCGGCGGGGAAGGGGGGGTTAGGTTTAGGCACTTGGGGGATTAGGGTATGGCACTTGGGGGGAAGGTTAGGGTTAGGCACCCCTAAGGGAGGGTTAGGGTTAGGGGGTAGAATTAGGTTAGTGAATACTTACCTAGGGACAATCAGGATTTTCATCCTTGTCGGGCAGCCGCTGTCAGGATTTAAACCGCCGGCCAGGGCTCCAGCGGTAAATCATACCGATGCCACTTATTATGAAGGTTTCACAGCAGATATCAGATATATATTCTATAATCCCCATGTTTTCATTTGCAGAAGCAATCCTCTCCATAGCTTACTATGAGGACTGCAAAAATGTCCAATTTACAAAGCTCTGAAAAGCTTAGCTCCTTAGATCTTTGCCCCGCAACTAAAGCTATCTTTGCACAGCATTAGCCATTATCGCCTATAGGCTACATTTCCAATTTCATTTTTTGCAGAGAGAGATCATTAGAACCCCTCTCTGCCAGCCTATACTTGCATAGGTGCTGCCCAATGGTCTAAACCCAGCAGTATATTTATATTGTATGACATCACTTTAGCATTTACCCTTCACCAGGGTAGGCTATTACCAGAGCCCATTTCCCGGCAAAAACATCTTGATAAATTGCACACAAACATAATTTCTTCTGGCTGCAATATATGCCAATAAGATATATAGTTATCCATGGAAAGTTGAGTAGGATGATAAATTGACCGAATAGTTCTTAGTTTCTGCCTGGGATTAGAATTGTCAGAAAAACAAATAATGGAAACCATTGCTTGCAAGCATTCACAGTTGAAGGTCATTGGATTTTGAATGAAATAATGCATTTCTGTAACAGTTTAAGCAGAGTGAGAGTTACAAGGTGAAGGATTTTAAAGAAATGTACCTGCTGCAGAATCATCCTTCATAGCAGAATAACTATTGTGTATTTCAGCATATCACTTCTTATAAATAAGTCATGCTAAACACCCAAATACAAGTGCAATATTATTACTCCTGCACAGTTAGATACTAGGATGAAAAAGACAATTGTACAAAACGTACACTGTAATAACATGTCTTGAAGATGTGAGATAGAAAATGAAACATTCAAGGCTTAGGCTAGTGGATACACAGTTAATAGTGGTTTCGAGGAATTAGGGTCTGGCCATTGTTGGTGATGTCACCTAGTCAACCAATTAGAATTAGAGGGGGTTCACTTCACAGCATATGAAAAGGGAGGGACTTCTCTAAGGCTTTTTTTTCCACAAATTTCAGGGAATAGTGCTGTCACTTTGTGCTATGTCCATTGTTCTATTATTGTCTTGTTTGCCATACATTTCTTTTTTCCATTTTTCTTCCATCTCTCTCTGCCTTTCTGTCCCACTTTTCTTCTTCATTCATTTCATCCTGCTCTTATTTTCTCTAATTTTATTCCTCTCCCACTATGAGGTCCAACCACCGCTCTATGGTCCTGACCTGCTTCCAGGATTCTGCTCTCAGCACACCTTGTGTCTATGGCTCACCTGATGTGGTTCCTGATTCGCCTGCTGGTGTGGCCACTTTGGCACCTGTGTTTTGTAGAGGGCTGCAGCTGGTAGTGATGTCACTTACATAGATGTGAGGTCACACATTCCTCTCTTTTCACGCATGCTGACCATTCATTTACACATCTGTAGAGCTGACGGAAGGATCATCTACAATGAGTCCACTGGATAAGTATCATCTCTTTTACCCCACTCTTGCTGGACATATTCACTCTCACACAGACCTGTAACTGAACACACCCCTGGAAATTGATCTTCTCCCTGTATGGCTAAGAATATCTGTATTACTCACTCTCCTCAAAATATACTCCCAGTGGAGACAGGTCATTGTGTTAAGCACACATGGCCAGATAAGGGAACATGGATTTAACTTTATATTGGGATTATGTGTTTGTTGCATTGTAGATCCAGCTTTAAATCTACTTTGGTGTTTTCAGCAGTACATAAAAATCTATGAAACAGATTGTAATACTGGATATTCTGTAGTAGTCTGTGTTGATGTGTATACTATCCTATGATATACACAAGCTTAGCAATTTAGGATATGGTGTTTATTGGGTTTATTGTATTCGTTATGTGTACTTGGGTTTATAGACAAGGCCGTCATCAGGGGGTAACAGCCTGTACTGATGTAGAGGGCCCAGGCTCAGGGGGGCCTGCAGCCTGCCGATAAAGTCATTTGTGAAGAAAGCAGTTTGCTCTCTGAATGATTGCACACTGAGAAGCCCCACGTCAGTGTCCTGCTGTTGTGTTGGAGGAGTTCTGGCAGGCAGAAAGGCTCCTGAAAGCGCAGGAGCATATGTGGACCTTCAGTCACATCCTCCTTTATTTAATGCATGTGCCCCTCATAGAAAATTAAATTGTAGAATCACTATCCTGCTTTAATTGGCCTCTTATCCAGTCAGATTCAAGGCCCTGAAGGTGTAGGCCCTAGCTACCGTAAGATCATATTAGGTGGGTGTTCTTTGTGACTCAGGTAGGCATCAAGGGAAGAGTGGGTGTTGTTTGATGCTTGCTTTTGTATGGTGGCTGCATGAGTGTGGCAGGACATTTGTGACTGTATTTTAGGTGATTGTGGGGGTGTCTTTCTTTGCTCAGCTGTATGGGGAGCCCAATTATATGCCCTTAAGGGTTGAGTGAGGATTACCCCTCTTTTGCCTGATAAGCAGCCTCCTATGGATGTACCCAGGTTGGCAGCTTTAATTGCTTCCAGCTACTTTGGATATTAGGAAACCACCCTGTTTCCCATTTGGTGCACTTTGAGGCTTTCCGAATTAACAAGCTAGTGTCCTTCTCAAATTGTGTATCTAGGTTTATATTTCACAGTAGGTTTATGACTCTGCAGAGCAACATTCTAAACTTTGTAACAATTCTAATGGAGAAAAACAAATTTGAGCTTCTATATTTTATTTACACCAATTCCTGTCATGGAAAGAGTATTTTTTATGTATCAATTTTACTTATTAATGTGCATTACACAATATTTACTTACAATATGTGTCCTTTATATAAATACATTGCACAGTATCTTCCCAATGTACAGTAGTCCTTTTGATCACCTTTATTTTTTCTTGTTAGAGCAATGAATTATGTTTTTCTTTGTACAGTACATACTCATCTAATTCCTAAAGCATTCCCTAGAACAACCTAAATGCACATTAAAATATAAGTCTGAAGATGAAACAATTTATGACTAAAGCTAATAATTAGAGCACAGTGGCCCCTGCTGGCACTTATGTTCTGCATTATAAAGTAAAGCATGGCGGATCTCTTCATAATGTTATTTTTACTGTCATACTTTATGATTAGTTGCATTTCAATTTTCCTGCCATTAAAATAGACACTGTATGTATGCAGGATTAAAGCAGACTCATTCAGATAATTATAATGCAGGGAACATCTAATGCTTAACATATTATTTGCCATTATTTATCCATTCTTTAAATCAGTAAAATATCCTGTGTTGTTCACACTGAATATTGTTTCATACTTGTTGTTTGGAAGCAAAGATATTTTGCTGTTTTTCAGGTATATCTGTGCTTATTATCAGTGGCATCACAAGGGTGACTCCCCCACAGTGACAGGAGCCGGTGCTGCACTGTAGCATTACGTGCAACTCTTGGCTCCTGACACAGTGAGGGAGCCTGCACTGCAAAAAGACTGGGGGCAGTCCTCATCTCCGAGATCCCCGGAGTGACAAAAACTGGGGTTCGAGTTGTGAGGTCATGCCCCCACCCACAAGGCCATGCCCCACCTGTGAGGCCACGCCCCCTTTTGCTGGCACGTGGCTTTGCTGCACGCACTACAAGCCCTCCCACCCCCACCCGCACTGGGTGTCACAAGAGGTAGGGCGGGACGCCACTGCTTATTATGTGAAGAGCACTTTATGGAGACCTATGTACTTGCTATAATCTAGACCTATACTAATTTTGTAGTGTCAAATAATTATTTCTGTATAGCACATGTCCACAAAATAAATATTGTATACTAACATGCTGATTTCTTTACATCTCATTATGACAGGTGAATAAGGTTCAGGAAGGAAGAGATAGGCAACAACAGACCAAGGGCCTGATTCAGTAGCGATCGCAATTGCAACTACGTATGTAGATTGAGCGATTGTTTTTTCATTGCGCATCCATATGCACTACACTGTGCATGTGCGGCGATCACACTGTGGTCACACACGCAGATAGGAATCCATCGCTGGTTACAAAAATGCAGGCATGCCTGTCTGTTTCAACACTGTTGCATGGGCGTGAATAAATTAGCCACTGCATTAGCATATTTTCACAGCAGAATTGGGTGCAATTAGGCTGCTGCGATCACAATTGCGATCCGTGCTGAATCAGGCCCCAAGTACAGTAAGGGTGTGTTTGTGTAAGGATCGCGATTGTGAATGCAATTACGATTACGCACGCAGTTGAACTGCGATAGTATGCTACTGCAGTTCATTGCAATCATTATGCCACCGCAGCACTACACAAGGACACCCAGTTTACCTTACACACATCCGTAATGTATAGCAAGGCTGCAAAACCATCAGTACAATCGAGTACCATCGCAGCCTCACGCACACTTGCACAAGCTCTCACCTTACTCAGAAATTTCTAACTTCATCACACGCTATCAAGCCTCAGTGGCTAATTTATACCCATCCCTGTACCGGCGTACAAACTCACTGGCACGCCTGCGTTTCTCTGACTACCCCCTCATTACCACCCACAAATGGTACTTTCTGTCAATCACTCTGCAATGGGTCTGCGTAGCCACTGCAATCTCAGTTCAGATCGCAGTGGAGCATTTGCGCTTGTGCACTGCAATGTGTATGCATGCGCTGTGCGTAAAAATTGGCCAATTGCGTGCATATTCGCAGTTGTGATCCTTGCTCAATCAGGCCCTAAGGCAAACCTGATTGCAAGCACTATTCTGATTTGTGGTTTGCAGATTCACTTCTCAAAAGGATGTGTTTTCTTTGTAGATCTGGCCTATTTTCTATGATTTAGTGGTCATATTTTAGATGTTTTTGCTATATTTATTCGTACAGGAGTTTAAAAAAGTCAAAAGCATTTTTTGCTATGAAAACAAATGTCAAAATACTTTTCTCGTGCTTATGACTTGGTTTAGTGAAAGGGTATCTGATGTAAACCTGGTGCATATGCTGCTGTACTGTGACATGCATTCAATTTTGGTTTTGACAAAACTACCCTCAAATGTTTTGGTTTTAGATTTCTTTAAAATTGAAAAAAACAGATACAATCATGTAATTTGGACCTGTTTTGTTGCTATAGTATTATTAACCTAAAGAACATTAATTTCATGTAATTTCCAGTCATTTTTGACCACCTCACAACTCACAATATTGTTTTCACCCATATTGGCCAAAGGCTGCACTGAGCTGGTTGGCTAAACTAAGCAACAGAGCAGAGGCACAAACACATGGCAGTTTAAAAGACTATAGCAAATCTAGGAAACATAGTGGCACTGCAGTGGCAGACGGGATGGCAGCTTAATAAACTATACAATCCTATGCAATGTTTCATTAGTCTAAAACTAGATCAAATGCCCAAGGCCAGCACAGGTATATGGAGGTGGATTATTTAGTAGAAGCCAGGTAAATGATTGATTGATTGATTGATTGATTACTAGCAGCATTGTAAAAACCATCAAAAATAAATCGGAGACATGGAAAAAAAAACTATTAAAAAACAAGATTCCAAAATCCCAATAAGATTTTTAAATGAAAACTGAATCCAACAGCAAATCACAGGTCTCCGGACAATGCAAGAGATTCAAGGCAGAGAAACAGCCTAGTAGAAATTAATAATGATTGATTATATGATTTGATGAAACTACTCTGTGGATAAGCTGCAGGAAATAGGGCCTATACACCTGGATAAGAAGCAATTGATGGATGCCCTTGCAAGATACAAAAGACCATGAATGTCACTGTAAAGTACACTAATATATGCTACCTGACAAACACACACAAGCAAGGCCTATAGTGAAAAGTGGTGCATAATGAAATTGTCCTTGGGATAATGTATATTAAAAAGGAAATGCACAGCTTAATAAACCGAGTACTTCAGCGACAGGGACTGACACTTTTGTGGCTGAAGTGATTGGTTTGTTTGGACCCCCACAAACCAAGCTAACAAAGGGCTTAAGACATCTAACAGTGTTGGTAATCATTGTCACAGTTGGAAGATGCAATTTTCATTCTCATCATCACCCTCATCACTGCTGTTAATATCATCATCACACAATATTTGCTTATCCCTACTGGAATACACTGTTACTCTGTACTTTGTTGTAATTGGCTATAGTATTGTGGATGACTTGCTCCAGAAATGTCTGAAATTCGTGAAGACCAGGGATATGCAGACTAGGACATTGAAAATGTTCAACTTCAGTTACAGGGGACTGTAGTTTACAGATAGAGAAATTTATCCTAGCTCTTTCTCGGTCTTATTGCTGCATTTAAATTATATCGCTCCCTCCTAGTAATGTAGTTATAAATAGAAATAAAAGAAAAACAGGTTATAGTGTATACTGTTGTACAGTTGTGTTAGTGTATGGTGGAATATAAAAACTCACTATATAAATGACAAAGGAAGGCATTGGACAATCTTAACACTGTTGTCCTGTAGTGTCCTCTTTACATATGGGTGTTCAGTGTCATGATTCCAGTACTCAGGAGATGGGACAAAGCTAAAATGACATGGTGTATATCCTCCAAACCTAGTGGTGGATACAAATGCTTCTAGTGATTGCACTCATCTTTAGTGAATAATTTTGGAGCTTTGGACTTTCATTTGTCTATCCCAATGTCCGTCGGTGTGATGAAAAAGATTTACTATAACCAGCCCATAAATCCGGAATATAAATGATCTTCCAGTTACAGCAACATTTTTTTGCATAGTACTACATGAAATTGCAAACCACATCTAAAATAATTATTTTAATACAAATACATAAATTAACAACAAATGAGACCAACTCCAGTCCTCAAAGTCCCTAACAGTGCAGGTTTTGCAGATCTCCTCAGAATCACAATTGAAATAATTAGCTCCACCTGTAGACAGAGGTGGGCTTGGCCAGAGGGCAGGGTGACATGTACCCCCCTGCAGCACCCACTATGAATGCTTTTGGGCCAGGATCCAGCGGACCCATTACTGATTGATGAAGCCATGCCACTGGCTACCAAGAGGGGAAGCGGATTCATTCACCAATCATAAGCATTGCGGAGGCGGAGCAGAGTTGTGCTGACAGCCTCAACTTGCATCAGTCAGTGTGACTCCACCTCTGCTCGCCTACAGCAAGCCTTTTGGCTAGCTCTAATGACTCCTCTATGCAGTTGCTGCTTGGTGAAAGTCTCCCTCCTTGTTTATGAGCTTGGCAGGCTCCTTTCTGGTTCTAATCGGCCTGCTCTCCAATCCGATTCCTGCTGCTTATGTTTTGGTTTGGTGTGGCCCTGTGGAATGGTCTCTCACTGATGAGCTGGGAACTTCCTGTATATTGCTCCAGACCTACCATTGGGTTCCTGCTGGCAGAAACTGCTGCACTTACTGTGGGAGACAAAGGGGGATAGCGCTCCTGTTCAAGTTCCTCCTTGACCAGGCTCCTGTGGCTTATTGCAGGTGATGTTTTTAGCTGCAACCTGCTCCTGGGACACTGACTGCTCTCATGTTATGTGTGTGCCTGCCTGATTGCCTGCCATGTTTTCCAGTCTCTCCTGCTTGTCCCTTTTTAGATTGTTTTACTGCTGTGCCATATGCTCCCTATATTACCTGGCCTGTTCTCCTGCTCTCTAAATGGGGTTTTACTGAAGAAGTCATATAGAAAGGATGTAAATGTTTGCTTATCGATCACTAAAATACTGCATTCAATGACTTTCCATGCATTTTAAGCTTTAAGTACAGTTATTCAGAAGTTTATGGCTAACATGTTTCTCCTTTTAGACACTTTTTAAGTTTTTCTTCATTTTTTTTTTTTTTTTGCCAAGTATGGGAAATAGTTTTGCTTTATGCTATCTCCTCTACCATGCTATGCATATTATTCTTAAAGCAATAAAAAATTTGGTAATGCATTTAACAATTTATAGTAGTGTGTGTGAATTCAAATCCCTGACACCACGTCCACCAGCACTGAAAGTTTTCCCATGCACGCCATAGAAAACTTGCAATGTCAGCACTATCTTAATTGACTAAATGTGTGCAGCTGGGCATCACCACAGCACATCGCAATTTATGTAATTCCCCCATAAAGGGGCATGAGAGGGATTAGGGTGGTAAGAAAATGTCCTGAAATTTGATAACATGGATGTCACCATACTGCAGTTTTGGACACACCCCCTGACCAGGAATCTAAAAATGAAATGATGGTAACCATAACATTAACTCACAGAGCACGGTCAGAGGCAGCAGAACACTGCCAGCCCACCACTTCCTGTTACCTTAAAGGCCTTTAAAATTTTTGATCAAGAGGTCCCCAAAATTGCTAACTAGTCACCTGGCTCTCCTCAGGTGTGTTAATACTGAATATCTGATGTGAGGACCACTGTTTTAGATGATATTTAATTAATTTCTGTTTTCATGAATAGGAATTAAATTAATCTGGAGGTTTTGGTTTTCTGGCCCTGATTCAGAGCCGGACGCTCTGACAGAGCGCTCGCTCTGAATCAGGGCGTCTTTTTTTTGTTTATGGAGCGGCCTCCTGGCCGCTCGCATTGCTGTGGGTTGCCACCCACAGCTAATGCGAGCAGCCAGGATGATGATCGCGATGGTCAAGACCATCGGGCTTGCAACGAGATCCTTGTGGTAGGGTCTCGTGGCCGCAAGCCCCAGAAAGCTTTCGGCTCAAACAGAGCCGAAAGCTCTCCCACTGACATCACTTGTGATGTCAGTGGGGCCGCCCCCAGATGGTAGTCCCCACTGACAGTGATGTCAGTGGGAGAGCTTTCGGCTCAAACAGACCCGTCATTCTCATGGCTACCACCCCCCCGACCCGCCCACCAAAGGGGGCGTGCTGTCACTCAACATCGACAGCACGCCCCCTTTGGTGCGAGACCCAGAGCGACGGATTGCCCGTCGCTATCCGGGTCTCGCGAATGCGCACGACGGAGCCGGCTCCGTCGTGCGCATGCACTCTGGGCCACCATCGACCCGGTTGCGAGTGCTCAGCGCTTGCGACCGAGTCTGAATCAGGCCCACTTTCATCTCCTACTATTTACTGTGTGAATTTGGAGAGGAAAATGATTAGCTTGCCTGTCCCTTCAGAGACCTAGTGAATGTAAAGTAAGAACCTTTTGGAAATTATTGGGTGACTGTGAATGATCTCTTCCATTATTCCAACAGGATTGATATGCACCAGTGTGTTATACCAAATGAAAGTAAGTGAGGTGTGATTTTTATAAGGAATTTGGGAGGGGAGGGGAGGGAAGGGAGTAGTTCTCAAATCTGGTGTCTGATTTTATTGCATTTGCCAAAAATTTGTGTGTATTTTTTTTCTTTATTTTAACAACATAAGGTTTTCACTATTTTGTTTTGTAAATTGTTTGACTATACTGTATATGTAGTATATTGTGTAAATACATGTATGGTTTTATGCAACATCAGTAATTTTTTTTTTTTTTTTACATGTACAGTGGGATTTTATTAATTACCTTTATTCATCATATTATTTATTATTAGCATGGTCACTAGGAAGGCCCCTATATTGCATGTCAGTCTCTGAAAATGCTCCCAATATTGTATCTCAGTCACTAGAATGTTCCCTGTGTTGTATATTGGTCACTAGAATGATCCCTGTATATATATTTATTGGTTACTGTAATGTTCTATGTATTGTATAGAGATCACTGGAATACTATCATATTTCATAGATGCCACTAGAATAGTCTCTGCTTTGCCATATGCAGAATGTAAGTGTTACTTATAATTGTTTATAGCTCTTTGGTGTAGCCACATATTCATTGCACTAACCATGCCTACAGAGATATTGTCACGTCTATATTTTGTTACAATACGCTGGTAGAAAATCCGGGGCCACTTGGATATGTTTGCCCCCCAGGTTGGAAGATGCCAGTCAGCCCCTGCCTGTGGATCTGTTAAAATGAATCAGCTAGTAATAAATGCATATGTGTAACAACTAGGTGATATATAAAACGTGCACTATTAGGGATCCCTGAGGACAGCAGTTAAGAAACACTGAATTAGGATTACAAGATAAAATGGGAAACAAAGGTAAAATGTCTACCTTTTGTCATACTTGCCTACTCTACAGCAACGACATCCGCCCCACAGCCACCCTCTTACCGAGCGAATGGGTGGTCATGTTGGGCAGTTGACTTGTGTTGAATTATCCTGACACCGCCTCCACTTCACAATCCCGGTAATTGCAGCATTGTGTAGCTGCGACAGGGCCTCGATGACACAGTCACATCCACCAACCTGCTCACTTTCCTATAACATGCCCCCCCTCCCTGCTGAGCCCACCTGGCTGACCCATCCCGGAGAGGTCAGCCAGGAAGTCGGCAAGTATGCCTTTAGTTTCCATAGCCCCTATACTATGTTTTATTCTTTGCTAGATACACCCTCTAGCAAAGGTTAGGGAGTATGCAGCCACTGTCTATGCTCAGGCCCCTCTGAAAACATGTAAAGTTTTTCAAACTATTGCTGTTGACATGAGCCAGAAGACACAGCAGCGGGAACCAGGCATATATCATATTGCATATGTCATTTACTCTATTGGTTTGTTCTGGAGAGCAGAGGATTTGGGGACAACACGTCAGCATCCATCTAATTCTGCAGTCATGTGGACAGAGCCATGCTGATGAAATTTGCAGCACACCACATCAGTGTCACCTTGCTTCCTGCAGTATAATGCTATGAATCACTGCAGTTTGCGTAGTGGGAACAGGAACATGATTCACCAAGTGCCTGCAACCTCCTACTCCAGGATCTCCTTAAGGGGCATCCCATAAAGTTGGAAAATGCCCTACCAATAGTGAAGAATATGCAAGAAGACAAAATGTTTAATACCCCTTGCTAGAGTTTATCTGCAAATTATTAGGGGAATTATATTTGGCAGCACAGATGGTGTAATGGTTAGCGTTACTGCCTCACAGCACTGAGGTCGTGGGTTCGATTCCCACCACGGCCCTAACTGTGTGGAGTTAGTATATTCTCCATGTGCTTGCGTGGGTTTCCTCCGGGTACTTCGGTTTCCTCCCACACTCCAAAAATATACTGGTAGGTTAAAAAAATTAACCCGTATGTGTATGTGAGCATGTGATAGGGAACATAGATTGTAAGCTCCACTGGGGCAGGGACTGATGTGAATGGCCAACTATTCTCTGTAAAGCGCTGCGGAATATGTGTGCGCTATATAAATAACTGGTAATAATAATATTTGCAAAATAAAATTTTCTGTTTTGCACATTTTACACCTACTAAATAGTCAGAGTAATTTTGACCCCGCTATCCTATATACTGTATAAATAATAAGATTCATTGTGTCAGGGTCAGTGTAATGTGCCCAGAAAGCTCTGTAACTGTGCATCCAAAAGAGTTTGACAGAAACGAACTTCAGCGTTTGTAGCCTGGCACTTTTCTTTTTATACGCTTACATCTATTCTGTATTCTTAGCACGTAGTATAGTATAGTATAGAGGCAATACAATAGAATTGGTTCAAAGACGACTGCAGCACTATGAGAAAACAAAGGACATTTCACATGTAAGAATAAACAGAATAGGCAGATTAAAGTAATAGTTTTTCCTTGTAACCTTATGCATTGACATTTTTGCTTTTATACTGCAAGTCATAAATTAGAGAGGCATAATAGTCAAGTTTGTAAAAGTATAATGTATAACTTGGGTAATGAACTAGGTGATCCTTTATTTTCAAATTTTAATCTCGTATTACAGATATTTGATATGTTAGATATAGAATAAAAACAAACAATAAATAAACATACCGACCGCTCTTGGCTGTACACACAGTTCCGATGTTTGCCTAGGCAAGTATTGCCACATTGCTTCCTCTTTTGTTTTCCTGTAAGCACAAGTTGGGTCATGTCTGCCGACATCAACAGATGCCAGATTTAAAAGGATAGATCTCTGCACATTACATTGTTTGAGCACTTTTTAGCTTCTATAGTGCATCCCAGTGATTTATACTGCAACTTCAGTGTCTGATCCAATTTGCTTTTGTTTTGAGAAGTTGCTACTGACGCGTATGAAATGTCATCTGCCTGCTGCATACTTGCCTACTTTTGAAAAAGCATTTCAGGGAGATTATGAAAGCAGCACCTATGAGCGCGGCGGTAAAGTGGGCGTGTACTGCTACATCTGAGAGGCGTGCCATAAAAGTGACTTACATCCACATGTAAATGAGCCCCAAAGCAGTTAGTAAGATCTACTTGTTGATGAAAACACACTGATACTCCTCAGAAAATACATGTAGCCATAGGGATCATTGTACCGTATAATCAATGCAGGGAAATTATACTAATGATCCCATTTGAATGTATATATCTCTGTTTTTTCTTTTATATAACAGTATCATAATGGGGGTAAGGTGAAATGAGGGAGATTGGTAGACTCATCAGGGAGATGCAACTCTCCCTGACAATAAGGGAGAGTTGGCAAGTATGTCCTGCTGGCTTTCACAGTTATCAATTTGCCTGTAGGCATAATGTGTTGATTGAGGATGCTTTCTGTGGTGCATTCTCCCCTCAGCCATTTGGAAGGCATAATACTTATGTTAGAGTACTTTTTGATGATTTTAGTTCAGTGTAAGTGTTCAATACCATCCGACCAACTCTCTAATAGGTAAATTATTGAATTTGGGATTTTCTGTTACCTTACATAATTGGATTTAAATTTTTTTAATTAATAGACCTCAACAAGTTAAATTGGGAAATCGGGGGTCATCTGTTATTAGGATCAGCACTGGTACCCCTCAAGGGTGTGTATTAAGACCGCTTTTATTTTCGCTTTTCACATCTGACTGTGTCCCCTTGTTTGAATCAAATTCTATTGTGAAATTTGCTGACTATACCACAATAGTGGGTCTCATCTCTAACAGGGATGAGCAGGCATATCGTGGTGAGGTAGAGCACTTGGTCATATGGAGCGAGATTGTTTTGTTTTAAATTTGAAAAAAATAAAGAAATAATCTTTTATTTTTAATAAGACGAATAGGTCAATGCTATTGCCATTAACAATTGATAATTTTGAGAGGGTAAAAGATTTAAAATTATTGGGTATTATTTCTGATGATTTTTCATGGAATACTAATATTTTGGCCATGGTAGAGAAGGCACAACATCGATTATATTTTTGGAGGAGATTGCAGACAGCGAATCTATTTAAGAAAAATATGGTGAATTTTTAACGCAGCATCATTGAGTGTGTGTTAACCTACTGTATTCCGGTTTGGCATGGTCATAGTACCAAAGCAGACTGTAGGTTGTTATAGCAGGTGGTTAAACAGACTGAAAGTATTATTGGTAGTGAGTTGTCCTATGTTGAAGACATTTATATTAAAAATAGTTTACATAAAGGCAATAGTATCATGAAAGATTATCAGCATCCTAACCGTGCGTTTTCCCTTTTACCATCAAAAAGGCGCTTACAGTGTACCATATGTAGAACTTTGTTGTATAGGAACAGTTTTTTCCCATCGATTATTGTTAGAACCTGTATGGGGATTTTAACTAATATGTTATTTCGGGCTGTAATGCATATGTGCTTACCTGGTTTGTAATGTCGTTGTTCTTTTACAATGACAATAAAAGTATTTATCTTCTATCTTATCTATCATTCTATTGCCTGTTTTTCGTTTGACCAATTTATCGTCTACTCACCCAACCACTCTTGAATAATTTGTCTGCCTGTGATGCTTACAGTACCTCTGACTCTCTTGTCTTTGCATCTGTGCTGCCTCCCCTGACCTCGGGCCTGTCTGCGTCATAGGGTCAGTCCTTAATCAGCTGCTGTCTAACTAGATGAACCTAGAGTTTTCATCATGCCTCCGAGAGGTGGCAGCCCGGTTGGCACAGCAGGGGGTGCCGGACATTGCATATGGTGGCATGGTCGGGAACACTTGCCCACTTTTTCCGGTAGCTGGGAGTGCAACCCGATTTTCAGGATCCTCCCAGTCCCAGCCGTTCTAATAGAATAGGTAAGTATGAAAGTGTCCATTATATCTTGTGGCTGGTGAACATCAGTCACCTAATAAATTAAATCAAATTAGGTAAGCCAGATTCAGTCATTAGCAACATATTGGGATCAATCAAACTAGGTGTGAGTTGGTCCCTGTGAGCAGATCTCACTGTGAACTGGCAATGAAAATAGTATTTACAATCCAATTCCAAACTTGCATTACTTTTCTACTGTAGATGAAATTCAAGATTTTTGTAGCTTCCTAAGCAGGTGAAAAGATAGTGAAAATCTTTATTTTGAGGTAAAAATGTGGAAACACAGAGCAGGACCTCACTTTACGGATATTTTTCTGTACCCCAAAATGCTGGAAAGACTTTAATATGCTGAAAAATAATTGCTGTCTATCATTTTTCCATTATTAATACAAAAATGCAATAATCATCCATTTGACACCATTTATTGCATGCACTTCTCTCAGGTTGTATTTAGTTGAAATTTTGCACAATCTCACAGCAATTACCACAAATTGGCTTTTCTAATTGGATCTCGCATTTCTTGGGGGCACACATTTGTGCGATGTATGAGAGTTTCATGAAACAAATTCACTATCGTAAACTATCTCCTAATTGGACTGACTTCATTGGATAAACAATATTTCTTTCAATTGGTGAAAGAGTATATTTTTTTACTCAAAAGAGAAAAATATATCAAACTGATATGTGTATTGGAACCCAGGAGAACAATGGAATACAGGAACCAGACGGAGTGAGTCTTTCCTGTTCTGCAGTTATCCTGGGCACTGTGATTCCTGCTATTTTCCTAGATTGAAGGATTAATTGCTGAAATAAATGTTCTCACTTTGGTTGATGCAGAGTTTAATGTACACTTAGTTGCATATCCCGTGTGCTTTGTCACTGCGCATGCACCAGAACTAAGGGCATGCAAGTGTGGGCATTGTAGATCCATATATATTTTAATTACAATTATACTTATGACAGAAAAGGTTTAATAATGAGGGTAGTAGAAGAGGGTAGTAAATGGCATTCTCACATAGGTAAATCCCTTTGAAGAAATCCCAAATAGGGATGAAATGCATTAGAGTCCATTGGAGATATTCCACACAGCGCCCACTGGTTATTGGAAGCTAACTTTGTGCTTTTGCACTACTTATCCTCCCCG
Source organism: Taudactylus pleione (assembly GCA_031769625.1). Classification (NCBI taxonomy): domain Eukaryota; kingdom Metazoa; phylum Chordata; class Amphibia; order Anura; family Myobatrachidae; genus Taudactylus; species Taudactylus pleione. The sequence goes on from JAUIMM010000243.1 coordinate 1,534,563, forward strand.
CTCAAGGACGGAGTAGGAGATTGGGTGCTCCGCTACAAACACTAAACCTCCAGCTAGTGTTCTGGCATTGCTTGCTCTCCCTGCAATAGAACGGAGACAGAGATCTGGTGTTCCGGTATCTACATCGGACCACTCCAGCCTACCCACTCCCTGCAACTGGACGGATACTAAGGGCCTGATTCAGAGGCGCTCGCAAAAAGCGAGCGCTCGCTCTGAATCAGGGCGGGTGCTGGGTTTTTTTAGTTGCGGCCTCCTGGGCGCTTGCTTAGCTGTGGGTGACCAAGCACAGCTATTGCGAGCAGCCAGGATGATGGTTGCGATGGTCAAGACCATCGCGACCATCGGGCGTGCGACGAGACCCTTGTGGTAGGGTCTCGTGGCAGCAAGCCCCAGAGAGCTTCTGGCTCACTTGGGAACACCTCCGTTTGTGAAGCCACCCCCCGGCCACACCTACAAAACGGGGTGAGCTGACAATCAACATTGACAGCTGTCCCTTTTGTAGTGAGCCACGGAGCGAGTGCTTTTTGTGCTCGCTCCGGGGCTCGCATGTGCGCACTGGGCCACCTTCGACCCGCTTGCGAGCGCTATGCGCTTGCGATCGGGTCTAAATCAGGCCCTAACTTGGAATCGCGCTAACCATAGCGGATCCCTCCAGCTAATACTCTCCCCACAAGGAGATAGCAACAGTAAATAGGAGATGCACACAACACTCCATTAGGATGGTTCTCCCCGCATGGAGGCAGAGGTGATAACAACTGTTTGTCCCCTACATGCTGACAGCCGTACCAGCCACTATATACCGACGATAGGTTATTGCTTCCCAAGGAACACCTCTGGCAAGTAAACAACACGGCTTTTACCTATTTAGAGGCTGGAAATAACATTACCACTTTAGCAACATTGTTGGTTCCACTGCTACATCTAAATGGAACATTGTGTCTCTATTCTCTTAATGGAGCTACCTATATCTTAATCAAAGCAGTGTTTTCCATTCACTTACACTGTGGATTTGTTCGTTCAAATTGACATTTGGTATTGGAATAAGAACTGAGTATAATTATACAAAGGAAACTACTAAAAACCATAATATTCTTTTTTCTGTTGTGGATTTTCATTACTAAAATTTGCATATTATCTGTATGTTAATTATGTCTATTTACAAATGTGTTGTTTGTTTATATGTTTTTTTAGGACCACAAGTGTCAGATTACTATTTAATGTCAAATAAATATTGTTTATTCATTTTTATCATTTGAGTTTTTACCTTAACAGCGCTGTCTATTTTTATTTTATAGTTCTTCTTTGGTTTGCTACCATGTCAGACAGCTGCGTGAGGTTAAGTAGTTTTGCTGTGACTCTGTTCTGCGCCAGTGGCTATTATATCTTAAAAATTTAGCACTGTGATTCCTGCTATTTTCCTAGATGGAAAGATTGATTGTTGTTCTCACTTTGGTTGATGCAGAGTTTAATGTACACTTGCAGTAGTTGCGTATCCCGTGTGCTTTGTCACTGCGCATGCACCAGAACTGAGGGCATGCAAGTGTGGGCATTGCAGAGCCATATATATTTTGATCACAGTTAGACTTATGACAGAAGAGGTTTAATTATGAGGGTAGTAGAAGAGGGTAGTAAATGACATTCTCACATAGGTAGAGTTCAGTGAGAGCATGTCAGTGCAACTGTGGTCTGTGGAAAATATGATGATGATGATGGTTGACTAGAAGCAAACACGTAGGGGGCAGTCACATCTTAAGATGCACATATACACATTTTTTCCTGTGCATGCCAACTTTGAAGCAACAAATTTCATATTTACTTTCACCTCTGTACCCACTGTTTGCTTTTGATTCTGGTAAAGAGCTTGAGAGTCACTTATCTATTTTAAACAAAACTTATTTGCATTTTTTTAATCCTTATGTTGCTAAATACTGCTATTCGGATGACTATGCATAAGTTTTTTGATTAAAATGACATTAATATGAACTAATATTTTTTCAGAAGAAGGGTTTATTGTCATTTTTCACAGAACCCTATCTTCAACTAATAGTTAATTCTCTTATTGTAATATCATGGTTGGTTGTTGCTTTACTAAACACTGTACATTATTGCTGTATTCACTTTGCGTATGAAGAATAATTTATATTAAAACAAACTTTTGATTCAAATTATGTGGGATGATAAAAACTTAAAGATTAAGTAACAAAAGGAAAATGATAAAAGTATATTTCAGATGTAAAGGGTCACTCACAGATGTTTCGATAATTGTGTGCCATTTTGTGTAATTACATGTTCATTTATATTCTCTTCTCATAATTACTGCATACATTATTACCATAAGACTAGTGTTATGTTAGTTTTATAACAATGAAAAAAAAATACAAGTCATTAATGAAAAGAAGAAAAATAAAATACTGCTTGTATTGAGAGCAAATTTCAGTAATTGTGTTGCCCTCTATTCACAGGTCATGTGTACTTGACATTAATTGGTAACTATTAATGAAAGACGTAAACATCACTTAGGAAATATACAGGAAATGTGGCTTAAATTGATTTATAATAATAATAAAGTGATCTTAGTTTTAGTAAGTAAGTAGTAGCTTTTGTGTAAATGTAATTTAACTAAAAGATCAATTAGAAAACTTGTCAACAAGCAACACAGTGGAAATGATGACCTCTTGACTGTATAATAATTTATTAAGAAGCCAATATTATTTTTTTCATTTTATTATGGATGTAAGGTTAATTTATTATTTTATTGCAGGGCAATACTATGTGATTTATGATGGAGGCAATAAGAATTAATTTATGATGGCAACACTTATTATAAAACAAAGTAGACATCATTTATAGTGCACTACTTAAAATATAGCTGCTTTCTCATGCTCCAACCAATCCGATCAAAACTGTTACAGTATGTATTGGTTAGAAGTGGACAGGCAGTGCTGACTGGCAGTTGCATTGCGAGAAGCATGTTCTGGTCGCTTCCCAGGGTTTGTTGTCTTTTACTGTATATCATAATGAATTTTAAGTAGTAAGTGAGAAATAAGGTGAGAGGTAGAGTGAAGAATTCCTCCCTGTTCCTGCTGAAAATTAGCACTACACACATATATATATATATATATATATATATATATATATATTATATATATATATATTATATATATATATATATTATATATATATATATCCATATCCTAGTGCAAAAGTGACTGAACAGCATAAATTAAATCACCAATGCACTATACTGGGGATACATTTGGATTTATTAAAGAGCACCCAGGCAAGTTGCATTGGAGTTTAGGAGTGCTGGTGGTTTCTGGAACTGTGTAATATATATATATATATATATATATATATATGTATATATATGAGATGAGCGGGTCTGGTTCTCCGAGGACTGGACCCACCCAATCTTTTTGTGTTACGAGGTTGATCCAAGTCCGGCACGAGTTTTCCCGCCTGACTCAGATCTGAAAACAAAACAAGACGCGTCATCCTCCTACTGTCAGATTCTTGCGGGTTTCAGATTATATAAAGGTCCCAGCAATTGGTGTCATTTTCACTGGTGAGAGAAGCTATCAGACATAGTCAGTCACTGTCAGTCAGTCGGGGTCTTGGCCTGAAGGCTGCTGCTGTGTTGTCCATAAAGGAGTTTAGGCTGCAGTATAGGTGGGGCTTCCTTCAGTGGGTGCTCCAGCTTCTGTGTCACTTATCCTGTCAATTAACTGTGGCTGCTTTTGTGTTCTGGTCCTGTCCATCAGGTTAGGGCTGCAGTCCATAAAAAGGTGCTTTTTTTTTCCAGATGCGGTGTTCTTCCCCAGTGTAAAAAAAATAAAAGTACTTTTTTTTGCATGTGTGGATTATCAACTTAGCTGCGTTATTATTGTTCGGTGACAATACCGCAGTTTACCGTCCACGTATTCTCTGCAGGTGCTCTGTTCACACTCAGCAGGGGTGCTTTGTTGTCCATAAAAAAGGGGTGCTGTCTGTGTTGTTCATCAAGGGGTTGCTATCTCATTCAGGGGTGCTCTTGCCCAGTGAAAAAGAAAATATTGTTCGGTGACACACCGGTCAGACCGCAGCGTAAGTTTGTTGATATGGAGGATGATAAAATTAGAGGAGAGCAGGAACCACATACCAGTTTTGCAGCTGCTGCCAGCAGTCATGATGATGATGATGATGATGCAAGGCCATCAATGTCATCTAAGAAGGTCGATGCCCAAGGGCTAAAGTCAAAATCAAACAAGCAATGTTTTACAGTGTTAAAGAAAATAAAATTAAAAGCTAAGTTAGTTGCAGAGAAACCAAAAATTTTAAATATGCCATTTACTACACAAAGTGGCAAGGAAAGGATAAGGCCTTTGCCTTTATTATGACTGGTGGTTCTGCATCTTTTGATGATGTAAGCCCTTTTCCTTGTAGAAGTGTAAAAAAATTAAAATCGCTAAGGCACATGAAACAACTGTGTGCTCAGAAAAGTCACAGATCCCTGAGGAGAACCCAGGTGTGTCCATGGTTGCCATGTGTGAGCCTGACCTTTCTAATACTGTACTTTAAGAGTATACTCCTTCCACCATCTGTGTGCCCTCAGGAAATGTGCGGATGAGCAGCACAAGTCTACATACTGACATAGAAAATCGAGGATGATTCTGTGGAATTGCATCAGGAGGATATTTCTGTAGTTGGCCCTTATAAGGATGATGAGGATGTTGTTTGTGTAAATTAGGCAATAGTTGTTGCCCTTGGTAGGAAAAAGTCCATTGTTGTTTTGCTGGGGAAAAAGACAAAAAAATCCACTTCTCATGTGTGGAATTATTTCCACCAAAATCCAGACAACAATTTTCAAGCCATCTGTAATGTTTGCCAAGCAAGAGAAAGTAGAGGTAAGGACCTTACCCATCTAGGAACCTCCTCCCTGTTAGGTCACTTGCAGCACATTCATCAAATTCAAAAGTGTTTTACAAATTCAGAAATTTTGGCTAAAATCATAACAATCAGTCCAGTGTCACCTTTCTGCTCTCTTCTCTCTGTTATATCCAAGTGCCTGCAATCTCCACCACCAACACCTGCATCATCATCAGTATCCTCAGTTAATAGTGGTCCCGTGTCCCCGCTAACATTTCCCTTCTAGATTCCACTTCACTAGAACAGCAATTCCCAGTCTGTACAATTTAAAAAAAAACCTTAATAGTGTCCTCCGAAATGCCACAGAAATGTTGACAAGCGGGACAGGGCAAACTAAATATTACTTGACTGTAACAGCCCACTGGGTAGGTGTATTGCCTCCAACATAGAAAACAGCAGCAGCCACATCTAACAAATGCCAGCTCATTCAGAAGCAGGCTACTCTGTGTATCACTGGTTTCACTAAGAGGCATACAACTGAACATCTCTTAGAAAAACTCAGGGAAATCATTGCAAAATGGCTTACCCCGCTTATACTCTCCTCAGGATTTGTGATTTCTGACAATGCCACCAATATTGTGCGAGCATTACATCTGGGCGAATTAGAACACATCCCATGTTTTTCTTACATAATTAATTTGTTGGTGCAACATTATTTCAAAAATGACAGGCGCGTGCAGGAGACGCTCTCGGTGGCCCAAAAGATTTTGGGACATTTTCAACATTCAGCAACTGCGTGTCAATGATTGCAGCAACAGCAAGTACTGTTAAATTTGCCCTACCAACAGCTGCAGCAAGAGGTAGTAACTAGGTGAAATTCTACCCTCTATATGCTTCAGCGGATGGAGGAGCAGCAAAATGCCATCCAAGGCTACACAATGGCCTATGACATAGGGAAAGGAGCATGAATGCACCTTAGTCAAGCACAGTGGAGAATAATTTCCGTGTTGTGCAAGGTTCTCAAACCCTTTGAACTTGCCACATGTGAAGTTAGTTCAGAAACTGCCATCTTGAGTCAGGTCATTCCCCTAATCAGACTTTTGCAAAATCAGCTGGAGAAACTGAAGTAGGAGCTGAAACGGTGTGATTCTGCTAAGTATATCGGACTTGTAGATCAAGCCCTTCATTTGCTTTGCAAGGATAGTCAATCTCTTGAAATCAGATCACTATATTTTGGCGACCATACTTGATTCTAAGTCTAAGTCATATGTTGTGTCTTTCTTTCCGACGGACATAAATCTGAAGAGATGCAAGGATACAGTATAATGGTGAAGAAATTGTCAGCTCAGGTTGCACGTGAATAGAGCCGGCCCGAGGCATAGGCATATTAAGCTAATGCCTAGGGGCGACTTGAATGCTTAGGGGCATTCAAGGCTCTGCTGCTGCCTCCCACATGCCACTGCCGCGATCGGAGCTCTGCTCCGACTCCGACCTGGCAGTGCACCTGTCAGCCGGTCAGGTGACTTTGACCGGTCAGAATGAGCTTCTGCACAGAAGCTCATTCCGACCCGGTCTCCATTATTTAAATGATTGGAGTCAGAATGAGCCCACTTCGGCCGCTCCGGCTCCACCAACATAACAGCCAGCCACCTGCCGCGGCCCAGCCCCTTGTTATGACATAACGCGCGTGACGTCATGCGCGCCATGTCATAACAAGGGGCTGGGCTGCTGGAAGGAGAGGATCGAGAGGAGCCGTGGAGAAGAAGCAGCCAAGATAAGTGGCAGCTCTGGGGTGGGGAGGCTGAAACACAAACTGGGGCTGGGGGGGAGGGCTGAGACATGCACTGGGGCTGGGGGGGAAGGCTGAGACATGCACTGGGGCTGGGGGGGAGGGCTGAGACATGCACTGGGGCTGGGGGGGAAGGCTGAGACACACACTGGGGCTTGGGGGAGGCTGAGACACGCACTGGAGCTGGGGGGGAAGGCTGAGACATGCACTGGGGCTGGGGGGGAAGGCAAGGCTGAGACACGCACTGGGGCTGGGGGAAGAAGGTTGAGACACACTGGGGCTGGAGGGGAAAGGCTGAGACATGCATTGGGGCTGGGGGGGATGCTGAGACACACTGGGGCTGGAGGGGGAAGGCAAGGCTGAGACATACTCTGGGGCTTGGGGGGAGAAAGAGGCTGACATGCTGGGGGTGGGGGGAAAGAGGCTCACACACTGGGGCTGGGAAACATGCTGGAGGGGAGAATAATGCTGACACACCCTGGGGCTGGGGGGAGAATAAGGCTGACACAGTGGGGGAATGGTGCTGAGAGACACACTGGGTCTAAGGGAATGGGGCTGAGACACACACCAGGTCTGGGGGAATGGGGCTGAGGCACTCACTAGGTCTAGGGGAATGGGGCTGGTGGAACTGCAAGAAGAGGTGCCGGCCATTTATTATATATATATATATATATATATATACAAATTAATACATGCTAGGGGGCATCAGCCAAATTTTGCCTAGAGCACCGAATTGGCTAGGGCCGGCTCTGCACGTGACATAGCAGCATCTCCTCCGTCAGTTTCTGAAGCTGCCAGGAAAAAACTAAATTTTTCTAAGAGACCCACTGCTGGTGATGCAGATCCGTCAGCAAAACCTAATGACATCTGGTTGGGTCTGAAAGAACTGTGAGTGAATGAGTGACATGTGTACCGTGACTTTGTCTGATACGGTCACCATTCAGAGAATGGTGGATGATTATTTTAGGTATAGCATCCAAATAGGCATGTCACACAGTCCGGCTCACTACTGGCAGGAAAAAGAGGCAATTTGGAGTCCCTTACACAAACTGGCTTTGCCCACCCTCCATTGTGTACTCTCAAAGAATTTTCAGCACAGCCAGGAACCTTGTCAGTGATCGGTGTAGGAGGTTACTTCCTCAAAATGTGGAAAAGATGATGTTCATCAAAATTAATTACAAATTCCACGAGGAAGACCTCTACCAGAAAATAAGTAAATAAAATACAGAAGTGCCTGTAATGGTGGATTCCAACGGGGACTAATTAATACTGTGTGAAAAAAGAGTATGTACACACTGATGGGGATGATGATGATGATGATGATGACGACATCTGATCTTACCTATGTTGTAAAGCCAGTTTGTGTATGGGATTATTGCCACCAATGTCCACTGCGCATTGGCAGCTTGTTTTGTGGGGATCCAACAAACCAATCATTTCAGCCACAAACTGTGAATGTCCTGTTTCATGTATACAACATAAGGGTGGGTGGGAGGGCCCAAAGACAATTCCTCACCTCTTTGCATTATGTGCTGTGTGGGGCATTGCTGCCAGACATTTTTATTTTTTTGGTTTTTGAATGTCCAGAAATTGTAATAACCACAGACAGCATATCCTGTATGCTCCTTTCATTTTTTTTTTTAAATTCTGAACCACCAAGTTGATGGGGTGGACAAATTTGAGCAGCAGCACAGAGCATTTTCCTGCCAGGATGTGTGCAATGAAGTGCAAATACATTTAATACAAAAATTAGTTGTGTATATTGGTCTGCTACATACATATTTACATGGTACATACAGTGCATATAGAAGGCTGAGGTAACCTGAAGCACACCTTCCAGTAACTTCCAGTAGGCCCAGCAAACATCACATATGCTGGGAGTTCTAGTTCAGCCGGAGAACTATGACTGCTTTCCTCTGATGTAAACAGCAAGTCTTGGTCCCATTATCCCTAACAACCTCCCTGAATACAAAGTAAACATCTGTTTACAGTATGTTCTAGCAGCACCTCCACAAGCAAGGCCACCTCATTTCTATTAGATGTATAAAAAATTAAAAAAACCTCCTCCAGATCAAAGATGTCTTTTAGGAACTGAAGAACTTGATCCTAGATTGATCTTCCCTAATACGTTTTTAAAAAATTCAAAACATTAAAATAAATAAATTAAAAGCAAATCAATCCTTCTATCCATTCTCTGTCTTCAGTCCATAAACATATTCCAACTCTGTTGGGCCTCTGACCTAGTTAAGGAAAACATTCTTGGTTTTTAAAATTCCTAAGAGTTGTATAGTTCATTAAACTGTAATCCTGTGTACCACTGCAATGCAACTCTGTGCCATGTTGGAAGCTAAACTGCCACATGTTAGTGCCGCCCACTGCTGTCAGCCAGCTAGCTGGATGCAACCTTTTGGCCCTAAACTAGATGAAAAAAAATCAATATTGTGAGCTGTGAGGTGGTCAAAATTGACTGGAAATAAATGTTATTGAGGTTAATAATACTGTAGAACAAAAACAGGCCCATTGTGATTTTAGCTGTTTTTAGGATTTTTATTAGAAAAAATCCAGATCCAAAACCAAAACCAAACCACGCAAGGGGCGGTTTTAGCAAAACCAAATCCAGATCCAAAACACAAGGAGATACAGATCCAAAACCAAAATACGGTGGTCGGCACACATCCCTAATATATATATATATATATATATATATATAGTGCATCAGGAAAGTATTCACAGTGCTTCACTTTTTCCACATTTTGTTATGTTACAGCCTTATTCCAAAATTAAATAAATTAATTGTTATCCTCAAATTCTACACACAATACCCTATAATGACAATGTGTAAAAAGTTTTTTGAGATTTTTGCAAATTTAATGAAAAAAAAAACTACGAAGTCACATGTACTTAAGTATTCACAGCCTTTGCTCAATACTATGTTGATGCTGCTTTGGCAGCAATTACAGCCTCAAGTCATTTTGAATATGATGTCACAAGCTTGGCACACCTATCTTTGGGTAGTATCGCCCATTCCCTGCAGCACCTCTCAAGCTCCAAAAGGTTGGATGGGAAGTGTTGGTGCACAGCCATTTTCTGATCTCTCCAGAGATGTTCAATTGGATTCAAGTCGGGGCTCTGGCTGGGCCACGCAAGGATATTCACAGTTGTCCTGAAGCCACTCCTTTGATATCTTGGCTGTGTGCTTAGGGTTGTTGTCCTGCTGAAAGATGAACCGTCACCCCAGTCCGAGGTCAAGAGCGCTCTGAAGCAGGTTTTCATCCAGGATATCTCTGTACATTGCTGCATTCATATTTCACTCTATCCTGACTACTCTCCCAGTTCCTGCTGCTGAAAAACATCCCCACAGCATGATGCTTCCACCACCATGCTTCAGGGATAGAGATGGTATTGGCCAGGTGATGAGCGGGGCCTGGTTTCCTCCAAACCTAACGCCTGGCATTGACGCCAAAGAGTTCAATATTTGTCTCATCGGACCAGAGAGTTTTGTTTCTCATGGTCTGAGAGTCCTTCAGGAGCATTTTGGCAAACTCCAGGTGAGCTGCCATGTGCTTTTTACTAAGAAGTGGCTTCTGTCTGGCCACTCTTCCATACAGGCCTGATTGGTAGATTGCTACAGAGATGGTTGTCCTTCTGGAAGGTTCTCCTCTCTCCACAGAGGAATGTTCTAGCTTAGACAGAGTGGCCATCGGCTTCTTGGTCACCTCCCTCACTGGGGCCCTTCTCCCCCGATCGCTCAGTTTAGATGGCCGGCCAACTCTAGAAGAGTCCTGGTGGTTCCGAACTTCTAGCATTAACGGATGATGGAGGCTACTGTGCTGATTGGGACCTTCAAAACAGCAGATATTTTTCTGTAGCCTTCCCCAGATTTGTGCCTCGGGACAATCCTGTCTCAGATGTCTAAAGACAATTCTTTAGACTTCATGCTTGGTTTGTGCTGGCATGCACTGTCAAGTGTAGGACCTTATATAGACAGGTGTATGCCTTTCAAAATCATGTCCAATACACTGATTTTACCACAGGTGGACTCCAATTAAGCTGTAGGAACATCTCAATGATGATCAGTGGAAACAGGATGCACCTGAGCTCAATTTTGAGCTTCATGGCAAATGACACGTTGTCATTATGGGGTATTGAGTGTAGAATTTTGAGGACAAAAATTAATTTATTCCACTTTGGAATAAAGCTGTAACAAAAAAAAAGTGAAGCGCTGTGAATACTTTCCAGATGCACTGTATTATAAGGGCACAGTAGTGCCCTTATACTAAGGCTAAATAAAAAAAAACAGAACTCTCCATAGAGAATTCCAGAGGGGGGGGAGCATGGTGTTTAAGGGGCTACACCTCAAAAGCTATAGGAAGTACCAAGCTAAAATTTGTCTTGGGCGGGTAGAACTGTTGCTCAGTGCTGCACGCCAAATTTTAGGACATAAGCATAAAAAAAAAAAAAATTTGTAAGTAATCTAAAGTTCCAACTGTCAGTTTTTTTCTGACACTCTTAGTTAGGACCACTTTTCTGCTGTTCTCTATTGGGGATATTTGGGAAGACATAATTCAGGATAGGGGGTGAATTTAGACTTGGGGTTTGTTTTATTAGGTAGCTATTGTTCCAGGGTAGGGCCTTTTGGCGTTCAGGTAATTGAGAAAGTTACAGTTTGGGCTTTTAGTGACCCAGTGCTTGTTGTGCAAAATACGGAGGACAAATGATGTAGGGGTCTCATGTGGGAAGCACAACCAGCACCAGGCTAATCAGAATCAGTCCTGGACAGGTAATAGTAGGTCAGCGCTCACTCTCCCGTGTATTGGTGGTGGCAGCGGGGACTCAAAGAGGAACCTTTTTCTCTTTAGTTAATGTGGTATGAAATAGGGGGGTACCCGCGCTCAACTACCAGGATGATAGAGTGATGTAACCAACCAATAGAAGTATGTCACAATATAATTTTAATTATGCTATACTATGTGTACTAAAATCTTGGTTGTACAATCAAATGCTTAGTGCAATATATGTACTGTTGGGATACAGTAACAAATGATAATGAAAGAACAAATGACAAATATACAACAAAACATAAGTACATAAATAAAAAATGAATCAATGAGAACTGCAGATGAAAAATAAATGAAAAATAAATCTGGGTCACTAGAAAATAATAAATAATTGAATGAAAAATTATAATTACTCTGGTGGAAAAAATGCAAATGGTCGTATTGATAGTCACCGCTGTTTAAGCTGAAGATAATAACCAGGGTTGCCATATTTAACATTATACTTCATTGAGACATCTCCTTATTATCTTCAGCTTAAACAGCGGTGACTATCAATACGTCCATTTGCATTTTTTCCACCAGAGTACCCTTGGTTCCTTAATTTATAATTTTCCATTCATTTATTTATTATTTTCTAGTGACCCAGATTTATTTTTCATTTATTTTTCATCTGCAGTTCTCATTGATTCATTTTTTATTTATGTACTTATGTTTTGTTGTATATTTGTCATTTGTTCTTTCATTATCATTTGTTACTGTATCCCAACAGTACATATATTGCACTAAGCATTTCATTGTACAACCAAGATTTTAGTACACATAGTATAGCATAATTAAAATTATATTGTGACATACTTCTATTGGTTGGTTACATCACTCTATCATCCTGGTAGTTGAGCGCGGGTACCCCCCTATTTCATACCAGAATCAGTCCTGGTTGGCAAAATACGAGTGGACAAATTAAGTTTTTTTTTCATGTACCCCATGGATTATCTACATGGAGAAGGGGATTGTTGGCTACAGGGATACAGATGTGAGTATGTGTGCATGTGTGTGTACATGTGTGTGTGCATGTATGTTTAATGAACTTTTACTTTGTACTGAGTGTGTTTCCTGTGTTTATTTTAATATTTATTTTGCTGTAGAACTGCAGGTACCAGCAGGCCCGTAATGCCCCGCATGCTGGTACTGGTGATTCTCAAAGTACCAGCATTCAGAGGAGGGGAGGCTTGCTGGGAACTGTAGTTCCACAGCAAAAGACAATATTTAACATCTATTTTTTACACCACATTACACAATCAACATGGCTACCTCTTGCCAGGGGTACTGGGGATAGCCCCAGGCTATCAGCTTAGGCCTGGGGTGCCCCGGAGAGGGGTATCCCTTTAATGTGGGGTGTCCCCAGCTCCCCAGGGATACACTTCTTGGGCTTACTAGCAGTCAGGGTTGATGCTTTGGCTGGGGGCCGCAGCAAGAAAAAGTCTGGTACTGGTTATGGAAAATACAAGGGAACCCTATGTATGTTTTCCTCCAGTATTTCCAGAACCAGAACTGGCTCAGTGCTGGTTGCACTAAATATAGGGGACCCTTACAACATTTGTCCCCCATATTTTGGCAACCAGGCCTGGTTCTGATTAGCCTGGTGCTGGTTGTGCTTAATACGGGGGACCCCCGCATTGTTTGTACTCCATATTTTCACAACCAGGAATGGCGGTGAAAAGCACCGGTTGTGGGGGGGTGGGGGAACAAGTTCCTTTTTTTGAAAACAAAGATTTTTATTTTGTTGAAATAAATCATACAAACAAAAATCGAATACAAAATAAAACATTAATATAAATGGAAAATATCCAAAATAAATATCCAAATTGGAATGCTTATACATAGGATAAAATTTCAAACTTCCAAACATATTAGTATAACAATAATTATAATAAAATCAGATACTAGCTCGTACAAAAATAATAACATATTTCGTATCAAAATTAGAAATATAATAGAAAAAAAAGAAAAGAAGGTGAAGAATGAAAGAAACAAAACAAAATTGGGTGGGGTGGGAAGAGATAGAGTGGTCAGTGAGAGACTGCAATTGGAACCAAGGAGACCAAATCGCTTGAAACTTTGCCACCCCTTTATTTTGTAGACTGGTAATATACTCCATAGAGGCAATAAAGTTAATCTTTGCTACAAGGTCAGGTAACGGAGGTGGATTTTGGTCTTTCCAATGTTTGGCAATTAGGGATTTGGCTGTGTTACATATGTGGACGAGCAGTTTGTCATGGGATTTGGAAATCCCAGGTGTGTAGGAGCATTCAATAGGGCCGCTACAGGATCTAGAGTTATTCCAATCCCAAGAACACGGCAAATCAATGAACGAACCTGATACCAAAAAGAGAGTATAAAGGGACAGGACCACCAGGTGTGGAGGATGGTGCCCTCATTTCCACATAGCCTCCAGCATAAATTGGATGTAGCCGGGAAGATGGCGTGGAGTTTGGTGTGTACTAGATACCAATGGGAGTAAACTTTGTAGCATGTTTGTCTGATTGATATACAAATAGATGCCTTCGCTGTGCGCAATCTAATCTCATCCCACTGCTCATCCTCCAAAACTAAAGACAAGTCAGATTACCAAGCCAATTCATGGGGTTCACGAGCCGGGGGATCAGGGGTCAAAATTGAGTGATAAATTAATGAAATGTTACCCTTCCGGCCAATTGAGAATAAACATAACCGTTCAAAATGAGTAAGTGAGCGTAAAGTAGATGACTTGGTTTGAGAATGAACAAAGCTATAAATTTGAAGATACTGAAAGTGGCATGAGGAAGGCAGGCCATAGCGACCCTGAAAATCTGAGAATTTGAAAGGAGCAAATACCCCTTTAATGTGGATGAATCATTCAAAGCCACTATTACGCCACAAAGCAGCACATTTATTGTCACAGCCCAGGGTAAACAAAGGATGATTCCAAATCAGCGTCAGGGGCGACGGGTAGGAAGTTAATTCACAAGAGCTGTGGAGTCTATCGCATACTTGGATAGTAAAATATACTGATGGAATCGAAAAGGCCGAGGCTGGTCTGCACGATCCGGGAAGCCATACCAGTGAGTTAACCGATCCTCCCTGAGTTAAGGAGTTTTCTATGTTAACCCATTTCTTAATCCCTGTTGCAGAATGCCACAATACAATATGATTGAGTTGACATGCTGAGTAATAATTTTGCAAAATGGGGAGACCCAAACCACCCGAGACTGTACTCTTAGCTAGGATAGACCTACGAGTATGGGGCCTATGTCCAGCCCATATGAACTTGTTACATAGCTTCTGCTGGGAAACAAGTGCCGAACATGGAACAGCTACCGGAAGGGTTTGGAATAAATACAACAAACGAGGTAGGAAGTTCATTTTAATTGTGTTAATCCTACCTATCCACAAAATATACATATTAGTCCATCTGTCTAGGTCTTGCGTTAGTGTCTTAATCATAGGAACATAATTTGCTTTGTAAAGGGAAGAATAAGTTTTAGTAATAGAAACTCCTAAATATCTTATGGATAAAGGTCTCCAAAGGAATTGGAATTTGGAAGTCAAAGTTGCTTGAATTCAGAGGGGAACATTTAAAGCAAGGGCTTCCAATTTTGAATGATTTTCTTTGTAACCTGAGAGGGTACCATACAACGACAGTTCTGTTTGGAGGTTTTGAAGAGATGCTAACGGATTAGACAGCGTTAAAAGAACATCATCCGCAAATAATGACAGTTTGTATTGGTTTTGCCCTATTGTGATCCCTCCAATGTTCAAATTTGTCCTAATGCGTGCCGCTAGTGGTTTGATACATAGAGCAAATATTAATGGCAAGAGTGGGCAACCTTGCTGTGTGCGTTTGACAGAGTAAACCTTGGGGAGCAGAAGCTGTTGGTCATAACCGCTGATGAGGGGTTAGAATATAGAGCCTTGATTGCAGACAGAAAATTACTCTGAATGCCAAATGAAGAAAGTGTTGAAAATAGAAAAGGCCAAGAAATGCGATCAAATGCCTTTTTCGCGACGAGGGCCAGGACAACCGAGGAAAGTTTTGTAGAGTTGATATGATGAATTATGTCAATTGTCCTTCTCGTGTTGTCCGAGGCCTGTCGACACGGAACAAAGCCCACCTGGTCAGGATCCACAAGAGAGGCCAAAATGCCATTCAATCTGTTAGTCAGAATTTTGGCGAAAAGTTTAAGGT
This sequence comes from Taudactylus pleione, assembly GCA_031769625.1. NCBI lineage: Eukaryota > Metazoa > Chordata > Amphibia > Anura > Myobatrachidae > Taudactylus > Taudactylus pleione. The sequence goes on from JAUIMM010000243.1 coordinate 1,550,200, forward strand.
CAGTGTTTAGTAAGGATATAGGTCTGTAATTAGCACAGAGGGAAGGATCCTTTTCTGGTTTCGGGATGACTATAATCCGGGAAGCTGTAGTTTCAGAGTGAAATGGGGCTATGTGCATAATTTTGTTGAATAAATGAATCATGTGGGGCTTAAGTTGGGGGGGCAAAAGATTTATAGTATGCCATTTGAAACCCGTCTGGCCCTGGGGCTTTAGAAGGTTTTTGAGATTTAATAGCGGTGTCTAACTTGTCTAGCGAAATATTGTCATTAAACATTTGACAAGACGCTAAATCGATTTGCAGCAGGTTACGATCTGCGGCAGAGTCTAAAAAGTCCTGACACTCCTGTATATGAACAAGTGGGTCGGAAGCAGGGGGTAAATTGTATAGGGCTTCATAGTATATGAAAAAAGCATCATTAATTCGTTTGGGGTCCTAATTCGTTTTACCAGAACAATCCCTGATAGAGAAAATAGCTTGTGAGGCCCGTTTCGCACGGAGTTTATTAGCCAATAAGGTGTAAGCTTTATTACCTTTGTCAAAAAACTTTTGATTGGTCCAACATAAAGAACGTTCTACTTTCTCAGCCTGAATAGATTGTAGCACAGCGCAAACCTGAGATAGTTGAGAGAGAACTTTTTTTGAAAGGGTGAGTTTGTGTTCTCGACCTAAATTCGCTATAGTAGTCGTCAGTGAATTAATACAAAGCTCCTGCTCTCTTTTTCTGCGGGAAGCATATTGAATTATAGCTCCTCGCACTACTGCCTTATGGGCTTCCCAAATCGTGGACATGTTACATTCACCATGGGGATTCAGAGCAAAATAATCCTGAATACTGTTTTTAATTCTTTCCTGAAACTGGGGAATTTTCAGCAATGTTTCATTCAGTCTACAGGAAGGTCTACCCCCTGTCATTTCCAAAATAGAGTGATCTGACCATGTGTTCGGAACGATAGAAGAGCGGTGAGCTGTTTGTGATAGGGGGCACAACACAAGAAGAGGTCTATATGAGAATAAACATCGTAAGGATGCAAATAAAAAGTATAGTCTCGGGTGGTGGGATTAAGGGAATGCCAAACATCAAACAGACCAGCCTCTGCCATATATCTATGGAGTGTAGAAGAATTCAGTGCCGCTCCACTATGTGAGGGGAGCCCTGATCTATCCAGATGTGGGGTGATGACTGAGTTAAAGTCACCACCTACTAGTGTTTTTCCATGTCTGTAAAGAGAGTATGCAGAAGAATTCACGAAAGAAACGGTACTGGCCAGTATTAGGGGCGTACAGGTTAACCAGCATGACCTCCTCATGTCCAATCTTACCACGTATCATAAAATCTGATACTGATGGTAGATATATTATGTCCAACAGTTGGAATGGGAGAGAACTTTGGATGAGAATTGCCACCCTGTTATGTTTGGAAACATGATTAGAGTACCAAATATTGGGAAACATTTTTGAGGAGAGTGAGGGATGGGATTCTTTTTTTAAGTGAGTTTCTTGCAAAAATATCACATCTCCCCTTAATTTCTTGAGGGTCATATGGAGATGTGAACATTTCTGGGGGGTGTTCAGGCCTTTGGCATTGATGGAAAGACAAGTGATGGACATTATAACTAGTTATATGGGGCTCCTATACAGTGAAGCAACACTACAAACTCCGCTGCCTTAAAAAAGAGAGGAGAAAAAAAAAAACCTTAACAAAATTAGAGTACTAATAAGTGACGAGAATCACCCAATGTACTGTGAGATCTGCCACTAAAATTGAGCTCCGAAGCTAAATTTCAAAAATCCCTAAGTTTGGGGGGGTGAGGTGGCCAGAGGAAAACCCACTGAAACCTACCCAGAGCTGAATCCAAAACAAAATCAATCATTACATTATAATGAACAATAGTAAGACCAATAAAGAAAATAAAAATAAATAATAAAAAGAAAATGCATATATAAGAAAATAGCATAAAACAGTAAGATAAATCAAAAACCATTATAGTACATAACATTAAATAATATGCAAATAATTCAATAATTACATGCTGGAAATGGCCTCAAAAATTGGCCATAGTAAATCCTTAGTAAATCGTCAATTTACTCGAGATGTATAAGAAACAACAGTGATACCATTATAACAGGAACATATAAAGCATGGGTTATTTATCAAATCCTAAATAGGGATGCCTCAGGTGTAAGAGGAGTTGTCCGGTCTGTCAGGACAAGAACCAGAGGAGGGGGTGAGGCGAAGTTTATGAAGCAGTTGCATCCCTTCTTCAACAGAATGGATAGTGTGAAAGTGACCTTCAATGTCCACTGATAGATGGAAGGGGAATCCCCATCTGTATTTATAACCATTGTCTCTGAGTACAGTGGTAACTACACGAAAGTCACGTCTTTTTGCAATGGTGGAAGGTGTCAGGACCTGATAAATCTGTAACTGAGAACCTTCAAACAGAGTCGAGGTAGTCGTCCTAGTCACCATCGTGATCCGGTTTTTGATCTTAAAAGACAGAAATTTAAGGACCACATCACGAGGAGGATCAGAATCCTTAGGTTTAGGACGTAAGGCACGATGAGCTCATTCTAGCTGGATGGAGTCCATTGTCAGTGATGGTACTAGCGAGACAAATAATCTCATAAGATAGGAATCCAGGTCAGATGTATTAATAGATTCGGGGACATTGCGTATGTGCAGATTTTTCCGCCTCTCCCGATTCTCAAGATCCTCTTTTTTATCACGAAGGAAGTTCAGTTCATTATGCAAATAGTCCATATCTTGGCCAACTATCTCTTGAAATTCCTGATGTTTATCCACACGAGCTTCCAATGATGAGGTATGAGTGTCCAAGGCCGCTATATCAGATTTGAGTTCTCCAATGGCCAATTGAACGGCTGATGTAAAAGATAATTTAAGGTCTAGAATCATAGCTTGAAGAGACTGAATATCTTCTTTGGTGGAAGGTGCTGAACCGGGATCCATCACTAGAGGTGGTGTACAAGAAATGGGCGATGTGACAGAGGGTTGTTTGTCTCGACGGGAAAAGTGTAATATCTTGCGTGCCACCTTTATTGGCTCTGGTATTTGCTCTGCTCATAATATCTTATGAAAAAATATATCAATAAAGGGGGAAACACCAAAAAAAGCAAAAGAAAAAGCAATTGGTCATGCTAGTAACTCCAGGGTAGGAATAGCGGCAGGTGGGGTGTCACATCACATTTAGTATAAGTAAAGCAGGCATTCTAATATATGACTTTTAGACCAGGGACGGAGGAAATCAATGCCCCATCGGCAACAAAAACACCTCAGTTGAAACTAGTAGAAGTTACTGGAGAGTGAATCGTCATGCTGCACTGGGTGAAAGAAATTCCAAATAGGCTGCCAGGGAGGAGTGCAATAACAAACTAGAGTAGAGAGTAATCACAAGGTTGTAGTGTGAAGCAGCTACTTAATATGGAAATCACAGTTCCTCCTGGTCCATGGGGATGTCTGCAGGTCGTTGCGCAGATTAAGAAACCCCTTAAGCTGAGACACTCTGATAGGGAACCTGTCCGGGAGCCAGGTGTCACTAATAGGCCTTCCAATTGAGCAGGCTGCAGCTACTTTATGACAGTCTCCAGAGCCCCACAGGAGTGCTGTTGGAGGTATTAAGCTAGGAGAGCTGGGACCCAAGCGCTCACCTGATGCCGGGAGTCAGGCACTGCAGGAGGACCACGTGGGATGGCAGGCCACTTTCAGTCATGGCAAATCACGGAAGCTCCGCCAGGCATGTCATGTGAACTGGAGCTTTAATAGCGAGTGTTCCAGGGCCCTAGGGAGCCACACGGGGAGCTTGAGGGCGTCCCACAGGTAAGTTAAGGAAGCCGGATTCCACAAATAGCTGGGCCGGAACACCGGTATTCACTCAAGGCCGGGGATTGGGAGTCACGAGTAGACCTCTGGTTGGGATAGCGAGCTGGTGAGCTTCGCCAGTCGTTGGAGCCCCGACGGGTGGTTCTGGGGCCTGTTAGGGTCCCCGGGGATGCAAATGGGTACTCAGTGCAGGGGTAGGACATATATAAAGTCCCTTGTCACCCGGAGCTCTCGATTGGTGCGACTGCTCCAAAGGACCTCCAAGCCACGCCCCCCAACAAGTTCCTTTTTTAATTTTCATTTTACACAAATTCAAATTTTAACATAGATGAACAGATGGATCTCACTGATTCATCCAAGTATCTGTGTCTTATTTTCTCAGGTGCATGCCCAGTGCCAGAGAGCACCTCTATCGCCTGCTGATGCCTCTGTGCACTGGTCCACACCCTGCCGCTACCACGCACTCCTGCAGCCCACCTCTGTAGCAGTCTCTCCCTGTGCATCCCCAAAACACCTCCTGTTTACTGGCCTTCCTACATGTGGGCTAATGAACCATTTTATTGCCCTTCTCCAATGCATGTGGCCCAGTTCGCTCCTCCAAACCCTGATAGTTAATACATTTTAAAAAATTGTTGAAATTCCATAGACAAAAAACCTTTTGGTTTAACATGTCCCTTTAAGGCATCTTACACATGATCTGAAATTTCTCAAAACCTATTGAATTTCTGCCACTCAAACTTCAAAAAACAATGAAATTACGATAATTAAGGCTGATGCCTTAATGGACGTGTTACTTGCGTAATACAGATATGTTATGCCATTACACCATATGTTTAACTGCAGATTCAGAACTCTCACAGAGTGAGATTGCTGTCACTCACAAAATAGTGGAGCTGCTAATTCACAGAATTGTGTGCTCATTGGAATACACACAGGCAGTCTATGCAACTGAGAACTGAGCAGAACATAGAGCTGTGCAGATGGGATAAGAGTATGGTGGATGGGGGAGAAGACAAAACAGTGTGGATGGGGCAGACAGAAAGGTGTGGAGAGGGGAAGATTAAGCAGTACAGATGGGGGTGAGGCAAAGTGATTCAGATTGGTGGAAAACAGTGGTGCACATGGGGGGAGACAGAGTGGCACGGTTTGGGGGGACAGAGTGACATGAATGGGGGGGTACAGAGTGCATGGATGCCGGAAGACAGAGCAGCGCAGATGGGTAAAGACAGATTGATGTGGATGAGAAATACAGACTAGCACAATGGGAGAACACAAAACAGTAGGGATTAGATAGACAGATTGGTGGAAAACAGTGGTGCACATGGGTGGGAAGACAGAGTGGCAAGGTTGAGGGGGACAGAGTGGTGCAGATGGAGAAAGAGAGTGACAGAGATGAGGGAAAGACAGAGTGACATGGTTGGGGGCAAGGCAGTGGTGCAGATGGAAGGAAACACAGTGGCATGGATGCAGGAAGACAGGGTGGTACACATAGGGAAAGACATATTGGTGTGGATGAGGGCATGCAAATTAGCACAGTTGGGAGAACACACAGCTGTTGGGATTGGTGAATTTATAGCAGCATGGAGGTATATAGCATATAGTTTTAGCAATTAGGGAGCTGAATGTGTATAATGAATGAGAAGGATGCAGTGAGTGAAAAGGATGTTGGATCCCAGTGGGATAATTGTGGTGACAGAATGGGAAGATTGTGGACACTGAATGAGATTTGTGTGCCACATAACTGCTCAAACCTCAGTTGGATAGACTGCATGTATGTATTCCAATGAGCACACAATTCTGTGAAGTAGCAGCTCCACCATTTTGTGAGTGAGAGCAATCTCACTCTGTGAGAGTGCTGAATCTGCAATTAACCATATGGTGTAATGGCATACCATATCTGTATTACGCAAGTAACAGGTCCATTAAGGCGTCAGACTTAATGATTGTAATTTCATTGCTTTTTGAAATTTGAGTGGCAGAAATTCAATAGGTTTTGAGAAATTTCAGATCATGCGTAAGAAGCCTTAATGGGACATGTGAAACTGTAAGGTTTTTTGTCTATGAAATATATATAAAATGGCAGTTGTTCACAGTGATAATATGTCTGTGTATATGCAAATTGTGCACAATATAAAAACTGCTTAATTTCTGTGTATGGGTGAATGGCCAGGGAATGTGGTGCAGTTTTAAGAGAAGCCAGCTGATATAGTTTGTTGGGAACCTGGCTTCCAAAAGAGAATTTATAAAGCCTCCTAAGTTTGTCCATAAAGGGATAAATCAGTGTAATATGGAGAAGCTTTTGAAAAGTTTTGCTGAAATAGCTGCAGGGCAACAAGCTCTGGCAGCAGCGCATCAAGCACAGATGCAAGAGCAACAAGCTCTAGCAGCAGGACAATGAACACAGGTGTAAGGACAGCAAACTGATTCAAAGACAACAAACTCAAATACAGTTATTACATGCAGAGTTAACTGAAATAAGGAAAGGTGGGCATGAGTGAGAGGTGTTACAAAAGCTGACTCAATCTGATGACATTGAAGCTTTTCTGTGCACCTTTGAGCGTACTGCTGCACATTTAAAATGCCAGGCCACCCTACCAATTGATCCTAGGTCGGGACTTTCCATTGTTACAAGAGGTGGTTATGTGGCATGGTGACAGCAGAAGGTCCACATCAGAGGTGTCCCAGGTGCCAAGCTCTGCTGTTTCCCAAAGTTTGGTAGCAGTAATGCCCTCCTTGGCCAGTAAGCAGCCAGAGTGGAGTGAGACCGAGACACAGTGGGTTCCCATTTGCATGGAAGTGTCCTTGCAGGACTTTGACCAGGATCAACAGAATGATGGGGAACTTGATAAATGCATTTGAAAATGTTGTAGAGATGAACGCCCTCCTTGGCCAATGAGCAGCTGGAGGGGAGTGAGACCGGGGCACAGTGGGTAACCATTGGCATGGAAGTGTCCTTACAGAACTTTGACCAGGATCAACAGAATGATGGGGAACTTGATAAATGAATTTGAAAATGTTGTAGAGATAAATTATAGTGTCATCATGGCTTTACCAGCAGAAGGTGTACCATATTTTGCATTGAAAAATAATTTGTTATATTGTGTAACCTATTTGCAGGGTAAGAGAGTAGACAAATTGTTGGTTCCCCAGAAACACAAGCAGTTGCTGTTAAGGGTGGCTCATACACACCTGTGGGGTGGCCATTTGGGGAAGGAGAAAAGTCTCCAGCCTATTCAGTTAAGATTCTTCTGGCCCGGCCAAAGGTATTGTGAGGTATGTCCAGTGTGTCAGAAGATAGCAGCCCAGCCAGGGTTTAGGGCACCCTTGGTTCCCCTCCTTGTCATTTCTGTACCTTTTGAGAGTATTGGTATGGATCTGATAGGGCCAGTGGAAAAATCTGCTAATGGGCATCAATACATATTAGTAGTGGTAGATTATGCCAAAAGGTAACCGGAGGCTATCCGGCTACATAACATGAAATCTAGCACTATTGCCAATGAATTGTTGAGGCTATATACCAGCTTGGGAATTCCAAAGGAGGTCTTAATGGACCAAGGTACTCCTTTTGTCTCTAAACTAATGAAAGATATGTGCCGACTGTTAAAGGTGGATAGGATTACTACCTCAGTTTACCACCCGCAAACAGATGAGCTTGTTGAATGCTTTAACCAGACCCTTAAACAAATGATAAAAAAGGAAGTGTATGAGGACAAGCGAGATTGGGACTTACTCCTACCCTATTTAATGTTTGCAATGCGAGAAGTACCCCAATCCTCTACGGGATTTAGTCCCTTTGAACTCCTCTATGGGAGGCAACCTAGAGGGATTTTAGATCTGTTGAAAGAAGGGTGGGAACAACAGTCATGCCAAGAGCCTAACATCATTCAGTTTGTGACCCAATTGTATGGCCATTTAAGGCAAATTGCGCCACTCATGAATGAGCACATGGATAGGGCACAACAGCAGCAAAAACGTTGATGTGATGTGACCGCGGTTAATCGGTCTTTTAAACTGGGAGACAAGGTACTGGTTCTGGTACCCACCACAGAAAGCAAAATGTATGCCCAGTGGAGAGGCACTTATGAAGTTATAGAGGCAGTGGGACCTGATAATTAGAAGGTTCAACAGGAGGGTAGAAGGAAAGAAGTGCAAATCTACCATGTAAACCTGTTAAAACCCTAGAAAGAGAGCACAGGTCAGCCCTCTTTGGTTGCCAAGAATACCCCAGAATGTCAGGTACCCATTGAAGTTACCCTTAATCCCTGCCAGAAACAGGAGGCGGTGAGTTTAGTAGCACAGCACCAAGAAGTGTTCTCTGCCATACCTGAAAAAAAAACAAATTATCCAGCATGATATAGTTACTCCTCCCGGGTTAGTAATAAAACAGAGGCCATACCGTATACCTGAGGCAAAGCAGGCAGCGGTTAAACAGGAAGTAGAGGAAATGCTGTGCCTCGGAGTCTTAGAGGAATCAAATAGCGAATTGAATAATCCCATAGTTTTAAAGCCTAAGCATTTAGGTGCTTTAAGATTCTGCAATGATTTTCGCAAATTAAATAAAGTGTCAGTTTGATTCATATCTGATGCCCCAGGTGGATGAGCTGGTGGATAATTTAGCAAACAGTCAATATCTCACCATCCTAGATTTGACAAAAGGGTATTGGCAGATTCCTTTAACTGAGGCTGCTAAGGCCAAAACAGCCTTCTCTACCCTTAGAAGGTTTGTTTCAGTACAAAATGCTGCAGTTTGGTCTGCATGGAGCTCTGAAAACCTTTCAGAGGGCTATGCACAGGTTACTGTGACCTCACAAGGAATATGCAGTTGCATACCTAGATGACATAGTCATCTTTAGCCCCGACTGGGAGTCACACCTACCAAGAGTAGAAGCAGTGTTGCAATCTTTATGGGCACATGGGTTTACTGCTAATCCTGAGAAGTGTGCCATTGGAATGATGGAGGCAAAATATTTGGTAAAACCTCTGCCCAGTAAGGTGGAGGCGGTCCTCACATGGCCTAAACCCAAATGTAAACCCAAAAGATTCATTTGTGATTTTGCCACTAGGGCAGCACCATTAACTGAGTGTCTTAGAAAAAACAGTCCCCAGACAAGAAACTGTGGTCTAGAGCAGCAGAAGCTGCATGGCATGATTTAAGGCGCGCCTTGTGCACAGAACCTGTTTTGCAGGCTCCTAACTTTAAAAAGCAGTTTATATTGCATACAGATCTCAGGTACAGGATTGGGAGCAGTCCTTTCCAAAGTGGTAGAAGGGGAAGAGAAACCCATCCTCTACCTCAGCCAGAAATTTCTGCGCAAGGAGAGCAAGTACTCCACTGTGGAGCAAGAGTGCTTGGGAATCAAGTGGGCAGTAGACTCGTTAATATATTATTTGTTGGGGCGGGAGTTTGTGTTGATTACAGATCATGCCCCTTTACAATGGATGCACACGAACAAAGAAGTGAATGGTTTTGTAACCCACTGGTTTTTGTCTTTGAAGCCATTTAAGTTTAAGGTGCAGCATCGTCTGGGGAAACAGCACCTCAATACTGATGCCCTTTCCAGGATGTTTGTTGGGCCCAATCCTCCAAGAAACCCTATGGTGAAGCTAGAGGAGGAGGAGGAAGAGAGTGAGGATGGTGAACTGTGGAAAATGGTAGACAGCTGTGTACCCTGACAGATGGCACAAATAGATGTGGGCAAAGCAGATAGCTTGCCTGAAAGTGTTTTAGCTTCACCAGGGTGGTTGAAGCTAAGGGGGGAGGAGTGTGACAGGGTCAGCATAATTCCACATAAAGTAAATGTGGAATATCCAGATCTGCTAGGTTTGGCAGAGCAAAGGCATTAGGATTGTGTAAATGTCCAGTTCAGGTGTTGCCTCAATCAGTGCCTGGAAAGGCAGCTAATTACAGACACCTGTGAGAAGCTGGTTTAAGAACTGCAGAGACACTGTGGAAACTGAGCCTGATGGTGAAATTTTCGCCTAGCTTATAGGCCTGGGGGTGACTAGTGTTGGGGTACCTGGCCCTGCGAGTCGACTGTAGAAAATAATACTGTATTGCAGAGGTTCCCAATCACAGTCCTCAAGGCTCCCCAACAGTTCAGGCTTTAGAGATATCCATGGTGGAGCTCAGGTGATTATATTAGTACCTCAGTCAATTTGATTTAACCACCTGTGCTTAGCCATGACTATCTCTAAAAGCTGAACTGTTGGGGAGCCTTGAGGTTCACGTTTGGGAACCTCTGCTGTATTGGAAGACTTTGTATGACATATATATATATGGGTTCTGGAGGACCGGCACTCAGCTGTACTAATGGCAATGTGCCCCAGTGCCATCCGAAACAAATTGCATAGGTAAAGGAAAAAATTGGTGGTATTAGGGTTATATCTCTCCTTGCATTGATGCCAATTTGCCCTTGGTCTGAATGATCTTTGTGTTTGTACTCTCGTATCTCCACCCATGAGCCAACGGTAGACATCGTCATAATCTCCCTTCACTATCTGATATTTGTTTTTCTTGAATTTTGTTAAATCTCTTCGATAGTTCTCGCACTGTGACTGTAACTTCAACAGCCAATCTTGGGACAAATCTTGTTGTAGTACTGCTTTAAATTCAGATTCATAATTCAAAATTTTGGCCCTGGTGGACCGAAAACCATTAGGGGGGGTGATCGGGCGCTTCGCCTCCTCCAAATGGAAGCCAGATAGATGTTTAAACTACAAACCATCAGTCCGGCCGGACTTAATGAGAGGATTAATTGGAATGTGTTTAATTAAGTACGTTTCTTCGTCTCAATGTGCTCTCAAGTTTTGTTCTACTTACCCCTATCCTCGATGGTTTCTATGTAAAGATCGTTCAGACCAAGGGCAAATTTGCGTCAATGCAAGGAGAGATTTAACCCTAATACCGCTTCATCTAACAGTGACAGTGAGGTGTACTTGGTCGATTCGGAAGACCCAAAAGAGGGGACGACCAGTCATCCTGAGGCTCCTCGGGCTAGGCAAAAGGCTTCAAAAAACAAGGGGCGCCCACCCCTAGGAGGGGTCAGCACAAGAGGCTCTGCCAAATTACCACCAAAAAGAAAACTTAGTCTTTAATCTCTCGTCTCGTCAACTAATGGCCCTAGAAACTCAGGTATTAAATAAGGGCCTTTCTTTTATCCCTACCAGACATTATGATGAACTGTCTTAGAAAGTTGCCTTACATCGCTTCTCACGATAGTTACGCCTTCAGGAACATTTCGGCATAAAGCCGACTATTAATTCAAACCAGTTCCAACGTTAAACACCATAACCTCTCTAGAGTGGAACAGGACGCTCTGAGAGACCTTGGGAATTACCAGGATATCATTATCCGCCCCGCCGATAAGGGGTGCGGGATTGTTGTCCATGATCTGACTGAGTACAGGGAGGAAATTAACCAACAGTTTGCCGCTGTGGATACTTACCAACCTCTCGATAGTGATCCCACCTCAGACTTCAAGAAAGAACTAGACAAGGTCCTTTGGGGGGCCAACAGTGCGGGTTTACTGTCTGACCAATTGGTAAAGTCGTTGATCACTGAACATCCCGTTACTCCTATACTGTTTACGGTGCCGAAAATTCATAAATGGATAGAGAAACCTCCTGGGCGCCCGATTATATCGGCTAGAGATTCATTGTATCAGCCTATCTCCCAATTTCTAGACAGCATCATCCAGCCTTTTCTGTCGACACAACCCACGTACATCAAGGACAAATCCAGTTTTCTTCAATTATTGGACAGAGTGAGCTTAGTCCCTGAGGACACTCTAATTTGTGTCATGGATATATGCAGTCTCTACACTTCTATCCCTCATTATGATGGATTAGAGGCCATGAAAATGTTTTTGCGCGTTGAGGAAGTCCAACATCAACCATATTTTTTCCAGAGGTTACTTGAACTGACTCTTACCAGGAATTATTTCCTTTTTGACGGGAGCTTCTTTTTACAATGTACCGGCTGCACCATGGGAAGTAATGTTGCCCCCTCATATGCAAACATTTTCATGTTTAGGGAGGAACAACTGATGTTTTATGGTGATAATGCAGTATCCAGGCATATACTATTATTTGGCAGGTAGATAGATGACCTCTTCATGTTGTAGTCAGGAGGGGAAAAGGAACTGTTGGCTCTGATGCTGAATATTAACTCAAGAAACTCACCAATCAGGATCACTTTTCAATACAATTCCCATTCTCTGAATTTCCTGGACGTCCAAGTGACCATAGCCAAAGGCCGTATCAGTACCAACGTGTACTCTAAACCCACAGACCAAAACACCCTACTACACACGAGTAGCCACCATCCTCCAGCCCTCAAGGAGGGCCTTCCAAAATCACAGATGATGAGGGTGGCTAGGATCACCAGTGAACCAACTGAAGTTGAAGCAAGTTTGGATCTGATTGTCAAAAAGTTTCTATGTAGGGGATATGATCTAGCCTTACTATCCAAACAGAAACAAGAGGTATTGAACTTGTCAAGAAGTTCTTTATTTATTCCAAAAGAGAGGAACACTGTGGCAATTATCCAGTGGAAAAGTCAGTACAATATGTCCAGCGCAGTCATTCATCATGCCACTCGGGCATTATGGCCCATCATTACCACAGATAGAGATCTTCCGTCTCTCAAGGGCAAGAGACCTCTAGCTTGCTTCACCAGGGGCCGTAACATTAAAGACATGGTCGTACACAACGATATCACTAATTTTGGCTCAGCCAGACAAATACCCGAAAGGGGGTTTCTGGTTAAAAACCTGGCTGTTACCAATGTCTAAGATGCACAATGTGCCAATACATGATCACGGGCAGTCATTTTTTTCACCCTCATTTGGATTGATCGTATCGGATCAAACATGTGCTGACATGTACATCCTCTTTTATTGTCTATGTAATACTGTGCCCTTGCGGCCTTTATTACATTGGAAAAACCACCAGGACGATGCAAGAGCGAATGGCTCTGCTCCGCCATTAAGGCAGCCATTGCCGGTAGGTTGTCCGACCAACCGGTGGCTAGACACTTTTCAGAGAAAAATCATGCCCTTGGCGATCTCCGCCATATGGCAATTGATCATGTACTGAAAACCATTAGGGGGGGCAATTGGGCGCTTCGCCACCTCCAAATGGAAGCCAGATGGATGTTTAAACTACAAACCATCAGTTCGGCCGGACTTAATGAGAGGATTAATTGGAATGTGTTTAATTAAGTATGTTTCTTCGTCTCAATGTGCTCTCAAGTTTTGTTCTACTTACCCCTATCCTCGATGGGTTCCATGTAAAGTTTTCATTACCACCCTTAATATTTGTTATATTAACTTGTGTAACCGTGTTCTATGACACAGCTTTAGATCGGAGGGTTTGCGTATTTCTGTATATTGTTTGTTCCTCAATTTATCTTTTTTTTTACAGTATGTCTATTTATTAATGTTTTTTACACTACGGTTCTTCGATTGTATTTCTCCATTTTACTATTTTAATTTCTCTTTCACAGGGCAACGAGCCGCGCATAACACTAGCATTCGGGTTTCCATGGTTACCTGTGATGCTAGTCGCGATGACGTCTTCAGTGCGGGACTCCGGCAGCGTCATGTGGGGTCCCAGGCAGCGTCCTGGCTTCTCACTCTTGGCGGGCTTCTCCGGGTATAAGGTAAGCTCTTTTCTTTTCTCTTATTCACCTGCTTTTCACCTTGACAAACGGGCATGTGACCCTGAAACGTTGGTGTATTGGGTGTACATTAAACCCTTATTTACCCCAAGTGCCGCTGATTTTTTCCTATATATATATATATATTTATATATATACACACACACACTATATTGTAATGTCTTAGGGTTAATTAGCTCGGCAGAGGGTGAATGGGTGCAGTGTTTAGCTTCTTAATGAGGGTCTACACACAGCTTTCAGGTGAAATAAACAAGGTGATGCTTTACTTCCAGCATATGAAATCAGGAAACAGAACATAACAAAAAAAACTAGCCCTTGTTTAGGGCACTAGCTCACTTATTCAACCCTCTCTATTCAGGTGCAGCTAGTCTGCAAATAAAAGTCCAAGGTCAGCTTAGCCCTGCTTCCTGTAGGTTAACCCAGGCTCTAGCCTGGTCTTTAGTTGGCTGGCTGCCACAGCCTCACAGTCCATCTGGTTGGCCTTCCCTGTATCCTCCAGGTACTGGCCCTGGTTTACTCAGCCTGCAGCACAGCTGCTTCAATGTCACACAGTCCTAGAGTTATATGGTCCTACCTTGCCTCCTGAGAGGTCCAGACACAGGCCTCCTGGCCTCCAAATGGTCCGCTTGGCTTCACTGGGCTCTGTGACTGGTCTGCCTCCTCATTAGCTCACACATGAGCTCTCTCCACAAGGCAGCACAGGTGTATCACCACTCAGTATTTCAACCCTGTGTGGGAGGATCTCTCCAATCCCACACAGAATCTGCTACTCACCATCACCATCTCTGGTGATACTGCCACAATAAATATATAATATATCTATATCAGTGATATGCAGTGGGGTGAGGCAGGTGAGGCACAGTATTTCCTGTCTTAATTAGTAGAGATGAGCGGGTCCGGAGCCCTGAGAACCAGAACCACCTGAACTTCGGGGATCCAAGGCAGATGCAAGTCAGCTCGGGTTTTCCCTCCTGACTCGGATCTGAAAATGAGGCAAAATGTCATCATACAGCTGTTGGATTCTCGCGGGTTTTGGATTCTATAAAGGTCCCACGATTTGCCGCCATTTTTCATTCCGCTGTGGAGAGTGAAGAGAGAGGGAGCTGGGAGCTGTGCTGTTGTTATATTGTCAATACTTAATACTTGTTACTGGCAGGCTGTTGTTTATAGAGGGGTTGGCTGGCTGTTGTCATGTCCATAGGGGTTGGCTGTTGTTGTCCTGTCCATTGGGGCTTGCTGGCTGTCATTGTCCTGTCCATTGGGGCTTGCTGGCTGTCATTGTACTGTCCAGAGGGGCTGGCTGTTGTACTTGTCCTGTCCATAGGGGCTGGCTGGCTGTCACTGTCAATGCCGTAGCTGCGCAGGGGTGCTGTGCTCCTGTCTGTCGAGTGGCTGCTGCCCAAAATATTAAAAATAAAACCAACAATTTTTTTTGTGTGTGGTTGTGTGTGTAGTGAGCATGGAGGACAGTCAAATGACCGGAGAGCAGGATCCACATACCCGTCTTGTAGTTGCCAGCACCAGTCATGATGTACCAGGGCTTAAATCAGGTCAAAAAGTCAGGCTAAAAAAAAAATCAACTTTTACCCTTTAAAAGCAAAAAAAAATGTAAGCCGTCAGCTTTAGAAAAAACAAAAAATTGGCAATATGCCATTCATTACACGAAGAGTAAAGGATAAGGCATTGGCCTGTATATATGACTGATGGTTCTAGTGATAATTTAACCCCTCTGCTTGTAGGAGAGATACAAAAAAAATTACACTTGTTAAGGCGAGTAAGACACCGGAATCAACTGTGTACCCTGAAAAATCAGAAATCCCAGAGGAGAGTCCAAGTGGTTCCGCAGTTGCCATGTGTGAGCCTGACCTTTCTAATACTGTACTTGAAGAAGATCCTCTTTCCACCATTTGTGTGCCTTCTGACATAGAAATTGAGGATGCTTCTGTGGAATTGCACAAGGAGGATGAGGAGGATATTTATGTAGTTGGGGATAACCACAAGGATGAGGATGTTGATGATGATGAGGATTTTGATGGCGAGGATGTTTGTGTAAAAACTGTAAATCAGGCAACAGTTGTTGCCCATGGGGGAAAAATCCCATTGTTGCCATGCCTGGACAAAGGAACCAAAAAATCCACTTCTCTTGTGTGGAATTATTTCCACCCAAATCCAGACAACCTTTGCCAAGCCATTTGTAACCGTTACCAAGTAACAGTGAGTAGATGTAAGGACCATAACCATTTTGGAACCTCCTCCCTGTTATGTCACTTGCAGCACATTCATCAAATTGGAAAGCTTACAGAAACGACAATCAGTCCAGTGTCACTAAACTGCTCCCTTCTATCTGGATCCAAGCACCTGCAATATCCACCACCAACACCTGCATCATCATCAACATCCTCATTCGTGATCGGAAGTAGTCCTGCATCCAATATCATAAGGATTGATTCCTCTCCTATCCGTTGTTCCTCAGAAGGATCCTTGAGTGTTAAGCCTGCTGCTGCTGCTGTTGCTATAAGTGGATCTTCATA
This sequence comes from Taudactylus pleione, assembly GCA_031769625.1. NCBI lineage: Eukaryota > Metazoa > Chordata > Amphibia > Anura > Myobatrachidae > Taudactylus > Taudactylus pleione. Next base: position 1,566,250 of record JAUIMM010000243.1, read on the forward strand.
CCAGAAGGGGACCAGGAAGAAGACTACTTTTAGTAGTTCAGGAAGTTAAACAAAACAATTGACTATCACACAGTCCCTTGCATTGGCAAACAAGTATGACAGCAAACACCCAGCTGCACAGCGGATTACTGACGCCATAACAGCTATGCTGGTATTAGATGTGCCTCCAGTGTCCACCATTAATGCAGTGGGTTTTACCCAGTTAAAGGAGGTCCTGTGTCCCCGCTACAATGTGCCTTCTAGATTCCACTACTCTAGAACAGCAATTCCCAATCTGTACAAGGGCATTAAAAAATCTAATTAATGCCCTCCAAATTGCAGTTGTGCCCACTGTGGACAAGTGGGACAGGGCAAACTAAAGATTACATGACTGACAGCCCACTGGGTAGGTGTATTGCCTCCAACTGTGCAAACAGCAGCAGCAGCATCTAACAATTATTCTGGTGGTGCAACATTTTTTTTAAAATGATAGGGGCATGCAGGAGATGCTCTTGGTGGCACGAAAGATTTCTGGACATTTTCAACATTCAGCAACTGCATGTCATAGATTGCAGCATCAGCAAGAACTGTTGAATTTGCTCTGCCATCAGCTGAAGCAAGAGGTAGTAACTAGGTGGAATTCTACTCTCTATATGCTTCAGTGGATGGAGGAGCAGAAAAAGGCCATCCAAGGCACCACTACGGCCTATGACATAGGGAGAGGAGCTGGAATGCCTGAGGGAGTTGGAGAATAATTTTCGTGTTGTGCAAGGTTCTCAAACCCTTTGAACTTGCCACACTTGAAGTTAGTTCAGACAGTGCCAGCTTGAGTCAGGTCATTCCCCTCATCAGACTTTTGCAAAAGCAGCTGGAAAAACTGAAGGATGAGCTGAAATGGAGTGATTCCGCCAAGTATGTGGAACTTGTAGATCAAGCCCTTCATTCGCTTCGACAGTATCCAAGAGTCATCAATCAGATCACTATATTTTGGTGACCATACTTGATCCTAGGTTAAAGTCATACCTTGTGTCTTTCTTTCCGATGGACATAAATCTGAAAAGGTGCAAAGAGCTGGTGGTGAAAAAATTGTCAGCTCAAGTGGAATGTGCCACGGCAGCATCTCCTCCTTCAGTTTCTATGCCAGGTAAAAACTACATTTACCTAAGAGACCCACTACTGGTTGTGATGCAGATCAGTCAGCAAAATCTAATGACATCTGGTTGGGTCTGAAAGAACTGCCTACAATGAGTGTGACATGTCTACCTTGACTTTGTCTGATACGGTCACCATTCAGAGAATGGTGGATGACTATTTTAGGGATAGCATCCAAATAGGCATGTCAGACAGTCCGTTTCACTACTGGAAGGAAAAAGAGGCAATTTGGAGTCCTTTACACAAACTGGCTTTGCTGTACTTAAGTTGCCCACCCTGCAGTGTGTACTCTGAAAGAGTTTTCAGCGCAGCTGGGAACCTTGTCAGTGATCGTTGTAGGAGGTTACTTCCCCAAAATGTGGAAAAGATAATGTTCATCAAAGTGAATTCCAAATTCCATGAGGAAGACCTTTACCAGCACTTAAGTCCAAAAAATATTGAAGCGTCTAACTCTGTAATGGTGGATTCCAGTGGGGACGAATTCATATTGTGTGAAGAAGAGGAGGATGCACACACTGATGAGGATGATGATGATGACATCTAATGTATTGTAAAGCCAGTTTGTGTATGGGATCATTGCCACCAATGTCCACTGCGCATTGTCAGCTTTTTTTGTTGGGGGTCCAAACAAACCAATCATTTCAGCCGCAGGTGGCAGCCCCTGTTACTGAAGGGATTGGGTTGTTAAACTGTGAATGTCCTGTTTCATATACAACATAAGGGTGGGTTGGAGGGCCCAAGGACAATTCCATCTTGCACCTTTTTCCTTTCCATTATTTGCTGGTTGGGGCATTGTTGCCTGACATTTTTAATGTTATGGTTTATGAATGTCCAGAAATTGGAATGGCCACAGGCAGCATCTCCTGCATGCCCCCTTTCATTTTTTTTAAAGATAGTTCTGAACCAATTACTGCTTGTTGTGTCAATCTAATAGCACAAGTCACACAACAGTGACATTCAGCCAAGGGTTCTCAGCCCTTATGGCTGCTACACGGCCCAAAGGCTGCATCCTGCTTCACAGCCCAAAGGCCACCTGTCATCACTCCTCACCAGCCCTCAAGGCTGTAATGGCAGCAACTTGCCAAGAGTGCCAGGCCTCAAGGCTGTTGCAGGACTGGTTCCTTCCTAATCATAGCTCTGTATTCCGCTACTACTCAGTGTGGAGGCTGCATCAACAATCAACTATCAATTCTTCAGTCAGTGGCTGCACCACCAATTATCAATTCTTCAGCCAGGGGCTGCACCAATTATTAATTCAGCCAGGGGCTGCACCAATTATCAATTCTTCAGCCAGTGGCTGCACCAATTATTAATTCTTCAGCCAGGGGCTGCACCAATGATCAATTCTTCAGCCAGCCAGGGGCTGCACCAATTATCAATTCAGCCAGCGGCTGCACCAATTATCAATTCTTCAGCCAGTGGCTGCACCAATTATTAATTCTTCAGCCAGGGGCTGCACCAATGATCAATTCTTCAGCCAGCCAGGGGCTGCACCAATTATCAATTCAGCCAAAGGCTGCACCAATTATCAATTCTTCAGCTAGCCAGGGGCTGCACCAATTATCAATTCTTCAGCTAGCCAGAGCTGCACCAATTATCAATTCAGCCAGGGGCTGTACCAATTATCAATTAATTTTTTCAACCAGTGGCTGCACCAATTATTAATTCTTCAGCCAGGGGCTGCACCAATTATCAATTCTTCAATCCTCATCTCTGCACAGTCCTCAACTCTATTTATCACTCAGTTTTGAGCCAGGTTGCTGGATGCAACCATTTGGCCCTTAACTAGATGAAAAAATCATTATTGTGAGCTGTAAGGTGGTCAAAATTGACTGGAAATGAGAGGAAATAATTGTTATTGAGGGTAATAATACTGTAGGAACAAAAAAAAGCCAATTTTATGTTATTTTAGCTGTTTTTATGATATTTTTAAGAAAAAATCCAAAACCAAAACCGAAAAACAAACTCTCTCCCCTTTTACACCAGGGAGCTGCCCGGGTTAACCCTGCAATAACCCAGGTTTTAGCTCCGATGTAAAAGGGGTATAATACATAGGTATACTCCAGATTTTTACTATAAAAAATAAGAAAAATGTAAAGAAAATTTTATAAATATCTTTGAATTATTCTAATAATTTTATATAGTCAAAACTCTGGAGTAAAAATTATATGGCAGGTGAGGCACTGCCTCCCCCGTCTACCTTTTCCACACATCCCTAATCAAAACACACCAAATTTCCAGCATTATATACTGCTGCAACTTTGTATAAAACCCACATGAACCCTCGGGTTCATATATGTAACTGTAAATCTGTCTCTTATACTAGCCAGTGCCTCCCCAGCCATTTACCTCACTGCACGTCACTGATATATATATAATATACAAACACACATATCCAGTACCCAGCACTCCATCAATCACCTTTGCAAATGCTCTGGAGCTATCCCAGGGTATGCAAGCAGCCCATGTACACAGATCCAAAACAGGAGACGCTCTTGATTCTTTTTATCAAAGCAGTATAAAACGGTCCTTCATTAAATTTCCAATGTTTCTGGAATCAACCCGTCATCAGGTACAAGCAATACTACTGCATACAATAAACATATTTAAATACCCCCACCCCAATCTAATTAGTGCTGCTATCTTACTCACCTGGAGGACGCCATCCGCAGAAGGCCCGGAGAGCGCGTTGAGACCGAGCGCCGATATCCAGTGACATCATCAGCAGGCGCATTCCCATGTGAGCGCTACACATTGTTGCCAGGCAACGAACCCAAACAAAACTGTGAAATAGTGTTTGTATTGGTGTGGTTTTATCTAAGTAAAATGTTTATTTAGTGCAAATTAAAAAGATCTGCAGACATGTATACGGGACGATTATAATACAGGCCCTCTTATCCAAATTGCTAGATATTTCAATTACCCAGAATTTTGATCACCCTCTCAGATGCAATATCAATAGCATTTAGCTACCACTTTGGCTGCAGGCATAGAATAGCATAGATCACAGATATTAAAACACTACATTTTATTCATAAAGCACAGCAACCCCCACATAATGGATCATGTCAAAAACTGTATAATAATCAAAACATCCAGTAAGTTACCTAAAAATTGATATGATGCATATAGATGACAAGAGCACATGTAATTAATACAATAGAGGTGTGCGCAGACCCCCGTGTTTTGGTTTTGAGTCTGTATCTCCTTCGTGTTTGTGATCTGGATTTGGTTTTGTCAAAACCGCCCTTGCATGTTTTGGTTTTGGATCTGGATTTTTTCTAAAAAATCATAATAACAGCTAAAAAAAATCGCATAATTTGGGCCTGCTTTTGTTTCTACAGTATTATTAACCTCAATAACAATTCATATAACATCAATTTTGTTCGCTACACAGCTCTCACAATATTGATTTTATCCAGTTTAGGCCAAAAGGTCGCATCCAACTAGGTGGCTGACTAAGCTAAGTGACAGCAGTGGGCGGCACTAACATATGGCAGCTCAGCTTCCAACATGGCACAAAGTGGTGCTGCAGTGGTAGACAGGATGGCAGTTTAATAAACTATACGACCCCATAGGAAGTTTAAAAGCCAAGAATGTTTTCCTTAATCAAGAAAAGGGTCAGAGGCCCAAGGGACTTGGAATATGTTTGTTTACGGACTGAAGTTAGGGAAAGGACGGAAGGATTGATTAGTTTTTAATTTATTTATTTTAATTTTTCGATTCTTAAAAAAAATTATGAGGGAAGATCAATGTAGGAACATGTTCTTCAGTTCACGAAATACATTTTTGATCTGGAGGACATTTTTTTTATACATCTAATAGAAATCTGATAGGCTTACTTGTGGAGGTGCTGCTAGTACACACTGTAAACAGACGTTTACTTTGTGCTCAGGGAGGTTGTTAAGCATAATGGGACCAAGACTTGCTGTTTACATCAGGGGAATGCAACCTGTAGCTTTCCAGTTGAACTAGAACTCCCAGCATCCGTGATGTTTGCCGGGCCTACTGGAAAAGTTTTTTGTAAACAAGAGGTGGTGTGTGTCAGTTTACCTCAGCCTGCTTTACGCACTGTATGTAATTTCTGGACATATTTGGCATTTAGCAACCGCATGTAGAAGATTTCAGCAGCTGTGGCAGTTCAACTTCCAACATGGCACATCAGGAAACACATTTTTTTATTATTCAAGAGGACTGAGGGAGTTGGAGTATGTATGTCATTGAAGGTAGGGAAAGGAATGATTGATTAGTATTAAATTATATTTCATTTTTTGATTCCAAAGCAAATTTATGAGGGAGCAGGAGAGGGGAAGGGAGGAGGAATTTTCAAAAGATATTAAATCATTCACATCAGTCCTTGACCCAGAAGAATCCTTGAGTGTTACTGCAGCTCCTGGGAGTGGATCTTCATCCCAGTAGAAGTTTAAAAAGACAATAGACTGTTAAACATTCCTTTGCAAGGGAGAGCAAGTATGACAGCAGTCACCCAATTGCATAGTGGATCACTGACACGATAACATCTACGCTGGTATTAGATGAGCATCCAATTTCCACCAATAATGTAGTGGGTTTTAGACAGTTAATTGAGGTTCTGTGTCCCTGCTACCAAATCCCATTTAGATTCCACTTTATTAGAAAAACAATTCCCAGTCTGTACAAGGACATTAAAAAACACTTATTTAGGGCCCTCCGAAATGCCATTGTACCCACTGTCCACTTAACCATAGATAAGGACAAGCAGAACAGAGCAAATGCAAGATTACATGACTGTAACAGCCCACTGGGTGGGTGTATTGTCTCAGTGACACAACAGATGCATCATCTAAGAAGCAGCAGCTTATTCAGAGGCAAGCTACTCTGTGTATCACCGGTTTCACTAAGAGGCATACCGCTGACAACCTTTTAGAAAAACTCAGGGAAGTCATTGCAAAATGGCTTACCCTGATTGGACTCTCCTCAGGATTTGGATTTGTGATTTCTGACAAAGCCACCAATATTGTGAGAGCATTACAACTGGGTGAATTCCAACATGTCCCATGATTTGCTCACGCAATCAACTTGGTGTTGCAAATTTTTTTCAAAAAATGACAGGGCTGTGCAGGAGATGCTCTTTGTGGCCCGAAAAATTTCTGGACATTTTCGCCATTCACCAGGGGATGTAGAATATTGCAGGCCCTGCAAGAAATTTAGAATTTGCCCTGTCACCAACTGAAGAAAGAGGTAGTTACAAGGTGAAATTCCTTCCTTTATATGCTTCAGCTGATGAAGGAACAGCAAAAAAACATCCAAAGCTACACAGCAAACTATGACATAGGAAGAGGAGGGGGATGAACCTTACTAAAGATCAGTGGAAAATACTTTCCGTGTTGTGCAAAGTGCTTAAACTCTTTGAAGTAGTCAGCTGTGAAGTAAGTTCAGGCACTGCCAGCTTGAGTCAGGTTATTCCCCTAATTAGACTGTTGGAAAAGCAGCTTGAGAAACTGAAGGAGGAGCTGGAATGAAATGATTGTATGTCAGACTTGTAGATCAAGTCCTTTATTTGCTTCTCCAGGATTTAAGGGTTGTTAGGATCTTACAATTGGATAAATACATTTTGGTGAACGTGCTGGATCATAGATTTAAGTCATACATCATATCTTTCTGAAGAGATGCAAAGAGCTGTTGGTAAGCAAATTGTCAGCTCAAGTAGCACATGATGCAGCGATGGCTTCTCCTTTAGTTTCGCCAGCAAGTGCATCTGCCGAGTCAACACAACCAAGTTTTGACATCTGGTAGGGTCTAAAAGAATTGTCTACAATTAATGAGACCCCTACCATGACTCCATCTGATACGGTCACCATTATAAGAATGGTTAAGGACTATTTTACATTTGATAGTGTCCAATTAGGCATGTCAAACAGTCCGTTTGACTACTAGCATAAAAAGGCAATTTGGAGGCCCTTGCACAAGCTTGCTTTACTAGAGCTGTCCACCCTCCAATGTGTAATCAAAAAGAGTTTTCAGCACATTCAGGAACCTTGTCAGCAATCAGGGTAGGAGGCTACTTCCTCAAAATGTGGAAAAGATGATGTTCATCATTTCCATGAGGAAGACCTTTACCACCAATTACATCCAAAAATTACAGAGGCACCTGTGGTCGTGAATTCCAGTGGGGACAAATTAATATTGTGTGAAGATGATGTACACACTAATGAGGGAGAGGAATCGGATGATTATTGTGACATCTTACCTCTATAACGCCAGTTTGTGCATGAAGAGATCATTGCTAGCAATGTTAGCTGTCCATTGTTAGCTTGTTTTGTGGGGGCCCAAACAAACCTATCACTTCACGATTGAGGATATTGTTGATGAAGGTGTTGGTGGTGAAGATGGCAGGTGCCTGGATCTAGCAGAGAGAAGGGAGCTAGCTGATGCTGGACTGCTTGGAGTTACTTTTTTAGCCAAAGTTTCTAAATTTTGCAAAAACTTTTTTGATGGATGCGCTGTAGATGATGTAACATGGAGGAGGTTCCTAGAAGGTTATGGTCCCTTTCTCTACTTACTCTGGCTTTACAAAGGGTACAGATGGCTTGAGAATTGTTGTCCGAATTTGTGTAGAAATAATTCCACACATAAGAAGTGGATTTTTTTGTATTTTGCCCAGGCATGACAATGTGCTTTCCTTATCATGGGCAACAGTCGTTTCTTCCACTGGTGTCAGGATTTACACAAACAACATCCCCATCAACAATATTCTCATCATTAATAACCTCATCATCAACATCCTTATTAGTGTCAGCTACACAAATTAACCTCTTCATCCTGGTGCACTTCCACAGAAGCATCCTCAATTTCTGTGTCAGCATGTCCACTTGTACTTACTTCATCATAAGAGGCAGAACCACTAGTCACAAAAAAGGCCAAGGCCTTAGCCTTTCCTTGCCACATCATATGGGGAAATGCATATAGCCAATTTTATATCTTGCTGCAGCTAGCTTTCCCTTTGATGTTTTTTTCTTTACCACTGTAAAAGATTGGTTCTTTGATTTTTGATGTCCTGACTCAAGCTCTGTATGCCCTTGGGCATCGGATTTAGTAGATGATATAGACAGACTAGTATCATCATGACTGGTGGCACTGGCAGCAGCTCCAGGTCTAGTATGTGGTTCCTGCTCTCCTCTCAACTGATCGTTCTCCATATTAACAAACATGCACAAAGTGTACAACACGTCGATTTGTACCAATTTTCAAAATTACACTACGGTATCAATGACCTGCAGTGTCACAGTATGTTTTATGAATACAAGTCTAACAGAACTAGACAACTCCACTGTGCAAATTATAGCTGCACCCTTCAACAAGTCCCTGAGTGTCACCAAATACTCAAAAACAGGATAAATACGACAAATAGTGGAACCTTGATGGGAGCGCTATATATACAATCCAAAAATAAAATGGATATAAGTGATGGGGTGAACAGAAAATTACATACAAATACCCCTGAGTAGGATGAGGTGATAGGTGTTTGTAGTCCTCACTTCCTATAATGTTCTGCTGATTTTTCCTCATGCCAGGAAACATATAGGGGAAAAAAATATATAAAAAGAAGAAGAAAAAAATGTCCAATGGGTATATCTATATAGTAGGACAATGATATGCAGTTCATGAATCCCCTACTATAAATTCATAAAAAGGAGAATTGTTCTCTGCAGAATGGTATTCTTATTCCCATCTATAGGTAATGGATATAATCTTCTTAAAACATCCCCACAATGGTACAAAATGATAAACAGGGGGCATACCCCACTCACTCTGTACTAGTAGTGTTGAGGTATATCAAGGTATCTTTAAACTTTAGATTTCATGCATACCATACTCACGTATAGCAGACTCGAGGTACTCCTATCTGGGTATCTTTGATGTAAACCAGCTGTATTCAATTCAACACTGGAAAATCTGACAATGGGGATGGGTGATCCTGGCCTTGAGAGCTTGCAATCAAACTGATTGTGTTTACGGGTGGGGGGGAAATGACTAAGAATGGATGATACCACAATTCTCCTTTTTATGAATTTATAGTAGGGGATTCACGAACTGCATATCATTGTCCTACTATACAGATATACCTATTGGACGTTTTTTTCTATATATGGGAATAAGAATACATTCTGCAGAGAACAATTCTCCTTTTTATGAATTTATAGTAGGGTATTCATGAACTGCATATCATTGTCCTACTATATAGATATACCCATTGGACGTTTTTTTCTTCTTCTTTTTATATTTTTTTCCCCTATATGTTTCCTGGCACGAGGAAAAATCAGCAGAACATTATAGGAAGTGAGGACTAAGAACACCTATCACCTCATCCTACTCAGGGGTATTTGTATGTCATTTTCTGTTCACCCCATCACTTATATCCATTTTATTTTTGGATTGTATATATAGCGTTCCCATCCAGGTTCCACTATTTGTCGTATTTAGCATGTTTTATGAATAATACGTTGCGCTACCACTTACAGTGTCACAATATTTTTTATGAATACACTGCACTACCACACATTGTCACAATACATGTTGAATATTACACTGCATTTCTGCTTACAGTGTCACAATATTTTTAATGAATAAAACACTGTGATGCCACTTACAGTGTCACAATATGTATGGAATATTACACTGCATTTCCACTTACAGTGTCACAATATTTTTTATGAATAAAACACTGCATTTCCACACAGTGTCACAATATTTTTTATAAATAAAACACTGCGCTACTACTTACAGTGTCACAATATATGTTGAATATTACACTGCATTTCCACTTACAGTGCCACAATATATTACACTATGGTACTATTGACCAACAGTGTCACAATACTTATATGAATAATATTACACAGCAGTATTTCTGACCGACAGCAACAATATGGCCAGCAGCATCATATTTTTTTGGATACACTGGGGGGGTTATGACATACAGCGTCACAGTGTGGAGTACAACACAAAAATAAAAAATAACCTTTTGCACTTCTTATTTTTTTTAAACATTTAGTTACTTTTTATTTTTTTTAAAGCCCGTGAAAGGACAGCACACTGAATGGACAGCACACTAGATGGACAGCAGTAATGATAAATAATACCTGCCCCCTGGACAGAGCACAGCACACCCTGCCTTGATTGGACAACACAGCCCAGCACAGCAAACCCCTTGATGGGCAACACAGCCCCCTGGACAGAGCACAGCATAGCAAAGCATACCCTGGCTGGTTTGGACAATACAGACTAGAACAGCACAGCCCAACACACCCCTGTATTGGGCACAACACAGCCCCCCTTAGATGAAGCACAGCCTGACAGCCCGGGACTCAGCAAGTAAATGGCGTTGATCATCACTGGGAGGAACTTATATACAATCCAAAACCTGTGAGAATCCGACAGCGAGATTATGACGTTTTGCCTCATTTTAGGATTCGAGTCGGAATGGGTATGATTCCCGTCAGCGGCTGCCCGACAGGAGCAGAGTTCGAAGCAGCGGAATCCTGACAGCGCTGGAAATCCTGATCGTGGATAGGCAAGTATAGACTAACCTAACCCCCCTAACCCTAACCCTCCTTAGGGGTGCCTAACCCTAACTTCCCCCCCAAGTGCCTAACCCTAATCTCCCCTCTAAGTGCCTAACCCTAACCACCCCCTTCCCCGCTGCCTAAACCTAAGTCCCCCGTGGGGGGTGCCTAACCCTAAGTCCCCCCCGTGGGTGCCTAACCCTAACCCTCCCTCCCCCTAGCCTAACCCTAACCCTCCCGGGGGGGTGCCTAACCCTAAGTCCCCCCTGGGAGCCCTAAACCTACCCCTCCCCCCTGCGGCTGTCTGCTCGCGGCGCCCGGCATCACTATGATCGCGATGCCGGGCGCCGGTCTCCCGGCGTTGGGGAAATGCGGGCGTCTACATCTAGACACCCGGCATTTCACCCTTGCTGGGATAAGACAGTCGGGAAGCCGGCTGCCGGTATTTAGGCAGTCGGCTTCCCGATTGCTTCCCTTCGAGTCAGGCGGATAAACCCGAGCCGGACTCGGATCCCCACCCATATCATGAAGTTCGGGTGAGTACGGTTCTCTGAGAACTGGGCCTGCTCATCTCTGTAAAATAGAGGTAGCCTGGCATTTCAAATACCCAGATCTTTTGATCACACTCTCAGGTACAATATCAATAACGTTCAGCCACCAATATGGCTGTAAGTATTGATTTACATAGGTCACATATCAAAACACCACTTTGCCCATAAAGTGCACACATTCCTATGAAATGCATCACATCCAGAACTGTATAATAATCAATGACAATGCACCAAGTAATTACAAAAAACATTGTAGCCCAAAGGTTTCATTAAGTCCCCTAGGGGCCAACGTGTTCAACACATTTGCATTTTTTTAGCAATAGTTTCTTTGCCCTTCTCCTAGAGATTGGTACATGATCAATTAAGATTGCCCTTACACTAGCCACCCCATGTTTGGCTTGTAGAAAATGTCTGGCCACAGGCTGATCACTGTGGCCAGACTCCAGGACGTGACGGATTACACTCCTATGTAAAGCCATTCTCTCTTTGAATTTTCTCGTTGTCTTGCCAACATAGTGTAACCCACATGGGCAAGACAGGAGATAGATGACATATGTGGTAGTGCATGTAAGGGCTGTATACATGTCTGCGGATCTTTTTAACTTGCACTAGATATACAATTCACATAGTATTTAAATTGGTGTTGATTTATCTATTAAGCTGTTTTGTTTGGGTTGGTTGCCTGACAACAAAGTGTAGCGCTCACATGGGAGAGCGCCCTCTGATGATGTCAGCGGTAGGCTCCACTCGGTCCCGATGAGCTCTCCAGGACTTCTGCGGCTGGCGTCCTCTAGGTGAGTAAGATAGCAGCACTGATTAGATCGAGCTGGGAGGGTTTAGATTTGGGGTGTGCACCGGCCACTTTTCATGTTTTGGTTTTGGATCTGGATCTTTCTTCGTGTTTTGGATCTGGATTGGTTTTGCCAAAACCACCCTTCCGTGTTCTGGGTTTTGTGTTTTGGATCTGTATTTTTTTGAAAAAAAAAACATAAAAACAGCTTAAATCACAGAAATTGTGAGTTTTTCTGCTCCTATGCAATTATTAACCTCAATAACCTTCATTTCCACTCATTTCCAGTCTATTCTGAACACCTCACACCTCACAATAGTGTTTTTATGTCCAAAAGATTGCACCAAGGTAGCTGGATGACTATGCTAAGCGACACGAGTGGGCGGCACAAACACTTGGCACATCTAGGAGTGACACTGCAGTGGCAGACAGGATGGCAGTTTGAAAAACTAGGCCCCAAAACAGTACATACTGCAAAGAAAAAAAAAGAGGTGCAAGATGGAATTGTCCTTGGGTGCTCCCACCCACCATTATGTTGTATAAATAGGACATGCACACTTTTACAAACCAATCATTTCAGCGCCAGGGTCTGCCACATGACTGGCTGAAATGATTGGTTCGTTTGGGCCCCCACAAAACAAGCTGGCAATTAATGTGTCCCTGCACAAACTGGCTCTACGGAGGCAAGATGTCGTCCTCATCCTCCTCATCCACCGATTCCTTGGATAAAACAGGAAAAAGGGATTTAGGTGTCCCTGGACTGCTTATGGTCTTAGCCAAAGTTTCTGAACTTGACAGTAACTTTTTAGGAACGCGCTGCAGGTGCCGTATAAGGGAGGATGTTCCTAGGTGGTTAACGTCCCTACCCCTACTTATTTCACCTTTACATATGGTACATATGGCAAGACAGTTGTTGTCCGGATTTGGATAGAAATATTGCCAGACCAAAGAGGTGGAATGTTTGGTCTTCTGCCCAGGCATGACCGTGATGGGCTTTTTCATCCCACGGACAACAACTGTCCCCCCCGGAGCCTGATTTAAATAAACCACATCACCATCAGAATTCTCCTTGCCAACTTCCTCCTCAGTGCCAGCTACACCAGTATCCTCATCCTGTTGTACTTCAACAGTGACATCTTCAATTTGCATATCAGCAAGTGGACTGTGGGTGCTCCTTTCAGCACTTGCAGGGGGCGTGCAAATGGTGGAAAGAGCCACCTCTTCCCGTCCAGTGCTGGGAAGGTCAGGCATCGCAACCGCCACCACACTTGGACTCTCCTTGGGGATTTGTGATATCTTTTTAGAATGCACAGTTCTTCGCTGTGCTTTTGCCAGCTTAACTCGTTTGATTTTTTTAGCGGGAGGAGGGCTTCCATCGTCATGTGAAGCTGAACCACTAGTTATGAACATAGGGAAAGACCTTAGCCGTTCCTTGCCACTCCGTGTCGTAAATGGCATATTGGCAAGTTTACATTTCTCTTCAGATGATTTAAATGTTTTTTTCAAGGTCATTTTCCTGAACTTTGTCATTTGGGATTGTATGTGCCCTCTACTATGACATTGGGCATCGGCCTTGGCAGACAACGTTGATGGCATGTTATCATCTATGTCATGACTAGTAGCAGCAGCTTCAGCTCTAGGAGGAAGTGGTTCTTGATCTTTCCCTATTTTATTTTTATCGGAGAAAGTTTGGTCCTCCATTTATGTTATATTGATATATACGTGCGGCTAAGGCGCATACAAACACAGAAAATATTTTTTTATTTTTGCTGGAGAGTAGTGCACTTTGTGGGTTACACCACCCTTTAAGAAATGAGCCAGCCGGCTCTTTACTTATGGGACACAGGCGCACGCTTGGCGCTGCTCCTTTGTTGATGCACGTGCAGCCATAGTGCACACAATTCACAAACACAGAAAATATTTTTTTATTTGGTTTGGAGTGTACTTTGGGGGTTACAGCACCCTATAATGGTCAAACCAGCCGGCCCTTTACTTATGACACAGGCGAACGCTTGGCACTACTTTGTTGATGCACGTGCGGCTACTGCGCACACAATTCACAAACACAGAAAATATTTTTTTATTTGGTTTGGAGTGTACTTTGGGGGTTACAGCACCATTTAATGGTCAAGCCAGCCGGCCCTTTACTTATGACACAGGCGCACGCTTGGCACTACTTTGTTGATGCACATGCGGCTACTGCGCACACAATTCACAAACACAGAAAATAATTTTTTATTTGGTTTGGAGTGTACTTTGGGGGTTACAGCACCCTTTAACGGTCAAGCCAGCCGGCCCTTTACTTATGACACAGGCGCACGCTTGGCACTACTTTGTTGATGCACGTGCGGCTACTGCGCACACAATTCACAAACACAGAAAACATATTTTTTTTTAGCACTTGGGGTTAGCACCCCTGATGGACAGAGCACCCCCTGGACAACACTACAGCACCCCTTTAGGACTGGGACACTGCACAGGACTTTGGAGTGGACAACTGACTGCACAACACAGTCCAGCCAGCCCCTATGGACTTTGAAGTAGTGGACACAGCCCCTATGGACAACAGCAGCACAGCACAACACTACTCTGCACTACACTACACTACACAGCCCAGCCAGCCCTAACTCCCACCCTAATAAAAATGATTATTAAAATTAACAATTTATTGCACATAATAATCCAGAACTGCAGTTCCTGTTAACATTAATAACAACAAGGTTCAATTGAACAAATTTAATTGCATAGAATGCCCTGATGATTTCTGTGTGATTAACCATATGGTGATGGTAAATGAATTTATCACGTAGGCAATTATTAACCATGAAACACAATTGACAAATAAATAATGGGTTAATATCCCACTAGTGAAGGGAAATGAACCGGGGGAAGACAGGTGACAATAGTCTAAAATATAGGGTGTTCACTGTGACCCCAGTAAAAAACTGTTAGTGTTCCCAAAATATAGTCTCATGGAAAATCCTGATGGAGAATATAGACAAATGGCCAAGTTGTATATGCCAATATAGTAGTTACTTGCCGTCAGTGAAATCCAGGTGGAAAAAGGGGACTCTGTTTAAGGATCTGCGGTGTCCGTGACATCAAAGGACACAATGTATTGTACTCAAATAGGGATGATGATACAATAGCCGCTCACCGTCAGCTCAAGCCGCCCAGGGGGGGTCCGTCTGCTCCAGCAGGTTCCCGACTCCTGATGGTGCAGCACGCTTGAATGCTGCACCGCTGTGTGCGCTGGTGCACAACACCGCTCACCGTTGACACGGCTGTTCCAGGAGGTCCGTCTGCTCTGGCAGGCTTCTGGCTCCCAATGGTTAGATGCAGTGGGCAATGGCTGATATCAGCTGGTGGCAGCTAGGAATTAATACTGATGCGGTCTCCAAATACAAACAGGAACAGATGCAGTGCTGGTTAAATCCCTTGACGCGTTTCTCCCCTCTCACAGGGGTTTTATCAAAAGGCTGTCTTCCCCCGGTTCATTTCCCTTCACTAGTGGGATATTAACCCATTATTTATTTGTCAATTGTGTTTCATGGTTAATAATTGCCTACGTGATAAATTAATTTACCATCACCATATGGTTAATCACACAGAAATCATCAGGGCATTCTATGCAATTAAATTTGTTCAATTGAACCTTGTTGTTATTAATGTTAACAGGAACTGCAGTTCTGGATTATTATGTGCAATAAATTGTTAATTTTAATAATCATTTTTGTTGTGGTTTATGTGCACACTAGCGCAGACATATTCTTTTTGATTATTCATATTTGTTGAGAGGAAACCAGCAGTCTACTCTATATGTCAGCTGCTGTGTAAACATTTAGATCACCAATTGGATTAAGCGCTCCACTGATTTTTGTAGTGTTCTAACTCACGCTCACCCCTAGTTTAGATATGTTTATTGTATGCACTGCAGTATTGTTTGTCCCTGACGATGGAGTGACTCCCGAAATGTTGGAAATTTAATCAAGGACCGTTTTATACTGCTTTGATAAAAAAAAACTCAAGAGTGCGTCCTTTTTTGGATCTGTATATATATATATATATATATATATATATATACAAATAAATCAAAAGTCCAAAAAGAGGCTGGAAGAAGGTGCTTGTTAGCATCAAAACGGCTGTCGGGCGTATTGCCGCCGGTCCTCTGCCACAGACTCTCTCATGATGAATTGATGATAAGTACTCTGTCTCTATTTCAATTTTTAGCACTAAGGCACTTTAAGATTGTGGATCTGTTGGCAACTTTACATGGTGATATGGACCATTACATATTATCAAGTTTTGCATTGAACTTTGAGTGCGGACTGTCTCTTTTTGGACTTTTGATTTATGCTAAACACAGTTAAGCTGGCCACACATCTAAAGATTATCTGTCAAACCAGCCAACTAGTTGATTGGTTGGAATAAAAATCTGGTAAGGAATACAATCAGCAATTTGCTCCCAAACACTGGAAAATGGACCAAAACTGTTGTTTGAACAAATAGTTTAGATCAAACATTTAACAAACTTGTTTGAATTACCATTTTCATCTGTTTTCTGGCATTTAGGAGCAAATTGCTGATCATGATTTACTCCCATACGTTACCAGATTTTCATTCCAACCAATCAACAAGTTGGCTGGTTGGATGTAAGTTGGTCTAGTGTGTGGCCAGCTTTAGTCCAGCACCAGTATTTTTACATCTATGTATGAGTGTGCAGATTTGTGATATATATATATATTAAACCATTAGGCCAGCACTCCCATCCACTTGTCCTAAACAGAGGTGCCAGTCAGAGATGGATCAGTAGCATAGACAAGGCAGCGGCATTCAGCGTATTTTCCAAACAGAAAACTTCAAGCAAGTTACATTACATCAACATTTTGGGATATTGCAAACCATCATCAGGATACAGTAACTTACTCGGTTTTTTTTTCCAAACAAGTTCAGATTATCTTATTGGCTATCCAAAACACGTGTGAACTGTTGCCGGCCATTTACATATTATATAACCTTTTATTAAATAAAGCCTTCCATATGAGCAGGCTGTGGGCCTGATTCAATACGAATCGCAATATCGTGTATGCATGCAGTTCAACTGTGATAGTATGCCAGTCCTCCCAACTGTCCCGCATTCAGCAGGACAGTCCCATTTTTACGGGACTATCCCGAGTCCCACCCGTGGGCCACAGTGTCCCTTGATGGGGGGAAGTTGGGGGCATGCGCACAGCATCTGTTCTCTACTGTAGGGAGAGATTTTGGGCTGCCCAGCATCTCGGAGAGTGCTGGGCATGCCTCCACATTGATGTAAAAGAGGGGGTGCCATGAGGCCCCGCCCTGTTTCCCCAATGTGCCACCCCTTTTGTGCCAAGCCCCACCCCATTTTTGGTCGCACGCCACCTGTCCCTCCTTACAAAACTAAAATGTTGGGAGGTATGAGTATGCTAATCCATTGCGATCGCAATGCCGCAGCAGCACTACATGAGGATGCCCACTTCACCTACACACACAACCATAATGGTTAGCAAGATTGTGCAAACATCAGTACAATCGAGTACCATTGGACCCATACGCAAAGTTAAGGCAGGTCAGACCTTACTCAGGAATTGCTTACTTCAGAGCACGCTATGAGGCTTCAGGCTGCATATGGTATCGCAGTGGCTAATTTATGCATGCCCCTGCAACGTAGTGGCACACATGCATTCTGCCGACCGCCCCCTCGTCACAACCCACAAACGGCACTTCCTGCGTTGTCACTGCAATTGCAGTCCCGATCACAGTGGCCAGTTTGCACACGTGCACTGCGATGCATACGCATGCGCAGAACACAACAATAAGCCGATTGCGTGCATATAAACAATTGCGTTCCTTGCTGATTCAGAACCTGAGT
This sequence comes from Taudactylus pleione, assembly GCA_031769625.1. Lineage (NCBI taxonomy): Eukaryota > Metazoa > Chordata > Amphibia > Anura > Myobatrachidae > Taudactylus > Taudactylus pleione. Next base: position 1,584,160 of record JAUIMM010000243.1, read on the forward strand.
CCAGTGTAGGATGAAAGGGGGTTTGCAGATTCTGATTTTGCCCCGGGTCAGTTTGAAGATGCTGGCCAGGCTGATATAATGAGAATGCAGCAGGGGCTGTTATCCTGCTGAAGTGTCTCAATAACTAACTTACGTCTGAGTTTTAGGGACAAGAGGTGTGCGTGCTGTGCCCAGATTGGATGGAATTATTATCTCTGTATTTATAAGCAAGATGTTCTTAGAACTGCACAGATTGTGGGTTTACAACTGCACAATTATAGAAGTGAGAGAGAATGCAATTCATATGCATGTAGGTAATTAAACACCTCAATCTGTGAGTGTCTGCCTCCAGACAGTAAAGGATTACTTGTTCTAGGAGGTAGTGGTGTGGGGGTGGGGTTAGGATTGGTTAAAATATGGGGTTGAGGTAGGGTGGTAGGTTGTTCAGGGCCATTTTAGGTTGCTGTGCTGCAGCCATTTTAAGGAGTCTTTTCCTGAGCCTTCAGTTTGGAGCAGGGAAGATCTGTCTGTGTAATATAGATTTAGATTTTATTATTTTCTGTCCTGTGCTATCTTTGTCTTTTATCATCCTTTCTCTCTGTTACTCCACCTGTCTAAATTTCTACCTTTCTATCTCTGTTATTTTGTCCTGCTCTATCTTGCCCTCCTTGTTGTAATAATCCACCCGCAGTGGCACAATGTGACTCAGCCCCAGCCATTTGGCATGGATGTAGCTGGTGGTAAGCGGGCACATCAAACAGGGAGTCGTGGAGGGGTGGGATGTCCTCGGCGGGTGCTCCTATGAAGGGGATGTGCTTTGCATTTAACAATGGAAAGTGCCCTTTTAAGTCGAAATGTATATTTCAACACCAATGTCTTCATTGCAAGGGAGCACATCTGAGAAAAAATAAATACAGTTGTGTAGCAGTGGTGGGGTCTCTAGTTGGGTGGACAGCCTGGAGGCCATAGTTCGAAGTAGGGCCCTCAAGCAGGTAGATGTGGCCGCAGTGTCTCGCTGGCTTGACATCTACCCTAGATTCTGCTATTTCACGGGATGGATTTCTTCATGGGTTTTGACTTCCTATTATAGGTGAGGTTCACATGGGCTCACCATGGAATTTATGTTCTCTGGGCTATTACCCAGCAGTGTTGAAAGAGAAGGTCATGCAGGAAGTCAGTTTGGGAAGGATGATTGGTCCCTCTTTGGAGCCTCAGCTGCTGGACTTGCTCCTGTCTCCAGTGGTTGTGTTGCTGAAAAAGGAGCAGGGGAAATCCAGACTTATCCAGCATTTGTCTTGGCCTGAGGGCTCCTTGGTTAATAATGCGATTCTGGCAGAACTTTGTTGGGATATTTACCAGTCTTTTGACAAGGCTTTAGATATTGTCAGGTCTTTCCAGGTCAGGGCCCTCATGGCTAAGATCGATGTGGGTTCCGCATTTCTGTTGTTGTCATTGCATCCTGATTATTTTTAGTTCATGGGCTTTTGGCTGCAGGCCTGATTCTATCTGGATAGATAGATGCATTCCCATGTGTTGCTCGATATCATGCGCATACTATGAGAAATTCAGCATGTGTTTGAAATGGTGTGTCATTGGCCAGTAGAGAAAGTGGGGAGTGGCCCGTTACTTTGGCGATTTCCTTTTGGTGGGTCCTCCTGGCTTTCTACATTGTTCTCGAATGTTAGCAGGGGTACTTCCATTGATGGCAGAGTTAGTCATACCCATTGCCTGCAACTTGAGGGTCATGTCCATTTTGGGGTTTCAGATGTATACCTCAGAGGGGAGGTGCCATCTCCACACCAGAGAAAGTGAGCTGGATTCATGAGGTGCTGGCTAGGGCTTTGGCATTGGGTAAAGTAACCTTATACCATACTCAGTCATTGCTTTTGAACTTTGCATATCGTGTGATCCCCAAGGGATGGGTGTTTAGTGAGAGGTTAGAGCGGGCTATGGCATGAGTGTGGAAACTACACCATTTTATTCGACTTTCAGTGAAGCCTATGAAGGAGTTAGGGTGGAATTTTTCTCTGCATTTAATGCAACACACATTTGGGTTTCGGCAGTGAAGCCCAATTGCATCATTCAAAAAATCCTTCCATTGGCCTCAGCCAATGTGCAGCAAGTGATTCCTTTGTGGGGTATTCTTTTATAATAAATTAATTGATATAATTGATATCAGGAAATGAACATAATTAAAACATAACTTTAAATCCGATCCTTCTTTAAAAGAAATTGGGAATTATTATGACTCTGATTATGAAAATATTATAGAGTCACCCATCAATAAGCACACATAAATATCATATCCATCAATAAGCACACATAAATATCATATTAGGCATTCTGTAATTGTGTATGAAATAATTACCTTATTGTGATCATATTTAATCATTAACAATGTATTCCTTAATGGGTAAAATAGGCAGGTTTAGCAGTTAATACATTCACTCCCTTTCTTTGTTAATTAATTTATGTAGTATCACTATATGCAACCAACATACACATCAATTAGAATGTAAACACTATAATGCTTCTAAAAAATGTAAATTTGATAAATGTTGCAAATATAGTATATACATTCAGAACAGATATATTCGCGATATACTTTTGTTTTATCTCTGTCTTTCTCTCAACCATAAATGCCAGCAATTCAGTATCATATATTAGAAACAAATAATAGAAAATATATGAATGACACATCTAGTCATGTATACAATGTTGCAGCCCGTCTCCTGTAATTATTATTTATACTTCATGGAAAAACAATTGGGGAAAATAAATGAACACTGCTATTCATAAATGAGCTGGCAGCAAGAACCAAGGAGGTTCAAAAAGGACATATAAATGATTAGGTACGGTGTGAAGGTCCGGTTCCTTCTGCTTTCCCAGGACTTCAAATTGAGCGGACATGGGATGAGAGAGGAACACACGGCAGCACAGTTGAAAACAAAAGGGAATCGTGGGGGACAGTGCGCCCATGTATAGTGTTAGGCGGGCCCTGTCACTTAAAATATTGCAGGAACCGGATGCGCCATTGGGGTAAGTCGTGACCCACCTGAAAGAGAAATATCTGACTTGAAGAGATTCATCTCAAAGGAGCCTGCCACCTGCCGCAAACACTCTCCCCGTGCAGCGGGGAAGTGTCTGAGAGACAATACACATGTTTCACCACAGTTGGGCTTGTTCACCTGTCAGCCTGACAGCATGTGTCCAGGGTGTGCCTTTTAAGTGATAAAGCACCAAACCCTATAAGCTAACAGGCTTGAAACACATGTGATATCTATTAGCATGCTAATTTAGGACTGAATATGTTAATTTAGCCTCATTGCATAGATAAAGGATCCTACTCCCCTTTGCTATAAAGAAGCATATTGGAATGGCCTACTATTGCATAGTTTAAAAGATCACAAAGGTAACTCCAATAGTAATTCTGCAAATAGATTTCTTAGATTATATACTGGAAGGCTAGTTGTGTCCCCTTTCAGTTCTAACACACAATATACTAGGTGATAATATAAAGCATTATTTGCAAAACTGAGCACTAATTCATATAAGCAGAATAATATATACAAAAGCAATCAGAAACTAGAAATATTCTATACAAAGTGCACACCTTTGCACAAGAAAATATAAATAAAAATCCAAATACACATAAAATAACCCTTAATGGACCAAGATCAATCATTATGAAAATAAATTTTTAATCCAAATACCAGAATAGAGGTATGGCTGTGTAAAAAATATTAAGAGCAGGATATACATTCAGATGAGGGACCAATTGATATTATGCAGGGAAATGGACCACTCTGTTATGATGGAATCAACATGTGGAAATTACAAGAACACTGTGTAGTTAATGTGTTAATTGAGACCATTTGGAGTTAGGGTACCTAACCTGAAAGTCCATTCACTTTCTTTCTTGAGCAACTGTGAGTTAACAGGTTTTAAACACATGTGATATCTATTAGCATGCTAATTTAGGACTGATTGTGTTAATATAGCCTCATTGCCTAGATAAAGGATCCTGTTCCCCTTTGCTATAAAGAAGCATACTGGAATGGCCTACTGTTACATAGTTTTAAAGATTGCAAAGGAAACTCCAATAGTGATTCTGCAACTAGATATCTTAGATTATATACTGGAATGCTAATTGTGTCCCCTTTCGGTTCTAACACACAATTTTCGGTACTAGGTGATAGTATGAAGCATCATTTGCAAAACTGAGCACTACAGTACTTCATATAGGCAGAATAATCTATATAAAATTAATCAGAAACTTGGAATATTATATACACAATGCACACCTTTGCACAATATGTAAGTAAATATTATATGATGTGCATACAATAAATAAACATATCATTAAGTGGTAAAATATAAATAAAAATCTAAACACACATAAAATAACCCTTAATGGACCAATGTCATCCATTATGAAAAATTATTTTAATATAAATACCAGAACAAAATTATATAAAAACTAAAAAACTAAAAAAGAAGAATAAAATGTGAAAAAATATAAGTGTGCCATGATAAAATATAATTAATTGTTGGGAAAAATACATGTGATTAATATATGGGGATTGGAAAACATCTTATGTATTTAAAAAAAAAAAAATAATTAAATCGACTTGGTGCTGAATAAAATTATAATGTATTAAAGTGATAATATGTGTGGTATATTATTACCACCAAGTGAAAGCTAGCACTAAGTGGGTGAATAATATTATCGCTGAGTATGATAGAAACAAAAAAGAAAAATAATGTGTCTATTGTGAAGTATAGAAGAAAGGTTAAGAATGTGAATTAAACAAAAAATTAAATTAAGACACCCATCAACCAAGCAGGATGAATAGTGATATTGATGTGAACCCTAAAATGGCTTGGTAAAGATAATGTGGAAACATAGATAATAAAATGTACATATAAGCTAAATTGCCTCTTAATAGAAGTGAATGTGATAATATATATATATAACTAATATTAAGGAATGGGAGTTGTTAATAGATATTTGGCAACTCTAAAAAAATATATAGTGAAAGATATATGTGTGTTATAATTAGTAAGTGCACCTTGTCATAAAAGCTGGTTAATATATTGGTGTACAAGGAAGGAGGGCTGTGTAGAGATTTAAAACTGGATACATGTGTAAAAGAGGACAGATTAGTAATAAAATAGAGGTGCGGCTGTGTAGAAAATAAAAGCAGGATATACATTCAGATGTGGGACCAATTGATATTATGCAGGGATATGGACCACTCTGCTATGATGGATTCAACATGTGGAACTTACATGAACACTGCCTAGTTAATGTGTTCATTGAGACCATTTGGAGTGAGGGTAACTAACCTGAAAGTCTATTCACTTTCTTTCTTGAGCAACTCTTTCAAGTAATCGCCCCCTCTTACTCCAAGTTTAATCTTTTCCAAGCAGAATACCTTTAGTCTGTGTTTGTTGTCAAAACAATGATGGTAAAAATGTTTTGCAACCGAGGTAATCTGTCTCATTTTTTTTGGTCTTTTTCCACATTGCTGATATTCACTGTGTGTTCCAGGGTCCTTGTCATCAACATGCGTGTGGTAATACCAACATATTTCATGTTGCATGCGCATGTCAGACAATATACCACGTTTGTGGATTTGCAGTTGAAATGATCCAATATATGGTGTGTAAAATTAAATCTGTCTTCTATTGTTTCAACAGAGGACATGTATTGACATGCCCTGCAGCTTCCACAAGGGAAAGTTCCTCTGATGTCACTTGTTGAGGTTCTATTTCTGGTTAGGTGACTTCGTACAAACGTATTACGGAGATTAGTGGATCTTCTCCAACTGAAAGATACTTCTTTACCTATCATAAAGATAGATCAGGGTCTGATTGGAGAATCGGCCAGTGCTTTTGTATGGCCATCTTCAACTCCTTCCACTCATTGCAAACGTCACCGACAAATCTAAGTTCATTTTTGTTATCTTTTATATGGTTTTCAAAAATCAGAGATCCTCTCTCCAAACCAAACAGGGACTTTTCGCTTTTTGATGATTCTATGGCTGTAGCCTCTTTCCCTTAGATGTGCTGTTAGTTCTACACACTTTTCATGGTATATCTTGTCATCTGATCAGTTCCTATTCAGCATCAGAAACTGTCCTTTTGGAATGTTAGCAATGGTTGGAGGGAAATGGGAACTAGAACTGAGAAGAACACTATTCGTTGCCCTTTTTTGTGATATAGAGCTGTTGCTAGCATATTGTTACTGTCACGGTATATCTGTAGATCCAAAAAGGATATTTTGCTTCTGTTGTATTCTGAGGTCAATTTCAGATTGATGTCATTTGTGTTGAGTTTAGTTACAAATTCACTCAATTATTCTTTCATACCATCCCATATCATGAACATGTCGTCAATATAGCAAAGCCATGTAACTACATGGCAATATAGAGGTTCATTATAATCTTTAAATACCATCTCCCACTCCCACCAACCTAGGAAGAGGTTGGCATATGTTGGCACACATGCCGCCCCCATAGCCATTCCTCTTACCTGGCAGTAGAAGTGGACATCAAACACAAAATAATTACTGTTTAAGATGAAATGTAGAAGCTTCAAGATGCATACCTGAAAGTCTCCTAATCCTTCCATGTTTAGGAAGTACTCAGTTGCTTTCAGGCCCAAATCATGTGAGATACAGGTATAAAGAGCTTCGACGTCCATGTTTACAAGTAATAGGTGATCCTCCAATTTGACATAATTTAGTCTCTTTAAGACATCAGCTGTATCTTTCACATATGATGGTAACTCCATGACAAAAGACCTTAGATGCACATCAACAAAGACACTTACTTTCTGTGAGAGTCAATTGGTCTTCCTGGGGGCTCCCTCATGTTCTTGTGTACTTTGGGGAGAAGGTAGAATGTAGCAATGTTGGGGTTAGTAATTTTTAGAAATGAGTGTTCCCCTGTCTGGGCACTCCTTTTGTGAACAAGCCTCCGGGCGAAACGCACATCATCACAGGCCCGATCAGCTGATCGTCATCACGTGATCGCCACTGTGCGACACACTACACAGCATATACCAGTTTTCTGTAGCACGGATTAAGGATTCTCTCCACAGCTGATCAGACGGCTGAAGGCAGCGCAGTACAGACAATCTCCTGCTTGCAGACACCACATGATTGTACAGGTATCTTTCTATCCCCTCTGGTGGCAGATTGACTGATCTGGGGCGCATTTGAGTTCTGCAATGCTTTGGTAACAGCCCACCTAACACCCAACAGATCTTTAACATATACCACTACCCTGTTGTATCTATGGACACTAATCTCCCCACTCTCTCATCACTCGGCTTACACTTATTCTGAGTGAAAGCAGAAGTGGAGAGCAATCTTATGTGTCTACTTTCCTTTTTGCAGCCTATTTATTTTCACTAAGTACATATGTGTTTATCAGATATATGGTTGATATTTGGAATTTTTACCTACCTTGAACAGCGACCAAGTGATGACTTATAATGCTATTATATCAACATATCATCTTAAGAGTCACTTTTTTTGATCTATACTGAATATATGTGACCTAATTTGTGTTTCACATTGTGTTATGTTGATTGCACACTGGATGCATGGTTCAATTGAGTAGAATATAACACTGAGTAATAATTCAACTGTGATACATGTACTCTGTACACTGGGGTATTTCAACTAATTGTTTAGAAATAGTTGGACATATTATGTGGTTTATGTCATAATGCCAGTTTAGCAACGCAGGTGTGTATACAGAATATATTGCGGCGTTGTTTACTGCAAGTAAGAATTAACTTGTTTATTGCAATTGCAATTTCTGAATTATCCATCTCTGTCTGTGTCTGCTAGCCATCTTCATCTCTCTATATGTGAGATAGGTAATATTTTCACCCATTTTTTTCCTGCGATAAGAATATTGATTGAATTCTTCAGAAAGGATCCACCATTTTAGATAATTATATGTTTAATGTTTGTCTTTTGTCTTGTTTTGTAATCTAGTGCTTTCAGCACCAATATTTTAATGAGCATATTATTAAAATTGTTATTTTATTATTAATTCATCATATCATCAATTTTTCATACTATTATTAAAGAGTGCCCCAGCAAATAGTCCACTTGGCCTACCTGTGCAGGGAACATTTTTTCTGCTTAAAATATATGACTTTTGGGAGCACCGCCAACCATTTTAATCATGAAAGGAGTTTCACTACAAGTTATTTATATCTATAGTTGGTCATTTACATTTACATCAACACGACTTTTTTCTCTTGTGCAGAATCCTATCTTTCCCCAATTTCCCTTTTTCCCCAACTCTATATATATGTTTAGGAAGTACTCAGTTGCTTTCAGGCCCAAATCATGTGAGATACAGGTATAAAGAGTTTCGACGTCCATGTTTACAAGTAATAGGTGATCCTCCAATTTGACATAATTTTGTCTCTTTAAGACATCAGGTGTATCTTTCACGTATGATGGTAACTCCATAACAAAAGAACTTAGATGCACATCAACAAAGACACTTACTTTCTGTGAGAGTCAATTGGTTTTCCTGGGGGCTCCCTCATGTTCTTGTGTACTTTGGGGAGAAGGTAGACTGTAGCAATCTTGGGGTTAGTAATTTTTAGAAATGAGTGTTCCTCTTTTATTATAGTACTAGTGTGGAGTGCCTGGTCGATGATCCTTGAATATAGCTCCATATAATTGTCAGTGGGATTCAATAACAACCTCAGATAGCATTCTGTAGTGTTCAGTTGTTTTAAGGAATGCTTGATGTACATATGGTCAAAGCACTATGTTGCCCCCCCTTATAAGTAGGTTTGATTATAATATCATCCCATTTATTGATCTCTTTTATGCTCTCCTCTCTGCAGGTGATAATTTGTTTGTAAATCTGTATTTTTTTCTTTTCCTGTGAATTTGGTCAAATTCTCATGATACCAATTTCAGGAAAACCATAGATTCCAGAATGATGTTTTCAGGGGGAAAGAATGTAGATCTATTTTTACATATATGTCTCTTCTTAGGTAGATGTGGAGGGATATCATTATTTTCCACTGAAAGTTCATCAAGAATCTCCAACATCTCCAGGTCTTCAGTTGTCCAACATTCGGTATTTATAGGATCTTTTGCAGTAACCTCTGCTTGTGAATCACCCCCGCCCACTTTAGAATTAGTACGGTTATTGTCAGAAAATTTGGTTAATAACAATTTTCTTCCAAACAACTATAAATTCTTCTCCCATTGGAAACGATCAAAATTTTTGGATGGTGAAAATGCTTAAAATGCTGGTTTGTGCTTCAATTAGTACTTGTTGGGATAGATTAATAATCTTGGGACCAGTTAAAACAGTTAGTTGTTCTTGTGGGTTCGAGTTAGGTAATGTGCTGGTGATGTCGATTCCCACCTTTGCCGATCCCTTCCCCTTCTTGCCATGCCTCATTTTTCTCTTGGTGGCTTTCCACGTAGCATCCTGATATCCTCTAAAAAAGAGGAATGTCTTTTACTATTTTTTACATAGCCATACCTCTATTTATTCTGGTATTTATATTAAAATATATTTTCAGAATGGATGACGTTGGTCCATTAAGGGTTATTTTATGTATATTTGGATTTTTATTTTTATTTATATTTTACCACTTAATGATATGTTTATTTATTTTTTGCACATCACATAATATTTACTTACATATTGTGCAAAGGTGTGCATTGTGTATAGAATATTCCTAGTTTCTGATTACTTTTATATAGATTATTCTGTTTATCTGAATTAGTGCTCAGTTTTGCAAATAATGCTTTATATTATCACCTAGTATATTGTGTTAGAAATGAAAGGGGACACAATTAGCATTTCATTATATAATCTAAGAGATCTATTTGCAGAATTACTATTGGAGTTTCCTTTGCGATCTTTTAAACTAAGTAATAGTAGGCCATTCCAGTATGCTTCTTTATAGCAAAGGGGAATAGGATCCTTTATCTATGCAATGAGGCTATATTAACATGTTCAGTCCTAAATTAGCATGCTAATAGATATCACATGTGTTTCAAGCCTGTTAACTCACAGGGATTGGTGCTTTATCACTTAAAAGGCACACCCTGGACACAAGCTTTCAGGCTGACAGGGGAACAAGCCAGACTGTGGTGAAACATGTGTACTGTCTCTCTGACACTTCCCCGCTGCAGGGGGAGAGTGTTTGTGGCAGGTGGCAGGCTCCTTTAAGATGGATTCTCTTCAAGTCAGATATTTCTCTTTCAGGTGGGTCGTGACTTACCCCGATGGCACATCCGGCCAGGGCCGGATTAAGGGGGGAGCAAACAGGGGCGGTCGTCCAGGGACCCCCACACACTGAGGGGCCCCTACCTCTAGAGCATGCAAGGGGGGTTTCTGAGAAGCTAGAAACCCCCCTGAAGGACCAATTCCCCCTAACATATCCGGAGGGGGCGGAGCCAATACGACAAGCCCTGCCCCCAAATGACCCGCGAATCGCGGCATTTTGATGTGAGGGGGTGGAGCCAAAGGATTTGACCAGCTGCTGCATAAAAAGTAAGTGTATATATGTACTGTTTTATTGTGTATATACTGTATGTGTATGTATGTGTTAATGTGTGTGTATACTGCTGTGTGTGTGTATGTGTTTATGTGTGTATACTGTATGTGTTAGTGTGTATGTATGTGTGTATACTGAGTATGTGTTAGTGTGTATGTATGTGTGTATACTGTATGTTTGTGTGTATATATGTGTTTATGTGTGTATATGTGTATGTATGTGTTTGTGTGTGTATACTGTATATGTATGTGTTTATGTGTGTGTATACTGTATATGTGTGTATATGTGTTAGTGTGTATGTGTTTATGTGTGTATACTGTATATGTATGTATATGTGTTAGTGTGTATGTATGTGTATACTGTATATGTGTATATGTGTGTATGTGTTTGTGTGTGTATACTGTATATGCATGTGTTTGTGTGTGTATGTGTTAGTGTGTATGTAAGTGATTATGTGTGTATACTGTATATGTATGTGTTTGTGTGTGTATACTGTATATGTGTGTGTATATGTGTTAGTGTGTAATTTTAAGTTTAATACACACGTGCATAAAATAATACAAAATATATATATATATACTGTGTGTATATGTATATATATATATATATATATATATATATATGTCAGAAATCCACTGCACTCGCCACCCACAGGCCACTTGCACCCTAGTCCTGGGAATGGCGAGTGCAGGTCTGTACCCCAAATCTAGGGGTGGCGAGTGCAGTGGATTTCTGACTTTGTCTATGCGGTTCATTTTTTATTAACCTTTTGTGATCATAGCTTGCTCATGCACCCTATGTGCAAACTCGTTTAAATTAACCTGTGTCAGCTGTCTTTTGGTAGTGTGATAGAAGCTATGTCAGGTGACTGCCTTACCTTTAAAAGCCATTAGCTGGCAGGTGAGCTTTAAACCAGGTAACATTTTTTCAGTCTAAACTATAATGATAGCAGCTACCAGGTTTCCATCAGTGTGACGGATAGTGTAGGACCTGCAGAAAGTGGGGTCCCGTGATGTGGGCTGCGGGCTTAAATGCAATGATCAATCCATGAACCAAACCCCCATTATTTATTTATACATCATTGTGAGTGTTTAAACATGGTGAGTGCTGGGTTTTCTGATTTTATATATATATATATATATATATATATATACACTGTATATATAATGTATGTAAACCCCCCCAGAAAATCCTGTATTTGCCCCTACCCATACAGGGTCGGGGTGACCCTGCGGAGAGCAGGTGTCCAGTGGACTCTGTTCCCGGATGGGGGCTGAGCTGCCGCTGATCTGTGTTCTGAATGCAAAAGCACAGTCAGTGCTGCACATAGCGCGCCGAGCGGCTCCCAAGTCCCCTCATCAGCATCATGTGACACATCATGTCCGTGATGCTGATCACTGATGTTGGGCCTCAGTAGCCCCTCTGCGCTCAATGAGGCAGCGCTGACTGTGCTGCTGCATTCACAACACAGAGCCAGAGGGTAAGTAATCAGGAAGGGTGGGAGTAGGCTCCATGTGGCTTGGTGGGGGCCCCCACAAGCCTTTATCTGGCCCTGCATCTGGCTCCTGCAATACTTTAAGTAACAGGGCCCATCTAACACCACTAACTAAATAATGAAGAAGTAAAGGACAGACAAAGTATTGTGGCACAGAAAGAACGGACGCACTAAGCAATATCACCATCTGCAAACTATGTTCTTCTAAATGGAAGGCAAGCTTCCAGCTCTTTACCACACTCAAGGTATCTGACTCCCACCCCAATGACAAAAGATGAGGCCCACCTGGTCCAGTGGTGCCACTGACCCCAGTAGGGTAGAATCAGCCTAAGTCATGTATTGGAAGGGAGAAGACATCAAACTCCACCAACAGATATCACCTGCAACCGTTATTTTCCACCAAAAGTGGCTCTCAGCCAAGAACCGCACCGCTACCACACTTTGAATCCCCCAAACTAAGGGCCTGATTCAGCTTGGATCACAGTTGCTAACTTGTGTGAAATTCTGTAGGTAGGTCTTATTATTATATGCAAATTCTGCATTCGCAATGCCGTCGCACGACTAACATACACATGCCCTCTGCCTACGCTTACATTCATAACACCACCTATACCAGGCCACATTGAAGGACATTGAACCCACATCCAGCATTGTGGCAGGTCAGACCTTACTCACAAATTTCTAACTTTCCAGGTCGCGTGGAAAGCCCAGGCTAATTTATGCTAGCCCATGCAACAGCTTTCAAATGCACAGGCATGGCTGTGTTTCACTTACCCACCACCTGTCACCACCCACAAAAGCTCTCTGTCTGTCAATCAATCTGCTAATGCCCTGAATGGAAACCGTGGTTTCCGTGCATTACAATGGCGAGTTTGTGCACACGCACTGCGATGCATGCACAGTACGTAACAATCGGCCAATAGCATATACATTAGCAACTGCGATCCAAGCTGAATCAGGCCCTAAATCTACAATAAAAAGAAAACAAACCTTGTCACTCAAATGAACACATCCGGCCTAAAAAGACAAACATCTCTGAACCTAATCAAAGGATGTAAGATAACAACACCTCCAAAACCCCAGACAAAGTGACCAACAACCTTGTTAATCCATCGTATAGCCACATAAAGAGCCCCAGGAGACAAACCACCTCTTCAAACCAACATTGGAATGCTATCAGAGGACACAACCCTATAAAAGGGCCACATGGCAGCGAGCACCTCCAAATCAGCCAACATGGAGCACCTCAAATCCAACGATGCATGGGATATCAAATCGCTACCCCCTCAAATGAATGACAAGGACCAACTATGCTGAGATTATAACACCAAAAAATTATGCTGCAATTACTCAATGAAGAGCCACAGAATTGAAGTGAAACCATGATAAGAAAGAGCTCAAGAAGAAGGAGATCTCTTGTCTAGCCAATGGTTACCCACTCGTCCAGCCAAGGGGCAGAACACCATTGACCCTCAAAGTTAGCCCCAAAGCTCGACGAGCCCCTGCATCAGTAAACAATTGAAGGATCACAAATAATATCCTGCACAGGACAAAAATGTAATTCCATTTATAGACCAGCAATTTAGTACATTGTAATAATTAGTTACCAAATGTTGTATATAGCTGGAGGTGCTCCCTGGAATCGAAAATCAAGTACTCCTTTGTGGGGCACTCTTTTATAATAAATTAATTGATATAATTGATATCAGGAAATATACATAATTACAACATAACTTTTAATCGGTTCCTACTTCAAAGAGATTGGGGATTATTTTGACTCTGAGTGTGAAACTCTGAGAGTCACCATCATTAAACACCCATAAGTACCATATAATTGATATCAGGAAATGAACATAATTAAAACATAACTTTTAATCGGATTCTTCTTGAAAAGAAATTGGGAATTAATATGACTCTGATTATGAAAATATGACAATCACACATCAATATGATATCCATCTATAATGACACATAAATATCATATCCATCAATAAGCACACATAATTATCATATTAGACATTCTGTAATTGTGTATGAAATAATTACCTTGTGGTGATCATATTTAATCCTTAACAATGTATCCCCTAATGGGTAAAATAGGAGGCAGGTTTAGCAGTTAATACATTCACTCCCTTTCTTCATTAATGAATTTATGAAGTATCACTATATGCTACCAACATACACATCAATTAGAATTTAAACACTATAATGCTTCTAAAAATTTAAATTTGATAAATGTTGCAGATAAAGTATATACATACAGGACAGATATATACTCAATATACTTTCGTTATATGGGAGATAGTTTGTTTTATCTCTGTCTTTCTCTCAACCATAAATGCCAGCAATTCAGTATCATGTATTAGAAACAAATAATAAAATATATATAAATGACACAACTAGTCATGTATACAATGTTGCAGCCCCTGTCTCCTGTGATTATTATTTATACTTCATGGAAAAACAATTGGGGAAAATACATGAACACTGCTATTCATAAATGAGCTGGCAGCAAGAAGCAAGGAGGTTCAAAAAGGACAGATAAATGGTTAGATACGGTGTGGAGGTCCGGTTCCTTCTGCTTTCCCAGGTCTTCAAATTGAGCGGACCTGGGATAAGACAGGAACACACGGCAGCACCGTTGAAAACAAAAGGGAATCGTGGGGGACAGTGCACCACTGGACCAGGTGGGCCTCATCTTTTGTCATTGGGGTGGGAGTCAGATACCTTGAGTGTGGTAAAGAGCTGGAAGCTTGCCTTCCATTTAGAAGAACATAGTTTGCAGATGGTGATATTGCTTAGTGCGTCCGTTCTTTCTGTGCCACAATACTTTGTCTGTCCTTTACTTCTTCATTATTTAGTTAGTTCAGTAATAAAATAGTTCATAATAGTTTAAAATTCAAATAAAGCTGACCTTCCTTTCCCCTTTGTGGTTTACTGGTAGGAGGCGGCATGTATCAGACAATGGGGAGTTCACTGCTGAAGTGGGAGTGGGTAATAATTAACTGGGACCGGGCTTGTTGGAGGGGCCCGATGGGGACCCAGTTCTGCCCCGCCTCTTACCTGTGGCAGCAGCCTCTCTCTCCAATCCAGTACATGCTGTTGTGTGCTAGGATGTGGTGGGTTCAGGGAGGCTGCTGTTGATTAGGTCAGCAGTGCAGCAGTCTCCTCTGTCTGCACTTGACTTGCACTGGGAGGAAGGGGGAGTGATTGCACTGATTGTACCCCCCCCATATCTGCCACTGGCAGCATGGTGTCCTCCCCTGGTGCCACAATTGTTATTTTTAATACATTATTTTGTAAGGTGCATGGACCCTGATTATCCACATATATGTCCTGTGGACAACTGAGCATTGATGAGCACATAGCGGTCTATGGGAAAAGGGATTGCTGAACATGAACAGTAAAACTACTAGAGGCTCATTCTAGAGATTTACACAAAAGTTGTGTGTAATCATTACAGGAACCGAGATGGGGGGGGCTAGTACACATATGATGAGTACCTATTTGGACTTTCAGTTCCAGAACTAAAAGGCCAAAAGAGGCATCGCAGATGTGATGCTGTCCCTGCTCATGCACCTAAGAGAGGTCCGGCGGCCTATGGACTAGTATCGTCTGCCCCATAAATTTGTTTATGGCGTCTTCAATTCAATGTTATGTTCCCGCATACAGATGATCAATGCTGTCAATATTTACTTTAATTATCTGTGTGGCTGTTTTATAATTAGTTCTAAATTGTGGAAGCTTGAGAATCTTTGCAAGCAAAAATCGATTCTACATCTCTCACATACACTACACTTGAAAAATGCTGCTAAGCTAACAGGAGAGCTTTGTACACAATCAGGAACAGTCAGTTAAAATTTTCTTTTAAAAACATGTTTCACAGTGCTTTCTCATCTCATGAGTTCAATCAAACTTCGTGCTAGTAGTTCAGTGAGCTTCAGTAATAAAGAAAGATTTCATCTTTTCACGCTTCAGATGCAGAAACATCTTCACTTGATTTAAAGTAAGAGATGTACCCAAGCATTCTAAGCCCACCAATTTGGCAATCACTGAGAATGAAGTTGTGAGCAAGTATTCTGCTAAGAAAGATATGAGAAGAAAAGGCGTTCTCCTACTTAACTCAGTGATAAAAAATACAATATATAAATATGTTAATTTCCTAAGGCCAACAGCTATCAGAACATAGGTTAATGCTCAAACCTATAAAGACAAACAATGCAAAAACACAACGCTAATTTATAGGAAATTTAATAAAAAGAAATAATAATATAAAAATAATATTAATAAAATCTGATCCACTAACCGGCCGGTGTGACCAGAAACCTATTAATTCATAAATACATCATAAAATAGCTTATAGTAATACATAAAATAAACAATACACATCAGACTTAAACTTGTGATATAACTGGAGCCTTGGTGTTTATACCAGTAATAACCTGAATGTAGACCCTTTTAAAACTCTCATATGATTATTTGCAATCCTTATTTCACTGGTGCATATTGCATAGGATGTGAGCAGGGTCAACTGAAGTTATGGCTGAGAACAGCTTGTGAATAGTTCTTTCGATTTTCAGCAGCCTAAGGTCAGTCAGGCAAGTATATAAAGAGCAGTCAGCTGTGATTATTATTGCAGATGTCAAGACAGGCTTTACAGTCCTTTAAGCGAGCAAGGAGAGGAGAGAGCAGTTCATTTGGCCATAGTTTTTACTATTAGTCAGTAAAACCATGCAGAGAAATCCTAGCGTTCTTTTAGTATGCATGCATAGTTAGATAGGAAGCAAAGCAAAAACAATCCTCACTCTCTGCTCTTAAATTGAAGTCATCCACTTTCATTTAATCGGATTTATTACTCACGATACTCCTTTGCAGGGGATGATGGTATATACCAGCTAGCGGTTAATGGATCGCGATCCTTCTTTATGCGTTTCTCCGCCTTTATGACTTATCAGCGGCTTCCTCAGAAGTATGTGACGTGACTCTGTTGTTCCGGGTTTATATCATGGGAAAGGGCGCAATGCGTCTGCGTCATTATTATTATTATTATTATTATCCATATTTATTTATATGGCACCACAAGTGTTCCGCAGCGCCTTACAAAGTACATAAACAAATTGTAGACAAGCGACTTACAGAACAATATAATACAGGACCAGAACATGGATAATAATAATAATATATATTGCTACATTAGCGACCATAACACCCAGATAAGCAACAGAGCATAAGCAACCAAGTGTTAGGTGCCCTAGTGGTGAGTAAGAAGTAGATGAAACTAAAGTAGGGAGAAGCACAAGAGGGTAGAAGGCCCTGCTCGTAAGAGTGTACATTCTAAAAATCAGTGTGTATTCAGACCTCGTTATGAGGTGGGGAGGGAAAAGAGAGAAGGGTAGGGGTTTCCAGAGTACACTTCCTTGCGTACCATCTAGTTACATTGGTTTAGCTGATTAGACACTTCTGCGCATGTGCCACAGCTTTCATGTGTTCCAGCAGAGAGGAAGTATAGTGATTTTTGGAGAGATTACATATGCATTTCCTTGCGTTCCATCTAGTTACATTGATTTTACTAATTAGACACTGCTGAGCATGCACCACAGTTGCATTATTCACATGTCTGGGCATACACATGTCTTTTTGCATTATTCTGCTAAGAGAGAGACTTCAGTCTCGCTGTAGACTTAATAACAGCAAGCCTCTGCTACAGAATCAAATACTAATTATAGATTGTCAGTTAAGTTTATTTTGAATGAAATTATTTGCTGTAACACTTGGAGGTAAACTTACAGAGTGAGCCAAGGCTTTTCTATGCTCACCACTTGTGATATGTAGCACCCCACCCAATTCTCTGTCCAAAAGCCAACTAACTAAACCCTCATAACATGTTGGCACAGTATGGGTTTTTTTTTATAAGTGGTTTGTGATTTGCTATGTTTAAACCAATAGAAAAGCACTAGAAAATGGTTGTCAGTGTTTGATCAGATATCCACCAGTTTCTGATGGAAGTACAGCTCTATATGACGCTGGATTCTATGGGAAATGGCTAATCCAACTGAGTTTTAGATAGCAAATACCAATGGACTTCAACAATGGACTTCCGTCGATGGTCAAATCTAATAGCAAATGCAGATTTTTTAGACAGCAATCTGCCGGCAATACCAATCAGTTTGCAATTGACTACCAATCCAACTTTTAATAAATTTACTCCTTGGAGTAAGTATCTCACCTAATAGTGCGCACTTGATGGGACTGAATTTTGAATTTCATTATTTTACATTAATTGTGCAAACATCTGGGTGCAGCCAAAAAAAGATCAAAACAGTCAACATCACCATTTATTTTTACCTAAAGATGAAGTTTGCTACCAGGGCCAAGTTTAGGAATGCTTTGCATTCCAGAGCTTGGAAAATATCACATATAGCAGCCCCCATAGAACCCAATGCAATCAGATAGGGAACACAGCAGATATATCTATACATTCAGGCAATACTTGAAATTTGTGGCCATCACCTGAAAATGTATCTTTTCTTTTTTAATAAATAGGCAGCCTGGACTTTTTTACGCTAAGCTAAGGTCCTCTCTATAAGCCTCATTACTATTCTGCTTGCAAACTAGCATATATGACAAGACAGTTTGTTGTTCATTATTTATGATCAAGGATTTATTCCTCCCAGAATAGTATACTATAAACTTTATATTAATTATACAACACAAACCCAGGTTTCCACCACAAGGGGGGGTGCAGGGGGTGCAGAACGCATCTGTGTGTCACCCGCCGAGGGGTGACACCAAAGTGATGACCCACCTCAGTGACGGGAGTTGAGTTCTACACTGTAGCATTACGTGCAGTACTCAGCTCCTGACACAGTGCGGGAGCCGGCACTGCACACAGAGTGGTCCCTGGGGGCAGTCCACACCTCCGGGACCCCAGGAGCGACTAAAATGGGGGTTCAGGCCACAAGGACATGCCTCTGTCCATTAGGCTATGTCCCTTTTTCCTGGCCGCTGCACTAGAGTCCTCCCCGCACTGGGTGTCACCATGGGGAGGGAAGCCACTGAGTACACCAATGAACTATTTGCCAATGAAATAACATTACATGTGTTAATATATTTATTGCATGTTTATAAAGAGAAACTGCTGCATACATACTAATATTAGTGTTATAGAGTGTGTATGTAAGTAGTGTGTCGTTGTTATAATTAGATAGCATAGTTGAGGTGGGAATAGACCATGTCAACAAATTAATTAAGGGGACTTATAGGGAGTTATATTATGAGAACATTGACATATTTTACTGTTGTACAAGTCTAATGTAGTAATGTTAATAGGAAATTGGGCTATTGTGTATGGAGTTTGCTCTGACTCCCAACAGAGAAAAGATATTTAAATTATCACAGCTTGAGTAAAGTGACCCAGTTAAGGTTACTCCATGGGTCATTAGAGATCAAAAATCTAAAAGAAAAAAATAATAAAGCAGAAATATTTTCCTCTAAAAGTGTTCATTTAATGTGTCTGGGGGGAAGTGGGAATCCTTACCTCTCTGCCGTACACATAAAGGTAAGATAAAAAATATTGGTGCTAGTAAAGAGAGAACTCCAAAGTAAGAGTGGTCCGAGTCAAGAATACACAGGTACTGTTGAAGTGAATTACACCACCCTGTCAGTGTGTTACATGCATAAATTGAAATAACAAAAAATATGCTACTGTACACAAACTGTGGTACTAATGTTGAATCAGTCCAATTATCTCAGTTATTTTCCCATGGTTTAAATTCACCTATGGAATTTACAATGAATTTAATTCCCTGTAAATAACTAAAAAATTTTGACACTACCAAAGAACATTTAATATTTTTGAAGGATATTTTTTCAATATTTAGACTTTTCAATTCTATGTACAGTATACAAGATAACAATATATCATAAACAGATATACAGGAGGAAAAAGCACTCCTTTAAGAGTTTACCAATTTAGGCTATGTGCACATTAATTCAATCAGTTTCATCTCTACATTCTCCTCTTTCAAATCTGGGTGGTCGAACATGCCTCGAGCCGGGCCTGACCATCCTGCACAGGGCGCGGCTCCCCCTAGAGCCGGCCCTGCCCCAAGCACAGGTGTTACAACATTAATATATCAACATATAAATACATAATTTCCTTTAAAGTTAAATAAATAATTACCATGGCATTACATTAATAACGCGCCACACACACGCAAGGATCTAAAAGAAGGATACACTGAAAATCAAAGAAAAATAATCTTAGGGTTTTTTCAAGTTAAAAACACTGAGGTATAAATCTTAATTAACTGCCACATTTGCATAATTTGTGGTTGAACTTATTTAAATATGAATTAATAAATAATTTTATTATTTTATTAAGATGCCTATAATATTAGATGTGCTGCCTGTTTTTCTTCTTTGTGTTCCAGATGGCATTTTATTTTCAGAGAGAGTTAACCACTTGCCTGGTGTAGTCACAATGTTTGCAAACATGCCTGGTTGTGCATTACCTGACATGGTCACAAACAATGTGACTAGTGAGAAATGCACACTAGATGACCACCAGAAGATAATCTTCCAGCAGCCACCTAAGGCAGAAGGACCCCCCCGGCCCTTCTGCATGCTCCCCCAAAGTCTGCCATGCTGCCAATCACTGCTGATCGGGCAGTACTGTGGGAGAGGCTGCAGAGAGGAATAGCTGCCGGACAAATGTTAATGAACCAGCCATCTGCCCCCCCCCCAGTGTAAACATAGTGGCTGCTCAGAGGAGTGATAAGAAAGTGATAAGGTGCCATCCAATCAGCTCCCAACTCCCAACTTATTTTTCAAACACAGCCTGTGAGATGACAGTTGGGAGCTGATTGGCTGGCACCTAATCACTATCTTATCACTTTTCACTCTGTCTCCTAACACTGCTTAGTAAATAGATCCCTTAACCCCTGGTCTGTTCAGTAATATTAATCTCCCTGATTAGATAGAATAACACCCCAGTACAATAGTATAATAGCTTCTGGGACTAATGAGAATAGTTATGAATTATGGAATCTTCCCCCAGCAAGGTGAGGTTATGGTCACGCAACAAATCAGCTATGGAGGCATAAGACGGCTGAAGCATAGAGCCATCAAAGTGTAAATTATATAGTTTATTATAATAGTCAGCAAAGGCATTGGCTATCTTTGCATGGTTCAGTGCAACTTAGGAGCGGGGAACCTGCATGATCTATTACCTGAGGTATTTTGTTGGAGTTACGTAAAGCACTCTTCATGCCGGTCATAAACTTCTGAAGTTGGTTTCTTATGAATACTAGATCTCTCTTAAGATGGTGGGAAGGCTAAGTTCTATTTAGGGATTCCACATGTCAAAGTCACATTTCCAGTTAACACTGCTGGTGTAGATAATGTTTCCAAAGGCAAAAGCCCATTTGAATAGCTACCCTTTGGAGAACAGCTTTAAGAGCACACCAGCAAGTCTAAATGGAAGTGTGGAGTTAATAACCTGATAAAATGGAAGATAATCCAATAGTGATTGAACTGCCTCTGGTGAGGATAATAAACACTCAGGAAAACGCTGTGGTCTAGGGGTTTTAAAAGTATCACCATCCCAAGCCCATGTCATTGAAGTAAAGTCTGACCATACTGCTGGGAAAGACAAGAACTCATGGGTATGTTGGAGTATCCGTTTATAAAGAAGGATGGGTTTAATATGAATGTGCATGTGAGAAGTAATTATAATCTTTAATGAATAGGGACCTAACACACCACATGTCATATAAATCATATTCCGCCAATAAATTTTGCAGTGCAACAGAGGAGTAAGCGCTCACAAAAGTAGCCCTCGAAGCAAACATAGACTACATATCCAACATGACATCAGGGACAAGATTATAGTTAACCATAATAATTACATGTCCTCATTTGATCTTCTAAACGGACTTAAAAATCCATTTAAGAAAATATATTTGGAGTAAGTTAGGGGCATATAGGGAAACTATAGTGACCTCTTTTCTATGGAATTGACCAGTTAAAGTCACATAACAGCCGCTCTTATCCTCCAATTTATGAGTACGGGTAAACGTTACAGTGTTATGGAACACAACTGCCACACCACTTCTTTTAAATTGGGTCTTATCCTAATGCACCACAGGATATCTAGCATCTGCAGGATGGGAGGTACGGGTTGGGTATGAAATGCCGACACTCGGGATGCCTGCTGTCAAAAGACCGACAGCGTCATCCCAATGATGAAAATCCCAACAGGGGAGATATTAGTACCCTGACCTTCCCTCCTTAACCCCCAACCCTATCTCTCCTGTTGTGCACCCTAACCATCCCTACCTTGGGCCCTAAGCCTAGCCCTCCCTGTTAGTGCCTACACATAAACCCCCCCTCCTTAGTGCCTAACCCTAACCACACACCCCCCGGTGGTGCCTAACCTCCCATGTCTGTAGCCTAACCCTAAACCCTTGAGGTTCCTAAACTTAAATTTAATCATTTGGAATGGTAAAATGGACTGTCGGAGAATTGGCAGGCAGATATAACAACATATGTGATGGCCAGTTACATTTCAAACATCTAAAAGAGCAAAATGGACCATAATTCCCAAAAACGTAAAGGAGCAAGAAAAAACTAGTGGCTGGGGGGTTTGCAGAGCAGAAAGATCAGCAGAAAGATCAGGGAAAAAAACTGAATTAGCCCAAAACCAGGGGTTAAAATAAATTTGTCTGTAATAAGGGTGTGCAAGTGCATACACAGATGACATGCACCACATACCACCACAAAAAAGGATAAACTGTGCTGGTAGCACTAACTGATCCAGATAATTTAGAATAAGCTATTTATTAATACATATAAAAGCATTAAAAACAAATGAAATAGCAAAAATTTAAAAAAGAGCAACTGAATATTGAATAAATTGAATTTTCACAGTTGTAAATCGAAGTTTTTATAGGGATACATTCAGTATCTAGACACAGGGGATGTCTGCACTTAGAATACTACTGTCAGAATCCCGGGACCGGCATCCCAACCGTCTGCATCCCGAAGGTAAGTAGCGGGTTTGGGAGGAGAGTTAGGGGTTAAGGTTAGGCACTAGGGAGAGAGTTAGGGTTAGGGTAGGGAGAGGGGAAGGGTTAGGATACCTATCAACAGTTATCGATATCATAACCCTCTCATGATGCCGACGTTGGGATTTTGACTGCCGGGATTTTGACCGCCCATTTTTATACAATGTATCAATGTGTCAATAAATGGTAACCATTAATGTTCACTGTGTCAAAATGTAACAGTGTCTTAAAAAAAATCAAAGTCTATTAAAAATTAGTCTTCAAGATAATACCAGACCTCCTGATAATATCCTGTATCATGGACTGTCAATAAAATTGAAATAACTTAATATAATAACCAATGAAGTACTTAGGTATGCAAGATGCAAGCATACAAAACCCAATAGTTCTGGATTATAATCAAAGAGCTGTAAACTGGAAACCTGGGGCTACCATGTTTGCCATAGGGAAAGGGAAATTGCAAAGCAAATAAATGGGAAAATGGCCCTTGCTTAGGACCACCCATGCAGCAACCATATATTCAGAAGGATTATGCCTTTTGAATAGCTAAATACAGTACTAAAGAACCATAGAGCTAAGAGACAGTTTAATGTGTGGACTGGGTTGATCATTTGGAAGACCTGGAATGGCCCTGCACAAATTCTTTGCATATTGAGGAACCGTTTTGCTCTATCACAGAAGACTGGGAGTGATCCTGACCGAAGAGCTGGTAATTCCGGTAATACAGGGTGCAAACCATACTCGCTCTGTCTGACTGTTACTGTGGGGATGGAAGGCTGATGAGAATCTCAGGTTAACCCCAAAGAACCTACATAATGCCCTCCATAAATTGGAGGTAAATTGTACCCCATGGTCTGAAATGATGTCCTTGGGGAACCCATGCAACCGGAAGATCTCCCTTATGAAGACCTCCACTAGCTTTGGAGCTGAGGGTAGGCCTTTAAATGGAATGAAGTGAGCCACCTTAGAGAACCTGTCCACTACCACCCAGATTGTATTGTAGCATTGACAGAATGGCAGATCATTGACAAAGTTCATGGAAATATGGGTCCACAGATGATCAGGCATAGGCAATGGATGCAGAGGAGCCGAGAAAGAGTGAGATGGAACTTTGTGTTGAGCACAGATAGCACAGGCTGCCACAAAGTTCTTAACATCTTGATGGACCATTGACCACCTATAATCCCTGAGGAGTAGTTCCAGGGTTCTTTTTATGACCAGTGAAGTACGAACCATGTGCCTATTGTAGCAGTTTTGCACAGAGCTCAGGTGCTACAAATGTCTTTCCTGAAGGAATTTTGAACTTGGTGGTTACTGCTACAAAGCAGGCTGGGATCAGAATGGTCTCAACCTCTTGAACTTCGTCCTCCTCAGCGGAACTGAATGCCAGTGACAATGCATCAGCTTTGATGTTTTTGCTGCCTGGCCGGTAAGTGATCACCAGATTTAAGCAGTAGAAGAACAATGACCATCTGGTTTGATGATAGTTCAGACAGTGAGCAGTCTTTTAGTGTGTAAGGTTCTTGTGGTTGGTGTAAACTGTCACAAGGATTTTTGTCCCTGCCAAGAAGTATTGCAATTCCTGCAGGGCCAGCTTGAGGGCTAACAATTCTTTATCCACGACAGCGTAGAATTACTACGGAGCTGAGTACTTGCAGGAAAAGATACCATAAGAGTAACACTTTTTTTCCTCATCCTTCTGTGAAAGCAATGCCCGAACCCCAACTGTAGAAGCATCCACCTCCAGAAAGAAAGATTGGTTACAATCGGGTTTCCTAAGAATGGGAGCAGAGATGAAACACTGATTTAAGCAGTCAAATGCCTCCACTGCGCCAGGAGGCCACAACCGGTTGTTTTGACCCTTCTTGGAGAGAGCGGTGATGGGAGCTGCAACAGATGAATAATTCCTGATGAACTGCCCGCAAAAGTTCCACAATCCCAGGAAACATTGTACTGCCTTTAACCTCAATGGACGGGGCTTGTTGACAATTGTGGAAAGTTTCTCAGGGTAAAATTGGAGATCAGGATGTAGTCCAGATACACCACCACATACTTGTATAACAGGTCTTGGAAGATGTTATTTATGTACTTTTGGAAAACAGCAGGTGCATTGCTTAATCAAAAAGGCATGACCAAGTACTAGTAATGACTGTCCCGTGTGTTGAAGGCCATCTTCCACTCATCCCTCTCTAGGATATTTCCTTTCTTCTTTCCTCTCGAAATCTGAATAGGTTGTGGGCCCCACCCCATGAAGATCTAACTTGGAAAAAATCCTCGCTCCTTTTATACTATCAAAAAGTTCTAAGATTTTGGGTAGTGGGTATGGGTCCTTGATGGTGATGGCATTCAGGCCCCAGTAGTCAATACATGGTCTCAGGCTTACATATTTCTTCTTAACAAAGAATAGACCAGCTCCTGTGGGTGATTTAGACTCCCTGATGAACCCGTGCTCAATGTTCTCCTAGATGTATTCAGATACTGCTTGAGTCTCAGGAAGTGAAAGGGAAAACACTCTTCCACGAAGCAGTCCCACACCTGATGAGCTGGAGGTGTCTCACCGTATTTTTTGCTGAATACATCCATGAAGGATTGGTATGGAGCTGGACGAGGGTCTACTGAAGAGATGGATGAACTCTGCATTACACAATGTGGAGGTCTGATAGTTGGCAAGCATATCTGGTGGCAGTGAACCTCCCATGACAGGATTTGGGGTTTACTCCAGTTTAATAAGGGAGCATGCTTGCATAGCTCCGAAGACCCAGGATAATATGACTATCGGCTGATGGGAGAATGTATCAACTCCTGATGGAGAGCGGCCACTTACATAGATACCTATTATATCAGTAGTAGGGAAATTGTTGGAAACACTCTTAAAAGAAAGAGTCATAGATTATCTCAAATCCAGAAATTTGCAGGACCCCAGACAGCATGGATCTACTGGGGGAGATCATGTCAAACAAATCTTATTGACTTTTTTGACTGGGTGACTAAGGAAATATATAAAGGGGGGCCATATATATAGCATATCTAGACTTTGACACTTTTCCAGATCGCAGACTGTTAAATAAACTGGAAAGCATGAAATTGGATACAAAGATAGTTGAATGGATAAAATCATGGCTGCAGTGTAGGAAACAGAGAGTTGTAGTAAATGGAGTGCAGTCTTAAGAGGTAAATGTTACCAATGGAGTACCTCAGGGAGCTATACTTGGAGCAGTGCTTTTTAATATCTTTATTTGTGACATTGCAAATGGTATTGAAGGGAAACTATTCCTTTTTGCAGATTACACAAAGGTATGCAAATGGGTAGACACACCAGGAGGGGTAAAACAAATGATTGATGATCTAGGTAGACTAGAGGAATGGTTAAGAATGTGGCAACTACAGTTTAATGACACAAAATGCAAGATCATGCACTTGGGTCTCAAAAATCCAAAGGTTAAATATAGTATTAATGACACTATACTGGAAACTACTGAAGAGGAAAGGGATCTAGGAGTCACTATTTCAGGTGACTTAAAGGCAAGCAATCATTGTAACAAAGCGATGAGGAAGGCAAGTCAGATGATTGCTTGCATAAGGAGAGGAATCAGTAGCAGAAAGAAAGAAGTGATAATACCACTGTATAGATCATTGGTATGCCCTCATCTCGAATACTGTGTTCAGTTCTGGAGGCCATATTCCAGAAGGATATTAATACATTAGAGACTGTACAAAGAAGGACAACTAAAATGGTGCAAGGTCTACACCCCACAATGTACCAGGAAAGACTAAAAGATCTTAATATGTATAGTTTGGAGCAGAGAAGGGAAAGGGGGGACATGATAGAAATGCTCAAATATATAAAGGATTTTAACAAGGTAAAGGAGGAGACATTTTTCAAAGAAAGAAGTATTAGAGGTTCAGGGAAAATTTGAGAAAAAATTACTTCACAGAAAGGGTAGTGGACAAGTGGAATATCCTCAGAGGTGGCAGAGGCTAATACAGTAGAGCATTTTAAATATGCATGGGATAGACACAAGGATATCCTTCAGAAGAAGTAAAGATCATTAAGGGTTGAGGTAACAATATGTTTAAAAATGGGGCAGACTAGATGGGCCAAGCGGTTCTTATCTGCTGTCAAATTCAATGTTTCTATTTTTCAAATTCTATGTAACTTCTGTTGTCCTGGAGTGAATGGTAGCTGTTGGAAGTTTATTCCCATCCACATACAGAGCGATTTATTTTGGGGTGTGATAAAATACACCTAATTATTATTATTATTATTGTTATTATCGTTTATTTCTATGGCGACACTTGTTATTATCGTTTATTTCTATGGCACCACAAGTGTTCCGCAGCGCCTTACAAAGTACATAAACAAATAGTTTGATTTACAGTGACTTACAGTACAGTACAGTACAGTACAATACAATAGAATACAATACAGGACATGGATAAAATACATTGCTACATTCGTGACCATAACACCCAGATAAGCAACAATGCAAAGCAACCAAGTGTTAGGTGCCCTGATAGAGAGTAAGAAGTAGATTAAAGTAGAGTAAGAAGAAGCACAAGAGGGTAGAGGGCCCTGCTCATAAGAGCTTACATTCTAAAGGGGAGGGACAGACAAACAGGTGTGACACAGACGGGGTAGGCAGTGATGAAGGAGTATGTAGCAGCAAGTTAAGATGAGAGCTGGAACGCTTTGATGAAATAGTGGGTCTTGAGAGCTCGTTTGAAGGATTGAAGAGAGGTGGAGAGTCTGATGGGAAGAGGGAGACAGTTCCAAAGGTGGGGAGTAGCATGGGAAAAATCTTGGAGGCTGGAGTGAGAGGAAGTAATCAGTTTTGCATGAGAGGCGACGTGCATTTGTTGAATGAAGAGGGCTGACAGGAGAGTGAAGGAAGATGAGATCAGAGATGTAAATGGGGGAGGAATGGCTTAGGGCTTTGTAAGTGAGTGTGAAAACCTTAAATTGGGTTCTAAAAGGGAAGGGGAGCCAGTGGAGAGCTTGTAGGAGAGGGGAGGCAGATGCAGAGCATTTTGAGAGGAAGATGAGCTGAGCAGCAGCATTGACGATAGACTGGAGAGGAGATAGGAGTTGGGTAGGCCAGACAGGAGGAAGTTACAGTAGTCCAATCTGGAGATGACCAATGAGTATATGAGGGTTTAAGTGGCATCCTGGGTGAGAAAGGGTCTAATTTTGGAAATATTTTTAAGATGAAAATGACAGGACTGTGAGAGATTCTGGATATGTTGTTTGAAGGAGAGGGAGGAGTCCTGGATAACTCCAAGACAGCACACTTTGGGGCTAGAGGAGATAGTTGTGCCATCAATTGATAAAGAAATGGTGGGACCACCCCTCATTCAGTTAGGGCCTTGTTTCCCAGATGCTTGAAACAGTTGGCAAGGGAATTATCCGATTCACCACAGTGCAGACACAGCTTATTCTTGAATCTCCTCTCCCTTTCTATGGCAAGGAGATGAGACTTCACAATCTGCATGGGCTCTTCTGGAGAATCAATCAGAGTTGTGAAATGTGGGGGGAGCTTAAAGCTGAAGCACCAAGACTGTTCCCTCTCTCGTGCTCTCTTTCTGTGATGAAGGTCTACCCGGATACACAAACATATGAGATCGTCTGAAGATGTTGGCAATTCTCTGGATGCCAATACATCCTTGATTTGCCCTGAAAGACCTTGCAGAAATGTGGCAACCAAGGCTTTGTTGTTCCATCCTAACTAAGAGGCAAGAGATAAGAATTGCACTGCATATTGTCCAGCAGATTGGTTGCCTTGCTTCATGCTGCGGAGGATACTCATCTGGAAGGCTGCTATGAAATTAGTGCTGTTCTTGACCAGTGGGTTATTCCTTTCCCATAATGAAGAAGCCCATGCCAAGGCCTGCCCGCATAACAGCGAGATATCATAAGCCACCTTTGTCCTCTCGGTGGCAAAATTTGCCGCCTGGACTTGGATCTGAATTGGACACTGAGGGATTTTGCACCCAGATTGGTGCAGAAGCACCTGCAGCCTGAACAGCCACCACAGGAGGTGGTGCTGATTGTACCAGAGCTGGCTTAGCGGCACCAACTCGTTGCATAAGCGGCTGTAGGCACTGCATAATATGGGCCTGGTCTTGTTTTTGTTTCTCAACTGTGGTGAGGAGGCATTCTCAGCGGCATCTATGTTTTGACCAGAGTATTTTGTCACCAACTCACGGGTGGATAATGGATGCTTTAGCCTGTACTTCA
The DNA here is from genome assembly GCA_031769625.1 of Taudactylus pleione. Taxonomy (NCBI): domain Eukaryota; kingdom Metazoa; phylum Chordata; class Amphibia; order Anura; family Myobatrachidae; genus Taudactylus; species Taudactylus pleione. The sequence continues at coordinate 1,613,498 of JAUIMM010000243.1, forward strand.
GGATCGGCAAGACCCAGTAACAAGGTACAGAATCTAATGTGCAGGCGGTATTCACCAGCAACCCCGTAAGGAGGTTTGGACTTAGCTGCATCAAACATGCAGGTTGCGGCCCTCAGACTTAGGCCCTCATTCAGAGCCGTACGCTCTGAGCAGAGCGCACGCTCTGAATGAGGGCCGTCCTCCATAACTATGGAGCGTCCTCCTGGACGCTTGTATAGCTGTGGGTCACCACCCACAGCCTATACGAGCGTGCAGTTTGATGGCCGCGATGGTCTTGACCATCGCGACCATCGAAACTGCGAGCCGGAGCCTGCGGTTGAGGTTTTCAACCGCAAGGCCCGGAGTGATTTTGGCTCTATCAGAGCCAAAATCACTCCCACTGACATCACTAGTGATGTCAGTGGGCTGGCTTCTGACGGTAGGTGTTCCCTTAGGAACGCCCCCGTCAGGGAGGCACGCCCCCGGCACGCCCACCAAAGGGGGCGTGCTGTCAATCAACATCGACAGCACGCCCCCTTTGATCAGACACAACGAGCGAAGGAAAGTCCTTCGCTCGTCGCGTCTGGCACATGCGCACAACGGAGCTCCCTCCGTCGTGCGCATGCTCAGTGCAGAACATCGACCCACTTGCGAGCGGACAGCCGCTCGCGAGTGGGTCTGAATCAGGCCCTTAGTTCCCTAGTACAGATACTGGTGTACTCTGGATTGGAGTGGAGTTCGATAAAGTTGTACAAACTTAGTCGACAAGCCAGGTCAGAACCAGATGGACAAGATGGTACCAGGGATCGGACGTAAACATGTCATGTAGAATAGCCAAGGTCAATACCGGATATGAAGTGCAGTACCAAGGAAGCGATGGAATCAGGTCACAAACAAGCAAAGGTCAAGAACGAGCATAAGGGATCAGTAGAACGCAGGAGTATGGTTTGGGAGCCTATACTCTGGCACCTGCCTGGTGCCCTGAGACTCCCTTTATAGGGAGGAGTTCAATTCTCACACCAAAAGTGATGTCACATTTAAATCTTCTTGCAGATTGGTGCACGCACACTCCTAGGGGAGCCGCGGCCGCCTGCACTTGCAGCCGCCGAGGAAGAAGGAGAGGAGGAGCTGGGAGCCAGACCACCAAGCAGCAGGCGCTGGGGACTACCACACGCTACACTACATCATCCGGGACCTCAGTGCTGCTGGACCCAATAAGTGAGTCCCGGGTTTGGCTGTGCTGTGACAAGAATGACTATGAAACTATGATTGTGAGCTTGGTTAACACCACCATTCAACAGTCCTAGCCCACCTGTAAGATCCAAAAAATGTGTTCAATCTACTATGAAAGCCATTTTGTTATACAAATCAATGGCTGACACAAAAATAGGCACACAGCCACAAAATTATATTTTATGATAGCAAAAATGTGCTTGCAGGTTTGTTTGAGATTGTAAGATTGTAAGTTTTCTATAGATTGTAAGCTTGCGAGCAGGGCCTTCCTACCTATATATCTGCTGTTATTACCCAGTTTTCTTCTATTAATGTTTCCAATTGTAAAGTGCAACGGAATATGCTGCGCTATATAATAAACTGTAAATAAATAAATAAGTTTGAGCTATGGAATTGATAAAAATAACTGCTGTGCAAGGCTCATAGGGATACAGTTGGCCTGTACACACAAAAGTCCCAAATCATTATACAGGAAAACATGAACTTGACAATATATTTCTGTAATGATGGATAGAGTACACTAAAATACATACACTTTAGTTCAGAAAATATATTCCCCAATTCCCTGATATTATTTTGAAGACTTGAAACTATGCCAGATAAAAAAGCACATAAAATTGTATAAGCCAATTACCGGCCAATGTGGATTATGAACATTATAACCAAAGTAGCAAATAGGAAGGCAACCCTCTGGGAAACTGATTTATCTTGCTAATATTTACTGCACTTCCTCAGCATCTAACAGAATGTATTAAACCTGTTCAATTTATATTTTGACAAAACTGTATGAATCCGTTCCCCAGAGCCAAGAGCTCATGGCGTGATAGAGCTTCAGGAGCTCCCCTATTTGCATTATGGGGGCAGTTTCTATTTTTGGGCTCAAAAATTCACAGATCCTTTAAAGGTATAACATATGAAATCCTGTTGACGGTACCTTCAGTGGTGCTTGACAAGGAGCAGGAAAGTGTGGTGAAGGCTCAGAGGATTTGCTGCTTTTCAGTGGTACATTGCTGTCTGATAGTAGATTCTGCTGATTCCCATTGCTCTTCAACAATATTTTCAGCTTTGTAGCTTTTTTGTTTTCATGTACAACTGTCCTTTGGCATCTTTCATCCTTTGTAATATGAGATCCAAAAAAGCTTCCAGCAAATGCTGGTATTGGCTCCTAAAAATTTTAAGATATTATGAAATAATGGGGTTTTTGTACAGTGGGTCTGATTCAGAGATGGACATTAATGCGATCGCAGCTATAATTTCGTACGCAACTCAGCTGCGAAAATATGCTAATGCTAAAATATGCTAATGCTTGAAAAGAGGCCCATTGTTGCCTGCGAATGACCTCCCTTACCTGCGAAATATCAGTATCATTGACACATATCGAGTGGCCATCTTGCCGTTGCAACAGGTCTGACCAGCTGCAAACTTGGCAGCTCTCCTGACACACAGAGTACTCTCATGCTGCGTGTAGGAGACTGCAGTGGCTAATTTATGCACGCCTATGTAACGGCGTTTAAACGGTCAGACACCCTTGCGTTTTTCTGACCACTGCCCGTTACTTTCCCCCTAATGCTGACAACCTGTCATACTCTTTGTGATGGGATCCTTGTGCATCCATAATCGCAGTGCAATCGCTGTGCATGCGCAGTGCGGATTATATGCATACGCAATGGTAAACAATCGCTTTGATCTGCGTGAAAATAGTGTTAGCGTCCATCTCTGAATCTGGCCCTGTATTGCTAGACTTGTTCTCCGAGAAGAAACACATCCACAGGATACCATTTGATTCATGCAGGTCTTCAATTGTGGATCACCTAAGATGATATGCATGTATAACATAGAGAGGTGACCTAACAGTCTAAAATATAGCAAAACTGGGTAAAATATCATATATTTATGGGCAAGACTAGTGTCACTTGTTCATACCCATGGACATATGGTAATTATTTCAGTTAATACCTACAGTGGATATGAAAAGTCTACACACCCTTACTGATTTTTGAAAAAATTTTTTATGGATACTGGAAATGCCTGAAATCAACGTAAATTATGTCAGACCTTTCTCCACCTTTGATGTGACCTTGCAAACAACAAAAAGCCAGTGAAAAACAAATAGACAATCTTTGGGAAAAGCGAAATGCAAAACCTACAATTCCCTGCATAAGTGTGCACACCTTTTTATAATGAGGCTGCAGATGTGTTCAGAGTAAACTACTCAATTCAAAATCATCTTCAAAGGTAACTAACCAGGGGCAAACACACACACAATTTGATTACCCTTAAACTGCTACAGATGTGTACTCATACATTTTGCTCTCTGTCGCGCCCAATAGCTCTTATTGGCGCTCCAGGTCCCTGGCAACACACTCAAAATGTGCATCCTTTATACACAAATAAAACTGGAAGCAAAAAAATTATATTGTTAGTGTACAGAGACCACTGTGGTTTTCGACATTTATACACCTGTCAGAATCTGTGCAAAAAGGGCTCCAATGCGAATACCTGCAGTTTTCCTTATGTCAAGTTCCATTGTGCTTAATCTGTGACTTCATACGTATGTTATACCAATTCCTCTGCAGTTAAAATCACAGCTTAGCGTTTTTAGTACACTGTGTAGAGCTTTTCGCTGATTCTACGATGAGTATAACGAGCAAAATAAAATATATGGTGTGTTACTCCTCTCAGAGTGTCTCAGTCGCTGCGGGCACATTTGTATGCAGTGAGTAATGGTATACAGTTGTAAAGTCTTAGGTGTCCAAAGTTGATCTGATATTCAAAAAGACTCACTACTATAATTAAAGCAAAAATGGGCTTCTATATTATTAGTTTGGAATATGCACACTTATGTAACCAGGGTATTGTAGATTTTTTTTAACTTTTTACACCAAAATTGTCTATTTGTGCTTCACTTTCTTTTTGTTGTTTGCAAGGTTATATTGAATGTGGAAAAAGTTTTGAAATTATATATTTTGAATTCAGATTTAACATTACAGAAAATAGATATTTCAATACCTTTGTGAAATTTTTATAGCCACTGTTTATCTAGCTCAAATTCTATATTACTCATCTGCTTTATTACACTTCAATATACAATGTACATGTGTTCGTTTATGGAGAATTTGTTGAATTTTTTATGTGTTTTTAATTTTTATTAAACAAATATCTGTGTGTCTAATACCAGATTTTAGGTATCTTTCATACTCCAAACAAGTGACAGTAAAATGTTCCAGCTAAATATATTATTCATGACTTCACCTGCACCTTACAATGTGCTTGCCTTTAACAACATAAATCAGTCATATATTACTTAAAACTATAATCCCACATTGACAGTTACCACTGAAGGCTGTGCATTGTACTGGGTCATGGCTGTAAATTGCTATACTTATGGTATTTCATAGACTTTCTGGAACTCAATTTCTCTAAGCCATGATCATAGTGTGCATTATAGCCTATTACACAATAATAAGCTATTCTGTAAGTGTCAGAAGACCTTGGAGGATCCAGAACACAACTGTACCAAATGCTGTTAGAATAAGAGCATAGTGTACAGCCTGGAGTGAATTAAGTCCTGGGTTTGCACAATTATACAGTGGGTAGGTATGTCTCACTCAGGAGGTAAAGGAAGCTACAGGTAGATGAGTAGCAGAATTAGATTGGCTTACTTATACTGTATGTTAGTGGAAATCTCTTTTTTTTCTGTGTGATAGTGGACAAACATCACAGTCATCATGTGCATGTTGGGACGTCCTGCAAGTCTCTGGAATTTTATTATAAATAATTTATTTGTAACTTCCCATTTGTATTGACTGATCTTTTATACAATAAATATTGGCACTTTTTCTGACATACTTTACTGATGTATTTAACATAATAACACATTGTACCTCCTCATACAGATCTTTCATTTCCTCTGCTTCCTGCTCTGGACTGGCTCGCCCTTCCTTGTGATCCTCCACCATTGAGTTTGGCTTGCAGGGAGGAACAGAGTTATAGCTGTCCTTTCCTGGTTGCTTTTGTGGCTGTCTTTGAAAGTCTGAAATCCTCCAGTTGAGACATGAACTATTTCTTAAAGACTTAATGAGCCACTTTGAGTCCTACACATACAAAACATGATAAACAGATTTAAAAATAAATGTTGGATTCTAAAATTGCCATTAAACACAACAAGTTTTAGAAAATGATAGACAACTTCAAGTACATGTTAAAGATCTAAAACATGTAATGGAGACAATATCCTAATTCCATGTGCAGTATAACTATAGTAAATCATAGTTGTAATGAAACAATATAAATAAAATACATAAGGATCTAGTTTTAAATTACAATTGTAGAATCCATATATGTACATGATTTAATGTATATTTGTATACAATAAAATGACCACATTAATATAATAAAATAACATAATAGAAACATTGCAAACAAATTAATAAAGCATTACTTTTTTAATGCATATGACTATTTTACATCAGTTAATATTGTAGTATATTGCACTTGTTTAGTGCTTTATTCCAAGTATTTATTTTTCTCAATTGTTTCTCCTGTTTATTAATAGATTATGTGAGCCCAATCCTTGTTTCATGCTGTAACAAAACAAACTAAAATAAGTTTATATCTTCCTTGAAATTCAGCCTTCAGTAGTACCTCTACACTGACTACACCAATGTCTTCCCTTATCACCCCTTCTCTACTGTCTCATATGACCAACTGCCTAGGTGTTATTACCTTAATGCGAACTAAATCTCCCAACCACATTCAAAACATTTCTAGAATACCCTATATGAAACAACAACTGTTATCCATTATCTCCCACATCTACTACTGCAGCATTCTTCCACCTGGCTGCACTACTTTGCACCACTTTGCAGGTACCCATATCCTCAAAAATTTAGTTAAAATTGATCAGTCTACCAGACCTCTCCCATGATGCTACACATCTACAGAACTCTTTATCACACCTGATCAGATCGTCAGACACTCTTAGATATTAAGTGATCTCTGAAAACCCAACATTTTATTACAACCTGCCCTACTTCCACCTATACATCCTCACTGCTGTCCCTGTCTACACTCCAAATCACACTAGTTCTTCTTGTCTGTGTTCTGCCCTTTTCCTAAACTGCCTCCTGGGCAAAGTCCTCCCACTCCTTTGTTTTCACATATGCATTTGTGATGTAACCTTGTATATTACTGTGTTATGTATGCTCACTTTTCCACAACATCCGTCAGTACAGAGCACCCTGGTGCAATACAAATCAATAATATTTTAAAAATAAATAAAACAGGCATACTTTTTATTATGCATTTGTATTTTTTTAATGTAAATATTGTGAGATGAATGTATATTTATTTATTTGTTTGTTTAACTAGCTTCTACAAAGGTGTAACTAATACTTGGCTAGCCAAATAGAGCCTTTATTTGTATCTTTGTCTCATCATTTCCTTATCTACTTCCAATGATTTCCTCTGACAATACAATAGCTTAATATGAGTGGCAAGTGGAAGTGGGCATGTCTGATGTCACTGGGTATTTGCAGTGGTGCCAAGGGGGAGGGCAGTTACAAAGCCAAAGGGAGTTTGCCATGGAGGAGTAACTATGCCACATTAATGGTGTTGCCATGCCCCACTCAATAGCTTCTTCAAACAGCATTGGGTACAGTTTGGCTCCATTCCCATGTATACGGGTCAATCCAAGCTTTTGGCGATCCTGGATATTTGCCCTTAGGTATTTGGGTGTATAGTCAGGCAAAAGGCTGCAGGCATAAACCCCTAAGATTTTATTTAGCATGTACAGAGGAATAACAGTATTTAAAACCAGAAGAATTATACCTAGCAAATTCATTATTTTTTTTACAATAGAGTCCTTTTAAAACAATACACCTAGATATCCTGTAATCACAAAAATACATATGTAAAATATTTAATTATTAGTTTTGTATTAGTTGCTTAAAGTTCAAGTTATTCTTGCATGATTTTTATTTTACATTTTCAGTTATTTCAATCTTAATTTTTATTTTAGCCTGTGTTTATGACACTGATTAGTTTAATCCATTACCATTTGTAATTCTGGTGGTCAGAAAAGGTCACTAATAATACTCTAAGTAAGTTAAAGCCTTGCAGTTTTTAAGAGCAAACCAATACAATTTGAAAAACAAATTTGAAGAGATTTGGACACTAACCATAACATTTAATCACTCACATTTATTCTACAATTTTGAAAACTGGAATGAAAGTTTATAGAAAAGTAGTTTTGAAATTGATAACATGCTATAAAAAAACAATGAGTAATTCAGCGATTAAAAAGGCTTTATATATGTTACTATTAAAGTGTTAAATGCAAAAAGTATCGATATTAGGGAGTCTGGGCCTGATTCAGACACGGTCGCAAGCGCTGAGTGCTCGCAACCGGGTCGATGTTTGCCCACTGGGCATGCGCACGATGGAGCCGGCTCCATTGAGCGCATACACGAGACTCGGCTAGCGACGGGTGCTCCGTCGCTCCGGGTCTCGCACCATGGGGGGCGAGCTGTCGATGGTGATTGACAGCTCATCCCGTTTGGTAGGCGGGCAGGGGGGGTGGCTGACCAAATGGAGGCATTCCCGAAGGAACGCCTGCCATTTGGGGGTGGCCCCACTGACATCACCAGATGTATTAGAGCCAGAAGCTCACTGGGGCTTGTGGCCACGAGACCCTACCACAAGGGTCTCTTCGCAAGCCCGATGGTCGCGATGGTTTTGACCATCACGACCATCATCCTGGCCGCTAACAATAGCTGGGGTGGTCACCCACAGCTATGCGAGCGGCCAGGAGGCCGCACAAAAAAAATTAAAAAAGGCCCAGATTCAGAGCGAGCACACTTTCAGAGCGTCCGTCTATGAATCAGTGCCTCTATTCATTGTTATCACTTAATTTATACAGAAGCCAGTGAAAAATGTACATTTTCACTTACTTTTGTATAAATCATGTATTGGGGCCATTCATTATATCTCCAAACATTACGTAGAAGATATCACAGATATCTTCTGCTTACCTTTCAACCCCGATGTGACTCGCTGACCCCATAGACTAGTATGCCTGGTCTAAATTCATCAAGCTCCGAAAATACTATATTTTCAGAGCTTGACTGCGGGAAAATGGCGTTTCAGATGGCGTTTGTTCCTGGACCGCAGCTCCTTCCTATGGGAACAAGTCCTGGGTTGTGAAGAGGGATCCATTTGAATTCCTCCACACCCATTCGGCTCCATTTGGATCCCTCCGTCCCCATTCAGCTCCTTCTTTTAATTATTTTGTCTCTGCTCTGTTGCTTAGTTTAGCCAGCCAGCTTGCTGTAGCCTTTGGCCGATATTGGTGAAAACAATATTGTCCGCTGTGAAGTGGTCAAAATTAACTGAAACGTAATGTTATAGATGTTAATTGTACTGTACAAACAGGTCCAAATGACATGATTCTAGCTTTTTTGAATACAATTTTAAAGAAGTATAAAACCAAATCAATTGAGGATACTTTTGCCAAAACACAATGATGATTTAGAACCAAACACAAGGCATTGGGCACATCTAAATATACTCAGACATACATATGTATATATGTGTGAGATTATATACTAGAGATGCGCACAGTGATTTGTGTTCGATTCTAAATCAACATAAATCATATATACTATGTATATATATATATATATATATATATATATATACACACATATACATATATATATATCAACTAGAATCTCTTTTCCTGTGCACAATACGCACTATAAAATGTAATGGAAGTTCAATTCTAAGTAATTTCACACATAGCCGCTGCTCCTCCTGATAAAGAACCCTTGCGGGATAGGTTATAAAGATAGATCACCACCCACAAATGGCACTTCCTGTCAATCACTCTGCGATGGGTCTGCCTAGTGACTTCAATCGCAGTCCCGATTGCAGTGGCAGTAAGCAACAATCGTCTGATTGCGTGCTGATTAGTAACTGCGTTCTTTGCTGAATCAGATCCATAGTGTGACCAAGGAATTGGAAATCAAATTAACCTATGCCTGTCACATTACTAACCAACTGTTATCCACTCTGTTCATTCATTTGTCACCCTGTCAGAAGTGATCATTTCAAAGGTAATTAGAATAGCTAGTCTGTAACAATAGACATCCTTTTTACCATTCACAAAGGAACTGTAAATCAGAGAAAATACCCAAAGCAAGTATGTATCAAACAGAATATGAATCTTCAAAGCATATATCATCATATTTCAGTATTGGGGAAATGTGGTTACCTATTTAGGTCTGTATACAAGAAATATGTAATGTGTGCAAATTAGCATATACTGATGCATAGGGAACCTAAATTATGTTAATCATATATCTTCTGTAGTGAAGAATATACTGTAAATGCCATAAAACTGTCATGTGCTATAGCAAACTGTGTGGGAGGCTATGACTGATGTAGTGATGTTGGTATTAAACATGGGACATTGGAATTGGGTACCTTGCTGACCCTCACCTATAGAAGGGTGGACCTAGCATTGGATCATTCCTTGTGGCTAGAATCACTTCACTGGGCCAGATACCATAATATTAAATGTCCTACTACTGACAGCAGGGATCAGTCCGCAACTGACTGGCTCAACTCCTTGTCTGTAAGTCTAGATCAGGGTGCCCAGGCTGACAAAGGGTGTGCAGGGAGTAAGGGCGGGGTACTCATCCGATCTTCCTCGCTGATTGTTTGGCTGGCTATCCTTCTGTTCCTCCCATCTCTTCTGTTTCTCCCTTCTCTTCTGTTCCTCACCTTCCACTGAATGTGTCCCCTTCCTCCCCCTATGTGTACAGATAGAAGAGTCTGCCACCTACAGTAATCATTAGCAAATTCAGCTGAGCAAGAAAGTATGTTGTGGACGTATTAATATAATGTGTGAGGGGTTATCCATCTAATATTGAGTATTAATGGACTGAAGGCTATTAAGTTGATGCATTGGACTATTATTGTCATGTAGGGGTTGTAATGCTAAATAAGCTATTGTGGCATTTGGCAGGGCTATTTGTTTATATTATAATCAAAGAGAGGGAGAGAGAGAAGCCCATGGAGGAGTAGTTAACTTTCGGACATTCTTCCATGGCATATAATTAGTCAGTCATTCCTCAAACAGTCTTTATGTATACTAAGTAATTTATTGTTTGTCCTACCAAGCAAGTAGTTATCACTCCTACACAATTGCAGATGTCAGCCTACATCCTATGAAACCTGTGTCACCCCTGTTTGCAAACTCAATCCATCATTAAAACAAACTACTGTCAGTCCTCCTATGTGCTCACAAACTCCATGATCCCTCTTGGCACTCTTCTCTGCATGAGGCATTGGAAACCTGTTTCAGCCTTTCTCACTGCATGAGTCATTTGAAATTGGTGTCATTTATGCTTCCAGCATAAGTCATGAGAAACTGTGTACATGGTTCATTTTAGCTAATGTCCCTTGAAAAACTTCTATCGGTTTTCCTAAGTGTCCTCAAACTCCATCCTATGCTCTTTGATACTGTTGGTAATATTCCTACCATTTCCTAGTAAGATGGCATTTAAGATGCAAAATATGTCTTTTAATTAACACTAAAAAAAAAAAATAGTTTGCCAAGTCTTTACAGAAAAACACTTTCATTCCCAGATAGGAAACAAGAAAAAAATGTTACTATAACAGATGTTTTCTGTAAATGGAAACATGCGTTTATTTTTTTTCTATTAACAAATGCAGTCTGGCTGATACCATGTGGGGATTATAATTATGCTATTAATTCTAATTCTGTGTAGTTATTTTTTGTCATCTTTAAAAAAAAAAAAAATGAATTCATCTGAAATTTGCAAACATAAAAAAAAACATAAGTACTCAGCACTGAAAACCAAACAGGAAAGTGACTGTGGATTCCTAATATACTGTATTAAATATAATGCTATTGTGATTCTAGTTAATTGATTTGTATAATCATGAGGTCGGTGTTTTTTTTAAGTAGGTACTGTAGAAAGCAGATATATCCTTAAGAATACAGATGTAAAACAACTACAGCATAGCACCATAGCAACAGAGACACAACCTCAGACTGAAACAACGGGAATAATAAAAGCATGCACATTCTAAATAATATGTGATACAATTCTAGCTTAATAAACATGCATATTATTTGCTTCACCTATAGATCCAGTATTTCAATGGAATTGCCCACTCCATTATGTAGTTTTGGAAGCAATGGGCTTGATTCAGATTTGGGATTAGAGTAATGTGCCGTACGCACTGGACGATGTGTGTAATGAGCGGTATCGGCAGCAGCGGGGTGGTCGCTATCAGTAAGTGTATACACCCTTGCTGATGCCGGCAACGACAAACGATGGCGAGGGGTGAGCGGGCCATGCTGCATTCGGCAGCATGTTATCATTAACGATATCCCCAGATTGAGCTGCATGTACTGTACAGATGACTGGGAAAATCGTTAACGACCCGCGGGAGCGCGCATCGTTCATCACTTTGTGCATACTGGACGATTTCAATGATATATCAATCAAAGATGTCGTTATCATTCACAAATATTGTCCAGTGTGCATGGGGCTTAAGAAAGAGCAGGTAAACTAGCTGCATCTTGGTAAAACCATTTTGCACTGCAGGTGGGGCAGATATAAAATGTGCAGAGAGAATTAGATTTGGGAGCTGTGTGTCCAAAGTGACATCTAATTTACACTGTAAAAATAAAGCTTCCAGCATTTGTGGGCTACATACAGAAGCAGCCATTATTTACCCTGCATGCAAAATAAATGTATGAATTTGCAGCATGGTTTGTCCAGGTATACAGTTACTTGCTCTTACTCTATCCCCAAATCTGAATCCGGTCCAATATCAACATTTGAAAATAGTTTGTAGTTTATTCTCTATGGGCCTCTTTCAGAAATGGATGCCACTGCGACTAGGATTCCATACGCAGCGGACTTGTAAAAATATGCTAATGACTAAGCTGATGTCTTGTGCACTGAGTCACCCACCTCTGGCATCTCACATCTGCCGCTATGTACAAAAGTGGGAATATCAAACATTTGATTGCACATCTAATTTTTTTATTAAGCCTATGTTGTCTCAGGCTTAGGTGTGTATCTCCTCCTGCAGAGCCTCACTAGAACACACCCTGAAAACTGTCCCAAAACACCAGCATTTTTCTAACCACCCCCTTTACCTCCCCCAAACGCTGACTACCTTTCACTCACTTTGCAAAGAAATCACCACTTCGACCGCGGTCGCTAATCCATCACCACCCATTGTGTCAATCACTGTATCAGGCCCTATATCAAGTATAAATATAAGAACCAGTATACACATTTTACATGCATTTATATTGGGGTGATGAGTATGAAAATATACATTTTTGTAATAACTATTGTATAGATCCCCTTTCCTGCCTCACAAACACATATATTAGATTTTATACATAATGTAAACACAAAGTAAACTTAAGTGGAGATAATATATATAGAAAAAATACAGATTAATAACTTGTCTTTTGTGAAAGGAACATTCTTAGGTTATTAATTCACTTGACTTCCATGACATTGATCTCTTTGGGTTTCTATTAATATACTTCTAATTCACCCTTTAAAGTTATACACGTGTCTTGGCGTTTCCAAAAACCAATGATGGTCAACTCTCCCAGTTCTGAAATACCAGCAATCTGCATATTCTGGCAGGAATATTTAACAATATAAATGCTCAGTGTTCCGACATGAAAACGGCATTATGTACTAGTCTATTTGGCCAAAGTTACTTCCTTAGGTCTCTTGAAAACAATTGATTAAGCAATCGCCCATAATGTTAAATCTAGCCTTTGAGCTCTCAATGACATCTTGTTTTAGGCCACGTCCCTAGTGTCTATGTGAACACCCTGCACTCCCCCATGCTTGGAACCCCACCTGAAATAGTCTTCCACCTCCATAAACTTGATCCTAAGTTGGTATCTAAGAAGTTTCTTACTCAATAGTTATTACAAAAATAATAACCGGCTGTGTTTGAAAAATGACAGTTAAGGTACCAGCCAATCAGTTCATAGCTGTAATTTTTCAAACACAGCCTGTGACATGGCAATTAAGAGCTGATTGGCTGATACCTTACCTCCGTTCACTTTATCTCCTAACAAAGTTTAGTAAATAGACCCCTAAGTCTGTATCTGCTGTCGGAGTTCTGCCGGCTGTCTGATCTCCTGATGCAGCTATCACATTGCAGGACTACAGAGTCGGTGAATTCCTGATGAGAGTACAGGGAGTTGTAATAGAGGAGTACCTGAAAGTCACTAGTGTAATCACGGAGGTTCATGGTGCAGCGGGGGTCTTTTGTGTGCATAGGAGCACCCCCTTGGAAGAGGATACAGCTACTTATGGACATTTCAAAGTTAGTGGTTAAATCATTAAGCCTAGAACAAGCAAATTAGTTCCATATAAAGTTTATGTATATTCATTTTATTTTTGGGAGACATATAGGGGTGTTTAAAGAGAGAGAACAAAACGGAGTCACTGTTTAGTTTATCCATAAAGAAAAGCACTAAACAAGTATTTCAAAACCATCAATTTTTACATTTTTCTGATGGCTGCTCCTCTCTCTAGCCACCGATCGGGTTGGGGGTTCTGCCAGGCTGCTAGATCAGCAGTTATTGGCAGCAAGGCAGACACTGGGAGAGGGGGCAGGGATGCAGCGGGGCTGGCATTATTTTCCAGCAGCAACCCAGTGGGCATTTATGACTAGTCACATTGTTTGCAGCCATATCAGGTAATGCACAGTCTGACGTGATTCCAAGTGGTTTTTGCAGCAATTTTATTAAATGCAAAACATGGCTTGTATTGCATTTAATATTATTGCCTCTTTAAATGCTGCAGCAAAAAAAAAAAATACAGGGGAAGCCCTGTAATAATAACACCACCTGGAGATGGTGTTATCCAGGGTTTCCTCCAGGTCCCTGACTCCTGGTCTGCTCTAACAGCCAGAGCAGAGCCTGGAGCTGGCCTCCTGTGATCAGCTGTGTGGTATAAATAGTCCAGAAGCTGATCACTGCAAAAAAAAAAAAATTGTTTAAAAAAACAACAACTTACCTTACCATTCCAGGGTGCTCGACGCCTGTGGCGTCACAAGGGGGGTGCAGTCCACACGCAGGTGTTACCCGCTGAGGGTTGACACCAAGGTGCAGATTCCCCCTCACTGACAGGAGTGGTCAATGGGGGAGCCGGCCGGCACTCCACATAGGGACCTCCTGCATCCCCCCCCAAGTAATAGGCACTGGGGTTCAGTGCCCACTATTCGGCGCTGCGAGCACATTGTCCATCCCCACATTGTCCATTGTCCTCTGGGGTTCCGGTCAGCTGGTCTCCCAGCTCCTGCACTGTAACCCTGGTCAGCTGCTGCATAGAACAGGTGACCGGGATCACAGTGCAGGATAGGAGACCAGCTGACCAGAGCAACCAGAGCACATCACCGGAGCACCGGTCACCGGTGGTAAGTGTAATCTGAGAGGGGGGATCGCTGTGGGTGGGGGGGGTGTATCGGTCATGAGGCGGGGGTTGTGGTATCCGGTGGCATGCGCGGACAATCTCCCTGTATTTAAAAAAAAATACAGGGAAAGTTTGTGGACGGGATTCACAGGGACAGCTTTATCACAAACTCTAATTTTTGATAAATCTCTGTTATATTTCCTAAATTCGCAATGCGAATTTAGTATGAAATATCCCACTACAACTGTATTTATTTTAAATGCTGATTGTAGTAAATAGAGCCCTTGGATCCTACAGAGACAGGTAATTGCATAAAATGTCACATTTCTAATGCTAACTTTTTGCACTGTTTTTGGGGCTGTGGTAAGATTTTAACATTTTTGGAATAAACTTGTTATGTTATAAATGATACATTCTTGTTACAACTCTGACCTGACTCACTGGCTTGTCTCTGTTCTAATTTTAAAAATTAGAGTTTGAGTCCTAATTCTTCCTCTTATCATCTTGGTAACTCTAGCAAAGAAAATTATCTGTTAAAACCTGGCCCTTGAGGTTTCCAGTCAGAGGACTGGGAGTCAGGGTGACTAGGTGGGGACGCAACAGTAGATGAGGAGAAAGTATATACAATTTCCTCATCGGCTAATTCCGGGTGTTGACAAAACCTGACCAGAAGCGCGGGGTCTAACTCATTTGTGGTTTTCGCCAGTGATCCCTCCAAATGGGATATGGGCTTTGCTGCACACAATGAGCAGATCGCAGCCCCCAGGTCAGGGACCCATGAATTACAACTGATAGGTAGGTAGAGAAGACAACTGAGTGGCTGGAGATTATCACTAGTGAATATCGGTAGTAACAGATGTTGAGTATCACTGAAGTATATCGGTAGGGACCAATAGAGAATAATACTAGTGTCACAAGTCGGCACGCTGCCAATGCTGTGCGGGGTGAACACCAGGCAAGCGTTCGCTGAAGTCTCCTCCTTCCTCCTGTTAGGATCTGTGGTTGCAGCATATTGTTTGCAGTTCCAGCCTTAGTTGCTACTGAGGCTCTTCACTAATTACTGCCTGTTTGTGTGCAGTATCAGGTGCACACTAATTGATTCTCCTGTTTGTGCACAGCCCAGCTGCACACTAGTCTGTCATTAGGGAGGCTTGGTCTGGTTGGGCCCTGTTTCTGTTAAATTCCAGCCAGCCCTTCACTCCATGCTGGTGATAGCGTTTCTTGAGTTTTCAGTTGTACCCAGTCTCCTGTTCGTTAGTCGAGTTCCAGAATCCTGTTTTACTGTGTTTACTCGCTGCCGTTTGTTCCATCCAGGCGGTCCGACTTGCATGCTGTCTGTTAGTGCTGCTTGTGTCATCTAGGCAGCACGGTGTGCATTCTCATCCTGGGGCGCATGCCAGCGTCCGGCAGCTAGTGTCAACCCGGTGACATTGGCCATACCTCAGCGTCCAAAGTGCGCAGTCCGGCACACCATCGCTAGTGTTTACCTGGCGACATTGGCCGCACCTAAGCATCCAAAGTGCGCAATCAGACGCACCGGCGCCAATTCAATCCGGCAGCATTGGTCGCACCTTAGCATCTAAAGTGCACAATCCAGTGCACCACCACCAGTGTCATCCTGGTGGTCCAACTTGCACACTGTCTGCTAGTGCTGCTTGTGTCATCTAGGTGGCATGGCATGCATTCTCATCCTGGGGCGCATGCCAGTGTCCGGCGGCTAGTGTTAACCCGGTGACATTGGCCGCAACTCAGCATCCAAAGTGCACAGTATCCAGCAGCATTGGTCACACCTTAGTGTCTAAAGTGTGCAATCCAGCACGCTACCACCAATGTCAACCCGGCGACATTGGCCACACCTCAGCATCCTTGGGCATATTACACCAGAGTCTTTCCAGCCCTCAAGGCTGCCTCCACAACCCAAAGGCTGCATCCAGCCCTCAAGGCTGCCTCCACAGCCCAAAAACTGCATTACACCATCGGCCCTCAGGCCACAACTAGTGAAGGCATATCAGTCCTCAAGGCTGCTCCCACAGCCCAAAGATTGCATCTCACCCTTGGCCCTCAGGCCACGACTAGCCAAGTCATACCCAGCCCTCAAGGCTGCTGCACGGCCGCATCCAGTCAAGGTATACCATCCCTCAAGCCTGTTGCAGGACTAATTCCCTATGGGCATGCCCAAGCCTTAACAACTAGAGAATATTTGTAGAGACCTATGTAGAATATCACTGAAGAATATCGGTAGTGAGCAATGTAGAATAACACTGGAGAATATTTTTAGTGACCGATGTTGAATATCACTGGAGAATATTAGTAGTGCCTGATATAGCACACTGGAGTAATACAACAAAGACTGAAAGCGCACTGAGGATACAACAGCGTGGAGCATGGAACAGCGATCCGATGCAACAGCTACTGGAGAAGAGAAGTTTTTCAGGCAACTTCCTGTTTCCTGCAGTCCTTCTTTATACCCTTAGGTAGCTGTCCATTGGAGGAGAGAGTCAGTGGAGAGATGGCAAGGCTACCATTGGTGGAGAGTCCGGTCAAGTGAGAGACAACATGGCTGCACCCATGACCACCGCCGCTGGAACTTCGATATGGAGGATTGAGTGGTTGTCAACAGGGCTCCGAGGAGAATACTCAGCGTCACCCGCCGCCACACCTGGCGTCTGACCGTATGGCTAGTCAGGGAAAGCCGTCCCCGCGGTAAGTAACAGCCAATCCCTATCCTTAATCCTGACATTATCTTATCACACTGGACAACAAACTCTGCTACTGTCCTCAATGATAACAAAAAATGCATCAACTCCGATACTTTGATGGGAGATCAACCTTGCCTGACATACACAAAGGAGTGTAAAAATTCTACAAAAAATGGAAACTATACATCGATAAAATGGACTTGCAAACTCATATCTTCAAACTGTTGGAGCCAACAGAATGGTATCTACACCGTCGCTCACTGCTTGAGTCATGGTTTCTATCTTAATACATAATTTTATCAGTATATGAAGTCCTAAGTTCAGTATTGTGTTATGACAGATTTCTTTGCACATTTACACATTCCTCTTACTTATATATAATTCCCCCCTTTCTCCTCTCCTAATGTATTTTTCCCTAGTCTCTCTTTTAAACAGCATTATTTTCATTTCTTTACTGTTTTTGAGGTTCATTGTTCTACCACTAAATCTACTATGTTCCTATAGGACCTTGGTTCCTCCTTTAAATGTATATGCATACAATTTCCTATATTTGCTTAATATGATAAGCATTTATTTGCCTGTTACTTTCTTTGATATGTATGATTATCTATGTAACCCTATTATACATATCATTGTGGCTTACATTTTGTTTATTGAATGTAGGGTCAACCAAATATGTAAAAATAAATAAAAAAGATTTTACATTACATTGTTTTTTTACAACCATCACAAATATATATATATTTTTTAAATAAAGCCAAATGTACTTAACCAGGCAAATCACGTACTGTAGTCCTCATAACCCAAAGCCAATGTGCAGATTCACAGAAGTCACAAATTGTAACTGTGCACTATCATCTATCAACCCTTTCATCAGTAATTCCATTTTTACTCCTTACTTGTGTGAGTGAAATCAGCTTGCTCAATATGAAATTCACTTACATGTGTTGGAGATCTCAGGAGTGAATATGGTACTCTTTATTCTTTGGACAGATGTCACTCAAAAAAGATAGGATATTTATCAAAGCGTGAAGAGAGATAAAATAGTATGAGCGAAAAGTACCAACCAATCAGCTCCTAATTGTCATTGTTCAGGCACATCATATAAGATGAGTTAGGAACTGATTGGTTGGTACTTTATCTCATAATTTTATCTCTCTCCTAGCTTTTGATACATACTTCACATAATCTTCCATAAAGAATTAGCTTTCTTAAAATAAACCCTGGAAATTATTTCTACTATTTCTCCATTTGACTACTTTTTATTTACATGTTGTGGAGAGTTATTTCGAAAAGGTGTTTAATACTTTACATATAAATTAACTGAATTAATTTTGTCAGCCTGTAACATTTTTTTGGAGTATCAAAAGCAAATGGAAGGGGAGCTGCAGTTGCAGAGATCCAGCTAACTTTGAACATGGGTCAAGATCTGTATCAATGTACGGACTCTAAAGCTGGGCATCCACTATACAATTTTCTGTCAGATATCTGTCCAATCTTGCTGGTTGGAATGAAAACTTGGTAATGTATGGCCAGCTTTAGGGGCATATAGAATTGGGCGCGAGGTTTAGTGAGGAAAAAACCTTGTGCCCCTCGCACCCAATTTAGGAATACCATGGATATGCGCGCTCCCTATACCTGCGGTATTCAATTAAAAAAATAGTGGTCACGAGGTTTTCAGCTCTGAAAACCCAGCGCCACGTCACAAAAATAAATCTTCACCTACCTGGCCGGGGGTCTCCAGTGGTCTCTGCGGCTCCCGGTGGCTTCCCCTCTCTCTTCTTACTGGAGAGGGGGCTGCTGGGAGTCCTGGGGGCTCCTGGGAGGCTCCAGGGGCTGGTGGAAGGGGCAAGGGCTGCTGGGAGATGTAGTTCTCCCAGCGCCCATTCCGGGGGGGGCACACATACACACCCACTCATGCACACACACAGTCACTCATACACACTTACAAGCACCACACACACTACATACTCACCCTGCTGCAGATTAGCCGGCTCCCGACGCTGAATGCAGAAGGCACCGCTTTGGAAGGTGAGTAATTAAGGACTAATTAGGCTAATTGGAAACTTCCAATTGCTTAATTAGTCCTAAGGGGGAGTGCCGCCGGGGTGCCAGAGCAAGTCCCACTGATTTTTCCTAAAATTAACTATTTTAGAAAACAATCACGCTTGCTCTGGAGGTTTTTTGCTATTCTCGCACCCAATTGAATATGCACCTAAATGTGGACACATTTGTGGCCAACATCCGTGCAACTCTGAATCAGCTCCTCTATATTGGCTTCTCTCTTCCCATCTAAGTTTATTATGTTTTAAGCGACATTCTTTTTTTACATTTAAGCTAGAAATGTGCGTGGAACCCCGTGTTTTGGTTTTGGATCTGGATTCATCTTTGTATTTTGGTTTTGCAAAACCACCTTCAAGTGTTTTGTTTCTGGTTTAGAAATATAAATCTATTAAAAATCAATAAAAACAGCTGAAATATCCAAATCCAAAACCCGAGTTCGATTTTTAAATCAGAGTTTTTCAACCTGCAACAGATCCAAAGCGGGACTGTGTTCGAACCAGGTCACAAAAGTGAATCCGAAACTTGACCTGGTTTTACTTGGAACTCCTAAATTCTGGTGTGTTCTGATTTAAGAAATCCAGACCTGCATATATCTAATTTGGGGATAGTGGAAACTTCTGAAATCCAGATGTGACCTGTAAATTTTGGCTATTATGTTTAAAATCTATGACTCCCTAATATCATCATATTTACATTCTCTTGACTCTACCATGTGGAACATTAGGTAGAGTTGATCATCTGGGGTATGTGGGGGCCAGATCGACAGCCCTAGTGCATCTGGGTGCTCAGAAAAGACCACAAGCACTGAGACCAAGAATGGGAGCCCAGCAGTGGTCAAGAATCTGACCACCGTTGAAGAGACAGATGTGCCCTGCACAGGAACTGGTGGACTTTGCAAAGACTTACCTACCATGAAGCTGCGGTAATTAATCGTGGGACCCATTCTGGAGGAAGTTCAACCAATAGCAATGCAACACTTTTAACTAGGCACTGCCTGCTAGCTAATCACAGTTCATGTTGTACAGGTCAATCAGATCTGGCTATGGTGAGCCAATCATAGCTCACTCTATCATAACTCTGCCCCATCATATCAGTTTTATTAGAAAGCAGAAGCAGGGAGTAAGCAGATGAAATAAAGAGCAGAGAAGAGCTCCCAAAGAAGAAAGATGATAGAAGAAAGGAAGAGATGAAGGAAAGAAGAAAGTGGAGGAGAGAAAGAAGTCACCATCTTAACAGAACAAGAAGGTAGTCCGAGCACAGTAAGGGTGCTCTTCCTAATTGAGCTGATGCTGTCCCCTTGCCCACCAGCTGAAGACTCCGGTATCAAGCCTTTTTGGGATCAAGAGAGGAGTCGGCACAGACCTCTGTGGGGAAGGGCTGACAAAAGTGCAAAAGAGCTCCCAGGGGTGTCCCTCTGCTTCAGCAGGGTACTTGTTCCATGTAAATCCCACTGGACTACCAGGTTGCTGGTCCCATTATTAAATCTGGCATTAGCTGAAAGGGTACATTGTTAGATGGTTGCTAGGCATCTGCGTGCATTATAATCATGATCACCAGGCCTACAGGTATAGATGTATTAGAGTCATTATCCTAGTCCTCCTCTACCCCCATTAGGGCAAAAAGTTTGGGCATACAGTTTGTGCTACTGTATGTATATGCCTGGGTGCTAGACCATGTCGCATTGATAATTCAGGAAAAGGATCTGTGACGAAGAGAGCATTTGGCCCTGTCTTCCCCTGCCCTTTCCCAGGTAGCTACAAGTTGGAGAGTTCTGTGTCCAGATCCCCTTTGAGTAGCAGAAGAGTATGCAAGCTTGAGATCTGTCATCTCTGTACAGCAAATAGGCCAACCCTGTGTAGGAAGTGACACACTATTTAAGTACTGTGTATTGGGGACAGTTTTCCTAGCCACCAGAATACCTGTGCAGTGGCCTCATGGTACCGCAAGTTACAAGCTGGCCTCATGTGTGTTTCTGTGAAAGTATGGCAGGAACAAGGTCCCTGATAGGAGGTGATCCCTTCTTTCATATGCTGAATACTAGGCACAGCATTGCCTAGTATCCACAATCATACATTGTCACCAGTCATTAGTTCTCCCAGCAGTTAGGCCCCAATTGAAGACAGTCTGCTGGTATTTTGCCTACATAGCACTGTCTTTGTATTGCACTCTTGTATTGCACAGTGCTGTGTTATTGTGTTTTGGTGTTAACATAGTTTAGTTAGGTATAGTGCACATGTCTAGCCCGTAGCTATGTTACACACTAGTAGGGTCAGTTGTAGGGTTTGTGGTGTTAGTTAGGCTAGTGTAGGTAGGGTATATTATCCTGCTAGGTAGATACAGTGCAGCCATACAGGAGGGTAGCCATGTTTGTTCTATGCAGGTGCTGAGATACCATGACCTACCTATCATGGTGGCATGTGTGACTCTGGTGAGTATCTTCTCTGTGGTTGTGTTTTTGTAGGTCAGGTCTTTGTGAAGTATGTGGGTACTAAGATAAACCATTAGTATCCCCTGTTTGTGTCTCTCCTTAGGTTAGGACTATATGATGCATGTGGGTGCTAGGAAAGACTAAGGGCATTCTCCATAGGTTTTTTGGGTTGTCAGCTGGGTGCTACTGGCAACTATAATCTTAACTTGTGTGTGCACATAGTGACGGCTGGATGTCTGAGGCACTTGCACCAAGGATGATAATAACCCGACCTTCATACTGAATCATCAGTTTGCCTCTATTGTTGCTGTCTTAACATTGTATAATTGCCTGGTATTATATCTGCCTCTTTCCAGAGTGTATTCTAACTTGCATTCCTGGAACATCTTCAACATCTAAGCAACCTGAAGGTGAGAATACACGGAGTGAGGCAAATGCCTGACAGCGCCTGCACTACATCATTTAACTTTCTTCACATTAACATTCTCCATAATATATATAGCCAATGCCATTGGTAAGGCCTGATGATATCAAACAAGGTGCTGTAAAAATCAACTAATTGTTAGCAGCTTCAGTCCTAGGCTTCAGCAACATATGTCATAGTTGCACAGACATTGTTCAATAACCAGAGGACTATTGGTCACAGTAAAATCTTCAGCTCTTAAGTGTTGCTTATAGCAGTGGTTCCCAAACTGGGTGCCGTGATACCCTGGGTTGCCTCAGGACACTTGCATCCGTTCCTCTGGTTGGAGATCCAGTACCAAATAAAATTATTTTTTAGTCAGTGTAATAGTCAAAACCAGTGTTAATGGCTGCCAATCAAAAAATATGTGGACAAAAAGAAGCACAGCCCTGTCAACCACCACATGATTGAACCTAAGGGTGATCTATAAACACAATTTACTTCATTTAATAGTTGCTGAATTTCTCAATAAGAAACCTTGGGCCCAGGGGAGCCGTGGAATAAATGCTGATACTCTAGGGTGCCTTGATTCGAAAAAGTGGGAACCACTGGCTTATAGGTTTCTGAAGTAATGTGGAGACTTAAGCTGGCCATATACTAGACCAACTTTCATCCAACCATCCAACTAGTTGGCTGGAATGAAAATCTGGTAATATATGGGAGCAAATGACAATCATCAATCTGCTCACAAACCCATAAAATGAACAAAAACTGTTATTCAGACAAGCTGTTTAAATCAGATTTAATCAGCTTGTCTGAACGACAATTTTCGTGTTTTCCAGCATTTAGGAGCAAATTACTGATTGTCAGTTGCTCCCATACAATACCAGATTATGATTCCAACCAACCAACTAGTTGGATGAAAGTTGGTCTAGTGTGGGGCCAGTTTTACTGTAAAATGTTACAAAGCGTGTCCCATGTCTGTTTGGTAATATACTCCATTTTGATAGATATACAATAGCTCCATGAGCTATTAGATGACAATCTCTACATCATCATTCTTGGGTTCATTAGATCAGGGCATGGCTCAATCCCACTCACACTGGTTTGAACAGCAGCAAAGCAGAGTCATTATTGTCAAATTCAGTTATCCGCATTAGGGATTAACAGTGTATTTTCAACACTTCATTTTCTAAGACTGGAATGCCCTCCTACGCACAATAAAACTTTACGCTAGTCTCCAAACATTCAAGTGTTCCCTGAAAACTCATCTCTTCAGACAAGTTTATCAGATTCTAGAACCACCCACATAACCTTTATAGCTTCCCTGTCTTATTACATCCCATCAACCAGTCCACACATAACCTCACATTTTCTCTTTCACATCCTCCTGACCCTAGGCCAACTTTCCTGTGTGACTGGATCCTACAGCTCACCAATAACCTCTGCAATCAGGCTGGACCAATTTACAATATGTAACACCTATCCTTGTGTATCAACACCCAATAGGTTGTAAGCTTGTGAGCAGGGCACTCTTATGTTTTATGTCTGTCTTTTACTACCCAGTTTTGTTCTATTAATGTTGTATCCAATTGTAAAGCGCAATGGAATATGCTGCGCTATATAAGAAACTGTAAATAAATAAATAAATAAGACTAACAAATTTAAATTGAGACTGCTAGACCTTCTAAAGGGTATATGTGTTCTTCCTCACTTGTAGCAGATCTCCACCCTGCAAGAGCTGTTTACATGTACTGTACTAAGTATATAATGTGTTGCTGTTTTCCTCATTGCCGGTGAGTTAGAATAATTAATGAGAGATTGATTTGCATAAAACTGCAGAAAACTAAAGTAGTTTTCATGCTTCGAAAAATAATGACATAATCTTTTGTACAACATATGTTTCCCATCTAAACTCAGGATGTGTTGCTTTTATTTTATAGAGGGATACAAAACTTCAACTTAGCGTTATCTAAAAATAAGCTGTCTGGTAGTGGTATAATGGGATATATATATATATATATATATATATATATACACATACACAATTAAATCAGTTAATTGTTACAAACAGAGAGGGAGAAGAACACATTACTTCTACTTATGAACTAGATTGACCAGCAATAGTCAAAGTGATTTTGAGCCACACTGTGAAAGAGAAAGAAGAACAATTCTACAGCTGGAATATTTAAAGCAATAATTGCATGACTTTAGTAAGAACATACATTATCTGTAACAAAATAGCCATTACAAGGTAGATCACTTACTCGGAAGCAAAGAGAACTCAAACTAAGCAGAAGTTGCTGCCAGTGGGCTTAAATTGAAAGCCTCTAAAATGTTCCTCTATCGCTATGTGATCTACAAAGCTGGCAAAAGCTATGAATATTTTATCTTCATTATCATATAAACTTCTTCAAGACAAGAAATATTTACATCTGTGTATGCTTCTTAGCTCAAATAGCCTTTAACTCTTTGTAGTTCCAAAAGATATTGCACTGAATTACAAGAAAATGTTGATTACATTTAAATCAATTATAAAATAAATTGGGTACATAGTTATTGGATAGAGTCATGGATTTCATAAATTGGATCAATAGTCAGTTAATAAGCAAACTGTTTCCATTTTCCTAAAATGTATTGGGCTTAAATTGTCATATCAGAGTAAATTTAATTTCATCTACATTACAAAATCTTATCACTCCTAAATGGATAAGCACAAGAAGAAAATGCTAATTTCATTTTAATGAAAAAATATACAAAATGAGAGATCAGTCATTGAACTGGGAAATTTATTGGGAGGAGATTTCAATCTCAAAGAAAACCGGGAGAATGATTTTGATGTTTATTGGGAGACTGTTTTAGCCAACCCCACCAGCTCACTTCTAATTAGAGGGCCTTTTTGGTTTGTATTCTCAGCTTGGGGGAGATGTACTAAGCCATGAAGAGAGAAAGTGCCAACCATTCAGCTCCTAACATGTTACAGGCTGTGTTTGAACAATGGCAGTTAGGAGCTGATTGGTTGGTACTTTCTCTCTCTACTTTATCACTACCGACGGCTTAGTACATATGCCCCTTTTTTGGCACGATGCTACCATAATCTAACGGTTAGATTATTATATTAGTTTAGATTTTTCTAGATGCATCTCAGTACCTTTTTTTTGTTTACTGCCCTTAGGTGAACAAGTAGCATTGGATTTTCACCTCCCCATTGCTTTGTGTCAGGGCATGAATTGTCTGGGGCCTCAACACATATTCTGTATTGCTGGTCCATTGACGTTCTTGTCTGCCGCTGACACAGTTGTTTATTGAACTGTAGTTCTATTCCCAGAGGCGTCTAGTTACTCAACAAGCTACTCCTGTCCCTAATCAGTGGCCAATCAGAGAAAGCTCTGGGCTATTTAAACCCAGTAGTTTCTTTTCCAGATTATTAAGGATTGTACCTAGAAGCTTGCTTTGTTATTTTTACCACTGTTATCTGTGCATTTAAATGACTTGTCGTTGTTTATGACTCTGCTTCATTAACTGTATACTGTATTTGGCTTAGTTAATTATGCTCCATTTCTGCTTGTGCTGACCTTGTTAATTCCTGATTGCTTCCACTGACAGCTTGATTGATACCAGATCCATTATAGTTGACTTGGAATGTAACAAGCTCAGTCCTTCTTGTGACTTGGGCTGTGTGCTGTATTGAGAACTACTGTATTGCTCACCATTTCTTTCTGCAGCCAATAAAAATATTTCTTCTCTCCCTCTACTTTAACCCAATATAATGTTTCCCTGTGGAATTAATATTAGCAGTATTCTGTATGGATGCTACGCAATGTGTAGTGGTGACAATTAGAAGTGGGAGGCCAGCAAAGCGATTTTTGATTAATTATGTCCCCTTCAGTCTGGAATGGGCAATATTTGCAATCCCGCCAAGTACTCAATTTGTGACATAGGGGTGGAAAAGAGCTCCCCCTGCCAGCTAAAAAAAAAAAAACTCTCCTTCAGAACTAGAGCCACCCTTGCCAGACTGTATTTTTATTGTATAAAGAGAAATTCTAATGTTTGTTTTGCATAGATTGGGTGGAAACTGTGTTTAGAACGGAAAAGTGGGTGGATTATTTGCTTGATGCCTGGGAGAGTTATATGGGCACATTGCCTCCTCCCATGCAAAGAAGAATTCACAGTAGTTACTGCTTAATATGAATTATAAGTTCTTGCTGGAGATCCTCTAATGTCTAAACCACTAGGTAGGGAAGACTCCACTTTCCCACCCTAGGTGTGCAATTATTTACTAAACCTTCCTATTGATCCTTTACAACTGGTTAGACCTTTATATAAAGCTTGCTGAGTGATTTCTGCTGTTGCTACAGTATGACTGTTATACAACTCAGGCAGCTGGCTTCCATGTTTTGATGCCTTTTGTTACCTAGGCCCGTATTCGGAAACTTTTCGCATGTTGTACTTCCTGCCGCCTTCGCCTGCTTGGGACGCGAATTTGCCTCGTTTCACCCTATTCAATTGCAGAACAGGCGAAAACGGAAATCCGCGAATGCATAACAGGTGGAAAGTACTGAATAGAATAGGGGAATCTGTCTATACCCCAAAATAAGATGCTCTGACACTGAAAATCATTACAGATGTGTACTATTAGCCCTAATAAATATACTTTGTGTCTTTAAATTGTCATAAAAAGTTTTCTAGAAGTATTTTGTAAAAGTGGTGAAGAATGATAGAAAACAGTATTTTTTGCTGAAAATAAATAGTCCAGTCAAATTTGGGGTACTTAAAAATGGGTAATAGCATATTTTTGTGTCTCTAAAGTGCACTTTTAAAAAAAAGTGAAAAATCCACCAGCTGCATGCACCTGCAATCCTAAAAACACCTGGCCCATCCAAACAGCCCCCCAAGAAACCTATTTAGCTAGTTTTTATCCTTGTCTCCCACTTTTTTCATTTTCACCCCTAAAATGACATGTCTTTTTTGGGGTGTTCTTTTTTTTAATTGTTTTACTGATTTGTCCTTTGGCGGGGTGTCCAAAGGGTTCTGAAACAATTCCCATCATCAAATAGAGAATTTGCACTTTTTTCTGCCTGCCAATCATTGGAGATACTCTTCCGCCTGTTACAGTGCATTGCGTTTCCGCGTACATGAATACTTCCTGGAATTGAATTTGGAGATAAAATGCAGACACACGAAAAAAGGCAATAAGCAAAACTTTTTCACAAATTACAGCTTTTCGCGTCTAATTGAATCCAGCCCCTAGTCTTAATCTGCATTGCACTGCTTTATGATTGATTGATGATTGATGGACAAATTATGCTTCAATGAAGAAAAACTCCCAAGTTACTTACATAAAGCAGTATTATACCCCTTTTACACTGACTGGAAAATCCTGGTTTGAAGCACGTGAACGCGTATCAACCCAGGATTTTTTTCAGTGTAAATGGATCCACCCTGGTCCAACTCTGGTAGCTTGCAGGGTTGTTCCCGTGCCACCCTGCAGTGTAAATGGTGCAATCCGGGTCACAATGACCCGGATCGCGCCACATGCCGCCTGATTGGCTGGCTTCAGTGGCACTTGGAGATTACATCATTTCCAAGTGTCCTCTGCAACCCTGGAAGAGCCGGGTCACTGTAGACCCGGCTCCAGTGTGAACAACGCCGACTCGGGAATATCCTGGGTCGGCGCCATAATATGAAAGGGTTCTGTGCCGGGTCTGATTCGATTGGAACAGTGAAGCTGATTCAGACCCGCTTGCTAGGAAGCGATCGCTCGTAGCTGGACGATTTTTAATTCTCAGCCCAATAATCAACACATTCATCATCGCAACTATCAGGTTAAAACATCCTTAACCCAAGGTATTTTTCATTAATGTTTCAAAACTCTCTCTTTAGGGGACCTATATATCAAGCTGATTTTTACATAAAATTATGCAGTTTCTGCATCATTTTATGTATTGTTGCTATGTAGTAATAGCACAATGCAGGAGATTTCACAGAAATCTCCGGCAAAGTGCCAATTAGCACTTCAGATTGCCCTCCCCATTATTATCAATGGGGACTATGATCTGCCCCCTATGTACTAAACTCCACAAAGCAAAGCTTTTCGGAGTTTAACTCTGGTAACTTACACCATTTTCAGATGGCGATTATTAGTACATAGGTCCCGTTTTTTGCATAAACTGTATAATATTATGTATCAATCCTATGTACAAATAGCGCAATACAGGTCGCAGTCCCCGTTATTATCAATGGGGACTACGATCTGCCCCCTATGTACTAAACTAGGGATGTGCATGCTCGGATAGGATCGAGTTTGCACGCAGAGTTCGCATTTTTCCCTCGAAAAAAATGGAACTCACAAGAGGCAAAACGTCATCTTGCATGGACAAACATCATCATTCCTGGACTTCTCATTAAACTCCCTCCCTGCCCACCACCTACAAGTTCCCTTCCCAGCACTGGTGCCGACGCAATCTCTCCACCACAGTACATTCATCTCAGTCACCCAAATTAATCTCTCCTTCTCGTTACAGCAACCCTGATAATCTCATTCACATCTCCCCACAAACACTGCCCCTCTATCCTGTGCCCCCTGGAATGCCAGATCAATCTGTAATAAACTCGATCCCACCCATGACCTTTTCATCTCCAAAAACTTACATCTCCTAGCCATTACTGAAATATGGATTTCTCCCTCTGACACCACTTCCCTGGCTGCTCTCTCTTCTGGGGCCTCACCTTCTCTCACACCCCTCGGACCGGGGGTCGCCATGGTGGTGGTGTGGGGGTCCTTCAATCCCCAGGTTACTCCTACCCTCTGAACCATCCCTTAGTTTCTCTACATTTGAGGTTCATGCTATACGCCTCTTCCAACCAGTACACCTGCGAGTAGCTGTAATTTACCGTCTTTCTGTAAAAGACTTCTCCAAAATGCTGGGAATATAACTCGTGGGGACAGCGCTTACCGCAACCGATGTCCCTGCGAGTTCCCGGTAGTACATAGCCTGGATATTTTAATTAAAAATGTAAATATTTCCTGCACGATAAAATATTAATAATCGCAGTAGTGCCACGATTATTAATACATAGGCCCCTTAGGTCTTTAACCAAGCCTATTTGAAGAACAATCATATTGATAGAGAAAATTATTTAATTGTTATAATAAAAACATATAAGGCCTCATTTGCCTTGGACATATTCTAAACTTCCATAAAGTCATGCAAAATAAGTTAAAGCACAGTTTTGTTTTGTTTTATTATTATTTTAATTTTTTTAAATGTGCGCAATCACAGCACTTTGTAATTGGATTTATTCAGCCATGTAATAGTAAAGCACATTTCTGTTTTAATTATCCATTAACAACTATGTAAACCTCTAGTGAACTATGTGTAAAAAACTGAAGACCGCTTTAGATTCATAGCTCCTATGGGTAGTTATTAAATGAGTTGGAATACTGGAAGAGCAATCAATGGAAGTAAAAATTATATTAAAAATTATTCTATTATATAAACTTAGAAGAAAAAAAAGAGTTTTATATGTCATTTTTTTTTAAATCCGGGATGAAAACAATTGTTGGAAGAAGTAAAGCTGGTAAAATGGAATAATATTTCAATATTAGAATGATTTTTTCAAAGGTTCTTGTGACCTGACATAAAGTATTATGCCTGAGGGATATGAAACACATTCTCTTTTGCATTATTGTTGGAAAATGAAGTGACAGCCAATGTACAGTTAAAGTACGTTTTAAGGGGGAAGTATAAAATATCAGCGTATCTGTATTCATTTAATTAATCCCTTAGTCATTTACATATTACGTATGTTTGTGTAACTCTTTAAAATGTAAAAATTATTACAAATGTTGTAATTAAATAAAATACCTGAAATACTAGCGCAGCCAAAATGTATCATTTAACATGAGTGGAAGCAGTATGTCATAGTCACAATGGGACAGCATAAAGAGATCCGCTTCAAGGAACTGAAAATGTAATTACTAGGTATACTTTAATGGACTGCAAAATTAGTAGCTGTGTTACATATTTTAAAAGCACATGAGAATATCAGTGTAATTTACTGATACTGTATAATTATAAATGAGGGGGATTATTACTAATTATATTTATTAGTTTACCTTTTGCCACTATGACCTGTTTATTATTTACTTATTGAACTTTGTCTACATCCTGTGACATCACTGGCTACAAACAGCACTTAGTAGCCTATTTTAAGCACCGCCATTATTCTCGTTGTCTCCTAAAATAAATCCTTATTTTACATTTGCTTCTTAAGTCTCCACACCCCATCCCTGTCTGCTCCACTCATTTTTCCTACTGTGGAAATTGTATTTTGTTTCTTACCATACTCTTTGTTTGCAGGGGAGGAGAAGGGGATGGAAGATAGAATGGGAAGTAGAAGGGTTGGGAGCAAAAGGAATCATCAAGACCCATTCATGCTTGTACCAGTAGCAGATCCAGGGTGGGCAGTTACACACACACCCAGGGCTGTAGTGGTGGCAGTGTGGCTGGTGCCATCACCCAGGGCATGATGCTTTGGGGGGTCACAGATGCTACCACCCCAGCACTTTGATGCTCTGCCACTATGTACCTTGATGGGGTGCAGGATGCCATCACTGTGAAGGATATTTCACGAGCGGCACACATGGCTGTGCTGGCTCCGAGTTTACAATGCTAGGCAACCTGAAGTGCTCACCTGATGGGCAAGCAGCACAGGGACAGGAGAATGAGGTGTAATGGTATCATCATGTCATCATATCTCATTGTAGACAAGAGGAGTAGAGCCAGTGGCTGCATGCAAAGCACCAAGAAGAGCTAACACCTCTCTTGAATGAGTCCAGCTCTAGCACCCCAAATGGAAGAAACACAGAAGACAATAGGAAGAAGAAGCGGGTCCTATGTGTTTTGTCCATCTGGGGAATTCTTCAGTGGAGTGGTGAAGAAATCTCCAGATGGACGAAATGCAGAAAGACCGACTTACCTACCCACCTTCTCATTTGCAGCCACCTTTGTGAGCTTGGGCTATTTACATTGCTACCAGCACTGTCAGGTGAATCCCGACTAAAGGACAGTATACTTACTGCAATGATGTCATTGAGACTTAAAGATAAGCACCTTGTTGTTTTACTCTATATAGGTTTTATTGTTTGTTTTTGTTGTGTTATTGCAATAAATATATATTTATAAAAATATATTGCACTATGGAGAATTTATTTTATCTCTGCATGCCATTTGGAAGCCTATTCATGTCCATGTGAAGATAGAAGTTGTATACAATGCATAATGCAGATAAGCCTTAAAGTTTTACTATATGGTAAGCAAATTTTACTGCTATCACAGCACAAAGCACTTTATTTATTATCATGGGACTTAATCACCACTCCTCAAAACCTTAAGCCTTAACCTATTACTATTGTGATTTTTATTTCTTGTATGCTGCTACTGAAGTCATGAGATTGTTATATTATCTACATGTGTTTTGAAAGTCACACCAGACCAATTACTGAGGTGGCAGATATATATGAAATATGTTAAATATATCATGGAAAAACTCTAAGGAATTACCATCTGGTAGGGCACACATATTCTATAATGACACCAAACACTTTATTATTTGCACTTTATCCAACTCCTTACCCTACTATCTTTGATCTTATTACACTTTTTTCTTTCTTATGTATTTTTATACTGGAACTGTGATGACATCATCCATGTCCACATGACACATGCCAGATAGACCATTGAAGGTATTTACTAATCCAGGAATCCTGTGACAGATAGCAATCACTATTTTTTCTGTTTGGTACAAGTAATATGTACATACTGTTACCTCTTTAACACTATTAAATATATTACACTATTAGGTGATGT
Organism: Taudactylus pleione; assembly: GCA_031769625.1. Classification (NCBI taxonomy): domain Eukaryota; kingdom Metazoa; phylum Chordata; class Amphibia; order Anura; family Myobatrachidae; genus Taudactylus; species Taudactylus pleione. The sequence goes on from JAUIMM010000243.1 coordinate 1,645,672, forward strand.
ATGTTCTTTCACTACATATATATACTGTGTGGGTGTATATATATTGGGACATTGACAGAATTTTCATATTTTGGCCTCTATTCACCACCACAATGGCTTTGAAATGAAACAAACAAGATGTGCTTTAACTGCAGACTTTCACATTTAATTTGAGGGTAATTACATCCAAATCAGGTGAACGGTGTAGGAATTACAAGGGTTTCTATATGTGCCTCCCACTTATTAAGGGGCCAAAAGTAATGGAACAAACTAAACAATCCTAAATCTAGCTTTCACTTTTTAATACTTGGTTGCAATTCCTTTGCAGGCAATTAGAGCCTGAAGTATGGGGTAGCTACTAGGGGTGTGCACCGGCCACTTTTCGTGTTTTGTGTTTTGGTTTTGGATATGGATCTTTCTTCGTGTTTTGGATCTTGATTGGTTTTGCCAAAACCACCATTCCATGTTTTGGGTTCTGGGTTTTGTGTTTTGGATCTGTATTTTTTTGAAAAAAAGCATAAAAACAGCTAAAATCACAGAATTTGTAGGTTTTTCTGCTCCTATGCTATTATTAACCTCAATAACCTTAATTTCCACTAATTTCCAGTCTATTCTGAACACCTCACACCTCACAATAGTGTTTTTATGTCCAAAAGGTTGCACCGAGGTAGCTGGATGACTATGCTAAGCGACACGAGTGGGCGGCACAAACACGTGACCCATCTAGGCGTGATACTGCAGTGGCAGACAGGATGGCAGTTTGAAAAACTAGGCCCCAAACTGTACATAATGCAATGAAAAAAAAGAGGTGCAAGATGGAATTGTCCTTGGGCCCTCCCACCCACCCTTATGTTGTATAAACAGGACATGCACACTTTAACAAACCAATAATTTCAGCGCCAGGGTCTGCCACACAACTGTGGCTGAAATGATTGGTTCGTTTGGGCCCCCACAAAACAAGCTGGCAATTAATGTGTCCCTGCACAAACTGGCACTACGGAGGCAAGATGTCATCCTCATCCTCCTCATCCACCGATTCCTCACCCTCTTCAGTGTGTACATCCTCATCCTCACAAAGTATTAACTCGTCCCCACTTGAATCCACCACCACAGGTCCCTCTGTACGTTCTGGAGGCTGGTCTCCCTGGAAGAGCTGATAATTCATTTTGATGAACATCATCTTCTCCACATTCTGTGGAAGCAACCTCCTACGCCTTTCGCTGACAAGGTTCCCGGCTGCACTAAACACTCTTTCGGAGTACACACTGGAGGGGGGGCAACTCAGGTAAAATAGAGCCAGTTTGTACAGGGGCCTCCAAATTGCCTCTTTTTCCTGCCAGTACAGGTATGGACTGTCTGCCATGCCTACTTGGATGCTGTCACCGATGTAATCCTCCACCATTCTGTCAATGGTGACAGTATCATATGCAGTGACAGTAGACATGTCAGAAATTGTTGCCAGGTCCTTCAGTCCGGACCAGATGTCCAAACTTGGTCCTGCCTGCCCTGCATCACCGCCAGCGGGTTGCTTAGGATACCTAAGTTTTTTCCTGGCAGCCCCAGTTGCGGGAGAAAATGAAGAAGGAGCTGTTGACGTGTCACGTTCCGCTTCAGCTGACAGTGTGTTCACCAGCAGGTCTTTGCACCTCTGCAGGCTTGTGTCGGCCGGAAAGAGAGACACCACATAGGCTTTAAACCTAGGATCGAGCACGGTGGCCAAAATGTAGTGGTCTGATTTCAACAGATTGACCACCCTGGAATCCTGGCAAAGCGAATGAAGGGCTTCATCCACAAGTCCCACATGTCGAGCGGAATTGCTCCGTCTTAGCTCCTCCTTCACTTTCTCCAGCTGCTTCTGCAAAAGCCTGATGAGGGGAATGACCTGACTCAAGCTGGCAGTGTCTGAACTGACTTCACGTGTGGCAAGTTCGAAGGGCTGGAGAACCTTGCACAACACGGAAATCATTCTCCACTGCGCTTGAGTCAGGTGCATACCCCCTCCTTTGCCTATGTCATAGGTGGATGTATAGGCTTGAATGGCCTTTTGCTGCTCCTCCATCCTCTGAAGCATATAGAGGGTTGAGTTCCACCGCGTCACAACCTCTTGCTTCAGGTGATGGCGGGGCAGGTTCAAGAGTGTTTGCTGGCGCTCCAGTCTTCGGCACGCAGTCGCTGAATGGCGAAAGTGGCCTGAAATTTTTCGGGCCACCCAAAGCGTCTCCTGCACGCCCCTGTCGCTTTTCAGAAAATTCTGCACCACCAAGTTTATTGTGTGAGCAAAACATGGGACGTGCTGGAATTTGCCCAGATGTAATGCCTGCACAATATTGGTGGCATTGTCAGATATCACAAATCCCCAGGAGAGTCTAAGTGGGGTAAGCCACTGGGCGATGATTTCCCTCAGTTTCTCTAAGAGGTTGTCGGCGGTGTGCCTCTTACTGAAACCGTTGATACACAGCGTAGCCTGCCTTGGAACGAGCTGGCGTTTCTGAGATGCTGCGACTGGTGACGCTGCTGCTGTTGCTGCGTAAGGTGATACATCTACCCAGTGGGCTGTCACAGTCATATAGTCCTTAGTCTGCCCTGTTCCACTTGTCCACATGTCCGTGGTTAAGTGGACATTGGGTACAATGGCATTTTTCAGGACACTGAGGACACTTTTTCTGACGTTTCTGTACAGTCTCGGTATCACCTGCCTAGTGAAGTGGAATCTAGACGGGATTTGGAACCGGGGACACACTACCTCCAGCAATTGTCTAAATCCCACTGCACTAATGGCGGATACCGGATGCACGTCTAACACCAACATAGCAGTCAAGGCCTCAGTTATACGTTTTGCTTCAGGATGACTGCTGTCGTACTTCATCCTCCTTGCTAAGGACTGTTGGATGGTCAATTGTTTAGTAAAAGTAGTGGTGTTCCTACTTCCTCTCTGGGATGATGAACGACTCCCAGCAGCAGCAACAGCAGCAGCGGCAGCAGGAGGTGTAGCAATGCAGGATCCTCTGGAGGAATCCGGGATAGGAGAGTCAGTCATGCCAGTGACATGGCCTGCAGGACTACTTCCGATCCTGACTAAGGAGGAAATTGATGAGGAGGGAGTTGACGGTGTGGTTTGCAGGCGCTTGGATACAACAGGACAACAGGATTTAGGTGTCCCTGGACAGCTTACGGTCATAGCCAAAGTTTCTGAACTTGACAGTAACTTATTATGAACGCGCTGCAGGTCCCGTATAAGGGAGGATGTTCCTAGGTGGCTAACGTCCCTACCCCTACTTATTCCACCTTTACATAAGGTACATATAGCAAGACAGTTGTTGTCCGGATTTGGATAGAAATATTGCCAGACCAAAGAGGTGGAATGTTTGGTCTTCTGCCCAGGCATGACTGTGATGGGCTTTTTCATCCCACGGACAACAACTGTCTCCCCTGGAGCCTGATTTAAACAAACCAAATCACCATCAGAATCCTCCTCGCCAACTTCCTTCTCAGCGCCAGCTACACCAGTATCCTCATCCTGTTGTACTTCAACAGTGATATCTTCAATTTGCATATCAGCAAGTGGACTGTGGTTGCTCCTTTCAGCACTTGCAGGGGACGTGCAAATGGTGGAAAGAGCCACCTCTTCCCGTCCAGTGCTGGGAAGGTCAGGCATCGCAACCACCACCATACTAGGACTCTCCTTGGGGATTTGTGATATCTTCTTAGAAAGCACAGTTCTTCGCTGTGCTTTTGCCAGCTTAACTCTTTTGATTTTTTTAGTGGGAGGAGGGCTTCCATCGTCATGTGAAGCTGAACCACTAGTCATGAACATACTAGGGATCGACCTTAGCAGTTCCTTGCCACTCCGTGTCGTAAATGGCATATTGGCAAGTTTACGTTTCTCTTCAGCTGATTTAAATGTTTTTTTCAAGGTCATTTTCCTGAACTTTGTCATTTGGGATTGTATGTGCCCTCTATTATGACCTTGGGCATCGGCCTTGGCAGATGACGTTGATGGCATGTTATCGTCTATGTCATGACTAGTGGCAGCAGCTTCAGCACTAGGAGGAAGTGGTTCTTGATCTTTCTCTATTTTATTTTTATCGGAGAAAGTTTGGTCCTCCATTTATGTTATATCGATTTGATATATACGTGCGGCTAAACACAGAAAATATTTCTTTATTTTTGCTGGAGAGTAGTGCACTTTGTGGGTTACACCAGCCTTTAAGAAATGAGCCAGCCGGCTCTTTACTTATCGGACACAGGCGCACGCTTGGCGCTGCTCCTTTGTTGATGCACGTGCGGCTACTGCGCACACAATTCACAAACACAGAAAATATTTTTTTTTTTGGTTTGGACTGGTGTGTACTTTGGGGGTTACAGCACCCTTTAACGGTAAAGCCAGCCGGCCCTTTACTTATGACACAGGCGCACGCTTGGCACTACTTTGTTGATGCACGTGCGGCTACTGCGCACACAATTCACAAACACAGAAAATATATTTTTTTTGGTTTGGACTGGAGTGTACTTTGGGGGTTACAGCACCCTTTAACGGTCAAGCCAGCCGGCCCTTTACTTATGACACAGGCGCACGCTTGGCACTACTTTGTTGATGCACGTGCGGCTACTGCGCACACAATTCACAAACACAGAAAATAATTTTTTTTTTGGTTTGGACTGGAGTGTACTTTTGGGGTTACAGCACCCTTTAACGGTCAAGCCAGCCAGCCCTTTACTTATGACACTGGCGCACGCTTGGCACTACTTTGTTGATGCATGTGCGGCTACTGCGCACACAATTCACAAACACAGAAAATAATTTTTTTTTTGGTTTGGACTGGAGTGTACTTTGTTGGTTACAGCACCCTTTAGTGGTCAAGCCAGCCGGCCCTTTACTTATGACACAGGCGCACGCTTGGCACTACTTTGTTGATGCACGTGCGGCTACTGCGCACACAATTCACAAACACAGAAAATATATATTTTTTTGGTTTGGACTGGAGTGTACTTTGGGGGTTACAGCACCCTTTAACGGTCAAGCCAGCCGGCCCTTTACTTATGACACAGGCGCACGCTTGGCACTACTTTGATGCACGTGCGGCTACTGCGCACACAATTCACAAACACAGAAAATATATATTTTTTTGGTTTGGACTGGAGTGTACTTTGGGGGTTACAGCACCCTTTAACGGTCAAGCCATCCAGACCTTTACTTATGACACAGGCGCACGCTTGGCACTACTTTATTGATGCACGTTCGGCTACTGCGCACACAATTCACAAACACAGAAAATAATTTTTTTTTGGTTTGGACTGGAGTGTACTTTGGGGGTTACAGCACCCTTTAACGGTCAAGCCAGCTGGCCCTTTACTTATGACACTGGCGCACGCTTGGCACTACTTTGTTGATGCACGTGCGGCTACTGCGCACACAATTCACAAACACAGAGAATAATTTTTTTTTTGGTTTGGACTGGAGTGTACTTTGGGGGTTACAGCACCCTTTAACGGTCAAGCCAGCTGGCCCTTTACTTATGACACAGGCGCACGCTTGGCACTACTTTGTTGATGCACGTGCGGCTACTGCGCACACAATTCACAAACACACAAAAAATATTATTTTTTTAGCACTTGGGGGGAGCACCCCTAATGGACAGAGCACCCCCCGGACAACACTACAGCACCCCTTTAGGACTGGGACACTGCACAGGACTTTGGAGTGGACACAGCCCCTATGGAGAACTGACTGTACAACACAGTCCAGCCTGCCCCTATGGACTTTGAAGTAGTGGACACAGCCCCTATTAACAACAGCAGCACAGCACAACACAGCCAGCCCCTATGGACTTTGAAGTAGTGGACAACAGTAGCACAGCGCAGCACAGCACAGCACAACACTACTCTGCACTACACTACACTACACTACACTGCCCAGCCAGCCCTAACTCCCACCCTCCCTCTTCACTATCCACAGCCAAGTGAGAAAATGGCGCCGACGCGGGTACCTTATATAGGATCCAAAACCCGCGAGACTCGGAAGGCGGGATGATGACGTTTTGCCTCGATTTCAGATCCGAGTCAGGCGGGAAAAGTCGAGCCTGACTCGGATCTGCCTCGGATCGGGGGGGCTCGGGGGGGTTTGGATTTCAGAAATCCAAACCCGCTCACCCCTAGTAGCTACCCAATGCTGGGGTAGCTACCCAAAAGGAACTCCAGAGTCCTCATAAATATACAAAAAACAAATATAGGAGTGCACTCACCAGTCTTCATAATGTGCTTTTTAATTCATATTAGCAGCATGACAGAGACATATAACATGTCCTAGATTTGTTTTATATAATTCTCTCTCTCTCTCTCTCACTCTCTCGGGCTCTCTCTCACTCTCTCGGGCTCTCTCTCACTCTCTCACGCTTTCTCTCGCTCTCGCTCTCTCTCTCTCACCCAGGTAGACCTTAGATATTTACTCTTTCCATTTCCATCTCTCCACTCCAGTAACACTTTAATCCTTCACTTCTATAATATAATGCATCTCCTCTCTCACTGCTTTAGCAAGATAATATCCTTCCTCACCTGTGTACTAACACATTCCACTCCCTCACCTCTGTAGTAACAATTATCCTCGCTCGCCTCTGTAGTCATGTTTCCCTCCCTCACAAGTGTTATATCACATTTGACATTCCCCTCCCTCACCTGTGTAGAAATACAATCCCTCCCTCACACCTGTAGTAACACATTACCCTCACTTATGCCTGTAGTAACTTATTCCCCTGTGGAGTAACACATTACCCTCCATCAGGGGAGGAGAATGTCAAATAGGTTACTATGGGGTGAGGGAAGGGAATGTGTTACCACAGAGGTGAGGGAGTGGAAAGTGTTAGTATTAGTTGATGTCTTACTAAAGCAGTGAGGGAGGGGATGCATTACTACAGAGGTGAAGGATTAATGTTTTATTGGAGTGGTAATATGGAAATAAAAACAATAAATAAGTTTTACCAGTGTGAAAACCGGGTACATCAGTTAATATATACATATCTCTCTCCCTTTACTCAAACGTTTCAGATATGTATTATTTCTTTTATTAAGGTTGATCCTTGTTAAAAGAAATAATACATTTATGAAACGTTGGAGTAAAAGGAGAGAGTCCAGACTTCATGGTGTATAAAACCCAGGAGTACCACCTGTAACACTGACCTGTATGTATACTGACAAATTTGCATCATGGTGAGCACCCAGGCACTTTGGTGAATTAAATGGAGTGCCGGTCTACTGGATGTATATATTTTACACATACATATATATATATATATACATATATATATATATACATACACTGTATATAATATTTTTTCATGTCATTTAGGGCCATATTCAATTAGCGGCAAAAAGCTGTTTTCAGCGAAAAAGTTTTGCAGGTGACATTTCGCCAGCAGAAACTTATCTTCGTATTCAATTGTGGCAACTTTCACCGGTGCGGAAACGCAATGCAATGTACCCGGCGGAAAAGTTTTGCCTATGAATAGCAGTTGAAAAAATGTGCAGAACTGGGATTTTGGGGTGAAAAGGAGGGGAAACCACCCTTAGGACAGGGCCCTAAAGGTTAACTGCATCAAAAAAAATCCTAAAAAAATTTCAAGAACAACCCAAAATATGACTTTTCACCTGGTGATGTTTTCGGCGATTTCTAACTGAATACGGGGATAAGCGGGGACACGTGCGATACTTTTTCGCATGGAAAACCAGCGATGTCAGCGGAAAGCCCGGCATTCGAAAAGTACGGGACTTTTTGCGTGTAATTGAATATGCCCCTTAGTTGTTGTGTGTAATGAATAACATCCCCTGGCTTGTCCTAGTGTGGGTGACAGTCTGAGCATTAGAAGAGGTAATAATAAAAAAAACATAGAGAAAGTATTTATCCTTCTGTGCACCCCCATATTTAAGTTCCCCTTGAAAGAAGAAACCCACCATCCATCTCAGCGCAGTGGACAAACCACACATTTATTTGTCAGACCAATACTAAGAGATGAAGGGTAAGTCAGAGTCCCATATAGATAATTTATATCATATTATAAATATTATACACTTTTTTTTTGTTGCAGGGCAGGAGATAGGGGTCTGTGGTGAAGGGGGGGGCGGAGGTACCTCTCGCCCAGGACACAAAGTGCCTGATTCAGACCCGGATCCTATGCTGCGCTTGCTCGCACTGAGCGATTTTTCGCAATCTGCACATGCGTAAGTCGCAATGCGCGTGCGCGAACCAATCATTGCGATGGGAAAGTGCTCGCCCGTAGCCCACAGTCGGGCCGCTATTTTGAGTGACAGATTGTGCCGTTTGTGGGTGGTAACGGGAAGGTGCTTGAAAATGGGGGTGTGGATGTGCGAACGCAGGCGTGCCCGACCGTCAGAATGGCGTTTAATGGGTGTGCATAATTAGCAAAGTAGCATCATTACACATGTGACTGGGTTGTATTTAAGCCAGAACTGCTCGCAATGTTGTAGTAGGAAAAGGCTACCACAAGCACTGCGAGCAGCTCAAATGGCTCTCGATGTTCCCGATTAATCCTACAACTGCTGGAGATGACATGTGTTGCGAGTGGCAAAGGGGCGTCTTTATAGAGGTGTGAGCGCATAGTGCGGTCGCTCGCTATTACTTACTGGACGGCTTTACGCGACGCAGTGCAAGAGCATGATTTAAATAGCCGGCCCCTTTTAGCCAGCAAGTGGATGCAAGTAGCGTCCGGGTCTGAATCAGGTCCTAAATTTGCTAGCTACAAGTCTGATTACACCAAACCCCACACCATAAGCAGTTTGGGTGAACGCAACCTCCCTCCCACCTACCGTAGTCCAGCAAGGCTGAGAAGGAGAGAAATACTGTGATCTGTCTGCTAGCAAGAGGAGTAACAGCATGGTACAATCTCTTTGCTGGCACTGCCTATCAAGGTGTACTTGTACTGTAGCAGGTAATGCTCAGCTGTAGCCACAGCTTTTTAAAGCTACACTCGCTGATGTCAGCCCTAATGCTACTCTGCTCAGTGTCACCCGTCCTGCCCAGCCCTTTCCTAGGCGGGTCACATCTCAGTGTGTAATTACTGCTGATGGAGCTTCCTGTGCTATATACACAGCAGCAGGTGAGCAGACACACGAATCTGTCTCTGTGGTACAGTGCCTCTTTGCTGCAGCGGCCTCATCTACATTATTATACAGGTCACTGTGGGCACCTTGTGGTGAAGCTCCCAAGGAAGAGTCCAATTAATATTCATGTGAAGTCACTAACTCCCTCTACCCTCTAAATACATGGCCATGCTGTACTAGTGTAAAGCTTGTCCACACACTAGACTAACTTACATCCAACCAGCCAACTAGTTGATTGGTTGGAATGAAAATCTGGTAAGGTGTGAAAGCAAATGACAATCAGTAATGTGCTCCCAAACGCCCGAAAATGGACAAAAACTGTTGTTTGAACAAATTGTTTAGATCAAACATTTAACAAACTTGTCTACAGGACCATTTGTATCTGTTTTCTGGCATTTAGGAGCAAATTGGTGATCATCATTTACTCCCATACGTTACCAGATTTTCATTCCAACCAATCAAATAGTTGGATGGTTGGATGAAAGTTGGTCTAGTGTGTGGCCAGCTTTAGTGTTTTCTCTTTTGCCCCTTGCTATATGCTTTCTCCCCACTAGGAGTCACCAGGCCTTTTGTGTATGAACTGCAGTTCTGATCCCTACTATCTGGACATTACTAGATCAATTGCCTGGTGAATTATTGCCAATGAGCAATCATGGACAACACCTGTTTACGGGCCTTAAAGGCTGCCTGGAACCAGCATGCATTGCTGGTAATTGATTTTGTTTCCTGGTTCTTGTGATATGGCTCCAGCTCTGGCTATCAAACTGTGTTTCCTGCCTGGGCTGCTTCTCTGTGATATGAGGTTCAGTCATTACAGAATGACCAGCCAAAACAAACAAGAGAATGCTGAAGAACTGTTCACTTTGGATTCTCTAATAAAACTCTTTGTTACACAACTCCCTGGAGTACTCAATCATGGCATTCTTCCTTTTAAAGATGTTTCACTGGACAATCTGCTGACAGACATTATACTGCTGTGTGCTCAAATAGCACAGATTCAAAAAATGTTGCCTGAATTTCTCGTGAAAATTTCTACATACCTCCAAGTTGATTTCTCTTCCAGTGTAACTGCTGTCCCTGAACAGCTGACAGAAAGTTACACTTCTGCACCCCAAAAGGGGCTTACTAACCACACCAATTTTCAGAGAGACTCTGTTCCAGGTGTTGTTGCAGCCCTTAATGCAATTAAACCAGTGACTGTGAATATCAAGGGTTCAAGTGGTCCTCGTGCTCCTCTTACTGAAGCAGAGTGAGCTTTTCGCAAATCAACTGTGTTTATATGGTTCCAATCCTGAACATTTTTTGTGTTCTTGTCCTTGCCATAGGTCTAGGATTGAGGGAGGTTTTTGGTGTTCAGCCCCTGAAAGGGGATTCATGCTTGCCAGTTCCACAAGGGGACTTCATGCCCAGCCAGTTCCTCAAGGGGAATTTCACACCTTAAAGAATATATAGTAAAGGGCGCTGTCATATGTCGCTGTTCCAAGCAGCTGCTAAAAAGGAGGTAGTCAGCCTCCTAGGTAACAATATATACAGGCAATAAGCAGCGCTAAGATAAATGTTACGATTGCAATTTAATAAAAAAACATAAAAAGCATAAAACCCAATACTGAGTATGTTCACATAGGAAAAAATTCCAAATTAATATATATAATCATACAAGGATGTATATACTAAATAATCAATATAAAAGGCATATGTTAGTAAAGCCTGTAGACACTAGGATAACAGACAAGAAGCAATGATTGAGCACCAGACAAAAGTCTTTAGATGCCAAAAAGTCCAGTTACGATGTTAGTTGATTTCCTGGCCTATAACAAAACCTTGGAGGGATCCTTAATTAGCGATGGTCTCACAGTCAATAGTCAATAGTATTCCAACATAAGCAGATGGAGCCTCATAATAACCAGTTGCTGGAGATATTGCACATTGTCCCAGATCCAGACAGCGTCCCGATGAATAGTAAGGTGCTTGCTTCCAAAGTGACAAGTGCCAACAGCTAGGGTGAAGCTACCAATGCATTTCACTGCATAGGAGCAGTTTTTGAAGGTGTCTGTATACCTGCAGATCAGCCTTTAAGTAGTGCCTTTCATTAGTGCTTGATAATCCTCAGGTGTGCCCAATTATAATAATCATTCACATATATACAGAAAATTACAAGGAATGCTTAGCTGTGTAATTACAGGCAAACCCTAAAGTAAATAAAGACTAGTACAATCCAAAATTAAATAGACGCACTTGCTTTAAATAGCACAGGTCCAATCGTGACAGAAATAACCCCACTGTTGTTTGCTTACATCCGCCTAATCTCTCATAGGTCATTGCAATGTAACGTGTTGAGACCAAGTCTCAGCACTGGAGCGCAAAGTCAACTTACGTCATGCTCCAAGCCTCCAACTTGACCTGCCAGTTCATCACATGCTACAGCGTGCATGCACGTGTCATGGTCTCCCAGACCGACTCGGCACGTGGCAGAAACTGAATCAAAATTAGTTTGTAGTGTTGCCAAGTAACGAAAATATACAAAAAAAGAATAACGTTTGGCTTTATGTATTAAGTGTCCGCTAATGCTTAAACATAATTATTATGAAACAATTGGTCACCAGAATCATTATATAAATTCACTAGACTGTGAGCAAATATGAACCATTTTTGGATACAAATAAAATAGGGATTTAAAGAAAAACATAATTTGTTAGATAGATAAAATAGTTATAAATGGGATAAATAAAGATCCTTATTAAATGAAAACCAGAAAAATAAGAAACAAAGCATGTCCAAGATTACAGTATAACATTTAGTACTAATGCTTCGTTTAATCCACTGGGGAATAAAGAGTTAAATTGAAACGTCCAGTATATCTCCTGTTGGCATAATTTTCTGAGGATTCTATTGCCCTGGCCTCTGGGCCTGAGGATTCTATTGCCCTGGCCTCCGTCCATGAGGGTTCTATTGCCCTGGCCTTTAGGCATGAGGAGAGTGCCACCATGTCGGCCACCAGTTCAGATGTTTTTTCTTTTAGGGTTGACCAGTCACCAAAGACTTCCAGGTTGCCAGAGGTCTGAGAAGTGTCTGCTTTGCCAGAGGTGAGTGAGGGTCCACCCGTGTCCACCTTGCCAGAGGTGCAGCCAAGTTCTGCAATGCCTGTGGTGCCTGCTTTGCCTAAAGTCCAAGGGATGTCTGCTGCCAGTCCAGTACGTCCTATACTTGTTCAGTCCAGTATCCCAGAGGTGACTGTTGACCCATCTGAGAGAGTTAAGTTGATGGATGAGCAACTTAACGTAACCATTTTTAATGCCCATTTTTTTATGGGAATATCTCCCAGTTTGAAAGTTTTATGCACCAATATATGGAATTAACTGATGTTACCCAAGAGGATATAATAGCCAATATGTTGATGAGGTTCAGAGGAGAGGCTTTGGTGTGGGCATCTGCTTTAGTGTACTCTCCAGTATTACAGGATCTGTCTGGTTTCTTTCAGGCAGTTGTGAAGAAATTTAGCCCACCTTATGTTCTTGCTCTCTTGGATGACTGCTTAAATTCTGCAGGGTATACTATTGTGTTTTTATATTCTTCCTCTGATGACAGAAAGAAAAATAATAATAATAAGAAGAAGAAGAAGAAGAAGAAGAAGAAGAAGAAGAACTTTGGCCTTAAGGCAGGGGTGGGGAACCTATTTTCTGCCTAGAGCCATTTTGATATATATAACATTATTTGTGGGCCTGGTGCAGGCCACGTCCCCTTTGTGTGACATCACACAGGGCCACAATCGGCGGTGATTAGAGCAATACCGAGGAAGCTACGGGGAGCTGTAAGGCAGTGATGTGACTGTCTGACGTGTCCTAAGGATGCTCCAGGCGGCATTGCTGCATAGATTCTGGCTGCAGGGTGCCATTCTAGGCACCCTGCTAGCCAGATGAGGCCAGCAGAAAAAAGCTCAGAGGGCCAGACCAAATGGTTCCACGGGTCTTATACGGCCCCCAGGCCTGAGGTTCCCCATCCCTGCCTTAAGGCGTCTGCAATCCGCCTTCCAGAGGGGGGCAATATGTCAGTGTTGTCTATTTTGCCCCTTGCTATATGCTTTCACCCCACTAGGGGTCACCAGGCCTTTTGTGTATGAACTGCAGTTCTGGCCCCTACTATCTGGACATTACTAGATCAATTGCCTGGTGAATTATTGCCAATCAGCAATCATGGACAGCACCTGTTTACGGGCCTTATAGGCTGCCTGGAACAAGCATGCATTGCTGGTAATTGATTTTGTTTCCTGGGTCTTGTGATATGGCTCCAGCTCTGGCTGCTTGGATATTCCTATATCAGATTATAATATCAGGTCGGTGCATAAATAACCCAGATCAAGACCCCTATTTATCAACAATTTTTATTCATTAAAACTCGTTTTCAGTGATAAATAAATGCTGTTTGTATTTATTATTGGTGATAGCGCTGTTTTTAAGCAGTGCTATCAGCACTTCGCCTCTTCATAGCAGATAGCTGGTGACTGCATATTTCAATGAGTGCTATGTCGAAAATAGGGCTCGTTTACCTTATTTCAATTCATCTTCCCCCCGCTGATAAATAGCGGAACAGCGGTGTCTGCCCAGCACCCCCCCCCCCCCCCCCGGCACCCGTAAGGAAGCCCAGCATGCTTTGCGGCTCACGGGTTTCTATGGAAACACCAGTAACTGTGTAGTGTCCACTGTTAAGCCAGCCTGACATGCTTGCTAAGGCAGCTCCCTTATGACATCCAGAAGTATAGACTACGCATGTGCGGGCTGTGAGCACACAGGACTTCCCTTCTTTTGTCAGTGCTGCTTGAGTGTTAAAAGCAGCGCTGACAGGCCAAATAGCTGAGAATTTTTCCATGTTAAAATCAAGGGAAGAAAATGCAAACAGCATGGCGAGTCGAAATGATAATTAACACTGCACAGCTAGTTCTTTGATAAATGGGGGCCTAAATATTTGCTCTGATTATTTGTGCAAAAATATTTAACTACGTAAAGGCACCCTCATTCACTCTTTTTTTAATAAATGATATAATGGAATCAATAAGGGAGAAGCAAACAATACTTTGAAATGCTTTGAACTTAGGGCCTGATTCACTACCGTACGCAACTGCGTATGCAATAGGGATTACGCACGCAGTTCAACTGCGACAGTATGCTAATTCATTGTGATCGCTATTCTCTCACAGCACTAAACACGGACAACCACTTTACTTACCACACACCCGTAATGTTTATCAAGACTGCAAAACCATCGGTACCATCGCAGCCTCACGCACACTTGCACAAGCTCTGACCTTACTCAGAAATTGCTAACAACCATGCACGCTATCAGGCCTAAGGCTGCATAGGGCATCGCAGTGGATAATTTATTCACGCCCCTGCAATGGCATTGGCACCCCTGCATTTGCTAAACCACCCCCCGTTACCACACACAAACGGCACTTCCTGTCAATCACTCTACGGTGGGTCTGCGTAGTCACTGCAATCACAGTCCCGATTCGCATTAACTAGTTTGCACACACACTGCAACGCATATTGTATTCATAATTGCAGTTGCGTACGGTGGTGGATCAGGCCCTTAGTGACTGACGGCCATGACAGTACAAAAAAGCTAGAAAGATGACATAGAGCAGTGGTTCTCAAACTTTGTCCTCAGGACCCCACACAGTTCACATTTTCCAGGTCACCCAGCAGGAGCACAGGTGTGTTCATTACTCACTGACACATTTTAAAAGATCCAGGTGGAGCTAATTATTTAATTTGCGATTCTGTGAGGATATCTGGAAAACATGCATTTTGTGGGGTCCTGAGGACCAGGTTTGAGAACCTGTGACATAGAGCATGCCTCACCAACCTGTGGCTCTCCAGCTGTTGTAAAACTACAAGTCTCAGCATGCCCTCCTACTGAGTAAGTCATGCTAGGACTTGCAGTTTCACAACAGCTGGATAGCCACATGTTGACCAGGCCTGACATAGAGCGTCCATGCAGAATGATCATAAGGTTCATCTTAGGGGTGTTTAGTGATTCATGTAGATGTATGCTATGTGGTTGGTGGAAGATGCATCAAGCCAACCCTCTGCCCCTAAAGTGCCCATGGCCATGTTGGTTATGAGTTCTGCGAGTAAAGATACATTTCTGCAATTCTCCAGCAACCTTTCATATTTCAAAAACACAGACACATCTACATAGTGCCATAAGATTGGCTGTCATGGCTCATGGTCTCATATTGAACCGTTAGTCTTTGATGACAACATTGTGGATGCTTGGCTCAAGTTCAGGAAAGAATGGCATGTGTACTGCTGTGCTGGGCTGTCAGATAAATCCTAGTAGGTACAGGCTTACACTCTTTTGAATCTTGCTGGTGCTACAGCAATGGACAAGCAGGGCCGACGAGAGCCGCGCCGGGCCCAGGTGACAGGGGGCATGGCCTAATCACCACGCCCCCGTAGAAAAAAAAGAGAAAAATACGGCACTGTGCGATGGGGAGAGGGGCGCTGTGTGCCCCTCAGCCCAGCGCACAGCCAATGAGGGCGCGATCAACGTGATCACTCACCCCATAGGTATAGGAGACTACTCCGGCGGCTGCTGCTTTAGCAGCCACGAACAGTCTCCCAGTGCAGCCCAGCACACAGCAGCGTGTTCTGGGCTGCTGTGACTTAAGAGGGAGGGTAGGCACTGCCGGACCCGGGCCCTGCAGCAAGCCCAGGCCCCCCTCTCAGTGCCCCTGTGGACAAGGCTAATATTTTTGCCTTTTTGGAGGGGGGGGGAGAATAATGAGGATCCAGAAATGGTCATTAAGAAATTCGATTAAATATGCTTACCAGTTATAAAAGTCATAGTACATAGCACAGCTTAGAGTATCCAGTCATATTGTTGATTTGATTATGTTTTATCCAGCTAGCTCACTGCTTCAGAGCCAGTTTACAGGTATCAGTTTATGAGCTTGTTAGTAAATAAATTGTCTTCATTACATCTGCCTGAATTTCACATTAAAATCATTGCACTATTGTGCATATTTTTTTTTGCTTTCTTTTTTATATCATCGCCACCTGATATGTCATCCACCAAGTATAGTATCATGTATTTATTGTGTTGAACAGTCAGCGCTCAAGGGGTTCACTATTTTGTACTTTATCCTGTCTTTTATAGAGGGTTGGGATGCCCCAAGTGAGTATCACTAGGCAGCCATGTTTGTGCACCTAATCTTGCACCTTACTTTAATTTTTTGATAATTAGTTACTGTCTGCTTCTAGCATAACAGCCTGTTGGAGAAAGGAGGGGTAGGGTTGGAGCTGTTGCTAGGTGGCAATCCTGTTCCGTAGAACAAATCCAGTTTGCAGGTCATAGATTCCAACAAACTAGTGTTTTGTTTTCTTTGGGAGGCTTGCCACCTAGCAACAGCAGGTGGGTTGGGCAGCAAGCCTCCCGAATATGCTGGGGCAAAGGAAAGTTAAAGAATTTTAGATCCCTCTGCCCTGAACATTCAGCAGTGCGCACGCACAGGTCACGTGCACGCGCGCAGGCACTGCTGGTCAGATTTTTTCTGTCAGCGAACAATGGAGGACACAATTTCTGTCTCTGTGACAGATTCATTCAGAATGGCCTCTGCTGCTGGCAGTGTTTCAGGGAAGAGAGCCCATAAAAGGACACTATCATCTTCATCTGAAGAAATTATGTATAAATGGAAAGTCACAAATTTGGGAACATCTAACTCCTCAGACTCTGAGGTAATTCATTTTCCTCATGAATGTGCCAGGTCACAAAGTAAAGTAAATTTAATCCCAGGGCCACCTTTTCAGCTAATATTCCACCATTCCCTGGAATTGCCCATAGCAGGCAACATTCTAGTGCTCGGAGCAAGCACAATACTTCTGCACATAGCCAGCATAATTTATCTGTCCTTAGCTGGCACCTACCGATCAGCCACATCTATTCTCTAATGATTTTGGCCAACCCTTCTCTGTAGACTGGGAGTCATAGGAGATAACGAGAACTTCTGCCTCTTCACAGGGAGGGGAATATAGTGAGGTGCAGATGGCCAGAGTGGCTTTAGCAGGGCAAACCACCCAACCCCCCGTCAAAATTATATACCACACACTGGCCCTGAAAGAGCAATTCAGAGGTACAGCTCGCCTGTCACGATCCTGGCTAGTTTTTACCTTTTGTGACTTACCTCTGCCAGCTACTCCATGGATCTGTGTTTGTAATTCTCCTGGGACATCTGCTCTGGCTGAATCATGCTGGCTGTAACATCTCTGTGTAAGCAGACTGCTCTCCCCCCACACTGATTAAACACCTGGACTCTGCTCTGTCTGTGAGCATTGCTAGTCTTAATTGGAATCACAGGTGTGGTCCTGATTCTCAAGGGCTGCAGAGATGATTACTCCCTTCTGCATGTTGTGCCTTGCTCCACTCAGAATGCCACTGCCAGACCACCTGTCTATATCCACCACTCGCTGCCAGACTCTAGGTATATAGAGCTTCCTCTAATAGCACTCAGTGCTTGAACATCTAGTTATGTTCCGTGGTGTACTACTTGTGCTATAGCTGTACCTCTGTGTACCAGTATGTCCCAGGCTCCTGCTGGTTCCTAGACCAGTGCTATCCATAAGCCTGCTGTGCTCTGCTATCCATGCTACCATTTCTCACCCATGGCTCCCAGGCCGCACCAAGTAGCTTCCATGCTACCATCTCTCACCTACGGCTCCCGGGCTGCTCCAAGTAGCTTCCACGCTACCATCTCTCACCTATGGCTCCCAGGCCGCTCCAAGCAGCTTCCACGCTACCAGCTTCTCCACACGGCTCCCAGGCCGCACCAAGTAGCTTCCACGCTACCATCTCTCACCTACAGCTCCCAGGCCACTCCAAGTAGCTTCCACGCTACCAGCTTCTCCACTCGACTCCCAAGCTGCTCCAAGTAGCCACCCAGCTACCAGCATCTACCCACGGCTATCCAGCCGCTCCACGTAGCCACCCTGCTAACAACGTCTACCCACGGCCTCCCAAGCCACAACAAGTAGCTTCTACGCTACTATCCGTCTGCAAGCCCATCTACTAGTAACCCGACCAGCTCAGTCAGCCTACCTGCCGGTCCCAGTCCGGTCCCTCCAAGTTCCTTCTGGTCTCATTCCTACATCTCAAGTTTCCAGTTCCAGTCACTCATCACCAAAGGCAGTTCTCAATGCTACCCACTTCTTCTAATAAAAGAGCTATTCATGTTTCCCATGGTTCCAGTCCAGCCAGCCTCCAGTGATTCCAGTTCATCACCTGATACAGGTAACTCGCAGACACCAACTGTGATAGTATGTTCAAGCCTAACGATGGTGGCGGATCAAGCACCTAATCCTGGATCACGTGCTTTCCGTAACCTAATCACTCGTTTGGATTCACAGGAGGCGGTACAGCATCGAGTACTACAGCTTCTGCAAATTCTAACTAACCGGCTAGATGATACCCAAATCTTACCTGAACCCCTAACTACTTTCCATCAACTGCTGGAACAGCTACAGGCTCTACTCAGCAAATCTTTCAGATCATTCCTGAATTTCTTAGAGCTACCTCTGTCTCAACTAAAAACTCTGTTTGGGAATCTCTAAGAACCAAAGATTCTTCCATGCCAAGTAAAGTGAGACATCGAAGTTACCCGCGCTCCAAGCTCTCTGTGGCTGAACGCCAGCGGCGTAAATATTTACATCTCTGTCGCTATTGTGGAGCTTCTGACCACTTTATCAAAGACTGTTCCCTTTGCAATTCCAGCAGTGGTTCCAGGTGTCAACATCTCAGTGCCTGTTCCGGTCCCGTCCCGGATTCTGCCTGTTCCGGTCCCGTCCCGGATTCTGCCTGTTCCGGTCCCGTCCCGGATTCTGCCTGTTCCGGTCCCGTCCCGGATTCTGCCGGTTCCGGTCCCAGCCCGGATTCTGCCTGTTCCAGTCCCGTCCCGGATTCTGCCGGTTCCGGTCCCATCCCGGATTCTGCCTATTCCGGTCCCAGCCCGGATTCTGCCTGTTCTGGTCCCAGCCCGGATTCTGCCTGTTCCGGTCCCAGCCCGGATTCTGCCTGCTCTGGTAGGGGACTCCAGTTGGCAACCCCAGGAGGGTCCACAAGTCTCGTAACCCAAGAAGGGGTTTTGAGTCACTCACCCCAGGAGGAAGTCTCTGTCCTCGCATCCCAAAAGGGGGGTTCATGTTCCATACCCCAAAAGGAAAAGTCGAGTCGGCTTCCCCAAAAGGGAATTTTGGGTCCCATACTCCAACAGGGAGTGTCAAGTTCTGTACTCCAGGAAGGGACCTTAAGTCTCTCACCCCAGGAGAGGGTTACAAGAATTATGCCCCAGGATGGGGTTTCAAGTCTCGCACCCCAGGAGGGGTTCTCAAGTCTCGCACCCCAGGAGGGGGTCTCCTGTCTTGTACCCCAGGAGGGGGTCCCAAGTCTCACACCCCAAGAGGGGGTCCCAAGTCTCACACCCCAAGAGGGGGTCCCAAGTCTCACACCACAAGAGGAGGTCCCAAGTCTCATGCCCCAAGAGGGGGTTTCAAGTCCCGTCCTCCAGGAGCAGATTTCAAGTTCCACACTCTTGGTGGAAATTTCCACTATCCTGTCTAAGAGAGAACATCTATCAAGTTCGGCTGAATCATCTAATCATCATGTTAAAGAATTTCTAAGTGGTTCCTTCTCAGTTCCTGAAAAGAATGCGGTAACTCAGGATGATATAGTGTCCATGACCTTCGATGATGATGTGTCCCAGTACACCATATTGCTTAAGCATTATGATGCCCTAATGAGAACCAATCCAACTTGTGGTATTACTCCCACCAACATCGTCATGTTTCTTTTTACGCACTTTAGAGGAAAAGCCTTGGAGTGGGCCAACCCACTCATTGAGTCCAAGGATCCAATTCTACAAAACATAGTAGCCTTCAGTACAGCTCTGCTTAAAGAATTTGCTCCTATGTGTCCGTCTCCAGATACCTGTTCTGATAAATATTCTAGAGTTATTTCAGCACCTTCAGATATTAAACTCGCATACACCACTGTACTCACTTCTCAAAATCATATGGTACAGGATCAATCAGTCTGAGAGAAGAAGACTCAAAGAACTTTTAGAGACCAACAACATGATACCATGAGAGTTGGTTGTGTTTCCCTCTGCCCATCTCCGGAGTCCTCTAGGTTTTCAAGTCATGTTAACTCCTCTGATCTTCCTTTGGATATGGATTCTGATTCTGAATTCGATCCTGTGCATGACAATACTCCTTTCCTCGACAACCATTTGGTATCAGACCATGCTCTTCCTAGTCATACGTTCTCCCAAGAATTACCAGTAAAAACTACTTTGCTGAAAAAGGAAAATTCTTCAGCTACTCTTCTTAACACTATGCAAATTCCTCTAGGGACAGAGAGCTGCTTGAAGGGATTAACCTTTGTGATCGTGGGATATTTGGAGTCCATAGAAAAGGAGGAAGCCAAGTTGTTAATTGAGAGTTATGGAGGCAAAGTTTCCGAGAAGATATGCAGTAAAATCGATTATCTCGTTATGGGTCGTTTCGGTGGAAAAACCAAGCGAGAGAAAGCAAAGAGTCTTGGGGTCAAGGTTATTAAGGAAGATGGCTTGTTTAAGTTGATTGACATTATGCTATCCAAGGAAATATTTTTTGAGCAAATTACCTCAGGAAACAATATTCCAAACACCTTCTAGAGTTCTCAAAGTTTCAAGTTCTTGAAGATATCGGACAGGCTCAGCCAAGTTTTTAGAAGTTTTCCAAGTTGTCCTGGTGTTTCGAGTTTCGAGTCTTTTGGAAGCTTTCTTGTATTTCTGAAGGAAGTTTTGCCTTGGTGTCCGGAGTCCACCCATAAAGAGGGGAGTACTGTCACGATCCTGGCTAGTTTTTACCTTTTGTGACTTACCTCTGCCAGCTACTCCATGGATCTGTGTTTGTAATTCTCCTGGGACATCTGCTCTGGCTGAATCATGCTGGCTGTAACATCTCTGTGTGTGCAGACTGCTCTCCCCCCACACTGATTAAACACCTGGACTCTGCTCTGTCTGTGAGCATTGCTAGTCTTAATTGGAATCACAGGTGTGGTCCTGATTCTCAAGGGCTGCAGAGATGATTACTCCCTTCTGCATGTTGTGCCTTGCTCCACTCAGAATGCCACTGCCAGACCACCTGTCTATATCCACCACTCGCTGCCAGACTCTAGGTATATAGAGCCTCCTCTAATAGCACTCAGTGCTTGAACATCTAGTTATGTTCCGTGGTGTACTACTTGTGCTATAGCTGTACCTCTGTGTACCAGTATGTCCCAGGCTCCTGCTGGTTCCTAGACCAGTGCTATCCATAAGCCTGCTACGCTCTGGTATCCATGCTATCATTTCTCACCCACGGCTCCCAGGCCGCACCAAGTAGCTTCCACGCTACCATCTCTCACCTACGGCTCCTGGGCCGCACCAAGTAGCTTCCACGCTACCATCTCTCACCTATGGCTCCCAGGCCGCTCCAAGTAGCTTCCACGCTACCAGCTTCTCCACACGGCTCCCAGGCCGCTCCAAGTAGCCTCCATGCTACCATCTCTCACCTATGGCTCCCAGGCCGCTCCAAGTAGCTTCCATGTTACCAGCTTCTCCACTTGGCTCCCAAGCCGCTCCACATAGCCACCCAGCTACCAGCATCTACCCACGGCTTTCCAGCCGCTCCACGTAGCCACCCGGCTACCAATGTCTACCCACGGCCTCCCAAGCCACAACAAGTAGCTTCTACGCTACCATCCGTCTGCAAGCCCATCTACTAGTAACCCGACCAGCTCAGTCAGCCTACCTGCCGGTCCCAGTCCAGTCCCTCCAAGTTCCTTCTGGTCTCATTCCTACGTATCAAGTTTCCAGTTCCAGTCACTCATCACCAAAGGCAGGTCTCACTGCTACTCACTTCTTCTAATAAAAGAGCTATTCATGTTTCCCATGGTTCCAGTCCAGCCGGTCTCCAGTGATTCCAGTTCATCACCTGATACAGGTAACTCGCAGACACCAACTGTGACAGTGCCTTTAGAGCAACCCTTATTAAAGAAGATGTAGTCCTGTGCTCCTAAATGGGGTTGCCAGACATACCTGCTATATTTACCCCTGACATTGACCTGGCTTTTGCCTCTATAGTGTAGTACAAAAGATAAAATTACCCCATGGATCGTATGTTAAGAAAGATCCAATACAAGATAGCGGACACAACCGGCCCTCTTCTTTTTGTACTAGATAAAGCAGAGAGAGAGGGAGAGTCTGGAGGTACCATACTGTAGATTCTTTGGTGGCATCTAAGCTCACTGTTCTTAAGGTTATTAGCAGAGCAACTCTTATCATAGGTCAAACATTTAATCACATCACTAATACTCACAGATATAGGTGGTCAACTAGTGCAGGTTTGGCAGACCTTGCTCCTAAATCCATGGCGTTCCCTAACCTTACAGATACCAGCCTCTTTGGCCCGCAATTTATAGGGGAGGTCAAAACAAGCCACAAAGCTAGGAAATCCTTTTCTGACATTAAAAAAGTGAATGAGCCTTCCAGGAGGCACTTTCTTCAAGGGGGTCAGACTCCGAGAACCACGGGTCCGACCTGACTTTCAAGGCACAAGGAGAGCCCAGAAAGGATGCTTCATGCAAAGATCCCATGATACCCCTCAAGAATAATCCTCTGGAGAATGGAACAACACCAGACGAGGCTGCGGTTACAGTAAATCCACACACGCTCACTTCACCACAAAACTTTAAAAGAATCATATGTGGAGTGGCAACAAATGACTAAATGGTTACTAAAAATAATCCAGTCAGGATTAAATCTCCCTTTAATCTGCTTCCCTCACCAGGCATTTCATACTCCTTGTTCAAGGAGTTGCAGTCCTCTGTTGGACGATGTACTCGCTCTGGCTCTACAACAAGGGAAAATAGAATTAGCAAACCCAGTAGTAAAGGGCTGGGTCAGCCTTTTGTTCCTATAAAAAAGCAAGATGTTTCTTAAAAACCAGTCCTGAATGTCAAAACTTTGAATCGATATTTAAAAAGGATGCTATGGGCAACATCACTTTTAAAACTCAGGACCTGATTCATAGGCGCTCGCAAAAAGTGAGCGCTCCCTCTGAATCAGGGCGGGCACTGTTTTTTTTAGTTGCAGCCTCCTGGCCACTCACATAGCTGTGGATGACCACCCACAGCTATTGTGAGTGGCCAGCATGATGGTCGCGATGGTTAAGACCATCGCGACCATCGGGCTTGCGATGAGACGAGAGAGCTTCAAGCTCTAATAGAGCCGGAAGCTCTCTCACTGACATCACTGGTGATGTCAGTGGGGCCGCCCACAAACGGCAGGCATTCTCTTGGGAACTCCTCCATTTGTGAAGCCACCCCCCGGCCATGCCTACAAAATCGGGGTGAGCTGTCGATCAACATCGACAGCCACCCCTTTTGTAATGAGCCACAGAGCAAGTGCTTTTTGTGCTCGCTCCGGGGCTCGCGCGTGCGCACTGGGCCACCATTGACCCGCTTGCGAGCGGGTCTGAATCAGGCCCTCACATCTAAAAACTCTCACTTTAGTAAATTTACCCCTTAGTGTCAGCTACCATTAAATCATATGGTTCCGCTTTAGCTATTATGATTCCAAATTTAATTAACAACAAGCTATACCTAGGTTTATTAAGAGGCATATATCTCTCTAGGCTCATAGTTCCAAAATATTCCTATACTTGGGACATCAAGCCTTTCCTCTCTTTCCTGGATTCCTGGGAAACAGACTCCCAACATTTTCATTTTATCCCATAAATTAGCATCTTTGTTAGCTCTAGCTATAGTGGCCAGAGGAGCTGAACTAACCTTTATACACTTCTCAGACCTGTGGTTAGCACAGACTCCTACAGGGTACCACATTATTTTAAAAGTTCACACCAAAACCTCCTCATTTGATAATCCCATAGTTGAATTTGACGTGATCTACGACCCTTTAGAACCCAACATTCTGAGAGAGAGAGAGTATCACACAACTCTTCATTACATGTAGGAAACCCTTTTGGCCAGCAAGATCTCCCACTATCAGAGGATGGATTGTAGCATCCATGGGGAGGTGGGAGTAGATACAAACCAATTCAAAAGTAATTCCCTATGGGGAGCAGCAGCCACAAAAGCGGCAACTAAAGGCATCCCATTACAGTCAATAATGCTAGTGAGATGGCCCTCAGCTCGAACATTCGCTAAGCACTATTGGAGACCAACCGATCTACAAAATATTGAGTTTCTCAGAGCAACCACAAGGTATGTGGTAGTCTGCCCACCTGCTGTTGCTAGGTGGCAAGCCTCCTGAAGAACAAAACACTAGTTTGCAGGACTCTATGACCTGCAAACTGGATTTGTTCTAGGGAACAGGATTGACACCTAGAAACAGCACCAAACCCTACCCCCCTTTTCTCCTTTTGGCTAGGACTGTTGTTTTCCCAGGAGATTCTATGTATATTAATAGTTTTTGTCATATTATCCCTCGATGCACAGCAAGGGACCTGAAGAAGCCTCAAGCAGCCACCATTAAGGACCAGAAATCGATTACCAGCCAGCATGTAACTCTGGCCCTGATTCAGAGCCAGACGCTCTGATAGAGTGCTTGCTCTGAATCAGGGCCGTCCTTCTTGATTTTTAGAGCGGCCTCCTGGCCACTCGTATAGTGGTGGGTGACACACACAGTTATAGCAAGCGGCCAGGAAGATGGTCGCAATAGTCAAGACCATCGGGCTTGCGACAAGACCCTTGTGGTAGGGTCTCATTGCCGCAAGCCCTAGAGTGCTTTTGGCTCAAACAGAGCCGAAAGCACTCCCACTGACATCACTTCTGATCTCAGGGGGGCTGGCCCCAGACGGTAGGCGTTCCCATGGGAACGCCTCCGTCTGGGCAGACATGCCCCAGGCACACCCACCAAAGGGGGCGTGCTGTCACTCAACATCGACAGCATGCCCCCTTTCATATGAGACCCGGAGCGACAGTTTGCCCGTTGCTATACGGGTCTCACACATGCGCGCGATGGAGCTGGCTCCATCGTGCGCATGCGCATTGGGCCACCATCGACCCACTTGCGAGCGCTCAGCTCCAGAAAGTCACAACCAATACCATTTCCAGTTTCTGGAAGCCCCGGGCTTCAGACCATGCCTGGGGTTTTGGGAAAGGGGGGACCACCTCCCCTGAGATCCCTGGCTTGGCCTGAGCGACTTGTGGTGAGAATGCTTTGGCCCTGGAGATCTGGTAATAGGGTCTCCAGGCTGTGGCATTATACCCTGGTCGTTTTGGGTCCGGTGCTGGTTTTAATTATAGGGGGACCCCTACGCATTTTTTTCCTCTCTATAATTAAAACAAGGACTGGCCCTGCAGCCTGGTGCTGGAACCTAAATTATGGTGGAACCCTACTCATTTTGTTCCCCATAATTTTAGGAACCAGGACAGGCTAACAAGTCTGGGGCTGGTTAGGCTTTTGGGGGGTCCTCACATAATTTTTTATAAAAATTAACCCTTTTTTATATTTACAGGCAGAAACATACATGGATTACACTGATCTGTGTTTGTTTCTGCAAAACTCGCAGATCACAGGCAGGTGAATTTACAGTATTTCCCAAAATTTTACAGGAGAGTTGTCCCATCTCATGAGAGTTTAGAAACTCTCTGCTTGGTAAATTCCCAAATCCTATCTTCACTAGTGAAAAGGTTCTCGAGTTTAGCCGATGGTGAATTGAACAGAGTTTGCTAACTCTCCAGTATTTTCCCGTAGATCTCTCTCCCAAGTTTAACATTAGTAAATTTGCGAGTGTAAAAAAAATGCCCAAACTTTCCAGAGATTGCCAACTTGACCAGACTCAATTCTTAGTAAATTTACCCCTTAGAGTGCAGAGACAGTTAAGCCTAAGATTTACTTGTGTTTTTCCACTATTCCTTCTAGGGTTGATTTGCCACCAGTGAGCTTTCAAAAAAATCTGACCAGCAGTGCCTGCACAATGTTCAGGGAAGAGGGAGTGAAAAATATTTTGCTTTCCTCTACCCTAGCGTATTCGGGAGGCTTGCCATTGCCTCCAGAGACCTTACTGAGTCAAGATATGCACAAATTGAAAAGAGCTATTAGTACTGGTCTTCACCTGCAAGAAGTATTATAAGTCATCTTTAGTCAACCCATGCTCATTGAAATCAAACATCAACTACTAATCACAATATTGCATAGGACTTTGCACTCTACATCTGCTAAGATTAAGCATTTCATGCTCAAGCTCCAAATATATCACCTTAATGTAGTCTACAATTGTGGCAAGAAACTTCTTATACAGTAGGTGTCCCATGACCAGTCAGAAGCTTCTCATAGTGAGGATGATATTGATGTCATGGCATTGGATGTTTTATCCTCCAGATGTTTGGTGGAGGATCGTGAGGCCACGACCTCATGATGAGGTCAGCGGTTGTCTCAGACAGTCTTCAATGGCCTTCCTTATCCAGAGAGTTGCCTTGTGACATTCAATGCTTCTTTGAGATCTCACTCTTTCTGATGGCATTTTCTGCAAAGTCAGTGGTGCATCTACACTCATGCCTGCCCTCTACGGTTTCTATGCACAAGTAATTTATGGACATCTGGGCTGTGAGGCTACCAAGTGCAGGACTAGGGATGTTCTGTTTTGGCCTTCTACTGATATTTAGTGTATAGCTGCTTGTGCTCCCTGCAGTGATCTCCAGACGTACATGACAAAGTACCTACTGCTCTGCATGTCGTGCCTGACTTTTTTTGGACCATTTTCTCACAAAATACAAAAATACAATTAAAGTGCGCAATGAATGGCGGCATTGCTCATTTTCTATGCAGGGATTTCTTCTAAAGAGAGGCATAAGCAAGTCCAGGAAACAGGCTGAGTTTGGTACACCGGTATCGGACCAGAAAGTGTTAAGCAGGTTCAGGTCCAGGTAAAGTGCAACTCTGGTATACAGGTGTCTGTCCAGAAAGGACTAAGCAGCTGCAGGTCCAGATAATACTGTAGGCAAGTTTGGCTCTTAGGTATTCCACCTAGGCACCTGAGTCTGGATGAAGTCTCCTATGTGCCCGCGCACCCCTGTTCCAATCCCCCTGCAATACCAGCTAGCAGTGGAGAAAGCCACTGACATGTACCACTGATCAAGTTTATAGAGGAAGAGGCTTCTAAAATGAGCAACTGCCACCAGGGCTAAAGCAACCATCACTGGATGGGCAAAGAATACCTGCTGTTAATGGATTCATACTCTGGCTGGTTTGAAATGGATTACATCTCCTACCTCACCAGTTCAACAGTTATCAGCACATTAAAGGGGCATATTTGCATGCATGGCATACGGCAGTAGCTTCTTACAAACAATGCCAAGCAATTTATGAGCACTGAGTTTCAGAACTTCACAAGTTAATAAGGACATTACACAAACCACCAGTAGCCCTCACTACCTACAGCTACACACTAGCTAGAAAAAATGTCCAGAGATAATTCTGATGTATTCCTGGTCCTACTTAATGAATACTGCAAGAGATGGACTTGGTTGACCTGCACAATGTCTCCTCTTAACAACACAGCTAAAATCAAACGGCAGTCACAGGTTGAGAATGCATACAAAAATGCACTGGCAAGTTAAAGAATATTCCAGTTATGACAAATCTTCTCACCGTTTGAGTCCATTTACATCCTGGACAAACAGTTTGCATTAAAACTCATATGTGATTTGAAAACTGTGCAAAGGATTTCCAACAGATCTAATAGTTATGTCATGGAAGCTGATGACACTCTCTGAGAGCGTAAGAGGGGCCACTTTCTGGGGGTGCCTGATCCTTCGGATTCGCTAACTACACCACCTACTGACTGCACAAGGACACTGACTGTCATGGACAGAATTAATTTAATCCCAGGAGGAACCTACCCTACTTGTCCTTTCTTCACCACCAGGTATGGTAGACTTTCCAGGCCCAATCCCAAGATCTAGGACCTAGTCCAATTTCCCTTATTTTACAAGCATAGTTTATGTTGTTGCATGTTTCTCACTGTCCCCACATTCACCACGTCACACTGTTCTGCACCTATACATATGTGCATTATCATGTTTAAAAAAGGGGGATGTATGCAATGTCATTGGTGGAAGTTGCATCACACGAACTACTCCTCTGCCCCGAAAGTACCCCAGTGGTGATGTTGTTGGTTATGAGTTCTGTGAGAAAAGGCACATTTCATCATTGCTCAGGCATCTTGTTGTATTTCCGACAGACAGGTAAATCTACAATTCATGTGCAGTTTGCTAACGTATCTCAATTACCTCTAGCATTTAAACATCAGCAAAGTAGGCACACCCCAAAGACATCATAGTGCCCCAATAAAGCAGGAAATATATTCTCCCAAAATACCTTAACCCAGTGATCATTGCTGCTCTTTAATTATACTGCTACATCCACTTACTGAGGCCAGTCTGTTCTCCTATTATCACTCCTGCCGGTTCAGGGACACCTGTTTGTTAAATTTGATACAACGGACCTCCAGGTGACAAGACTGAGTTGCAGTCAGGTGGTTGATCAAAAAGTAATAACAGGTAGAAGTTATGCAAAGCACACTAAAGTTATGTGCAATATCTGGCCTGGAGTTACACCACCATTGCTAAAGCTACTCCTTTTAATGAAGTTTAATTTAACAAAACAGATGCCTGAGCACAGGGCCTAATTTGTCTTATGACAAGTACTGTATCAGGTCTGTTCATAAATAATTAGCAATAAAACGTGACTTTCAATGGTGTTTTATGCATTTTTGTAACATGGTGAAGGTTTGCCAACCCTACATGGCCCTTCTAAATCTCACAGCTGCCAAAGCACTATTGCCTACGGAGAGTTAAAATGCTAGCCTTACAAATTGTGTTTTCATTTTCTGTAGTTGGAATCATTCTGTGTACTGCTGGAATATTCAGTCTCTATGGGCCAGCCACAGCCAACATTATTCTTCCATATTGGGCATTTCAGTCATGCACAACTAGAACTTAGCATTTATACAATATGGTTTCTCAGTCTGCATCTGTCACTGCTAATATGTGGATGTTGTGATATCTATATTAAAAGTAATCCCTCTCAATAGGCATTTTTTAGGCATTGTTGTATTGGCAAGTAGTAATTTTAGATGTGTTCTTACTAAAAATACACCTTGAAGTCATGTAATCATTTTACATAACACGTCATCTTGGGCACAGTGAGAAGCTGAAAAACAAACACTCTGCGGTAAGTGCTTTATTGACTGTCTACTAAAAGGCCTAATTAAAAAAAGAAAAGTATGATAGGTTCTTGGAATAGTATAAATGAATTCCTCTACAAAATAATGTCTATTCACTTATAAAATCAATCAAACTAAAAATACATTTTCCACTAGGGAGTGATGTAATTTTGTTTGATGAAGAAACTGAAAAATAATGTCTGCAAATAGTTTTTTCATAAAATATTATTATTAATAATAATTATAATAAATCTAATAATAATGAAACCAATTATCTAAAAAAATTGCGTCTATATGACCGAACACTAATTTTCCCCAATCCTTGTAGTTTGTCTCCACTATTACATCCGCCAATTCATTCATCTGCCAAAATCTATACCTCTTATTTCTGTCTTCATTTATTGTAGACATTCTTTGTTTCTTCATGGCACCTGTATAATATTATTTTATCAAGTCGCAAGTATTAAAATAAAATCTGGAAAATGATAATATAAAATCTGGCAACATTAATTGAAATCATTTTCACTAACTTTTCACAACTTTCATCTATATACCCTATTACTTTATTCATTGCCTATGAACTGTAGAATATCTTGGGCTGTGGGCAGCTAGCAGGGAACTATTTTTCAATGTAATCCTCATTCGGCTTAGTGCAAATTTTGTATAAATTTCATGTAAGCAAATTAGTCCTTTTAAGACTGAATGAAGTTAAAAGACTGCACATTCAGGGCCTGATCAGCATGGATCGCAACTTCAACAGCATACGCAGATCGATCGATGGCGCATACTGCGCATGCAGTGCAGTGCGCATGTGTGAGTTAGCATTGCGATCACTTTGCGATCACTCAAGCAGAAGAAAAACCATCGCAGAGTGAGTGGCAGGCTGTGAGCGTTTGTGGGTGGTGATGGGGGAGTGGTTGGAGAAACGCCGGCATGTCTGTCTGTTTGAACGCCATTTCCTGGGCGTATAAAAATTAACCAGTGAGATGGCATACGCAGCATGAGTACTTACTATGTTCAACAAGTCTTGCAGTTTCTGCAGCAGGTCAGACCTGTTGTAATTCTGCATGAGGGCCCAAGGTATTATGGATGTGAGATAGCGGTAGTGGGTGTCTCTATGCTGGCTGTGCGACGGCTTTGTGATTGCATTCATTAGCATATTTTCGCAGCAGACCTCCGCACGATTAAAGAGTTGCAATCGCAATGGCAATCCATGCTGAATCAGGCCCACAGTACATAGACCTATGCCTGTGAAGTAGGCATGTCTATATTTAAAGTGTCACAATTTTAAACATTTAGCAACATTTACTTATATGCACCCTCTCTATAAATGTGCTTTCTTCACAGACATAGGCCTGAGTATGTGCACTACTTCATTAACTTCACTCTTAAGCCGGGTACACGCCAGACGATATGTTGTTCTGATCCATCGGATTGGATAACATATCGTCCACATCAGGCAGTGTGTACCCACTATGTCGCTGATGACGCGCTCTCCCATGTGTCGTCGGCGATATTGTCATGGCCCTTGCTGTCATTCCGTCACTGCCAACATCGGCAAGTGTGTATGCACTTGCCGACAGAGGCACCGAGACGGGGAGGGGATTGGGTACTAATTACAAGGGGGGGCCGGCTCTGGCGTCTGTCCAGGCTAGCGCTATGCATTACTCACAGATAGCGCAGAGGTCCACTCATGCTGCACATAGCTCCCAGCTGGTGCTGAGGTCTGGCAGTGCTGCTCCTGCCCCGCCGCTCAGTGCCCTGTCACTGAGCCTGGAGATGGCTCTCCAGAGCCCCTTGTTCACTGCGTGTCTACCCAGCATGATGGCACACAAGCTGCATACCAGAGTTCCTTCCTAAACCACAGTATGGGTGCAGCCATGTTGAACTCTGTCACCTGATGCTCTTCCTCCACTCAGAGCATTAGTCCCAGACCAGCTGATTGCAGCATCCAATCCCTGGGGATCCTCCCCTATAAATTCCTTTTCCTGACTGGCCTCTGTTGCCAGTACAATGTCACTTCTGCTGAAGTTACAGCTCTGTGCTGAGCTCCCAGGTACTCTATATCTGAACGGTTCCAGTCCGTATGATTCCACTTCCAAGTCTGGTTACAAGCCTCCATTCCATCTAACACTCCAGTCTGGGTTTACCACAAAGACTTGCTAATTTCTACCACCATCGGTTCCAGCCAATACCTCTAATCATCGGTTCCATCCGATATATTCATCAGTCCAAAACCGATCCAGTACTGTGATTCATCATCATTATCGATCTCAAACCGATCCAGTACTACAATTCATCATCATCAGTCTCAACCCAATCCAGTATTCAATTAATCAACATTGATCTTAAACCGATCAAGTTCTTCAATTCATCAACATCAGTCTGAAACTGATCAAGTTCTTCAATTCATCAATATCGTTCTCAAACCGATCGAGCTCACAATCCAGCATCATCTATCCCAATCCGATTCTGCCCATCAATTCAGTATCTAATATTCAGTTCCCATTCCAACCTGCTGTTCAATAAAGACATTTACTTTACTGTCCTCGCCTTCAGGCCCATCATCCTCTACAGTCCTTATAACTCCTCACATCATACATGAGGAAGTCCTGGCTCCAGCCACCCAGTTTCATTTACGCATCCCAATTCTCCTCTTCAGCCTCCCCGCCTGTTCCGACCAAACCCAAACCTCAGATGTGACACTCTAACAGGAAAGGCATCAGGAAAAGTTATGTGCATTACAGTTGAATGCATAGAGCTATATATAAATATATATATATATATATATATATATATGTGTGTGTGTGTGTGTGTGTGCGTATATGTGTATATATATATATATATATATATATATATATATATATATTAGAGATGAGCGGTTCGGATTCTGTGGAATCCGAACTGCTCCGAACATTGGGGATCCGAGTCCACCCGAACCCTGTTCGGGTGTTCACTGCCTGACTCGGATCCCCGTTTGGGGCCGAACGGCGGCCGCCTGATGTCGGATTCTCACTAGAGAATCCGACATCAGGGCTCCTATTGTGTAGGGCAGAGCGCTGTGATAGCGCTCTGCCCTACACAGACACAAACACACAGCCGCCAGCGGCAGCTGTGTGTTTGTTACAGCAGCCAATGAGAGTCACACAGACTCTCATTGGCTGCTGCACGGAGGGAGCCGGCTGGAGCTCACACATGAGCTCCGTCTTCCGGCTCCTTCCTCAGCGTGTGACAGCAGAGCGGACGGCGCGGGAGCGGGGATACAGGTAAGTTTTTATTTATTTTCTTTTTACTTGTGCAAGGGCCGGGGGCGCTACTGGGGGGGGTCTGCTACTGGGGGTGCAGGGGGGCCATACTACTGGGGGGCCTGCCCCTGGGGGGGGCTATACTACTGGGGGGGTCTGCTACTGGGGGGGCTATACTACTGGGGGGGTCTGCTACTGGGGGGGCTATACTACTGGGGGGTTGCTACTGGGGGGGTCTGCTACTGGGGGGGCCATACTACTGAGGGGCCTGCTACTGGGGGGGCTATACTACTGGGAGGGTCTGCTACTGGGGGGGTCTGCTACTGGGGGTCCATACTACTGAGGGGCCTGCTACTGGGGGGGCTATACTACTGGGTGGGTCTGCTACTGGGGGGGCCATACTACTGAGGGGCCTGCTACTGGGGGGGCTATGCTACTGGGGGGCATACTACTGGGGGGGCTACTACTGGGGGGCTGCTACTGGGGCAGCCTACTACTGGGGGGGCCATACTACAGGGGGGGCATACTACAGGGGGGGCTACTACTGCGGCAGCCTTCTACTGGGGGGGCCTGCTACTGGGGCAGCCTACTACTGGGGAGGCCATACTACTGGGGGGTTGCTAATGGGGGGCATACTACTGGGGGGGCCTGCTAATGGGGGGCATACTACTGGGTGGCATGCTAATGAGGGGCATACTACTGGGGGGGCCTGCTAATGGGGGGCATTCTACTGGGGGCACTGCATAGGGGACCCTACTACTAAGGGGACTGCATAGGGGGCACCACTGCTGGGGGCATTGTGTAAGGGACACCGCTACTGTGGGCATTGTGTAAAAGGGGCACTACTGTGGGCATTGTGTAAAAGGGTCACTACTATGGGCATTGTGTTAAAGGGGCACTACTGTGTGTCGTAACATAAATAAGAGACACTACTTTATGGTGTAATGTGAATCAGGCCCTATGTGCGGTGTAATGTGAATAAGATTGTGCACTGTGACTCCTTGGGCCGTAGCCCACTATGTAAACAAGTACTGTGATTCTGCTGGCCGTACCCCACTGGGTGGGTGCACTACTTTCCATTTCTGCCACTGCTGTGTTGCAATGTGTCATAGATGTGCTTTATACTGTGGTGTCTGTGTCGTTATGCCGCTGCTTTGTCACTTAGTAACCAGTCAGCTCACTGCAACCTTTGGCCAATAATGTTGAAAACAATATTATAAGCTGTGATATGGTCTAAATTGACTGGAAATTAATGTTATTGAGGTTAATAATACTCTAGGAAGAAAAAAAAGACCAATTTATGTGATTTTAGCTTTTTTTTGTCAATTTTTGTAAAAAAATCCAAATCCAAATCCAAATCCAAAGCCAGTCACTGCAGTTTGGCAAATCCAAATCCAAATCCAAAGCCGGACGACGAATTAGAACCAAATCCAAATCCGGCAAAAATGGTCCGGCGAACATCCCTAATAGATACTGTATGTGTATATATATATATGTATATATATATATATATATATATATATACATACAGTATCTATCTCTGGCCAGAGTATTTTTCAGACACAGCTCCCCTGTATATACCACGAAGGCCATATTGACCCATTCAGCAAAATGTAATTCACCATGGTTAGTTTTTATGTTTTGCTTATTTCTCCCTAAATACTGCATGTTTGACCCTTATTTGTCTATGTATTGAATAAATTAATTACACTAAACTGACATAGACGCTGTCTGTATTCAGAGTGTCACATTTGTAAACATTTAAAACACAGTGTACTTTCTCTATAAAATGGCATCCTGTACAGAATAGTGGCTGAGTATCTATAATTGCAATCTCCAAAGTGGTGTAAATATCTGTTCTCTATTGAGTTTATAAATGAAGAATCAGTTTCAGTTTAATGTTTATTAGAATATCTCTTCCTACAAAATGAAACCTTGTTTTCCTATTGGAACATTAGCAAACATACCACTGACCCCAATTCCAACATGGCCAGCAAAGTCAGTACATGATTGTGCAAACATTTGCTTATCCTGCAATCAACTCATTTCTGATGCTCTTTTCAGTGCAAAACTTTAAAAGAACAGGTGTAATCAAAAATGGTTTCATGATGTCAGGAAGCAGGGTGGAATAGTTTTTTTAGCACTTCAGATGTCCTTGCTTCCTTTGTTCACAAATCATCTAGGCAGTCAGTTCAGGGGATATTTGCAATGTTTGTAAATAGACTTATAGAAAGAACAAAATAGCTCCACCACATGTTTGAACAAAAAACAATATTGCACCTTAAATGTTTACATCGTTCTTACTGAACTTCTAAGATTTGGTTTCTCATTGGTGCCTTATCCATGTCTCCTTGTTTTAAATGTATACAGCTGGACACTGACCTTTTTACACTGCATGTGGTAATGTCCAACAACACAGGGGTTGTGGAACCTTGTACAAGCTTATATTAAAAGAGAACTGGAGATACATTTTGTAATGACTGATACATGGCCATTGTGGAATTTATATTCCTCTGATCCTCCTAATATGGCAACAGGCTACTCCTGTAAGGGTGGCCGCAGTCATTAAAATACTGTTCTATCCTAATACATTACCACAGATATCCCTAGCCCCGAACTCTAGTTGCCTCAACTTACTCACTAGTTCACCATAGACTGGACAGAAATGTCCATAGACAGGGAGCAGAGAGCAGACAGATTTTCTCCATTTGACTCCTATATTTTAAGACCATTTCTATTCAGACTAAGGGGCCTATTCATCATGTTAATTATCGGGGTCCGATTAACATCCTAACTCGCGGCAGCTGCCGGAGCAATGCATCACTGCTCCGGTGCGGTGGTAGCTGATGTGATATCAGCTTCCCCCCCAAGCAGCTTCACTGCTCCTTTTCGGAGCAGTGAATCCTATCACTGCTCTTGTCGGAGCAGTGACGGGAGAGTGCATGCGCGACCTACTGGTCACGCATGCGTACAAGAGCCCCAACGTCCGGTGGAAGGAGCCGGACAATGGCGGAGGGATCTGAAAGGGAAAGAGCGGGTTGCGATGCCGGAGCAGGAGCATTTGCCACCTGAAGATGGCAAATGCTCCCGCTGTCAAGCTTTGAAAATATTATATTTTCGGAGCTTGATGAATACTGTCCCCATACTAGTGTATGGGGACAGCGGGCCATTCCCCCAAAGGATATCTGTAATATCTCCTGCTTTACCTTATTAATGAATGGCCCAAACACTTAATTTTCACAATTGTGAAAATGTGCATTTTCACCTGCTTTTGTGAAAATTAAGTTATGATGAATAGGTCCCCAAGAGTGCTCTTAGGGCCACTATAAAACTGACATCTTGGTAAACGTTATTTATACTGTCTACAGGTTCTCCCCATTTTGATGATCCTTTTTCTGTCAGCCTGCTGCTTTCATTAGTTCATTAGAATGTTCAGTACATTTCAAGATAGCCATGGGCCTTTGGACGTGTTTACTTTCTTGGTGTTTTCTGATTGTATCATGTGCAACCCACTTATTATTGTTATTGTTTGATAAATTTGCAAATTTTGTGCTTCAAACAAAGTTCGTGGACATTGAACCATCAAAAAGCGAAGGTTTCACCATCTCAGTCATGCTAAAAAGAAATAAGCATTTCGGAATATTTGGATATGGGAGACTCAACCTGCACTGCTATATATATATATATATATATATATATATATATATATATAAAAATGTATTGTAGTTTCTATAGTGATATTTCCCAGAGCTTCTATAATGTGCAGGACTACTGTACATTAACTCTGTAAGTGAATCACCAAAAGTATACTGGAAGAGATTCTTCCAGTGCTGGCCGGATTGCGGGTGCTGTCCCAGCTTCTAGAGCAAGCACAGGGTATGGGGGAGTTATACAGGTGCAATGAAGCACAGAAGGTTGCGTCATAGCACATTCGCAAACTACAGGTGGGCGCACCAAAGAAATTAGCACTGGTCCCAAGTGTGTGTGCTTTAAAATTTTGTAATTGTCAATCTGAGACTGCTGAAACCAATGTAACCTTATAAATGTGTAAAATAGGACAGCAGTTCAGAATGAGGTTATGGCAGCCAGAGGTTATGGCAACCAATAATGGACCTATTTCTTTTTTAAATGGCTACAGCTATGTATTTGGGGTATTGAAAAGTTATTTTAAACAAAACTGTGATCATGGGGACATGCTATCCTGTGAAAATGTAATGTAAGGTTTTAAAGCCAATTGGTTAACATTCCAGGGAGGCTCTTGAAGCTTTAAATGACTGATGACAGAAAAATGACACGCTATGACAGAAAAATACAGGGCTATATGGCAGGGACATAAGCTATTTCAACAGGGCTGACTTGACCATCATGCCAACTATGCTGGTGCAGAACAGAGGAGGACTGGGAGCCTGGAGAGCAGAGGAGGAAGGATCTCAGGGGCTCCAGCATTTCCATCCTGCTTCCTACTGGAGATAAGCAGTTCGGTTCTACTCGGTTCTTTTCACCAAATTAGTGCAAGTTCGGATTTATCTTATTGGCTGTTCAAAACATGTAAGAGCCGGTTAT
Organism: Taudactylus pleione; assembly: GCA_031769625.1. Taxonomy (NCBI): domain Eukaryota; kingdom Metazoa; phylum Chordata; class Amphibia; order Anura; family Myobatrachidae; genus Taudactylus; species Taudactylus pleione. The sequence goes on from JAUIMM010000243.1 coordinate 1,682,831, forward strand.
CCAATAAGATGCTGTTTTTCAGATCCGAATGGAACCGAGTAGAATTGAACCGCTCATCTCTACTTCCTACATATATATATTTTCTGGGCCAATAAATTGATTGAGCAACTTCCATTTTGTGTATCACTGTTCTCAGAAGTCAGTGTGATTAGTTGCTGGAGAGAATGCTGATCCTTGTATTGCCATATGGAAGGATCTTGGGGTGTCTCTGGGTGAGTTGGTGCTCAATTTAGACACATGAATACAGGGGCGTTTCTAGAGAGGTGGGGGCCTGTGTGCAATCTCCGACACGGGCCCCCTCCTCTCCGCCCGGCGGCCTGCAGCACACTGAGCTGTGCGTGGCCAGCACCGGAGTTATAGATGCCCAGAGTCTATAATGTATGCACAGGTCACCAGGAAAATGGCCATGGCGGCCATTTTCCTTGTACTGCGCATGTGCAAATGACGGGAAAATGCCGCCGTGGCCATTTTCCAGTCGTTTTACAGTGCTGGACCCCCGAACCTACATGGGACTCAAGAGAGGTAAGTAATATTATGGGTGCAGGGTGTGCTGTGCGGGTCCCCCCTGGACCCGCACAGCACAGCACAGGGTGCAGGGTGTGTTCCCCGCACACCCTGCACCCATTATAGATACGCCCCTGCATGAATATATGACCCATGTTGGGGCTATAATAATATAGTGTATGACGACGTGAGCAGAGACTACTTGATGTGGCTGATCATTTATTTGCAAGTGTGTGTAACTGAGTCCCCTGCATTTTATTATTATGTAAGATACAAGTCTCTTTTGCTGGCACATAGCAAAGTGCCTTTTTGTTTTCTCATATATATTTTTCTATTTACATTTTAAAAACTTTCTTTGACTACTTATACATGAAAGATGTAAGATGAAGGTGAGTGTACACATTTGATGGACGCAGAATGTAGGTGAAGAGCTCCACTAGCCCGCACCTATGAATTGAATGCATGTTTGCTGTAATTGATCTAGTATTGAGTATTGTCTGCACAAAGTAAAATGCTTATATTCTCCATATGCAGAGATGTACAATCTCTGCGATGCTCTGCCCCTATTCATACACATGGTTTCATAGACGGTATTATTATTAGTTTGAACTTGCACCAGCCCTATGCCTTATGTAAAAGATAGTCAGGAAACAGGCATAATATCTGCAGATACACCACTATGAATAGCCCTCATTTCCCTAAACATCTTCACTGAAATTAGCCTACATGAGATTCCTCTATTACAAATGATTTATGTCAGTTCAGTCACAAATGGGGAGGTGTGCAGTTTTGCCTATGATTCTGCATTTCCCGTAGTTACATACTGTTCATTTGCTTCTGGAGCATGCACAGAGAGGAAATACACAAGACACTACTCAAACGAACTTGGGTTCAACTCCACCAGCTCCACGGTCTTCATTTCAAAAGCAGATCAATAAGGCTATTTTGCTCTTTAATCTTCTCTCTTACACTCATTTTGCACAGAGCTTCCCAGCAAGATGCATTCCACTTCCGTACAAATAAAGAGAAGCGAGATTTCCAACTACAGCTGCCAGGTCAATGTCTCTAGAATTTGTCCATTTATTGTTGGAGGAGAGAGCTTTGGGCTGTCTCCTCTGGGCCACCGGAACCCCGTACTGTCAGAGTCTCATCATAGCACCACCTCCAACCCGGTCAGCTGCGATGCGCCACTGCGCATGCGTAAATTGTCCACGTGTCTTCCAGTTCTGTCCTCCATTGTGGAAGTAGCCTCTGAGTATCTCCTGAACAGAGACTGTGTACATTACACTGCCAAGTACCACTGTGTCACCACGGCTAGCTATAGCATATACTCCACTGCCACCACTGTGTGTATGTGCAAGTGTGTACTTCACTATATAGCAGAGTTTCCCAAACTCTACCATTACAGTCCAGGTTTTAAGGATATTTATGCTTGAGTCCAGATGGTTAAATCAAATTTACTGAGGTACTAATTAGGTCACTTAGGCTCAAGCATGGATATCCTTAAAACCTGAACTATAATGGAAGAGTTTAGGAACCTCTGCTATACAACATAATACCACGCGTTCCGGGTTGGACCTTGTGCAGCTATATTCCTGCAATGTGTACCTACTGCGTTAACCTGGCTAATAAACAAAACCTGGTTAAGTTATTCATCATGTGCACTGACCTCCATCACACACTGCTGCTACCTATATCAACACCAATAGTTTCTGCCAATATGTATGACCACATGATATCAGTCCCAGGATGCAGCAGATGTACACAGACTTCTTGTAAGTTATTAAAATCAAGTCCCAAAACAAACAATGAAAAGAAGTGAAGGACTGTAAAACCGAACTCACTTCTGTAGGTAATAGAACAGATAACTAAAGGCCCCCATACATCAGCAATTGATTGCAGCAATTCTGCAATTCGCAATCGATTGTGTATAAAAATCTTCCCCTTTTTAAATCGATTTTGGCAATTCTGCAATCTGCAATCTATTGAAAAAGGGAAAGATTTTTATTCACAATTGATTGCAAATTGCACAATTGCTGCAATCAATTGCTGATGTATGGGGGCCTTCAGAATGCAGGTAGATACTGTCAGTGACAAATATGACAATTTTCAGAACATGGCTGATAGAAATAGTATACTTAAACATGTGCCTAACATTATAGATTGTCAAACACTTCCTGACAATATAACACTCTATTAAAACAAATAGGGCCAGAATCTTCTGATTAGAGTATGTACAAATAGAGCCCACAGAGCCTTAATATCAGCAGAAGCTGCAGTAAAGCCTCAAAAGACATAAATCTATAAATACTGTACAGTATTACAAACAAAAATATAGGTTCATGCCATGCACCAGCAGTTGTTTACATGGAAGGCCTGGGGCTGTAGTCCCATTGTTACTCTGGCCCTGCAAAGACATAAGGTGCCTATCCACTAGACGATTAAAATGAGCGATTGAACGATAACAATATCATTATCGTTTGAAAATCGTTTGCAGATTGTTTTAAAAATTTCTAAAACGACCAGCGATGCGCGCTCCCGCTGGTCGTTTAGACACCTATCATCGAGCAAACATGCTGGTCAACCTGACGATAACGTCAGGTTCAGCATGTTTGCAGATGATTGATTGTGTCTACACTGAACAACTGCTCGTTCAGTGTGGGCACATCACAGACTGACAAATGACTGCACGATTACAATGTCATAATCGTGCAGTCTTTTGCCTGTCTTCTAGTGGATAGGCACCTTTTATGAAAACAATTTACACAACCTTTTAAATTATCAGATGATTGCCACTATCTCAATCAACAATAAGATACTATTTTCAGCTTCTTGTAATTTCATAGATTCAGAGGGCAGATACATAAATCAGCCATCTCTGGAACCTATTAATCAAATCGATGCAAAAATTAGGACATTAAATTGAATTTTTTTTATTTTAGATCCATTCAAAAAATGAAGCTGAAATTTAGAAATTCAGACAATTTCAACCATGATCTAACTGGTTTTCACATGTTCTTCAACTTTCAGCAGAACTTACATCTTTTAATATGGACAATAACGGTAGAATGCATTAAATCGCCATTCCCATGCTTAAATACGGGCTGACATAGCTGCCGCTAGAAATTCTTCTACACAAATAGATCTACTTTATCTTAGAAACCTAACAACCTTTGAAACTATTTGTTTCAGAAGCCCAACATACAGTACAGTGTTTTTATCCACTCTATATAAAACATTACTGGTCCTGGAACACTGACAAAGACCCACATGGCACAATGAGAGAGGCTGACCTGGGAAGGATCAGGATCCAGGGAGTTGTCTGATATTTGGGGAAACAAGTGTAAATATTTAAATAAGTGTTGACAAATTAATACTTTGTGACACGTAAGAAAATTGCGGCTGAGCTTTCCTAATTGTTATTGAAGATTGTACTTACTAAAGGGGACATTTATCTCATATATGGTGGGAATGGCCCATATATGCAAACCTTTATTCCAATCATTTTAAAAGCTCATTCAACACATTTTCAGTGCCGCATGCCCATGTTTGGTTTCAGTACTATGAAAGAATCCACCATTATAATGTAATCATGTCTGGCATGCGTATAAAGTGGAATATATTGACTAAGTCATTATAATTTTTCACAATGTACCTTATTATTATTTCCTTCATACCTTTTCCTGATTTTTGTATAACACCATGCAATCTACTATTCCCACTGTATATGTAACAGATGAATTACTTCCTGAGCAGTATTAGCCCCTCTGCTCACTTATCAGTACTCTGCACAGTTACACAGCAGAAGCAGTGGGACACTACCAGTACTGTACCTAGCTATCTACGTGTGCCCCTCAGCCAGGGGCAAATCCAGGGAGGGCACGATCAGTGTGATCTCTTCCCCACCCCCGCTCAGCCAGAGAGGACAGCTGCTAATCAGCAGCAGCCTTCCTAGTCCCACCGCAGCCCGCACTGCAGTAATTAGTACCCGCTCCCCACATCTCTGTGCCCCAGGGAAAACTACCACTGAGCTCATCTATGGCATAAACGTACATGATTCGGATGCGCACCCACAGCCTGGTGAGTGTTTATATGTAAATTTTTTCTTAATGTTTGTACTGTGTGCACAAATGTGTTACACAAACACGTTTACATATTTTAAACCCTACACTAATGTAATTTGTCTTGAAAATTACTTAGACAAACAGACACATTTTCTTATAAGGACAAACAATATTTATTTAATGGTTTTCTACTTATTGTTAACAGCATCACCAAAGAAAAAGGTACCATCCAGAGCCACACAAAGACCAAGTGAGGAGGCGCCAGGTAAATGCATAAGCACCATGGGCCAAATGTAATAGGGTGAGAGTTTAGAAAATGTCAGAGTTTAGCAGTAAACATCTGGATGAGAGTTTAAATCGTGAGGTTTTTTTGAGTCTGAAAAACATTCTAGCGTGCATGTTCTTGGACTCACATTTTCTAAACTCTCACCCTATTACATTTGGCCCTAGATGTTCTTGCTGCAATGGTGTTTTTTTCTTTAAGCTATGTCTATTCTATATAAGAATTTAAGATATATGACCCTACTGCGGGGCCTCCATCAAAGTAGTACTGTACTGCAATGGTTAGTTAGCAGCATGCTTTCAAAGCACAAAACACATTATATGTAACAGTAATTGCAAAAAAAAGTGAACACTATATTGTAGGCCTTATACACTAGGCTAGCTTAGTTCAATTTTATCTAAGTTTATGAACTATGGAAATATAGGGGTATATTTACTAAAGTGAGCTTTCAGAAGTGGAGATGTTGCCCGTAGCACCTAATCAGATTCTACTTAACATTTATGTTGCACCTTCTAGAGTATACTAGCCAGAATCTGATTGGTTGCTATGAGCAACATCTCCGCTTCTAAAAACTATAACTTTAGTAAATATACCCCTTAATGTCTAGTACTTGGTTTTCACTTGTTTAAGAAAATATTATATACATATATATTTAACTGCTGCCAGAGGGCAAGATTGTGGGTGTGTACAGACAGGATGATAAATAGTACTGTAAGCTTATCTGCTAAGACTTTAACCTTGGACTTTGTTGAACACATTTAGAAAATAATGATATTGCATTCCCTATTTTCTCTGCTGCACAAACAAAAATGCAGTTCTATTCAGGGATAGGAATTACTTTCTGATTGTAAGCTTTACATTGGAATTTAAGTACCTTTTGTAATTTCCTGGCAGTATACTTCCTTAGTTTTATTGAGGTAATAAATAGCATTCCATTGATAAGAACTACATGGGTCAGTCACAAGCTATTTGTCATAGTTGGCAGATTTGTTCTATCAATTAGAATTAATAAACAATCTTGTTATGAGTTGAAAACTAAGTGGTTTCAAAGAACTCCAACCCTGGGAGGTCTTCTTCAAGATATGGCTCCAGATAACTGAGCAATTAATTGTATATCCCCTAGATCTTCTAATGCAGTGGATATAGAAGTGCAGATGTTTGGAAGTAAAGTTCTTGGAATGTTGGTTACAGAGCCTCCCCCAAGATCCTTCTGCAAGTAACACTCTATCTAAGGATCGCTCACTCTCTCCAACAAGTAGGAGTCCCAGGAGTTTCTGGGGAATCTAGGATTTTGGAAAGCATTTGTGTCCCATTTTTGGTTAGTCCTGAAGCCTATATACAATACCACAAGAAAAACACTTTTCACATGGGGAAACAGTAGCAAGCAACTACCTTTGCAGACAAAGACGTAGTTCTCCAGAATCAATGATTGGGAAAATAAAACCTGACAATGCATTTTAATTAGATATAATGAAAATTTACAATATAATTTCCTGCAGTTACTGACAAACAACAGAAAGGGCAGTTTAACACCACCCTAGGATTTTGGCAACTGCCAGGGCAACAGTAAAACCATTGCAATTCAGGTGTTCACTGCCTTATAACTATACCTCATCTACCATGAGGAAGAAGCACGTAACCATACATTAACATCTTCCCAGTGCAGGAATGGTAAGAAGCAACAACCTACTGTCGAAGACTAATTTATATAATTCCATATTTACATATGCTTTATGCTGTATAATGAAGCAGTACATGAGATATAATAGGGCATTGGTACGTCCATTTTGTTTCTCTGTCCAAACTCACATTTAAATGGAAATTAGTGTGTGTCTTTAAGGCCGCTCCCAAGGAAAACTGTTTATTTAACACAGTGAATGAGACCTTGTCCATATATGTGTACTTGTGCTGAGGAAAAATATTCAGGCTAAATATGGGATACAGCAAGCAATGAGTATCTCTCAAAGGAATTCAGTTTTGATTCTGATTGCTAAGGAGGAGCTAGCAAGAACAAGCTTTGTCTATCTGATAATGTTAGTGGGTGTATAAGGGGCGTATAATCTGAATATTGTAATAATGTATAAGTACTGTGTGACAATGTCAATCGTTGTTATTCCTGCATTATAACCCTGGGAGAATATGTCCCAGTTAAAAGGGCTTGATCTATTTATTTAATTAATTAATAAAATGACAAATTCTTAAGTATACTGGTTTGGAGAATATATTACTTATTTTGGAACAACACCTGGTTAAGAGGTAACTTAAACAGCTGGAGGCACTTGCTTATTGCTTTACGACATCCATCATCTACCTGTGCACCTGTCAGGTTTCCTCACTACCTCAACAATGGGAGAGGAGTGGCTGTACCTGCTGTCTGGCCAGCAGCTGGGACATCCAATCTCCAAAATCTTTGTGAGTATCAGAATTAATTATATATACATTATGTGTTCCGAGATATTATGTAAGAATGAGAGGAAATGGGTGACTATGTGATGAGGGAGTGTAGCTAAAGTTGAACTCAGAGATGATTTTACATTATGTGTTGTTGCATTTAAGTAATATTGCTAAAAATAGAGTTAACTGTATTAAGATGCTTTAATAATTTTAGACTGTGATCTAATCACTCACAGTTCAAGGTTTATTTAATATTTGTATAGTGAAGAATGTATGAATTATGAATGTATGAAATGTGGAGATGTACCTGTTTTTCGACAGACAGACGTGTCGCAAGAGGTAATCCAAATCAGTGTTGGTATTTGCTTGAAGAAAAACAGGTGATCATAGAAAGCTTATTCTGACTATGTGCGTTTCTATGGTGAGTGTTAAAATGACAAGAGATGATAAAAATGTATATTCCAGTGCATGGAAATAAAAAGAGCAGCGTAAAGTGTGAATTTGTAATGTTTACATAATTGATATAAGTAATTCTAAATTAAATGCAGAGATCAGCCCGCACGCTTGCGTAATTCATGTCTTTAAACTCTACACTTTCTTAAACAAATGTATGTTGTTGGGAACACAATGGCAGGCTGCAGCTGCTATTGCTATTTCTATAATTGTGTCAGTAATGTTTAAAAATATTCTTAAAATCTTTAAAATAGTGTTTAGTATCTGTGAAACAAAACGCTGTCATAGTATTTGAAAAGTACAGGCAGAGTTTACGTTATTGTTTGCCAAGAAATATTTCTTAGAAGTTCAGAATGTCCCAGACAAAAGACAGAGTTTACAAAAGGAAAAATCTGTAAATACTGTAGATGAATAGAAATGCGTTATATTATCATTGTTACATAAACCAATAGAGAAAGTTTGGAAAACAGCTAATGAGAAATGTGATTTTTGGAGATAAATAGTGTTGATGTTATTACTGGCCAAATGTTTAATGCTACGTTATACCAGAATAAATATGTATGTTGTTTTGGTTTGGTTAATAGCGTCATTCGTGAGTGTAAGTATTTTAAGTTGAATACGGTAGAAGACCGGCAGCCAATAGAGAGCCTGACAGAGTAGATAAGCAGACACTAAACATTTGGTGAGAAAGTTCAACCTCGCAGCTATATTCAAAATGCCATATAGTGGGGAAGACCAATAATGAGACTATTACAATTGTCAATGAGGAAATAATGACTCCATGTGTTGGATGTGTTGCATTGTCTTGCGTAAGTTATGGTCGAATTTTGGCTATGTTTTTTAGATGTATGTAACAGGATTTAGAGACAGATTGAATGTGAGGAACAAAGGACAGTTTATAGTCAAGAATGACAACTAGGTAGCGAGCTTGTGAAGTTGGGTTGATTGTCGAGTTATCAAGTTGTCAATAATTATAGAAATATCAAGATGGTAATTATTATTGACTGGTATATATATAATTAATTCTGTTGTGGATATATTAATTTTGAGGTGGCAAGATGACATTCCAAGATGTAATGGTGGAGAGATATACAGTGACACAGAAGAGCGCAAATAGTGACAAATCTGGGGAGAATAGGGAGAATTTGAGTTTCCTCTGCATACAGATGATATTGAAAACCAAAGGAGCAGATTAGTTTGCTAAGAATGGAGGTAGAATCAGAAAAGTGCACAGTATAAGAGCGATTATATAAGTAAGATGTCAATCAAGAAGGGATGTGTCTTGAAAACCTAGGGATTATAGTGTTTGTATAGGAAGAGAATGCTGTTTCTGTGGAGTATTAGGAATGAGATGAGAAGAGGGTAGATACTTCATCTATATTAGAGGGGTCTAATAAATATGATCCTATATACGTCCTATGTTCACAGCAGTATTGTAAACTTTTGTAATGATAACTGTTTAACTTGTTCTTTCGATATTTTCAGAGTGAGAAACTGTCTGTCTGTGTACTTTGTGCGTCAGTGTGAGTTTCACTCTTTCTGTGTATCCCTGGCCCAGATTGAGAAGCTGCACCGAGGAGAAGAAAAAAAAAAGTTTTGTTTCAGAGAAATGCTTTAACTATCTCAGAGCATGAAACTGTGTCTGTATTCTTACATCATAGGTTTCTTTTGTACATCAGCAAGGGTACTAATAAAAGAAGGTTATGAGACATACTTTTTACTATATACGTTATATCTACTTAGTGTTTTAAAAAGATGGGTAATATTCTAAAAAAAAAAAGTTTACAAACAGTTTTAACCTTTGCGAAATAATCTGCAATTTTTTTTGTTCTTACAGATGACGCAGTCCTTATCTAACAGTGATCTAAGGTTATATTTAAAAATAAATATTAACAAACAATTATGTTTCTTTTGCAGAAGCAAGTTGAAAGTTTAATGGGACAAAATCCAACTGTATACTGATAATTTTAAATATACAGGACATTGTTTTCCACCAGCTCGAAGACATTTATATCCTTAAAGGGTGGCATTTATTGTTAAGTTGAATTGCATCTATTTGGTTTACATATTGTTATTCAGATATTTAATAATGCTCAACTTAAACATGTTCCTACAGCCAGATTTTTTCTTGATGGGGGATAATATGTTAGACTCGCATCAATCTTACATAGGTTATAATTTCAATTGTGCTACATTGATCTTCTTTATCCTCAACAGGGGGGAATATGGTTAATAATGGTTAATGGTGAGGAAAAAGGAAGACAATGAACATGTTTGCAATAATGAAATATAAAAATATTTTTTCAGTAATGGAAAGTGTCATTAGATAACCATGACTTAGTTCTCTTTACTGATCATAACTGTTTCAGACGTATACATAAAGGGTTTTTTTGGTTGCAGGATATGCATTACAGTGACTACCACATTCAACGTAGTTAGGTGGATGTAATGTACAGCATTGATTATAGCAATTGGAAGCATAGGTGCTACCGCATAGCTTCTGGGAACTACAATTTTACATGTACAAACAGTTAAAGAACTGAAAGAAGCAATATGTTTACTAAAAATAACTTGTAGTAATTAAGTGTCGGGTACAAACTAAAGAGATTGATATTATTTTCATGGGTAACATATTAGCTGACAGGGTAGTATGAAAAGTAATTTTAAGTACATATGATGAACCAGTTATAGAAACTCAGTTGATGCTGTTTAAGGATATCACAATTTGACCAATTAAGACAATATCAGGAAAATACTTCTCACAATAAGGTCAATGTCTGGAAATTAGAGCATTGTTACAAGAAAGGATGATAATGGGTATTTGAGTAGAACTGAAATTATTGCAAGCCTTATAGAGGTTGTTCATGGGTTAGTACATTTAAGAGCAGATAATATGAATCACATTGTACAATCTTACTGGTATGCTCGAGCCAGAGATAAAGTGAAAATGTGAATGTTTATGTAATTTGGATGATAAATAATGTAGAGAATATGATACCAACTAAAACATTTTCAAAGTACTATTGATAATTAATTTTATTCAGTTACCAATGAAGAAAAAAGAAGGATTTGAAGCATGTCGATTAAGAGGATTAAAGTATGTTCTTATTAAGGTTTCGGGATGTTTTAAAATATAGTGTTAGCATGTTCTTGGAGTTTACTGAATTTATAGCTCCATAATGCTAAGAGAAGAGAATTTGGAGGAATTTGTATGTAAGGTATAGGTTGCATACTGTAAGTGTTATTGAATGTTACAGGGGAAGTTTTTCAAATAAGTGAAATTATGGGAATAGAATTAAAGTTACACACAATGGTGTTATAAAAAAAACAAATGAGTTAAACTTGCAAAAGAGACAGGAATGGCATTGTTTGAAGGCCATAGTAATAGAATCACACCTGAACCTTATCTCAATCTCTCCTTATTATTAATTTTTTGAACTACAATCAAGATGTGTTACTAAACCAAAGACTGATTTGAAATAACAACATGATTTGACTGTTCAATATTTTATACAATTGTCTAAGCAGCTACAACAAGAAGATTTTCAGGAAAGCTCAACAGGATATTCAACCAACATCAGCATTTGATGCAGAAGACAAAATACAATCTAGAGACTATGATGGTATGATGAGAAGTTTGTTACATTCTAGTTCCTTTACAGATCAATGGAATGGTCCTTGGCATGGCAAAGTGATGCTGACAACAGATACAGCTATAAAGGTTGCTGAGAAGGACACCTGAATTCATGGCTCGCATTGAAAAAGGTCAGAGAGAGATCAGAGCTTAAAGGGGACCTATTCTCAGACTCAAGTGCTGATATAAAGACTGTGATATAAGACTATGAGAACTCTTCAATCAAGATGTAGATTATTGCTCACAATAGACTATGATATAGACTGATAACAAAGGAACCATAATTTTTCTTAGCTGCGTGATGGAATCAATCGTGTTTATTGCAACATTGAGACTTATTTTTATTTTGGAGAGAGAGCGAGCAAGGGTTCATGGTCTGATATGACTACACATCCAGTAGTGTGGATGATGGGGTTATTCTAATAAGTCCTTTCCTTCCTCTTTTCTAAGCAGGGAAAATGATCGGTATCAGAAATCTGATTTATCATCTATTGAAAAGTGCATTTGCATTTACTGTACTTAACCAGAAGAAAGGTGTATACCATGGTGTATGGATATTATTCTAAACATTATCCAATTCTACAATATTATTCATTGATGGGTAAAGTATTAAATGCTACTAATTGTTGAATTTGTGCCAGAACCATTCTTGAGTTGAAATATACTGAAAATACTAAGATAACTAACATAAAACCATGTGAGAATTGTGAAAAAACAAAAACAGGAAAAGGGGTTACTGATAACTATAACTTGGCAAAACCACTAATAATTATGTTATTTTCATATGTAAGTGAACGTATTCCATTTTGTTTTAATAAGGAAGTATATAAAATGAAGCAGACTACACTTCAGATCAGAATAACTACAGGAATGTTTACTAGTCCAACACAAGTAGAAAATGTTGAGTCAGAATGTAATAAAATCTTTACTGTGTACAAACCTTAAATTCCTTGCTATAATGAACAATGTAAGGAAGATTTTAAAAGGACTAAATGCTTATTATGTACAATGTATGTTTACAATGAGGCATTTGATTATACACTGCTAGGGATTAGTTCCAATATTAAGTGTTCCAAACAACTTTGCTAATATCCTTACGTATGATAATTGGGGATATTTGTATAATCAACATGAAATTATTGAACTGGACAAAATTATTGACAATGATACTGGACTTTATATGATAAGACATTCATATTTGTTGGACATTTATTAAAAATATTCCGGAATGAACTATTACTACAACACCGCCATAATTGACTGCTTAATTGTACATACTGGAGGATATTGTCGAACTTTTATACAAATCTTGAAATTCAATGTTGAAGTTATTTGACCAATAATACTACAGATGAAGAAACCATTATTATCAATTGCATAAATGAGGCTTATACTATAAAAGAAGAATTTCTATAAATACATTATGATAAAGACTCTAAAGTGATTTATGATGATCATGATTAGATACTAATTTTTGATTTTCAGGTTTAGAAATGTTTTTTTAACATATTTTATGTACAGACAAAGTTCATTCTTGAAATCTTAATCCTGATTTTATTTGTAGTTGGCCTATGCTGTATTCAGATGGCTACTTTAAAAAAATGAAAACATACAAGAAATGGAGATGAGATATAGCACATGTAATTAATGTGCTTATCTAAGGGTGGAGCTGTCGAAGACTAATTTATATAATTCCATATTTACATATGCTTTATGCTGTATAATGAAGCAGTACATGAGATATAATAGGGCATTGGTATGTCCATTTTGTTTCTCTGTCCAAACTCACATTTAAATGGAAATTAGTGTGTGTCTTTAAGGCCGCTCCCAAGGAAAACTGTTTATCTAACACAGTGAACGAGACCTTGTCCATATATGTGTACTTGTGCTGAGGAAAAATATTCAGACTAAATATTGGATACAGCAAGCAATGAGTATCTCTCAAAGGAATTCAGTTTCGATTCTGATTGCTAAGGAGGAGCTAGCAAGAACAAGCTTTGTCTATCTGATAATGTTAGTGGGTGTATAAGGGGCGTATAATCTGAATATTGTAATAATGTATAAGTACTGTGTGACAATGTCAATCGTTGTTATTCCTGCATTATAACCCTGGGAGAATATGTCCCAGTTAAAAGGGATTGATCTATTTATTTAATTAATTAATAAAATGACAAATTCTTAAGTATACTGGTTTGGAGAATATATTACTTATTATGGAACAACACCTGGTTAAGAGGTAACTTAAACACTACCCAAAAGTACGGTGATGGCACAATACCACAAAAAGTATCTTTGTGTGCACTGCACACACACTTCCAGAATATAGAGGAGGACCATGTGATGCTCTCACACCGCTGAACACCAACAAGTAACCACAATACAGCAGATCAACTTACCAAGATTATTACTGTAATTGTGGTTACAGTCTTAAGAAACTTGGCTAAGTGGGCCCTTCCCTAAATGGGATATTTAACCACTTAACTGACAAATTATTTTCATCAAAACCACACAGATATTGTTGTGTTTTTTTAATTTAATTATTTAAATATTTTATTTTAAAAAAATATACCTAGGGGATGTTTTGCATCCCCCAACTCGCCTGTCCATAGGTCCCCATTGTAATTTAATGTCCACCCCCCATCAAAAATAGCCACCCCCAGTGTTCAAAAGATCCCCAGCAACAACAACCCCCACCCCCCTAGGTATAATAGGTGCCTGTGGCACAGACCCCACCCTCACCCCCAGGGAAAATGTGTGCCTAATTTCGGCCCTCTTCCACCCCATGTGTCACATATAAAATATATATATATATATATATTTGTTTTTTTTTATTTATATTAGAGATGTGCGCCGACCATTCGGTATTGGTTTTGGTTTTGGATCTGAATCCCCCCTGGTTTTGGATCTGAATTGGTTTTGCCAAAACCTCACCTCCGTGTTTTGTTTTCGTGTTTTGGTTTTGGATCTGGATTTTTTCTTAAAAAATCATAAAAACTGCTAAAATCACACAAAATGAGCCTGTTTTTGTTCCTAAAGTATAATTAACCTCAATAACATTTATTTCCAGTAATTTCCAATCAATTTTGACCACCTCACAATATTATTTGCTTCATCTAGTTAAGGCCAAAAGGTTGCAACCAGCTAGCTGGCTGACTAAGCTAAGTGACACAGTGGGCGGCACTAACATGTGGCAGTTCAGCTTCTAATTCCAACACACAGATACAGTGTGTTATACAGTGTGGGTTGGAAACACCAATAGTGCACTTACTGTGACAGCAGTGTCGGCAGAGCAGGGTTGCTGACGGTGTCCTCAGTACATGGAATGGCAGTGCTGCGGTGCTGGCAGTGTCCTCAGTGAAGGGTAACTGTGATGTCGGCAGTGCGGGGGTGCCAGCGGTGTCTTTAATGCAGGTTTGCTGGCTGTGTTGGCAGTGCATGGGTTGCTGGCGGTGTCCTCAGTACATGGAATGGCAGTGCTGCAGTGCTGACAGTGTTCTCAGTGAAGGGTACCGGTGGTGTTGGCAGAGCACCCCCAGCGGTGTCCTCAGTGCAGGTTTGCTGACCGTGTCAGCAGTGCAGGGGTGTTCTCAATGCAGGTGCCGGCAGTGTTGGCAGAGCGGGGATGCCAGTGGTGTCCTCAGTGTGGGAGTGTTGGCAGTGTCGGCAGTGTGGGGGTTGCTGACGGTGTACTCAGTACATGAGGCAGCAGTGCCGGAGTGTTGGCAGCGGTGGTGTCGGCAGTGGGGGATGCTGCCAGTGGGGGTGCCAGCATTGTCGGCAGCAGGGGGTTCCAGCGGTGTCAGGAGGTGGGGGTTGGCGGGCGCCATCTTCTTTTTCTTCTGTGTGCATTTTCAATGGGTTTAACGCTGATTGGCTGAGAGCCGTGACAGATGCTCTCTCAGCCAATCAGTGTTACGCCCACTCAATACAAAGAACCGACAGCGGGGTCACGAGGTTTTGCCTCGGGTGAGGAATCCGGGGCAAACAGGGAGATCCGAGCTTTGCTCGGATCACCCCAGATCCCCGAAATTCAGGTGGGTTCAGATCTATATATATGTATATATGTTAAAAAAAAGTTTTAGATAACCCCACCCAAAATATTTTTTTACTGGCCTGCATGAGCCCCATCTAGCCATCCAGGCCCAAAAGATGCTACCACCCTCCCCCCAAGATCTAGACCCACTCCCTCACATTTGAAGAGTGCAGTACCCCCTGCTGTGGCTGATCTCAGCACACACAGAGATCGGGAGGCCGGTGCTTGGAGGGGAACTATGTTCCTCTCCAAACACTCTTACTATAGGTGCATGCACCCCAGAGTGCTGTTTGGACGGCATTCTGGGGTGCGATACTGGCAGTAATGTCAGCGGTCACAGACCACAGTGATCACTGCATGGGTCCGGGGAGACAGAGGTTTCTCCATGCTGCAGTGGTAGCATGTAAAGCGACCCAGCCAGATGAAGCACTTCTGGCACTGGTCGCATTACATGTGACTATGCTAGTTTAAGTGGTTAAAAAAATCTGTATAGACACACACACATATATATATATATATATATATATATATATAAATTTGGCATGGGCGGGTAAAACTGTTGGTAGGTGCTGCATGCCAAATTTCAGGGCAAAAACATAAAAAATGAGGATTTGGGAGTAATCTAAAGTTCCAACTGTAATTTTTTTTCTAACACTCAATTAGGGACACTTTTCTGCTGTTCTCTATGGGGGATTTTTGGGAAGGCATAACTTCGGGTAGGGGGCGAATTTAGACTTGGGGTTTGTTTTATTAGGTAGCTATTGTTCCAGGGTAGGTACTTTTGGGGTTCAGGCAAATTAGAAAGTTAGTTTTTTAACTATTACCTCAAGAGTGCGCCATTATACAGACAGGAAGTTTCAACTTGTTGCACAGCCTCAGTAGGTGCCTTCAGCAGGTGTACTCATTGTGGCTTCACTTGGGTGCACCAAGATGGCTGTTGCATTTGTGGGTGTTAGCGGCAATGGCAGCGGCCGGTAGCAGTGGCGGGGACCCAGCGGCATTGAGGCTATTAGCGGCGGTGGCACGGGTGTCAGTGGAGGAGGCGGCATGGGTGTCAGCAGCGGAGGCTGCATGGGTGTCAGCGGTACCCAGCGGTGGCAGTGGTGTCGGGCTTGGATCTGAGAGGATCCAGTCCTTGCCTGCCATTCTGCAGAGTTCGGCAGTGGAGTCCATTTCGACTCGATGCCATTTTTTTAATTCTCGCGATGTTATCGCCCGCCTCCTCGGCTGGCTTCTATAAGCCAGCACAAGGAGGCGGCATGGCAGTTCGACAGCCGGGAGGGAGCAAAGAAGAGCTCCTGAAGAAGGAAGATGCCAGAAGTCCTAGTGGATGGCGGCCATGCAAAAGAGCTGACACAGGCTGCCGCCCACTAGGTGAAGATGACAACAGAAGCCCTGGGAATTATGGTATACATACCTTAGATAATTATGTTTCTTTGAGGTCCATAGGGTCCACAGGATCTACCTTGGTATATGTAGTTTGATCGCATCCAATGTACCAAACAGCAAAGGTTTGGAGCTCCCAGCATGCACTGGTCCTCCTTCCCCCTATATACCCCACCCCCAGCCACAGGCATTCAGTTTGTAACCAAGCCTAACAGCAAGAGATGGAGAGTGGAGAAGGTAGAAAAATTGCACAAGAAACACTCAACATACGAAGAGGGAATCTATGAAAAAATGCTGAAGAACAGATCCCAGCTGAGACCAGGTGTGGCAGGGTGGGTGCCCTGATGACCCTATGGACCTCAAAGAAAAATAATTATTCAAGGTATGTTATACCATAATTCTATATTTTTTCTTTGGGTTCCAAAGGGTCCACAGGATCTACCTTGGGGACATCCTAAAGCAGTTCCCTTACAGGTGGGGACTCTCCTGCACAGAGAGGAGAATCCACTGCCCAAAGGAAGCATCCTGGGAGGCAAAAGTATCCAAGGCATAGAATTTGAAAAACATTAACGGAAGACCAAGTGGCTGCCTTGCAAAGCTGTTCAGCCGAGGCACCATGTCTTACCACCCACGATGGTCCAACATACCGGGGTGGAATGTGTTAGGAACAGGGAGACCAGCCTGTGTATAGACGTGAGAAATAGTCATACAAAACCAGCAAGTCAACATCTGTTTGTTTGCTGACCAACCTCTTTTGTGAAATCCATATAGCACAAAGAGAGAATCTGATTTCCTGATGGAACTAGTCCAATCCATGTAAATATGTAAATATGAAGTGCTAAAACCACATCAAAGGAAGCTTCACCTATAGACAGGTCTGAAGACTTGAAGGCCGGGACTACAATTACCTCATTTATATGGAAATGGGAAACCACCTTTGGGAGGTAGCCTGCCTTGGTACAGATGACCGCTCTATTTGGATGAAAGATCAAATATGGAGCATGACATGACAATGCTGCCAAGTCAGAAACTCTGCGAGCTGAAGAGATGGCGAGATGAAAAAGTTTCTTCGCAGTCATCCATTTCAAGTCCACCTTATCCAAGGGTTCAAAGGGATGTGACTTCAGTGCCCTGAGAAATAAATACAAATCCCACGGTGCCACCGGTAGGAGAAATGGAGGTTGCAGCTGCAAACCCCCCTGTAAGAATGTTCTAACATACAGCAGAGGAGCAATCTTGTGCTGGAACCAAACTGTCCAAGCCGAAACTTGGACTCTCATGGAAGCCAGGCGAAGACCTAAGTCTAAACCAGCCTGAAGAAAACCCAGTATTCTTGATACCTTGAAAACTTTATGGTCACATTTTCTGTGGGAACACCAAAGAAAAAATGACAGCCAAATTCTGTGATAGATGCGGGCAGAAGCAGGTTTTCTTGCTCTCAGCATCATCTGAATCACAGAAGCAGAGAAACCCCTGGCCTTTAAGACAGACGACTCAAGAGCCATGCCATCAAAGCCAGCCAAGGTAAATCCTGGTAAAGACATTAGCAAATCCTGTCTTAGAGGCAGTGTAAGTGGACTGTCTACAGATAGATGTGTCAATGGTGAGGAGTACCCATGTCAGGATCCATAACGGACTACCCTGGCCTAAATGAGCCATTTCCAGAACCAATGCCTCCTGGGCCAGGCAGGGCCTATTAGTATCACCCTGTCTCCATCCTGCTTAAATTTTCTGATGACTCTTGAGAGGAGGGAGAGTGGAGGAAACAGGTATGCCAACTTGAAGTTCCATCTCACCGCAAGAGCATCCACGAAGGCCGCTGAGGGGTCCCTTGTTCTGGACCTGTACCTGGGGACCTTGTGGTTGTGACATGATACCATAAGATCTATGTCCGGTAACCCCCACCTGTCCACCAGGAGTTGAAACACATTCTCCGGCGTGTATGTCCTGGCAACTTAGGAAGTCCGCCTCCCAGTTGAGTTGAGAACACCTTGGATAAATATTGCTGAGATTGCTGGAAGATGGCCCTCTGCCCACTGCAGAATTTTTGCCACTTCCTTCATGGCTGCCGGACTTTGTGTGCCTCCTTGATGATTTATGTAGGCCACTGATGTAGCATTGTCAGACTGAACCTGGACAGGCCTGTCCTAAAGAAGGTCCTGTACCAGATTGAGTGCTCTGTGCACTACTCAAAGCTTCAATATATTTATTGATAGGTGACTTTCCTGGTCCATCCGCCTTCCCTGAAAGGTGTGATGACCCGTCACTGCTCCCCCATCCTCGCAGACTTGCATCTGTAGTGAGGAGTACCCATAATATAGACAAAGAAAAAGTGTTCCAATAGGGGCACTCACGGACTATCAGTTATAGAAACATATTGTTATGACTTCTCATAACTGGTGACCCAATGCAATGAACCTGAAAAAATTAACTTTTATTGAATTTATTAAAATTGTAGCGAAATATAAAGTGCCAAGTGTTAAAGTGCTTATAATGTGAAACAAACCTAACATATATATAGAAATAAAATGTCGTGTCCACTCTCAGTCTAATTAGTATTCCTAATGGATAGTTTAATAACTTCACAAATCAAGACTCCGTCACAATGTGAATGCTCAAACCCCAATGTGTAGTAAAATAATTGGGGTATTATAATTATCAATAATGATCAATTATAGTGTAGATTATTGGTCTGAAGTATAGTCGTTTCTTCACTAAATGTGATTTATATATCCTTCAATCACATTAGTATCAGATCACGTGACACATTATATTACGTGTCTCAATATATATTGCTTCATGCCAAAATTATTCATACATGGATAATCACACGATTATCAAGTGGTGTGATAATATTCAAATATGCGGGCTTTATATTAAAGTGAATTGCGTATAAGTTCAGTCTCAGGTTAATATCATTATAGTTAATAACCACGATCCCCATGTGACCTAATTATGCCAATATGGATTAACATGTAATTCACCAAGATACCAACGAACTCTCTATTAGGACTTGTATACCACTATAATAGTGGCAATACTGTGCACTATAGAATAATTGCACCCACTGTTTAAAGTAGAACTACCTCTATAAAGACAGTATCCATGTATCCAATAGTTTGATATTGCCACACCATTGTATCATTTGGTAAACATAATTGTTGTTACATATTGTGTGAGGGTATGGTAATGATGCAGGTTAATATATAACTCTGCCGCTGGCGAGATCCGCTATTGCTTAAAACTCCATATTGACGGATCCTATGATGAAGCGTTAGCGAAACGTACGTCAGGAGCGCCGCACACGTGGACCCGCGTGTCCGGTGGTTTTAATTGTTGTTTGTCCACCTCATGTCCTCCGTATACATTACACTGCTGGGCAATATTGCCAATAATAAAATGATATAAGATATTGTGAATGCTAGGCTTAGATCAGACTTTGAAGATCATTAAGCCTCTATATTGGTCAGGAGCAACGCACATACAGCGCGTTTACAAATCCATGTTAATATAAGTCCATCCATGTGCCTCCTATGGACAGTATACTGCTGAAGGGTAGCGCTATCAGTTGATTATAAATTTATGATGCCGTCAATATGGAGTTTTAAGCAATAGCGGATCTCGCCAGCGGCAGAGTTATATATTAACCTGCATCATTACCATACCCTCACACAATATGTAACAACAATTATGTTTACCAAATGATACAATGGTGTGGCAATATCAAACTATTGGATACATGGATACTGTCTTTATAGAGGTAGTTCTACTTTAAACAGTGGGTGCAATTATTCTATAGTGCACAGTATTGCCACTATTATAGTGGTATACAAGTCCTAATAGAGAGTTCGTTGGTATCTTGGTGAATTACATGTTAATCCATGTTGGCATAATTAGGTCACATGGGGATCGTGGTTATTAACTATAATGATATTAACCTGAGACTGAACTTATACGCAATTCACTTTAATATAAAGCCCGCATATTTGAATATTATCACACCACTTGATAATCGTGTGATTATCCATGTATGAATAATTTTGGCATGAAGCAATATATATTGAGACACGTAATATAATGTGTCACGTGATCTGATACTAATGTGATTGAAGGATATATAAATCACATTTAGTGAAGAAACGACTATACTTCAGACCAATAATCAACACTATAATTGATCATTATTGATAATTATAATACCCCAATTATTTTACTACACATTGGGGTTTGAGCATTCACATTGTGACGGAGTCTTGATTTGTGAAGTTATTAAACTATCCATTAGGAATACTAATTAGACTGAGAGTGGACACGACATTTTATTTCTATATATATGTTAGGTTTGTTTCACATTATAAGCACTTTAACACTTGGCACTTTATATTTCGCTACAATTTTAATAAATTCAATAAAAGTTAATTTTTAGGTTCATTGCATTGGGTCACCAGTTATGAGAAGTCATAACAATATGTTTCTATAACTGATAGTCCGTGAGTGCCCCTATTGGAACACTTTTTCTTTGTCTATATTGTATGTATCCTTTTGTTCCTGGGTGCACCCCCCTTCATACTATAATTAATTGTACTCATATAAATATGATATAGGGGAAGGACATCACAATATTAAGTAGGTCAGTGCGGACAACTCCTTAGCTTTGTGAGGAGTACCCATGCCTGGATCCATAACAGACTACCCTTGTCTAAACGAGTCATTTATAGCCACCAAGCAAGGGAGAGCCGAACCTCTGGCGAGACGCGAATCATCTGATGCTTTATCCAATGATACTGGCCATCCCACTGGGCCAGGATCCACAGCTGTAGAGACCTGGAGTGGAAGTGGGCATAAGCTACCATGTTGAATATGGCTACTATGCCCAGTATCTGCATAGCCAAATTAACTGACACTGTGCTTGCAAAATAGATTGGGCACATGAGACTGTAGTGCTACAATCTTGTCCTCTGGTCCCAGAGAGTCCAGCAGTGCCCCAAGTGCACCATCTGCTGAGTTGGAGAAAGAAAAGACTTTTTCCAATTGATCACCCAGCTGTGCTCCTGTAGGCAGACAATGGTCATCTGTAGATGAAATTGCAACATCTCCTGAGATTGTGCCAATATCAGGAGGTTGTCTACATATGGCAGTGTCCTGACTCCTTGTTTTCTGAGACAAGCCGTCATGACTGCCATTATCTTGGTAAATACCCGAGGGGCTGTGGAAGGACCAAAGGGTAGAGCCTGGAATTGATAATGTTGCTGATCTACCATGAACCGGAGAAAGGCCTGGTGGGATCTTGCAATCGGGACATGCAGATATGCATCTTGTATGTATAGTGAGACCATGAAGTCTCCAGGCTCCATCGCCAACATAATTGACTGTAGAGTTTCCATACGGAATCTGGGCACATGGATGAATCTGTTGAGAGATTAAAGATTCAGCATAGGGCGGTGAGACCTATTGGGTTTTTGAATCTAAAATAAATTTGAGTAATAACCCCTTCCCTGTTGCATCAAAGGAATAGGGACTATGACTCCTGACATCAAGAGTGCCCCAACAGACTCCAGATAGGCCAAACCTCTGAGTTGGATGCTTGAGGAAGTGATGGCATAACCCTGAGAGACCAGCTCTCACACACAGGCATCTGTAGTTGTCTGCTGCCAGGCCTGGGAGAACTGTAAAAGACAGCCTCCAACCCTGACATCCTCCAGGGGGAGGCCCGCCCCATCAGACCAAGATTTCTTGGGCGGTGGTTTCCTGTGGGACTGACTCTGTCTGGCTGAGGACTGTTTCTTTGTCCTACTCTGTGGATGAAAGGACCAAGATGATGACTGCCTTCTGTAGGTAGACGTAGATGGCAATTCAGCACACTTTGGTGTTGCCAAAGAAGTCATTATGTCATCCAATCTTGGCCTAAACAGTACCTCCCCTGCAAAAGGCAAAGATTCCAGAGCCTTCTTAGACCCTGCGTCCGCCTTCCAGGTCTTTAGCCAAAGGGTTCTTCGGGCTACAATCGAGTTAGCAGAGACCTTAGAAGCCAGGATACCTGCATCAATTCCCGCTTCCCCCATATACATAGCTGCTTCCCGCATCTACAGAGATTTCATCCACTCCTCCATAGCCTTGGCCACCCAAGCTACAGCCATAGCTTTCCTAGTGACAGCTCCAGATAGAGAAAACATTGATTCCAAGTGATTATCCAGTTTTCTATCTGTAACCTCTTTTAAAGAGGATGCTGCAGGAATGGGCAACATAGTGCTACTGATTAATTTAGTCACATGAGCATCTATCCTTGGAGGAATTTCCCATTTATTACACACTCCTGGTGCAAATGGGTACCAAGCGGTTATATTCCTTGTGGCATGAAATTGCTTACTAGGAGTATCCCATGCTTCGGACATGAGATTCGACAGCTGCCCAGACAGGGAAATAATCCTTAGTCACCGTCTGACGCCTAAAAATTGGCTCCTTAGATGCCACGGACACCTCCTCTTCCTCCATACTGAGGACAGACCTGACCAGTCTTACTAGAGAGGGCACATCCACCAGAGACTGATGGTCCTCTTTCACTAAGACAGACCCAGAACTCTGAGTATCAGAGTCTGATGAGGTCGAGTCAGACTCATGAGGCAACACATGACGAGAACCTCTTTTATGCCCCTGCTTTTTTACGCCCACCAGCCTATCCACCTGCGGAGAGGCTGAAAATGGCAGTGTACTCTGACTAGAGTGAGCAGGTAAATTACCCCAACAGGGATTCATGGGGGGCATACACATAGGATGATGCACATGCTGTGCATACCCCATAGCATGAGGCACTACAACAGATGGAGCCCGAACCTCCGTGGCCTTCCCAATTAAATAGGACAGAACCTCAGGTGTAATGGCCATCCATGATGACTCTGGTGCTTGTGCAGGTGTACCAGATATATTGGATAGCTGTTTGCAACAGTTATTACACAATCCATGCTGGTTAAAATCCTGGTCTGATAAGCCTGCTGAACAGGACTTACATGAAATAAACACTGGAGGGCTCCCATCCTCACCTTTACCTTCAGACATGATAATGTATAAATGGTACAAGATATACAATATAAATGCAATGTGACCTTGTAGAAATAAGACACCCCACACACCTTCAGAGGGATGAGGAGAAACACAGAGATATTTGTACCTGACAGTTTTGAAAAAAATAGGCAGTGTACACACAGCAGCTAGCATACAGTCACATACAATGTATTAATATGCTATTTGCTAATGCTATATGGACTCTGGATCAACTGACCAGCCCCAAAGGGTTAATGTTAGGATATAGAGTGCGCTATATGCCAAATCCAAGGGAGAGGTATACAGAGAGACAGACCAAACCTCTGAGACCAACCACTTCAGTGCACGGACCAAAGCTAAACTGCGTGTGTCTCTCACACGAGGTGGTCAATTATAACAAGCCAGACGCAGGAATCCGTAACCGAATGTTTGTGTCTGGGGGAGGAGCAGCCGGGGGAGCGCCTATCTCTCCTAGGCTGTGATTTTGGTGGCTTGGTACGCTGACTTCACAGCAGTAAGATGTTGACTAGTGCTCTCTAGTGCATCCTACCACCCATCCTCGGCGATAGATGATATGGCCCTGGCCGCCTTAGTGAGGACACATTACATGAGGTCTTCACCCGCAGCTGCATCCGATGTGTCTCAACACTGGAGGCAGCAGGGGATTGCTTTGCACACGATTCCCCAAGAGGAACCTCTTACCTGCTATCTCTGTGACCCAACCGCAGTCCCGGGCCTCATCGAAAACCGCTAAACTGCCTAGAACCTCAGGGCGTATAGCGGTGCTGGTGTTTCAGCATCGGAGGAGGTAGAAGGAGTCGCGGTGCAAGCGTCTATCACAGCCCCTAGTACCGCTAAACTCTGAAGTTCGAAAAAAAACTTAAGGTAAAACATAAAAGAAAAAAACCCCGCTGTTATAACAGGTGTGTCTTGCCATGCACCAAACAAAAAAAACTGAATGCTTGTGGCTGGAGGCTGGGTATATAGGGAAGAGGACCAGTGCATGCTGGGAGCTCCAAAGCTTTGCGGTTTGGTGCATTGGATGCGATCCAACTACATACCCCAAGGTAGATCCTGTGGACCCTTTGGAACCCAAAGAAGACAGAGCTAATTGGCTGCCACCCCCCAGGCGAAGAAGCCAGAAGCCCTGGTGGGTTGGTGCCTGCCAGGTGAAGACACTGAAGCCCTGGCCAGTTGTTGCCCACCAGGCAAAGACGCCGAAAACCCTGGTGGTTTGGTGTCCACCAGGCGAAGATTCTGGAAGTCCTAGTCTGCAGTGGCCATGAAAAAGAGCTGACAAAGGCTGCCATCCACTAGGTGAAATCACCGAAGCCCTGGCAAGTTGGCGCCCGTCAGGTGAAGCTGACAAAGCCATGGGGGGTTGATGCCCACCAGACGAAGATGACAAAGTCCTGGAGTGGCAGTGGCCACAAAAAAGCTTAAAGGCTGCCGCCCCCAGGTAATGGTGCAGACAAAATAAACTTTAATAAAAAAATCGGTGACGTATGTTTATTTTAATATTTCTTTTACAGGTGTACTACAGGTACCAGTGGGCCTTAAATGCTCCACTTGCTGGCACTTGTGGTTTTCCAAGTACCAGGATGCGAGGGAGGCTTGCTGGGACCTATAGTTTACCTGCAAATGACAATATTCTTTAAAATGCACCACATTACACAATCAACCCAGCACCCACCGCCCAGGGGTGCTGGGGATAGCCCTGGGCTTTCAGCCTAGGCCTGGAGTGCCCTAAAGAGAGGGATCCCTTTATTGGGGGGGTCCCCAGCTCCCCAGGGATCCCCAGTCTGAGGTGACTAGCAGCCACAGTTAATGCTCCGGCTGAGGGGCCCGGTGAATGTGCTCCCCTGGCTGTGGCATTAGCCAACTGCAGGAAAAAGCCTGGTGCTGGTTCTGGACAATACAGGGGGACCCTATGCATTTCCCCCCCCCTGTATTTCCAGAACCAGGACTGGCTCAGAGCCCAGTGCTGTTTGCAAAGAATACGGGGAACATCTATATTGTTTGTCCCCTGTATTTTGGCAACCAGGACTGTTTCTGATTAGCCCGGTGCTGGTTATGTCAAATACATGGAACCCCTGTGTCATTTTCCCCCTGTATTTCGCAACCAGGACCTGCAGTGAAGAGCCCGGGACTGGTTATGCTTTAGGGCAAGGGGGCCACTTTACACAATCAACCTGGCACCCACTGCCCAGGGGTGCCGGGGGTAGCCCTAGGATTTCAGCCAAGGCCTGGGGTGCCATGGAGAGGGGGACCCCTTTTATTTGGAGTCTCCAGCTCTCCTGGGATCCCTGGCCTGGGCTGAATAGTGGGGACCCCGCATGCTGGTACTTGGAAAACTACAAGTATCAGAAAGCGGGGCATTTAGGGCCCACTGGAACCTGTAGTACACCTGTAAAAGAGATATTAAAATGAACAGACTTCACCGATTTTTTTATTAAAATGTAATTTGTCTACACCATCACATGGGGGGCAGCAGCCATTAAGCTCCCCTGGCTGCGGCATTATCACCCCCCCACTAGAAAGAGCTCGGTGCTGGTTATGGATAATACAGGGGACCACCTATGCTTTTTGTCCCCTGTATTTTCAAATCCAGTACTGGCTCGGCTAAGAACAGTGCTGGTTATGCTAAATACAAGGAACCACTGCCTTTTGTCCCCTGTATTTTGACAACCAGGACTGGCTCTAAAATCCTGGTGCTGGTTGTGCTAAAAGCAGAGGACCACTACGCTTTTTGTCCCCTGTATTTTCACAACTAGGACTGGCAGTGAAAAGACCGGGGCTGGTTGTGCTTTTAGTGGAAGGGGGGCCATGTCCGTTTTTTTATTTTATACATATAACACCTTTAACACAGCTGCATAGATAGATCTCACTGATACATCCATGCATCTGTGTCTTATTGATTTTATTTTCTCAGATGCATGCCCAGCACCAGTGAGTCCCTCTGTCACCCACTGATTCCCCTGTGCACTTCCCCACTGCTCCGCACCCCCGCCGCTGCTGCTACCCAGCATGCATACAGCCCACCCCTGCAGCTGTCTTTAACTCTGCACCTCCCAACCCACCTCCTGTGCGTCGGCCCCTCTTCCACCTGCACTAGTGTACAATTTTGTTGCTCTTCTCCCCTGCAGGTGGCACGGTTTGCTCTTCCAAACCCTGAGTGTTAATAAATGTAAGAAAAGCGATGAATTTCAATAGACAAAAAAACCTTATGGTTTCACATGTCCCATTAAGGCTTCTTATACATGATCTGAATTTTCACAAAACCTACTGAATTTCTGCCACTCAAACTTAAAAATGTTTTAAGTTTGAGTGGAAGAAATTCAGTAGGTTTTGTGAAAATTCAGATCATGTATAAGCAAAGATGCCGGAAGTCCTAGTGGGCGGCAGCCATGAAAAAGAGCTGACACAGGCTGCCGAGCTCTAGGTGGAGATGCCAAAGTCCTGGCGGGTTGGCACCCACCAGGTGATGACGATGAAGCCCTGGTGGGTTGGTGCCCACCAGACAAAGACAACGAGGTCCTGGGATGGCGGCGGCCACGAAAAAGAGCTTAATGGCCGCCGCCCCCCATGTGATGGTGCAGGCAAATTACATTTTAATAAAAAAATTGGTGAAGTCTGCTCATTTTAATATCTCTTTTACAGGTGTACAGGTTTCAGTGGGCCCTAAATGCCCCACTTTCTGGTACTTGCAGTTTTCCAAGTACCAGCATGCGGGTGAAGCTTGCTGGGACCTATTACTTACCTGCAAGAGACAATATTCTTTAAAATGCACCACATTACACAATCAACCTGGCACCCACCTTGCAGGGGTGCCAGGGATAGCCCCAGGCTATCATCCCAGGCTTGGGGTGCCCTGGAGAGGAGGGACCCATTTATTGGCGGGTCCCCAGCTCCCCAGCCTGTGCTGACTAGCTGCCAGTGTTAATGCTTCAGCTGGGGGACCCGGTGGAAGGGTTCCCCTGGCTGTGGCATTATCCCCCCCCCACTAGAAAGAGCTTGGTGCTTGTTATGGATAATACAGGGGACTCCCTATGCTTTTTGTCCCCTGTATTTCTAAAACCAGGACTGGCTCGGCTGAGCCCAGTGCTGGTTATGCTAAATACAGGGGACCCCTATGTCTTTTGTCCCCTGTATTTTTACAACCAGGACTGGCTCTAAAAAGCCTAGTGCTGGCTGTGCTAAATGCAGGGGACCCCTACGCTTTTGTCCCCTATATTTTCACAACCAGGACTGGCAGTGAAAAGCAGTGGCTTTTGGTGGGAGAGGGGGCCATGCCCTTTTTTATTTTATACATATTACATTTTTAACACCAATGCATAGATAGATCTCACTGCTACATCCATGCATCTGTGTCTTATTGATTTTGTTTTCTCAGATGCATGCCCAGCACCATGTTGAGCCACTCTGTCACCCACTGATGCCCCTGTGCACTTCCCCACTGCTCCGCACCCCCGCTGCTGCTGCTACCCCGCATGCCTACAGCCCACCCCTGCAGCCATCTCTCACTCTGCACCTCACAAACCACCTTATGTGTGCCGGCCCCTCTTCCACCTGTGCTAGTGTACAATTTTGTTGCCCTTCTCCCCTGCAGGTGGCACGGTTTGCTCCTCCAAACCCTGAGAGATAATACATTTTAAAAAAGCAATGACATTTCATAGACAAAAAAACCTTACAGTTTCACATGTCCCATTAAGGCAGCTTACACATGATCTGAAGTTTCACAAAACCTACTGAATTTCTGCCAATGAATTCCAATAATTAAGGCTGATGCTTTAATGGATGTGTTGCTTGCACAATACAGATATGGTATGCCATCACACCCTGTGGTTAACTACATGTGAGCTGCACCACGCGGTGTAGCATCTTTTTCGCTCATTTGCAACAAAACCACTTCACAAGACTGCCCTGACTAATTTGATATGCGAAAACTTTTATATTTGTGTGCGAATCTGAATGGAACTTGGTGTGAAAAAAAGCTGTGGCCACTGCATTGTACCAATTAGTGTACAAATTTAGTTGCACACAGATATGCAAGTGTCGCATATTTATCAGTGTAGTCTTGTGAAACTTTTTTTTACATCGCATTGCGACTAAGAAGCACATTCAAGTGAAAAAGACGCTTAGTGCAAGCCAAGTCACTCGGGATTTGGCACACCAAGAAGGGCTGTTCGGTGGGACTGTGGCAATAGTGTATGAGGATGCATCTGTACACAGCAAAGCTTATGATAGGGTGTGTCAAACAGATGGAGCTCGGTGGGAGGGTGCATTCTGTGTGCTTCACTACTGAGCAATATTGAGACTACATGGTGAGGCTAGTGATCAGCTGTGAATGTTGGCGCTCCTGTTGGCACCGTTGTTTCTAATAGATTCCACTAGGGAACAGTCCCTGGCAGTCTACTATAACTGTGATGGGGAAAAAAACACTAATTTTCTCCAGCCAGTGCCTCCTCACTCAGTTTCATTGCCTAAAGCTTGAGCCTCATCTGCTATGCCTATGCTACACATCTGGTGGTGCTGTTTCCACAAGTGAAGACATGGAATGTCCTCTGCTTGGTGCAGCCTGGGACAAGACACTGGATTCTTTAATTGTACAACAGGCATATATGACAACATCATCAACAAAAAGGAAAAAACTTCCTCACTAAGTACAGAACACATAAAGGACATGTGTGAACAGTAATAGACCAGGGACTACAATAAGGGAATTCTACTCTAAGGGAAATACTACTTAGGTTGAGGAAACAAAAAGAAAGAACAGAAAAATCCATAAACAAGAACATCAATAACACTGTGAATTTGGGGGTGTACATTATGCCACCTAGGATGTACTTTTCACAAGGCATATTATTTCCTCCTTTATTCTTGGAATGAGTTGGTGCAGTATAAACTAATGATATCAAATAAAATAATAATAGATGTTTAAAATTATAAAATAAATACAGTAAATTAAAATTAATTACCAAAAAATTAGGTCCCATATCTATTTGTGTAGTGTTTGTGTCCCCTGACTTCCCTAGTCTAGCTTGGAGGATGGTTTTTCTTCTTTTTCCAGTTCTGTGCTCCATAGTCTTTGTTAATCATGTACACTGGACCTAGGACTCACCCTTAAACAAAGTATCATCTTTGTAAATCAGGTTCTGCTAATTGCAGAGAATAGTTGAATATGGAACTTTGACAAGTAGTTGTCATGAATTACAACCCCACTTACTAGACCCGGCGCTAGTAATTACAACCCCACTTACTAGACCTGGTGCTGCCAATTTGCAGCATTCTGCTCTTCCCCTGCCCTGTACTTCAGCAACATCCCTGCTCTCCACAGTGTGGGATGTAAACAAACTGGCAAGCTGCTGGGTGTGGCCTTCTTTGTTCTCCCATGTGACTTCCTAGACCAATCCCTGTGCCACACTCATGTCTTCCTCGCCTCGACTGGTCCTCCCCACTCCAAAAAAATATGATGGTGACCTCAAAAATTGCAGATGCTTCCAGAATCAATTAATTTAGCACACATTTTAAACTCCAGCCTGCCAATTTCCCTACAGCTCATACCAAGACTGCCTACATAATGCTGTCTGCAGGCCCTGGCATGGGCCTCTCCTCTCTGGGAGAGATGAGATCCAGTACTATCAAACTTTGTAGAGTTCCTGTCTACATTCCGTTTCATTTTTCAACAAAACTGGTAGATCATCCTCAGACGTTGCCAATATTCTGTGGCTCCGTCAGGGACGCCAGTCGATGGGACAGTACAGTATGTAATCCAAGTTAGAACTCTCTTCTCTGAGCTTTTATGGAACAATGATGCTCCAGGGTGATCCAGCCTCCATAGTTGCTCATTCTGAGTGTACCATTCCTGTCACTAGTTGTGAGGTTTTGTATTATGCAGCTCTGAGTCTCTATAGAAGTGTTCACCTGAGTTCCCAGTAGTTGGTTCCAGCCTTGAGTCCCAGTCCAGGGCTGAGTTTCTGTCTCGTACTGCCAAGCTAGCCAAGGACAATTTAGGATTCCTATTCTACCCAATCCTGGACCATGAGCAGGCAAATTATCAAGTCTCCCAGTTTATCCCACACTCCTACTACAGCTGGCCACAAAACAAATCTCAAGTTGCCGTGACGGTTGTTAAAATAACCCAAACTATTTTCTCTGCTACAAAAATAACACACTGTCCCAACGAGTGCTCATATTAATGCAACCAATCTGTTCCTAGGTTTCCATCTTATCCCTTGAACAATTCACTTAAAATGTCCAAAATTGAAAGACAATGGTGCACTCACGCCTCTAATCGAACAAGAATATGATCCCGGTAATACCAATTAATTAATAAGGATAGGAAATGTGGTAAGTCTTTCAGCAAGTCTTTTACTGTACCTACTTGTTAAGTTTGTGAGAGGTCTTTATAAATATTCAATATGCTCATCAAGTTTCAATGTCTGCATACAAAATATTTTCAAACAGTGGGTGTTATCAAAATTATGGTCCTTTAAAAGCTGTATCCTCATTTAACCAGTGTGCTGTTTAAATTGTTATATGGCATGCCTATATTCTATGTGCAACTGCTGGTGTATCTGCATGAGAAATGCTATGTTACAGTGTCACAGTGTAACGTTTTGTAGTTTTTTGTATGCAGTTACACCCACAGTTGCATACAGAAAATAGGCATACCACATAACATTTTTAGCAGCATGCTTGTGCATCCTATTCACGAATAAAACACATTTGAAGGTAATCAGTTACATGAAAAACGTTCGGCGCTACCAAGTCACGCCACGGCATGGTACGACTAGAAGGGCTGTTTAACTCGCAAGGAAGTAAGATGTATGTGAACACATCTGTAGCTGGCATCAATAGCTTTGCGGAAACATAAGCTTTTTGTTATCCCAATTATGCCGATATCATCCAAAAATAATCAACGCTACCATTATTATTGTACTTAATTACAATAAAGTGACACTAAGCATACAAATTCCAACTGATAGGTGTTTCAGTTTAATCTTAAACTAATGCCCTGCTGTGTGTTATGGAAAACTAGACTATGGGCAATACTAATATATTCAAATGAAGGATTGAATGAGGCCAAATGCAAGTTGAACCTGTATACAATATGCAGCTAAATGAAGTCCCGAAGAAGACCATTATGGTGACACAGCACCGGAAAATGGCTACTTAATGTGCAAATGTTTAAAATGTCCCAACTCCAATCTTTTCAAACTTATGAAAGGATAACTATTTCCTGGAGAAGCTCTTCACATAAACCTCACACAAAGTTATACATTTGACAGACTCATTATCAGACAAAATTATTCCTTTTAAACTGTTTTACAGAATGTATGTTTTGCACATTATGTGAAAGTACATCTTAACATTAACCATCTATTTATCTATTCTTATGGCAATATATAGATCTATATTATTATTCCACTGCTAACTTTTGTTATAATCAGCTATTTCATTTTCTCTTTGTTGGTAGAGGAATCTATTAAATTGATTCATCCGCCATTTCATAGCCCCATGTGTCTGTGATACTTTCTGTCCTGAAAATATACAGAACAGTTCTTTATTCGTTTTAATACAAAAAACATTCAACTTCAAAGTTGCTATTTAAACCTACAGGTTGCAATGTACCTATTGTGTAGATTAGTTTAAATTCAGGTTTTGAAAGCACTTATTTTCCTTTTTTCCTCCAATCATAGACCACAATTTTTTTGGTTAAAGTGAGCAGATAGTATTAGGAATGGTTTTTCCTAATAATCTGATTGCACTGTGCCGCCTCTCTTAACTTCCTAGATGTTCTTCCTATGCACTGTGTTTTGAATCCACATTCTACCACATACACACAATTGTTGGTGTTACATGGTATGTAGTCATTTATTTAAAGTTTCCTTCCTGTGGTAGATTGTGAAATCTGTCATTTTCATTTCTTAATTTTTTTCAGGGTTTACAATAAATGAAATGACACCTCTAAAAACCAACTGACAAATTTATTTTGTCTTGGTGTTGTGGTGGCACGTTTTACAAATTTCAGAAATTATTATATTATTTCTATAAATTAGTCTAGGTTTTTGTGAAATAAGTTGTCAAAAGTAGGATATTTCATTAGAAGGGCTATTGGTTTGTAAAAAATGTTCCTATTTGTTTGCGTTGCTGATTATATTGTACAATGAAATGAAATATTACCAAAATATTCACTATTTTCAGATTTAAGCGCCAATTTTTTAAAGGCAAAACCACCTCCCCATATCTCGCAGGCTATTTGCAAAAAGTATTTAATCCTCTAAAAAAAATAATAATAAAATCAACCAATTATATATCAAACAAGGAGAAAAAGACAAGATTCTCTGGTACGGTGCACTAATAAGTCTCAGTATAATTCTAGTAATATAATGTCCTCAGAGAAATATATCAAATATAACTTTTATTATATTATTTCTAACATATAGGGCCAAATGTAATAGGTAGTCTGTTTTGGTCAATTGCGAGTTTGGTGCTAAACTCGCAATTTTTCACAACTCTCCAATGTAATAGGGTGTCTGTTCACTAAAACTCACATTTTTCAGAGTTACTAAAACTCTCCATTCTCAAACTCGCATCCAGATGTTTTCACATTGAAAACAATCAACTCGCCCAATGTAATAGTGTCTGTTTCAGACTCGCAAAAAAAAGATTACCAAAAGTCCCCAAATAATAGACCTGCTTCAGGCTAGCGAGTACATCCTGAGCAGGTCAGATTAACACAGAAACATGCACATATCCATGAGATATGTACATGTTTCTGTGTGTACTTATGTTAAATGTTTTTAAATTAAAAAAAATGACGTGCACCCCCTCCCCAAAAGCATAACCAGCCCCGGGCTTTATAAAGCCTGTTCTGGTTCTAAAAATACAGGGGCCAAAATGCGTAGGGGGTCCCTGTATAATAAGAACCAGCACAGGGCTTTGTTGAGCTGGTCCTGGTTCTGGAAAATCAGGGGACAAAACGAGTAGGGGTCCCCTGAAAATTCCAGAACCAGCGCCGAACTCTTTCTAGCAGGGGGATAATGCCACAGCCAGGGAAAACCTTTCACCGGTTTCCCCGGCCAAAGCATTATCCCTGACCGCTAGTCAGTCCAGGCCGGGGATCCCTGGGGAGTTGGGTACCCCCCCAATAAAGGGGTACCCCTCTCCAGGGCACCCCAGGCCTAGACTGATAGCCCGGGGCTATCCCCGGCACCCTTGGACGGTGGGTGCCGGGTTGATAGTGTAAAGTGTAAAATTACATTTTCCATATTGTCTTTATTTGTAGAACCACAAGTACCAGCAAGCCTCCCCTGCATGCTGGTATTTGGAGAACCACAAATACCAGCATGCGGGGCATTACGGGCCCGCTGGCACTTGTAGTTCCACAACTAAAGAAATACGTAAATAAACAAACTTACACCGTGAAAGTATAATTTTAATAAAACATACATGCACACTCACACTTACTCACCTAGTATCCGAAGTAATCCATAGGGGTGTACCTGAAAAAAAAATCCATACTCACCTCTCCTATGCGTCGATCACGTCCTCTTCTGCAAGTAGGCAATCCAGGGGTTAAAATTAAAAAACGCAAAAAAACCGAGCCATACGGACCGAGCAAAGGTATGTGTGTACACAAACCTTTGCTCCGCGTAAATGACCGGGGCACACGTGTGCCCCGTCAGTGAAGGGGTCGCCAGCCAATCAGGGAGCATCTCCGTCGGAGCAGCTCCCTGATTAGCTGCATGCGGCCTGCCTGTGTGTCCCATAGACGTCTATGGTGAGAAATCCCCATAGACGTCTATTGTGGGAACCGCTACATCGTAGCCGCAAGATTAATTGATGTTAATCTTGTGGTTACATCAATGATACAATGTCGCGACATTGTATTATTGATGTAACCACAAGATAGCCCCGGGCTATCAGTCTAGGCCTGGGGTGCCCTGGAGAGGGGTACCCCTTTATTGGCGGGGTACCCAACTCCCCAGGGATCCCCGGCCTGGACTGACTAGCGGTCAGGGATAATGCTTTGGCCGGGGAAACCGGTGAAAGGTTTTCCCTGGCTGTGGCATTATCCCCCTGCTAGAAAGAGTTCGGTGCTGGTTCTGGAATTTTCAGGGGACCCCTACTCATTTTGTCCCCTGATTTTCCAGAACCAGGACCAGCTCAACAAAGCCCTGTGCTGGTTCTTAATATACAGGGGCCCCCTACGCATTTTGGCCCCTGTATTTTTAGAACCAGAACAGGCTTTATAAAGCCCGGGGCTGGTTATGCTTTTGGGGAGGGGGTGCACGTTTTTTTTTTTTAACACACACAGAAGCCATCACGGATCACACTGATCTGTGATGGCTTCTCTAAAACTCGCACCTTTTAATGCTACTCGCATTAAAAGGTGTCAGTTTACATAGTCCTAAACTCGCCTGCACTCGCAAATGCAGTAGCCTCGAGCTGAAAAGTTCGCAGGCTATTGAATTTGCGAGTTTCAGTACAAACTCGCACTTTTTAAAAGTGCGAGAAAGTGCGAGTTTGTACTGTTACTAAAACTGACTACCTATTACATTTGGCCCATAGTGTTATCAGGTATAAGGCGAAATATAAAATAAGTAAAGAAAAAGATGTGAAGATTAAATAAAGAAATTTTAGTAATTAAAACACCTCCTGTTGCTGCCAGTTATTTAAATCCTATTATTATAGTCTATTACAGCAATATCTGTATCCTTATCATCACTGCATGAATTATTATAGCACTAAAGATACACTTATATAGTATAATATTGTGGTTTAGTGTTTGCTCCCACTATTCATATATATTAGATACTTAGGAAAATACCTATTAATTAGGGGTGAGCGGGTTCGGATTTCTGAAATCCGAACCCCCCCGAGCCCCCCCGATCCGAGTCCGATCCGAGTCAGGCTCGACTTTTCCCGCCTGACTCGGATCTGAAATCGAGGCAAAACGTCATCATCCCGCCTTCCGAGTCTCGCGGGTTTTGGATCCTATATAAGGTACCCGCGTCGGCGCCATTTTCTCACTCAGCTGTGGACAGTGAAGAGGGAGGGTGGGAGTTAGGGCTGGTTGGGCTGTGTAGTGTAGTGTAGTGTAGTGCTGCTGTTGTCCACTACTTCAAAGTCCATAGGGGCTGGCTGTGTTGTGCTGTGCTGCTGTTGTTAATAGGGGCTGTGTCCACTACTTCAAAGTCCATAGGGGCTGGCTGGACTGTGTTGTGCAGTCAGTTCTCCATAGGGGCTGTGTCCACTCCAAAGTCCTGTGCAGTGTCCCAGTCCTAAAGGGGTGCTGTAGTGTTGTCCAGGGGGTGCTCTGTCCATCAGGGGTGCTCCCCCCAAGTGCTAAAAAAATAATATTTTTTGTGTGTTTGTGAATTGTGTGCGCAGTAGCCGCACGTGCATCAACAAAGTAGTGCCAAGCATGCGCCTGTGTCATAAGTAAAGGGCCGGCTGGCTTGACCGTTAAAGGGTGCTGTAACCCCCAAAGTACACTCCAGTCCAAACCAAAAAAAAAATTATTTTCTGTGTTTGTGAATTGTGTGCGCAGTAGCCGCATGTGCATCAACAAAGTAGTGCCAAGCGTGCGCCTGTGTCATAAGTAAAGGGCCAGCTGGCTTGACCGTTAAAGGGTTCTGTAACCCCCAAAGTACACTCCAGTCCAAACCAAAAAAAAAAAATATTTTCTGTGTTTGTGAATTGTGTGCGCAGTAGCCGCACGTGCATCAACAAAGTAGTGCCAAGCGTGCGCCTGTGTCATAAGTAAAGGGCCGGCTGGCTTGACCGTTAAAGGGTGCTGTAACCCCCAAAGTACACTCCAGTCCAAACCAAAAAAAAAATTATTTTCTGTGTTTGTGAATTGTGTGCGCAGTAGCCGCACGTGCATCAACAAAGTAGTGCCAAGCGTGCGCCTGTGTCATAAGTAAAGGGCCGGCTGGCTTGACCGTTAAAGGGTGCTGTAACCCCCAAAGTACACTCCAGTCCAAACCAAAAAAAAAATTATTTTCTGTGTTTGTGAATTGTGTGCGCAGTAGCCGCACGTGCATCAACAAAGTAGTGCCAAGCGTGCGCCTGTGTCATAAGTAAAGGGCCGGCTGGCTTGACCGTTAAAGGGTTCTGTAACCCCCAAAGTACACTCCAGTCCAAACCAAAAAAAAAAATATTTTCTGTGTTTGTGAATTGTGTGCGCAGTAGCCGCATGTGCATCAACAAAGTAGTGCCAAGCGTGCGCCTGTGTCATAAGTAAAGGGCCAGCTGGCTTGACCGTTAAAGGGTGCTATAACCCCCAAAGTACACTCCAGTCCAAACCAAAAAAAAAATTATTTTCTGTGTTTGTGACTTGTGTGCACTGTGGCTGCACGTGCATCAACAAAAGAGCAGCGCCAAGCGTGTGCCTGTGTCCCATAAGTAAAGAGCCGTCTGGCTCATTTCTTAAAGGGTGGCGTAACCCACAAAGTGCACTACTCTCCAGCAAAAATAAAAAAATATTTTCTGTGTTTGTGTGCGCTTTAGCCACATGTATATATCAATATAACATAAATGGATGACCAAACTTTCTCTGATAAAAATAAAATAGGGAAAGATCAAGAACCACTTCCTCCTAGTGCTGTTGCTGCTGCTGGGAGTTGTTCATCATCCCAGAGAGGAAGTAGGAACATCACTACTTTTACTAAACAATTGACCCTCCAACAGTCCCTAGCGATGAGGATGAAGTACGACAGCAGTCATCCTGAAGCAAAACGTATAACTGAGGCCTTGACTGCTATGTTGGTGTTAGATGTGCGTCCGGTATCCGCCATTAGTGCAGTGGGATTTAGACAATTGATGGAGGTAGTGTGTCCCCGGTTCCAAATCCCATCTAGATTCCACCTGCATCCTCAAAGCAGCAGCGACAAGCGTGCGTCTGTCTGTTAAAGGGTGGTGACACCCTCAAAGTGTGCTACACAAACAATAGAAATATTCTTCTTCTTTTTTCTGTCTTTGTGAAATGTGTGGGCTGTAGCCGCACCTGCATCCTTAAAGCAGCAGCGACAAGCGTGCATCTGTCTGTTAAAGGGTGGTGACACCCTCAAAGTGTGCTACACAAACAATAAAAATATTCTTCTTCTTTTTTCTGTCTTTGTGAATTGTGTGGGCTGTAGCCGCACTTGCATCCTCAAAGTAGCAGCGACAAGCGTGCGTCTGTCTGTTAAAGGGTGGTGTAACCCTCAAAGTGCTCCAAAAAATAAAAAACTATTTTTTTAATGTGTTTGTGACTTGTGTGCAATGTAGCCGCACTTGCATCCTCAAAGCAGCAGCGACAAGCGTGCGTCTGTCTGTTAAAGGATTACATCGGTGACAGCATCCAAGTAGGCATGTCAGACAGTCCGTACCTGTACTGGCAGGAAAAAGAAGCAATTTGGAGGTCCCTTTACAAACTGGCTCTATTTTACCTGAGTTGCCCCCCCTCCAGTGTGTACTCCGAAAGAGTGTTTAGTGCAGCCGGGAACCTTGTCAGCGAAAGGCGTAGGAGGTTGCTTCCACAAAATGTGGAGATGATGTTCATAAAATGAATTATCAACTCTTCCAGGGAGACCAGCCTCCAGAACGTACAGAGGGACCTGTGGTTGTGGATTCCAGCGGGGACGAATTAATACTCTGTGAGGATGAGGATGTACACAACACTGAAGAGGGTGAGGAATCGGTAGATGAGGAGGATGAGGACGACATCTTGCCTCCGTAGAGCCAGTTTGTGCAGGGACAGATTAATTGCCAGCTTGTTTTGTGGGGGCCCAAACGAACCAATCATTTCAGCCACAGTTGTGTGGCAGACCCTGGCGCTGAAATGTTTGGTTTGTTAAAGTGTGCATGTCCTGTTTATACAACATAAGGGTGGGTGGGAGGGCCCAAGGACAATTCCATCTTGCACCTCTTTTTTTTCTTTGCATTATGTATAGTTTGGGGCCTAGTTTTTCAAACTGCCATCCTGTCTGCCACTGCAGTGTCACTCCTAGATGGACCACGTGTTTGTCCCGCCCACTCGTATCTCTTAGCATAGTCATCCAGCTACCTCGGTGCAACCTTTTGGACATAAAAACACTATTGTGAGGTGTGAGGTGTTCAGAATAGACTGGAAATTAGTGGAAATTAAGGTTATTGAGGTTAATAATAGCATAGGAGCAGAAAAACCCACAAATTCTGTGATTTTAGCTGTTTTTATGCTTTTTATCAAAAAAATACAGATCCAAAACACAAAACCCAGAACCCAAAACACGGAAGGGTGGTTTTGGCAAAACCAATCCAGATCCAAAACACGAAGAAAGATCCAGATCCAAAACCAAAACACAAAACACGAAAAGTGGCCGGTGCACACCCCCACTATTAATATCATTAAATCCACATTACATAGTACCAATTTATTGGAGACAATAAGCATTAATTGGTGATGTTAGTATAATCCGTGCATTATATGTAATGATCATGTGCAAATGAACTTGGTAATTCTATATTATGCTGTTATACCAGATCAACCAGAAATACATGCAGTGCTGTTATAAAATGGCTACAATTGTTTCTTGGTGTTGGTAGAAAATGATAAGCATCCAAAATGATTCACAGTGAGTCACAGTCGCTCTCTGGTTATTACTGTGGTTTTCAAATAACCAAAATTATGTACCGCGCTGTTAGAATTGGTTACAATAGTATCTTAACCCTTGGTTGATGGGTGGAAAAAAGTCTCTCAACTGTCAATTAGCAGTGAGTCAAAGTCGCTCTCCATAGTTAGTGTGAATATATGCAAATTGCACAAGGTATCTTCTCTAATTACCAATGTTTAAAGAATCAGTCAGGATCCTAAACACTTATCATGGATATCTGTTTAGCTATCCCATACGTGGGTGCAGTGATCTAATAGCCCGCATACAATCGTGCGGTGACAGTCAGCATACAGGAAACGCCGACACGTGTTTCGACTGGGGCTGCTTTTTCAAGGCAGTGCAACCAGAGTGCTACTTATATCCGGTATTTATCCCGTTGAGTCTAAGCTCATTCATCAGTCTGTTATCCCTCTCCGTCCCTGATAGGCTCCTACCGCATATTGTGGAGATTCAAATTCCGCTGTTCCGGTTAATTCGGTTGATCAGCGGGATCCGTTACCCGCGATGACATCATGAATAAATTAGTGTATATTAACATATTACTATGTACCAAAATGTGTATTCATGTTGATAATATGATCCTATTTTGGAATGCTGTATAATGGTATTAAATAATGGGGAATGACATAATATATCTCAACATAGCAACCAAATAGGGTTTTAATTGGTATGCTGTTCATGATTATAGATACATTGTTATGTTATTTATTTGATAAAAAATAAAATACTTGTTGATGTTAGGTAATGTAACCCATTAGAAGAGTAATATAGGTCCATTAATATACACACACACATATATATATATATATATATATATATATATATATATATATTACCCTTAGGATTGAGAAATTAATCAACAATATCAGTGCGGGACCACAACAGTTTTTTGAAAAATCAACTGATACTGTCATTTCTAATAGAGGCAAACACAGATTGCTCCAGACATTTTTATTGTGAACCAGTAGGCTCTTAAAGTAAATTTTCAAA
Organism: Taudactylus pleione; assembly: GCA_031769625.1. Classification (NCBI taxonomy): domain Eukaryota; kingdom Metazoa; phylum Chordata; class Amphibia; order Anura; family Myobatrachidae; genus Taudactylus; species Taudactylus pleione. The sequence continues at coordinate 1,723,254 of JAUIMM010000243.1, forward strand.
CTCATAATCCATTATTTGTAAGCAGGTTAAAAAAAAAAAAAAAAAGTACTGTTTGTATAAGTATTCAATCTCTGTGCCGTGGTAGGTCCAAGTTTACACAGATGAAAAATAACAATTGGCTTTCAATTAGTCTTTAACTGTGAATCATTAAAATTTCAGATTTTATCGATACAAGACCCTCAGAGATCGAATAACATTGATCATACTGCGAATTGATCATACAATGAATGTTGTGAGAATGAAGACCAGAGAGTATTCTAAGAAAATGAAAGATAAAAGTTATAGACACGCACAAGACAAGAAGAGGATACAAAATAATATCCAAGTGCATAGATATCCCAGTGAGCACTGCTGGATCAATTGTGAGGAAATGAAAGCTGCATCATACGACCCTGGCACTGCCTAGACAAGGCCATCCCACAAGACTCAGAATCGGAGCAAGGAGACTTGTGAGGGAAGCCACAGAGAGGCCAACTATTACTTTGAATAAGCTACAAAGTTCAGTGACTGAGACTAGAGGGAAGGTGCACAAGTCAATCATTTCAAGAGGTCTACATACAAATGGCCTGTGTGGGAGGGTGAGTAGAAAGAAGCCATTAATTAACAAATATTACATCTAAGGATGTCTGAAGTTGACCATAAAACATCAGAGTGACCTAACTAAAATGTGGGATAAGATTTTGTGGTCAGATAAGACAAAAAGTTAGTTTTTTGGCAAAATGCTATGGACCTGATTCAGAGGTGGATGCAGCCGCAGACCCACCTTTTGGTGGTCGCCCATTTGTGACTTTATGCAAATGCCACTACAAAGACCTTCCCAGCTGTACATCCGTGCGAATTAATGTGCAAGGACAGACGCCCACTATGAGCATCTGTAAAAGTTGTAATACTGCCTGGTGCATCTTTAGATGCCACCATTGGTTGCACCTTCAAAACATGCACTAGTCCTATGGAAGGTGCAGCTTTTCCATCTGAGTATGGCCACCAGAGTGAAAGTCTGTGTCTGTGTATACAAAGACTTCACCAATATGCCGGCACCACTCCCATTAGACAGAACATCTCAATGCATCTGTTTAGTCACTGCCCAGTTATTGCCTATCACTTTTCCAATACATTTATGATATTGTGCATCTCAATCGCAACACTCGGTGTAATGCATGTGCCATCATAGATTTAAGGGATTTTTGTGCATGCGCAGTAGCAAAAAAAATAAATCACTCAACTCTGTGAACATTGGCATTTCTGCAGCTCTGAATCAGGCCCTAAGTGTGGTACAAACCTAACACTGACCATTCCTCAGCAAGCACCATCCCAACATTGACAAAAGGCGGTGGCACTATCATGTAGTGGGGATGCTTTCCTTAGAGGGGACTAGGCATCGATGGAAGGTGCAAAATAGAAGGAGGTACTGCAAGACAACCTGCTTCAGTCTACTAGTAAAAACTAAAGCTTGGGAGAAAGTTCACCTTTGAGCAATACAATGAGCCCTAGGCCAAGGCAACATTGGTATGGTTGAATAACAAAAAGATGAATTTTCTACAATGGCCAAGTTAAATCCATCTCTTTTGCAGTTTAATAGTCCATCGGATTTGTTATTTCTGATAAAATCCAATGTCAGAAGGTAATTCCAACGCAAACCAATGGAATTTTGTCCCAGCAACGATGACCATTTCCTAGTGCTTTTCTATTGGTTTAAGCATAGCACATGCTATTTTGACAACACAAAGCCCTTATAAAAAATGCCCCCAAAACATACTAGCACATTTTCAGGGTTTAGTTAGGTGGCTGGTGGAGAGAGATTTAGGAGTTTGCTTAGAGAAGTTTCTGGAGTTATTCAAGCGATTGGTCTAAATTCTCTTGTTTCCTTTTGAATTGGTTATGTTTTGTCTGAAGGCTCAGTATAGTGTTAGTGTAGGTTTTATTTTTCAGTGTTTGTCTTGTTATTTTGTATATGGAGGGTGAGAGGAGGAAAAAAAAGAAAGAGAGGACAGGGACCCAGAGATAGGGGAGAAAGTGCAGAAGGTGGAGTCTGAGACAGAGGAGGAGGGACTCAGGAATAACAAAATCTGAACAGAATATCCACTTCTAATTTGAAGAGAATGTGGCCCTGGTCAATGCACTTGTCCCAAATTCTAAAGTGCTTTTGCGGAGCCAGGCAGCAAGGACTTCAGTAAGGAGGAAGATGCAATTGTGGGTCATGATAGTGCCAGCTGTGAATGCTGCGTTCCATTTCATATAGAATGTGAAGAACTGCAGGAGGCACTTTTCGGACATTAAGAGGAAGGTGAAGGTTAAGCTGTCAGAGGAGCACAAGGTGTCACTCAGGACTGGTGGTTGTCCACCCTTCAAATGGAATATCTTGTTTATGAGGAGCCAATGCAGAGGATAATACCAGCCATACTCCTAGACTGTCAATGCACATGAAAGTGATGCCCAGCCACAGCCTGATGAGTGTTATGTTTTTTTTTTCTCCAAACACCACTATTAACATATTATTAACATAGTTTGTTTATAGCACTACCTAAAAAGGGGAGTTATGGTAAAGCTTACCTTGTTAAAATCTCTTTCTTCAAAGTCCATAGGGTTTCACAGGGAGACATTGGGTGGAGGTGGAGGACCGGACACCAACAGCAAAGCTTTTCAATCCCAGGATGCTCCGGTCCTCCTCCCTATAGGGCACTTCAGGTTTGTTAACAAGCCCAAAGCAGGAGCAGGATAGGAGAGAAGGAAGACTGGTACACTGAGGAATCACTCTCTCACACAGAGAAGGAAAAGTGACCAGGAGAAAAAACTAGGAGCGTCAGAGCAGGTGCCCTGTGGACCCTATGGACTTTGAAGAATGTTAACCAGGGTAAGTTTTACCATAACTCTCCTTTTCTTCTTCAGGTCCATATGGCTCCACATGGAAACAGTGGGGATGTCCCAAAGCAGTTGTTCAAGGGCGGGAATGCTATTGAGCTGATAGGATGCTTCCTTCAAGCATAGGGTTCTCCTTAGAGGCAAATGTATCAAAGGCATAAAACCTAAGAAAGGTGTGGACAAACGACCAGGTGGCCTCCTTGCATAGCTGTTCAGCTGAGGTGCCAAGCCGGGCTGCCCACAGAGCGAGTAGAATGAGCAGAGACTGTAGTTGGCACAGGAAGGCCCGTCTGCATGTAAACCTGTGAGATAGTCATGCGAATCCATCTGGCCATAGTCTGTTTGTTAGCTGGCCATCCCTTCTTGTGGAATCCATATAGGACAAAGAGGGAGTCCGATTTCCGCATGGAAGCAATACAGTCCACATAGATCTTTAGAGCACGGACCACATGCAAAGAGGCCTCACCTGCCGAGAGGTCCGGTGAATTAAAGGCCAGAACCACAATTTCCTCATTTAGGTGGAAGCATGAAACCACCTTGGGAAGAAAGCCTGGGCGTGTTCGAAGAACCACCCTGTCCTGATGAAATTTCAAAAAGAGGGGAGCAACATGAAAGCGCCCCTAAATCCGATACCCTATGGGCAGATACTATAGCCAGAAGAAACCGTCTTCGCAGTGAGCCATTTGATGTCCACTGATTTCAGGGGTTCGAATGGAGGTTCCTGAAGTGCTTGGAGCACCACTGACAAATCCCATGGAGCCACAGGAGGGACAAATGGAAGTTGTATTCATAGAACACACTGCATGAAGGTGTGAACATCTGGTATAGGAGCAATTCTGTGCTGAAACCAGATAGACAAAGCGGAGACCTGAACTGTCAAAGGTGTTAGGCAGAGCCCTAGATCCAATCCAGCTTGAAGAAAGGCAAACATTCTAGAAACCTTAAAGACCAGATGGTCATAGTTTCTTGGAGCACACGATTGGAAAAATGTATGCCATATTCTGTGGTAAATCCTGGTTCAGGCCAATTTACGTGCTTTTAGCATGGTCTGGACCACAGAGCTGGAAAAACCCTTAGCAGTTAGGAGGGATGTTTTAAGAGCCAAGTTGTTAAAGACAGACGGGTTAGGCCCAGATGTAGACATGGACCCTGAGACAACAGGTCTACTCGTAGAGGAAGCTGAAGTGGAACGTCTATGGAAAGCCTTTAAAGATTGGAGTACCAGTGATGTCTAGGTCAGGCCGAAGCTATTAACAGTGCCTCCCTCCTGTCTGAATTTTCGAAGCACTTGTGGAAGCAGTGATATTGGAGGGAAGAGATATGCTCAGTGGAAGTCTGTATCAGGTTCCTTTATTCTGGCTCCATAAATTGGAAGTTTGTTGTTGTGTCGGGAGGCCATGAGGTCCACCGCCGGGAAGACTCAATTTGTCCACTAGAAGCTGAAAGACTTCTGGATGTAGAGACCATTCTCCTGCATGCATGTAGTGATGGCTGAGGATATCCGCCTCCCAATTGAGAACTCCCCGGGATGAACACTGCGGAGATGGCTGGGAGATTGCGTTCGGCCCAGGTGACAATGCGGGACACTTCTGTCATTGCTGACCGACTTCGATTGCCCCTTTGGTGATTGAGGTAGGCCACAGCCATGGCGTTGTTGGACTGTACTTGTACTGGCCTGTATTTCAGAATATTCTGAACCAGAGTGAGAGCTTTGTAGATGGCTCGAAGTTCCAGGATGTTGATTGGCAACACTGCCTTGGCCCTGGAAGGAGTGCTGGCCGGTTACTGCGCCCCACCCTCGGAGGCTTGCGTACATGGAGAGGAGAGCCCAGTCCAGGATCCAAAAGGAGCTTGGAAACAGCAAGAGATTGTCTAAGTATGGGAGCAGTCTGATCCCTTGATGATGAAGAGAACCCGCCATAACGGTCATGATCTTGTTAAAGACCCAAGGGGCCGTTGAGAGGCCAAACGCAGAGCCTGGAATTGGTAAAGTAGATGTAGTGTGGCAAACCAGAGAGATTGTTGATTTGAAGGTACTATTGGTAAATGTAGGTAAGCGTCCTGAATGTCTAGGGATACCATAAAATCTCCAGGCTCCATAGCTAGGATAATTGACGAGTTTCTTCCGACAAACCGGATTTTTTCAAAGAAAAATAGGTGCACAGTGTCTGGAGACGAGCAAGAGTGTATACTGGAAGTATCGGGATACAATTGCATGGGAGCGTCGTCTGGCAGGTCGCAAGCCAGCTCTATTTGCCCCTTTAATACACCATAGTGGTTAGACACCGGTGGCGGTTGACTGTATTGGAGCGCACGACAGGTCGCAAGCCGGCTCAATTAATCATTTGCTTATACATTCACTAGCAAAGACTGCTCTCTGGTTTTATTCATGTTGCTCTGGACTGAACGTAATTATTGAGCTAACTATGAATAGATTTTTACATATTTATATACATATTGCTATGCATATTGGTTGATGTAATTTATACATACTGTACACTGCATGTCTGCAAATAGGTTTTTGTACAGGATGCTTATGATTACAGATTAACAGAATACATTATATTTTTTAAAAAATAAGGTTTTTCTCTCATACGTATTTGTGAGTAATTTTCACCACTATAGCACTGCTCATAATCTCTTTGTTTTTTAATATTGGGTTGGCTACCCACTAACATCTGCTTTTGGTGGTGTATAGATACCACTACCTCCCAGCACCTAGTTTATTACTGTGTTATACTAAAATCAGCTACACTGATCACGTTGGCTTGTAGGATATAGCGCTGTATAACCTGGCCCATGGGAGAGGTATACAGGGAGACTGAACCCAGTGTTTCCCCACAGATGGGGGAGAGTGTCTTATCCCCTGACTGACGTTAACCACCAGGTCCCCTGGCCCTTATAATATGCCTCTGCACCAGTATAGTTATGCCCCAGTGGTCCAGTGGGTGAGCCAATGTCCACATCAGCGCCTCCGCTCTGTCTCCTGAGACCAGAGGCAAGACTGCACTAAGACGTGGGTCCCCGAGAACGGGGTTCCGCCTTACATGTCCCCTGGATTCCAGGCTGCAGTCTCTGGTCCGTAGAGCCTGCTAGCTAGTCCCCTTCGGAGCCCCGTCGGGAGTACCTATAGGACAGGCTTGGTGTCACAGGTGTGGCAGCACAGCCATCCGGAGGGCAGTCTGGTGCTGCTTGCCTGTTTGGTAAAAAATAAAAAGTAAATTAAATCATAAAATTAAAGCTTGGGCTGCTTATTGCAGCTCTTTGTTATAATGGCGGTTCAGCTCCTGCCGGACCAACTATACTGAAGTGCCCTCAGGCTGTGGGCGGGTTATAGGAGGAAGGACCGAAGCATCCTGGGATTGAAAAGCTTTGCTGTTGGTGTCCGGTGCTCCAGGTCCCACCTACACCCCAATGTCTACCTGTGGAGCCCTATGGACCCTGAAGAAAAAAGGGTTTCAGCAGATGAAACTACGCCAAAATACGCTAAAGCGGTCTCAACAGCATGCGGCTCAGAATCAGCCCATAAAGCTGTTATTGCAGAAAAGGGTGGTTCTGTCAAGATCTTACACAAGCAGCATTTATCAGTTTTTATATATATATAAAAAAAATAAAAATTCTTAAAACAAATAATGAATTATGAGTGTGAACATACAGTCAGGTCCATAAATATTGGGACATTGACAGAATTTTCAGATTTTCGCCTCTATTCACCACCACAATGGTTTTGAAATTAAACAAACAAGATGTGCTTTAACTGCAGACTTTCAGATTTAATTTGAGGGTAATTACATCCAAATCAGGTGAACAGTGTAGGAATTACAACAGTTTCAATATGTGCCTCCCACTTTTTAAGGGGCCAAAAGTAATGGGACCATCAACTCAAAAGCTATTTCATGGACAGGTGTGGGCTATTCCCTCGTTATTTCATTATCAATTAAGCAGGTAAAAGGTCTGGAGTTGATTCTAGGTGTGACATTTGCATTTGGAATCAGTTGCTGTCAACTCTCAATATGAGATCCAAAGAGCTGTCACTATCAATGAAGCAAGCCATCATTAGGCTGAAAAATCAAAACAAACCCATCAGAGAGATAGCAAAAACATTAGATGTGGCCAAATCAACTGTTTGGAACATTCTTAAAAAGAAAGAATGCACCAGAGAGCTCAGCAACACCAAAAGACAGGGAAGACCACAGAAAACAACGGTGGTGGATGACAAAAGAATTATTTCCCTGGTGAAGAAAAACCCCTTCACAACAGTTGGCCAAATCAAGAACACTCTCCAGGAGGTAGATGTATATGTGTCAAAGTCAACAATCAAGAGAAGACTTCACAAGAGTGAATATAGAGGGTTCACCACAAGATGCAAACCATTGGTGAGCCACAAAAACAGGAAGACCAGATTAGAGTTTGCCAAACAACATCTAAAAAAGCAATTACAGTTCTGGAACAACATCCTATTGACAGATGAGACAAAGATCAACTTGTACCAGAGTGATGGGAAGAGAAGAGAAGGAAAGGAACTGCTCATGATCCAAAACATACCACCTCATCAGTGAAGCATGGTGGTGGTAGTGTCATGGCGTGGGCATGTATGGCTGCCAATGGAACTGGATCCCTTGTATTTATTGATGATGTGACTGCTGACAAAAGCAGCAGAATTAATTCTGAAGTGTTTAGGGCAATATTATATGCTCATATTCAGTCAAATGCTTCAGAACTCATTGGACAGTGCTTCACAGTGCAGATGGACAATGACCCAAAGCATACTGCAAAAGCAACCAAAGAGTTTTTTAAGGCTAAAAAGTGGAATGTTATGCAATGGCCAAGTCAATCCCCTGACCTGAATCCGATTGAGCATGCATTTCACTTGATGAAGACAAAACTGAAGGGAAAATGCCAAGAACAAGCAGGAACTGAAGACATTTGCAGTAGAGGCCTGGCAGAGCATCACCAGGGATGAAACCCAGCGTCTGGTGATGTCTATGCGTTCCAGACTTCAGGCTGTAATTGCCTACAAAGGATTTGCAACAAAGTATTAAAAAGTGAAAGTTAGATTTAGGATTGTTTAGTTTGTCCCATTACTTTTGGCCCCTTAAAAAGTAGGAGGCACATATAGAAACCGTTGTAATTCCTACACCGTTCACCTGATTTGGATGTAATTACCCTCAAATTAAATCTGAAAGTCTGCAGTTAAAGCACATCTTGTTTGTTTCATTCCAAAGCCATTGTGGTGAATAGAGGACAAAATATGAAAATTCTGTCAATGTCCCAATATTTATGGACCTGACTGTATATTAGTGGTGTTGTTAGTAATACAGAAATCTGTTGACTTCTGCAAGCAACTGTATACAATACTGTGTAATGTCAGCACAATGTTTTTAGTACAATGAAAGTATATGCATATGAGATTAAAGGGACACTATGAGCCCCTGAGCCTGGCACATAGAAAGTGGGGGTTGCGATCAGTGGGATCGCTCCCCCCACAGGCATAGGAGACTGCTGCAGCTGCTACTTAGCAGCAACAAGCAATCTCTCAGTACAGCCCAGTACACAGCTGGGCTGCTGTAATGAAAGAGGGAGGGGGGGCGGCACAGGACCCGGGTCCCTCTAGGAAGCCCGGGTCATATGTACCCGTCCCCCCCCCCCCTCTCGGCACCCCTTGATATGTGGAATGTTTTTAAGTTTGTAGCATGGCACATTTATTTAAGTGCAATATTTAACTTGTTTTAATAAGCGCAGTACAAAAAAATAAATGTGCATGCAGTTCCGAGTAGAATTGGAGGATGGCAATATAAGATTTTTAGTATGTGTATCTACTGGAAGTTGACCACTCCAAATGGTTAAAACAGGAGTCTTCAACCTGTGGCCCACCGACAGGCTTCATATGCCGGCTGGCTCTCTCCCCGAGCCAGTGGCAGCCGGAGCTCACTAATGAGCTCCAGCTTCCGTATTGTGTAGTGCACTATGGGAGAGAAGTCATGACGTCTCTTCCATAGTTCCGAGGAGCAGCCAGGTGGACCAGACGGCAGCGGACGCAGGAGTGGGGCTTAAGGTATTAGTTTTTTTTTTTGTGTGTGTAATCGGCTTCACTACAGGGGGTACTACAATTGGGGGCACTATTAATGGGGGCATTGCATAGGGAGCACCACTACTGTGGGCTCTGCATAAGGGGCACCACTCCTGGGGGCACTGAATAAGGGGCACCACTACTGGAGAAACTGCATAAGGGGCACTACTACTGGGGGCACTGCATAAGGGGCATTAACACTACTGGTGGCACTGCATAAGGGGCACTATCACTACTGGGGACATTGCAAAAGAAGCACTACTGCTGTGGGCATTATGTGTAAGGAGTACTACTGCTGTGGGCATTATGTGTATTAGGGACACAAATGTGGGCATTGTGTAAAATGGGCACTGCTGTGTGTTATACACTACTAGGGACACTACTATGTGGTGTAATGTGAATCAAGATTGTGCTACTGTGTGGCGTATAGCTTAGTGGCCCTCAGGCTACGTTGAATTTTTTAATGTGGCCCACACTGTCTTAAAGGTTGAAGACCCCTGGGTTAAAGAAAGAGGAGGAATATAATTCTTAAAAGTCTTTGGAAGAAAGAAGATATTTTGTAGTGAGCGATTGGAGAGTTAAGTATAAATCGTGTAATCACGGTTATTAACTTCAGCGCAATTGTTAGATGTATTTATAAAAATGGTACCTCAGTATTATATAGAATTTGTTTTAGCACAATTAAGTTAATGAAAAAAATTTATTGATGCATGTTATCTGTACAGATGTGTGTGCAGTTCTGGTACATTGGCTAGACAAGCCACTTATTTTATTTGCAGAAGTAACACAAATATGTAATATTGCAATTAGATGGGTACGAAACACAAGTGTGGACAGAGGTTCCTAAACTCCGCCATTACAGTCCAGGTGTTAAGGATATTCATGCTTGAGCACAGGTGGCTTAATACCTCAGTCAATTTGATTAAACCATCTGTGCTCAGGCATGGATATTCTTGAAACCTGGACTGTAATGGCAGAGTTTGGGAACCTCTGTGGTAGCACATGCTGTTTGAAAGTGTACTCCTTGGAACCAGATAACATTGATGATATAGAAATTGAAACTATCAATGTCTATTGCTAAAAGGACTTATAACCTTTATTACCCTCATTGTATATATTTTTTTTTACTAGTAGCTTGCAGCTTCCTCAGTAAAGTACTGACCCTTATCAATACTATAACTCACTTTCCCTTACTCCATCATTATAATACTATATCTCCCATATGGAGGTGAATGCTATTCCTGCTGCTTCTTTGGGTTTTCCTGTCCCTTTTTGTAAACTTATGTACTATAGTCTATGAAATTGCATGACCTTTCTTGCAGGGATAATTGAGCCTATTATTCGTAACACCAGTCTAACTGAGGGCTGCAAGGTACATGCCTGGTATAAATAGATGTGGTTCTGGGTGTGTTCTTAAAAGTTATTGATGGTGCAGTTCTGTACTTCAATTGTACTGTCCTCTTCTGGTTCTGCTGGCTTTTTTAGATGGGATCCGATCTAAAGATCTACAGTAAAAAGGTAGACAATATCTAGATAGACATCAGATATTAGACAGGCAAAAGGTTGACACACTAAAAGGTCAACATGTAAGAAGGTCGACAGGATCAAAAGATCGACATGCAAATGGTCGACCCATGATTATTTTTTTTTAGGTTTAGGGTTAGACAGTTACCGGAGTGTTAGAGTTAGTCACTTACCCCAACGATTAATCTTAGGCACTAGGAGGGGGGGTTAGGGTCAAGCACCTACCCTGACGCTTAGGGTTAGGCACCAAGGGGAGGGTTAGGGTGAACATTAGGGTTAGAAAAAAAAAAACATGTCGACCATATGCATGTTGACCTTTTGACCGTCAACCATTTGCACCTGTTGACCTTCTTGTGTGTCGACCTATTGCCTAACATCTGGTGTCTATCTAGACATTGTCTAACTTTTTACTTTAATCTTTCAATCAATATCCTTTAGATATTGTTTGTTTCTTCTGCTTTAAGGTGCATACACACTAGACGATATGCTCCCTGAGCGATATCGTCTAGTGTGTCCCCGGCAGGCTGTGCTCAATGTTGTTTATGACATTGAGCACAGCCGCTGAACGATATCGTTCAGCGCCGGGCTCTCTCCCCCATTCCCTGACATGCAGCAACCTGACGAGATCGTCAGGTTGGCCTGCATGTCAGCCCGATGAACGATGACGACGAACGACCCGCGGGAACGCGCGTCGTCGTTCATCTTTTTGGGCTTAAAAATGGACGATAAAGTGGACGACTGAACGATAACGATATCGTTATCGTTCAGTCGTCCACTTTATCGCCCAGTGTTTACGCACCATTAGGGTGTGTTGGTGGAAATAAAATCAGAACAGATATTTGTCTTTATTAAATACTTTTTTACAATGCCCACAGAATACAATCATTTAAAATTAAAAAAATGTCATAAGGTCCATCTGGACAGAATTGCACAGGATATGTGTGTGTAGATGAACTTATTTAGAGTAATTATATTGCTGTACTTAAAAGTGGTCACAGGCTGTCTGGGAGATAGGTGACCAACCTAGCTGATTCACTTCCTCATAGAGCAGTAGAGTTGATTTACATTGATGTATGGGAAGGAGAGAGAGAGAGATAAATATACAATTAAGCTTTAGTGCAAGATATATAAAAAAAAATGCTGGTCTACTTTAATGACAACTTGCATGCATTTTATAAATTTAATAATCTCATTCAAGCCTACTTTTATATCAATTACACTGGGGAACAGTCAATCTGTACCCAGGAATTTAAGTCGATTTCGATTAATTTTGTGCTCCTGATCATGACTATGCCATGATTATTTTTCAATTGGCTCTAGTTTTTGAGATATGCTTATGTCTTTAATATTTATGAAAAATTAAATTAAACAATGTTAAAACGATTTTTTTTATTCTGATTAAATTTGATTAGTAAAAGGTTATAAAAAGATACAGGACAATTAAATATATAAAAGTGTTAGGAAGCTATGAGAACCGTTTTTTTGTAGGATTATCTTTTGTATTCTTGTTGCGGGCAGTCTCTCTGCAAACTCCAACAGTAATTGGCTATCATGTAACGATTCCACCTTCCTTGATATCTTGCTTCCATTACCTGAATATACTGGTGGAACCATTCACCCTGTTCTTCGCTTAAATCTCCTAGATTGGACGGGAAGTGATCTAAATGGCTTTACAAAAAATTTACTTTAATACTCATGTTGGTACCTACTTTCTCGAAACATTTTAGCATGTTGTGGACTAATTCATGATAGTTGTCTGCCTAAAAAATTTTGTATGACAGACACAACTCAACCATGCTTTAGATTTGGTTTCAGTCATAGATGTGGTAAAATTTGGACACTTCACCAGTTTCCGTATCTGTGGGCTGACAAAAATTCCTGCCTTTAATTTTTCAATACGAAGAGATGGAAATGTTCGACAAATATACGTGAAACAAATCGCCTGACTTGTCCAATGCTTTTACAAATTGTTTCATTAAACCCAGTTTGATATGGAGAGGCAGCAGTATGATTTTTTTTCCTGTCAATTAAGGGCTCATGAATGATGTTGGCTTCTTTTACAGTTATAACTTCTCTTGGAGGCCATACAGTTTGCTGCCAGTGCTTTTGTTTTGCACGACTATCCCATAAGCATATGTGACAAGGATACTTAGTATATCCACTTTGCTGCCCAAGAAGAAAGTTTACCATATTTAAATAGAAACAGACCACTGATGCTGAGAATAAGCAATTTTGTCTAAGACTTACTTGATATTTTCATACTGTTCTTTAAGTTTTGTTGAATGACCAATAGGAATCGATGCAAATGTATTTCCATTGTGCAGTAATACGCATTTTAAACTCCTTTTAGAACTATCCAAAAAGAGCCGCCAGTCTTCTGCTCGATATTCTGGTAAGCCCATCATCTGGAGAAGTTCAGGAATTTTGTGCAATACACAAGATTGTTATCTTGGCTAAAGAACGGCAGTACGGCTTGCTCTCTATTTCGATACGACGTTACAGTAACATCCAGCTCAAGACCGTGCTTTTCTTGAAGTCTGGATGCTAAAAGCTCAGCTCTTTTTTTCGATAAATTCAAGTCACAAATTAAATCGTTTAGTTCCTTTGGAGAAAATTTGTTTGGAGTAGAGGAACGCTCTTCAAACTCACTTTCATCTGTGTTGTCACTTGCACTAGATGAAATTAACATTTCCACATCATCACATTCAACTTCGCACAAAGAACTGAATGATGGTACAGGTAAATCTTCGCTATGTGGTATCGGTTGTTTTGCAGAATTCATACTTGGGTATTCCCATTTGCGTTTCTTAAATCGATTCATACCCCTCATATTTACAGCACAAAAATAGCAGTCACTCAAGTTATCTTTTGACTCACTCCACATCATTGGTATGCCGAAATTAAGTCCTTTTCAATCACTTTTAGTCCAATTGCGGAGTGATTCCACGCAGATTTTACAATCTTTGTGAGTCACCCAGATTTTGTCTTAATGGCTTATGCGATGTCCAAAATAAGCCTGATACGCTTGTTTTACGAATACAGTTATATTGTTTCTTTCTTTTGCAACACTATTTGCCACAAATATAATAAAAAACATCAGGGTTGTTAGTACATAGTCTCCGAGAAGAACTAATTTTTTTGGCGAAAACGTTTTGTTTCACACATTCAGTGCTAACTCCCAACAAAAGCAGAGGACGTACGGAACAAAACAAGCCCAAACGGCAGGAAATTGGTTGTGGTGGGACAGAGAGAGGGACGAACAAAGGAACAGGAGCTGTGCTAACTGCGTCACTGTCCTCTCCGTTGCTCCTCTCTGTATGCTGGGAGGAGGCATGGCTGTGGTCTGAGGATGTCCCAGCAGGCTCAGCAGTGCACTGCCACGCCTCCTCCCAGCGTTAGTGAGGAGATTTGAATGTGTTATGTGTCTCATACAGTACATGACTACCAGCTACGTTATCACAAATAAAACAAATTATTGTTATTGTTGAAAGAGGGTAGTTGTTAAAATAGCAAAACTAATTTGATTATGTTAAGTAAAGCAGGCCTAGACTAGTAAGGTACTTCAAATGGAGAAAATAATAGAATTTTATTTATTTTTAATTAATTTGAAAACTGGAGCCAATTCAGCTATAGCTAATGCGAAAATAGAACATGCGACTACTCTCAAACCGATCTTAAATCCTTAGCAAGAAAAAAATATATATTTTTTTGTTCCCCAGTGTTATCATTGTAGTCAAAAGTAAAGAAATAAAAGTGCAGGGAAGTAAAATTAATTCACAGTTCTCAATTGAGGGACAATTTTATTATTTTATTTAGGGCACAAACCCTTCTTCTTGAATTTAATTTGCGATAAAACACCTCAAATAAATGTGCCAAGCAATCTACAAGCTCCATTTACAAACACACTTTTCATATTCATGATCAAATGACACCGTTACAATTAATCAATTTAAACATTATTGCAGATTCTTGTTCCATGCTGGCAACATGAAAGGGGCTTTCCTGGATGCAGTAAATGAAATGTTTGGTCTCGATTAGACAAAAGGTATTTATGTACTTTATACATGCTTTCAGTGTTTGTGATTAAATCCTCCCTTTAAACATTACAAAATGCATCACAAATTGATATTTAAGGCTTTTATGGATGGGGTTCTAATTAAATACATACAAATACATCAAAAGTCATTATAAAAAATGGTTTCCTTGCTCTGTAAGGTTTATGCACTTAAGGTGCATACACACTAGACGATATGCTCCCTGAGCGATATCGTCTAGTGTGTCCCCGGCAGGCTGTGCTCAATGTCGTTCATGACATTGAGCACAGCCGCTGAACGATATCATTAGCGATATCGTTCAGCGCCGGGCTCTCTCACCCATTCCCTGACATGCAGCAACCTGACGAGGTCGTCAGGTTGGCCTGCATGTCAGCCCGATGAACGAGGATGACGAACGACCCGCGGGAACGCGCGTCGTCGTCATCGTTCATCTTTTTTGTGTTAAAAATGGACGATAAAGTGGACGACTGAACGATAACGATATCGTTATCGTTCAGTCGTCCACTTTAATCGCCCAGTGTGTACGCACCAATAGTGTATATATTGCTACTTGTTGACCTCTTCTACATACATCAAAGTTTAGAAATTGATTAAAAGGGCATCATATGCCAATAAATTAGGATTGTATACACGGTCAACCTTATGTTTGATGTTTATATGTGCCGCTTTCTTTTTCCTATTGGTCATATCAATGAAATAAGACAAGAAGCTTTTTTTGTAGACTGCTTGAGGTAGTGCGTTTTTTATAAAGTCCTCTATAAACAAGGGAAACCAAGCTTAAGTAACAGAGCTCTCTCATACATTCCACACTGAAATAGTTGGTGTCACCAAGCAAAGTGCAGTTTATCTGTCTCCTGTTTATAGTTCTGTATAGTTTTAGTTTAATGCACAGAACTGCAGTTATTTTTTCTTTTTTTTTTTTTCACAAATTTGAATTTACAAAACTTTCTTAAATACCATCAATTAAGTATACATTAAGATGCCATTGGGAATGTATTCATGTCAAAAACGGAATGGGATTGTATTACCGACGGCTGTTTAGCCGCTGGTTCAAATCCCGACAGGCTGAGGTAAGTACTCTAACCCTCCCCTCTCCCCCCCTTAACCTGCCTTTAGGGGTGCCTAACCCTAACCTTCCCACCTAGTGCCTAACCCTAACCTCCCCCCGTGAGTGCCTAAACCTAACCCCCCCACCCCGTTCCCTAAACCTAACCCTCCCAGGGGGGGTGCCTAACCCTATCCTCCCCCCCCAGGGGTGCCTAACCCCCCTTCCCCTAGCCTAACTCTCCCCGGGGGGTGCCTAACCTTGTCCCCCCAGGGTGCCCTAAACCTAACCCTACCCCCCCCCGCGGCTAAGAGAACGGGCGCCCGTACTTACCTCGATCGAGCCCGCAGCATACTGTATTCCAGGGTAGGGATTATGCCAGGTGTTGGTATTTTGATGCCTGTCAAACTCCTTAGCCGGCGTTCCAGCGCCAACATTGTCATATAACTACATCCCGTCAAAAACAGGTTTCACAACAATTGGATACATTCCAAAATGATAAGCTCCAATTAAACCCTATACAACAACTGCCTCAGTACAAAGACCTTCTGACACAGGGGTGGGCAATATATTTATTAAAGGCTTCATAACTGTTCATTAGTGGTGACATTACTGATGCATTTAATTGCAGAGAACATTAGATGATATAGACCAGTGTGAAGTGCTTACACAGCCCAAGCAATAGGGAAAAGGGCCACCAAATCCTATGATTAAATAGTTTCAATTTAAAACACACCTCATACAAATATACAATCGCCCATTACAAAAGTCCCTCTGCCTGGGCATGGCTTCATGTCATGAGCCATGCTGGAGAACAGGTTCCCTCCAACTGGGCTCCCCCAAACTACAGCTGACAACGCCAGTAACACACTTACACTCATTTGCATATATTTCAAAATCACAGGGCTTCTTATCTTGATTTATAGCGCTAGATTAGTTGTTGCACTTTTTCCTAATCACAGAGTTGATTTTTTTTAATTTCTGTAGGACACCATCAGTTAAACTGGAGAGACCTTTACCTTCAAGTTATGTACTAACCAGCTACAAAGCCTGTGTGACTGCACTGTGTTTACTCTGACATCACTCTCTAGGAAAAATGTACAAAGAAGGCAATTATTTTGATCACATTGCCCACCGTTCTTCTAAGGCACATCTTAGTGGCGCACCTGTATACATTAATTTTATGTTTAAAAATACAGGATTTCTATTTTACAATTATCATATGTACCGCCTATGATTTTATAGCAATGAAACACTTTTTGCAACCTACTATACAATTTAATATTTTAAAAAAATATACACCAGTTAAGCTGCCAAAAAGTAAAAAAAGTAAAATTTCCACATAAAACTATGTAATTTATCCCTAATAGGTCCACAAAAATGGTCATAATATATACCCCAGAAGTTAAAAAATAAACATTTCCATACAGTATGTAAAATTGTACATTTAAAACAAAATAAATGCATAGTAGTGTGTACTACTTATTAAAAAAAAAAAAAAAAAAAAGATTGGTAAAATATAAAATTACAGCAATATGCTAGTGATCATAGATACAGACATCTGACTGCAATAAGGCACATTCTGTGCATCATTTCAACATATGTAGTAAAAGGAGGGTTGACAAATTATGTTCTGGTAAAAACAAGAGGCTGGATGTGGCTCTTGAAGCAGGGAGATAGTATGGGAAGACACAGTAGGCAAAATGGAGGTGGATCTCTAGACAGACGTGGTCACTCTGTCAATGGAGTTATTGACCTCATTTTTGTTAGAGTCCAGTCCCTTAGCAGCATTCATAGTGGTACGCAGGTTCTCCACAGTTTTCTTCATAGTCTTCAGCTCCACAGGATGAGGGGTAGCTCGCCTCAGGAGAGTTGCCTAATAGTAAGAAAGAACACATTAAATAATAAATTAAATAATTTCATCATGCAACTGTAACCATAGTTGGTGAGTTAAAGAGAAATAATTCTTTATATCATCTTCTTACATACGCATTCCTGTAAATTTAAATTGTTCAAGCTGACAACCCTATTGCTGTACAGACTCTGGAATAAGGAGAGATAAAGGGATTCTGCTTTGGCAGCCTAGAAGGAAAAGGTCTGCAGGATGAGTTTCAGTTTGAAATGAAAAACAAAAGAAAAATATATAGTTTGATTTACAGCCACTCTTCGTATCAGATAACTATGATCAAAATCACTGAAACACTACTCCTTTAAAGAGCAGCTAATGTATGTAACTCACAGCAATCTACACATTTCTTCCCCAAATATCCAATATTACAACAATGAAGTCCCTATGTAAACTATAGAGAGGTTACCATGTGCAGAGCAATATATATAATGCAGCAATGACATGACATCCGACAGCAAAAAGTATTTCAAATTAATTTGGCATCTTACACATTGATATAGTCTTACAAAGGATTCCTGTTCTTGATACCATCCACTTTACATACAGACCAGAAATGATCCAACATCAAAACACATTCACAATGTACGGCATATGAACACTTATAAATATGAGGTTTTAATGGAACCATATATATTGCAGTGAAGATACAAGAATGTGCAACTGAGTCTTCTAGCACAGAAAATAAAACAAAAATACTATATTATATGTAATGGGGCTATTGTAATGAACTTCTCACCAAATGTCAGCAACAACCCATGCAATCCACACATGCAAAGAAATCAAACCATAGATGTGCAAAAATGAAGTTATGTGTAATAATGTACACTAGTCTTGGCAGATTGCCTGTTACAAATTATTGGGACAGGTCTTCAAATTATTTTGATGTGTAAATATAAAACAATTACTAAAAGGCCAATATGAAGGTAGTTTAGTCTTTCCCTCGTTCCTCATTGGAGGAGGCTGTCCACATAATAGTGTAAAATCACACAGACAAAATGGCCTATTGCTTTGCTACACATTATACATGTATGAAACGTTCTATTAAATAAGCTGTTGGAACATATAAATGTATATAAACAAAAACAGCGACTAAAATAAATACCGTTTCATCCTCTTCATCTTCTTTCTCATCATCTAAAAATCGAATGGCACTTATTCTATTCATTGCTCGATCATTCCAAGTTTCATCAGACACATCATTAACCAAACTCTCGAAGGCTCCGCATCTTTGCAAATTGTCTGTAAGATAGCAATTCTGACAAGTTAAGATCTAAGAACAGAAAAAAAAAAAAACAATACATAGTATGCTCAACACATCACCCATAGGCTTCTCACTATTAAAATCAAAGATTTGTTAATATTTATAATATTCTTCAGTTAAACAATTTATACTGAATTATAGAAATAAAACTTTATTGAAGCCTGACAACAACATGCAATGAGTATAATTATGTTCTAACCACTGTCTACCGGAAATTAGCTTTGATCGATCAACTTTGAGTTACACCAGAGGTTCCCAAACTTCACCATTACAGTCCAAATTTTAAGGATATCCATGCATGAGTCCAGATGGTTAAATCAAGTTGACCGAGATACTAATTAAGCCACCTGTACTCTAGGGAAAAGGGGGTTATAACAGGTCAATGCCATTTAGCAAGGGTGTCACTGCAGAGAGATCAAAGATTTCTTGAGTAGTGCTTTACTTACTGGTAATTATCTCTTCGCCATACTCTGATATAGGGGTGAAATGCAAGTATGACTTATCATAAGGCAGTAAGTTCTGCTGACCACTGTTTTAGTTAAAATCATAACATCTATAGATGGCAATATTGACAAAAGTCAGTACTGAAGGCAATGGGGAATACCAATTGTGTCGAAGAGCAATGTGCATTTCATATTAGCCTTTCACCAGTAGGATCTCGATTGCACATATGTCGATAATGTTAAATACCAAAATCATGTTAACTACTGTAGCTCTGCGAGTGGCAACGAAAATGAATTTTTACTGTTTGTTGGGCTATTTAATGATAAATGGAGCCATAAACCCAAATATGCTTATTTTCTTATTAAAGCAAGTACCAATGAAAATGACTTAGTAATACACCTGCAATTTACTATTTCTCTAAGTTTTTTGGGGGGCATTTTTTAGACATGCACACACTTATACCCCTTTCAGACATGAGCCGGTGCTCCGACCTGGGTTTTTGAACACAGCTTCAGACCGGGTCTCAGCTAGAGATCAGCTTTCACACTACACCTTGGACCTGTGAAATTCCCAGATCGCTCCTGTTCACACTGAACCCATATCTGCCCTGTCATTCAGTTTGAGTCATTGAAAGGGGATGCCTTTTTTTTGGCACACAATAATGAACTCATGAAGAAACAGCCAATCAAAGTATTTTCAGCACAACCCTGGTACAGAGAAGGGTTGCGGACCTAGGACATCGGATGTGGGCCGAATCTGTTCACACAGAGCAGAGACCCGGGTCAAGCTGCAAGCCTGGCAAAATCCTGGGTAGAAAGGCTATGTATGAAAGTAGTATTAATGGAATTACTTTTCTTGTTCCAATTAAATTAAAATACATTCTAAGCTCTTTCCTAGATTTACATGATCTCTAAACACTACAAAAAAAGGAAAACATTTATGAAAACATTTATGAGGTAGAATAGGAGATGTTGCCTATAGCAAATGATCAGATGGTAAACTGTAATTTTCTGTACTGTCAAAAAAATAAAATAAAAAAAAATGACATGTCCGAGTGGTTAATGAGATACATCACTTGACAAATGTGGTGAATTGTTTTGCTGTCCAAAGTAATTATCAATATACATGATATAATAAGTAACGAAGTTGCTATAAAATGCTTAGATACCTTGGACACCAGTCTCCGAAGGCATCTGTGGAAGCAGTACGCACGTCAAGACCTTTTCTCCTGTCTCTACATCAACATCCGTCTGAAAAGTCAGAAGAGGCTGGGACTGGTTATCAGATAACCATAATGCCTTTAATTTCAGTGAGGTCAATGACAGAGGTAAGTGGGATAACCTAAAAAAAAAAATAAGAAATTATAAAATGAAATTATATTACACAGCAGGATTATGAAATTAGTCAATTCTTGTTTTTCATTTGAAAGTCCATATATTATCCTACATAGATACAGTTATAAATTAGATTTTACAAATCTTTCAAATATGTAGGTATAGAGTTTTGTGGCCCTGCTGCGTTGCCCAGAGCTACTCTCATTTTGCATAAGCACTATTCTATTCAATCAAGACTTGAAAGTGTAAGTTTACCTGTTCCCAGCAACATCTAAGACATGAAGTTCAGTAGCTTGCGCAATTTCTGAGGGTATTCGTGTCAATCGATTTTCACGTACACAGAATACATTAAGACTGGAGCATCCACCAATCTATGGTAGAAATAAGATAAAACACAAATAGATAATTTGCATTACAACTCTAAACAAAAAGAAAAAACACCAGAACAGACCACTACATTATGTATAGTAATTTTACTTCAAAATGGAGTATACATGTTAAGAAAGCTAAAAAAAAAACGTTGGTCTTTTGGCAGAATGTGAGTCGCCCATGTAAAATAAGATTATTGCACACAAAAACAAATTCGTACAGTAATATATAATTTATAATGTGCATATAACAAATATGTTAGCATTAATCACCAATCTGATTGTAAAGCTATAAAATTATTGACAACAAACAAAATTATGCAAGCATGTACACGATTACTGAAAGGGACCCCTTATGAACATGGTCTGCTCAACCGGGAAATGTGTTCCGCTAATCTCTTCACCACTACAATACCTTAACTTTAAGCATTAAATATAATTTTGTTTAACACAGGGAATTCAGCTGTACACTGTGCCCTTTTCTTTATTCTCGAGTGTTAATAGAGAGGATACTATAGATTAAAAAGAAAAAAAATTAATGGTGTACACAAACTATTGAGCAGTTACACTGATTTCAACCCAGGAATGAGACTATCTATTTGGATTTAATCAATGCAAACAATCATCTGTAGTAATGTCAGTTTATTCTATGTGTGATATTTCAAATAGTTTTCTTATTTTCTAGATGGTAATAAAATGGATATAGTGCACATAAAATACTCAGTAGTGCAAATGGATGATGCGTTCCCCTACCCAATGGAGTTCCTCAACCCTCCTGGTCTCCCAGCCCACAAGCTTCTCCTCTAAGTGGGGGCTCCAATGATGTTGCTGAGGAACCTCAACCCTCCCAAACTCTGCAATGGCACCAGGCTGCAAAAAAGGCCCTCCACAGGAACTAATTTGACGACACAGTGTTCACCAGCTGTGCTCAGGGGGAATGAGCATTCATACCACTCATACCATCAGAGTACCCCTTAGAGTTCAAGTGGCTGCAGTTCCCCCTCAAGGTCTGCTTTACAATGACAAGTCCCAGGGGCAGTCGCTGAAGGTGGAAGGGATTGACTTGAGGGAGGACTGCTTCTCACATGGGTATTTGTAGGTGGCCTGCTCCTGAGTGAGCTCACCCAGCAGCTGGTGAAACTAGCACCTGAGGAGAGAACCACCAATGTGGTTTACAAAGAAATCCTTAAGTAGAGAAAAAAAAAAAAGGTTTACATACGTCTTATTGCCCACCTTTAATTCATTCATATTAAAATGGATACTACCACGCTCCTTTACCCCAGAGGCATAATATGAACTAAGCATATAAGTTAAGATAATATGGGATGAAGGAAATTAAAATACTAAATATCTAAGGTTCACCCGGGTGAAATACTAAATATCTAAGGTTTACCCTGATGAAACCGGGCACATCAGATAGTTCAGAATATAAAGAGTAAACAGAGAAAAAATTAATTATAAGAGATGGACAATAATTGGTGTTCAAACAGATAATGTATAAAATGCATTCTTCTGGAATATATTACAAAATTTATTGATATAGTTGTTTGACTCTGGGGCCTTATCTTTATAAAATACGATTTTTACTCCCTGTAAAATCTCTTCCTTGGAGTCCATCTGGGGGATGCCATTACCTCTGGGTTATGTATAGTGAGCTGTGGAGTTAGGCACCAACTAATTAAGACTGGCTTCCATCCCCTATATGACCCATCCCCTTCCACTAGAACCTCAGTCTATTGTTGGGTACACACGCATTGGCTGTGCTGCACAGCCGATGGACAGATATGTCTGCAGACATATCAGTTCATCGGTAAGTGTGTACAGGTGGTCTGCAGACCGCCCGTACACACACAGCGGCAGCCATGGGAAGGGGGACAGGACACGCCCATGCCCACCGGGGCCCAACCCTCCCCGACTCTGTACAGCTGCTCTATTGCCGGATTGCAGAAGTGACCCATCTAGCGATGGATCCTTTTGAGGCTGGATTGTTGGAACCCAACTTTCTGCCAAATGCAGGATGTGAAAAACCTCCCTCATTGCTCGCCAGCTACCACCCTGCTTGTTTATATAAGCAACTGCCGTGACATTGTCTGATTGGATTCATTGCATACCGAATCGCCCTTAATTCCATTGTATTGATGGAAAATAGAAGATTCCTGGACGGACCAAAGACCTTGTAGGTGCATGTCTAGAACCACCCCCCCCACCCTGTTAGGCTGGCATCTGTGGTGACAATGACCTAATTTATACTGACAACTGGCAACCCCTGTTCAAATTTGAATCCTGCAGCCACCATAGGAGTGACTGACTGGTATGCAGAGATAATCTGAACATCTGCCTGTTTAATCGAGGGTCTGACTTTACCCATCGATGAAGCAATTGGTTTTGCAGTGGTCAGATATGGAGGAGTGGCGAAAGGAAAGGATTCGAATGAAGCCACAATTTTCCCTAGTAACTGCATAGCCCTGAGGACTGAGATATGATGCATCTGTAAAATTATCTTATTTTGGATTGAAGATCCTGAATCTTTGCCTGCAGAAGAAACAGACTGACATGATGTCGAAGAGAAGACCCAAAAATACCATCTTCTGAGATTAAATTACATATGATTTGGGAAAATTGATGATCCAGCCGAATCTTTAGAGCATGACTATGGTTATCTGAAGATATTGTTGCAATAGGGCTATTTTAAGCTGCCCTTAGCAACAAATCGTCCACATATGCCAACACATTGATCCCCCCACTCCTGAGATGGGAGATCATGTGTGCCATAACCTTTGTAAAGACTCTGGGAGCGGTGGATAAAACGAATGTCAGAGCCTGGAACTGAAAATTCCGGTGCCCCACTGCAAACCGCAGAAGATGTTGATGACCCCTCCATATAGGAATATGGAGGTAGGCATCCTTGATATCTACTGAGACCAGATATTCAGCGGCCTCCCACTAGAGGTCGGCTCCCAGTCCTGTGACAGTCATGTGGATTGACCTGTGCCTTAACATCAAGTGCCAGGGACACCACAGCCCCTGTAGGCACCTCTACGGGACCCCCAGGCATACCCCGGAAGGCCAGAAAGCTTCCCCTGCTTTGGGTCAAAATGAATGAGACCTAGGAGATTTTGTTTTTGATTCAGGAAGGTAAGGACTTTTACCTCCTGTGACCTGGGAAATAATTTTAATTAATTCAGGACCAAACAGAAAACCTCATTTAAAAGGCAGTGCCTCTAAAGCATGCTTGGACTCTATGTCTTCCATGTTTTAAGCCATAGAGAATGTCTGGCGAAAACGGCCAAAGCAGAAATATGAGACTGTACCAGAATAGTGTCTATTAAAAACATCACCTATATAGGCCAGAGCCTACGAAATTTGATTAGCTAAAGAACTAGCTTTAGACAAATCCTCTAATTGAAACTAGGGATGAGCGGGTTCGGTTCCCTGAGAACCGAACCCACCCGAACTTCGGGGATCCGGGGCGATCCGAGCCCAAGCTCGGATCTCCCTGTCTGCCCCGGATCCCTCTCCCGAGGCAAAACCTCGAGATCTGCTGTCGGATCTCGAGGTTTTGCCTCGAGCGGCCATTTAAAAAAAAATGCCTTTGCCTTTAATGGGCAAAGTGCTGATTGGCTGACAGAGCCGTCTGTCACGGCTCTCAGCCAATCAGCATTATGGTGCTCATTTGCATGTAGCACGGACTCGTGAGATCCGTGCTACATGCATCTGTGTGATTGACAGTGACACAGAGCACAGATGGGTCAGTGAGACCCGTCTGTGCTGCTGTGTATTTCAATGACACAGATGCACGCACGGACCAGGAGATCCGTGCTACTTGCATCTGTGTCATTGACACAGAGCACTAACGGGTCCGTGAGACCCGTCTGTGCTGCTGTGGTAAATAAAAAAAAAAAAACCTGTGTAAAAAGAGAAAAAAATGGCGTGCCCCCCCCCCCAAAAAAAGAGCAACCAGCCCCGGGCATTAGTGACCCAGTGCTGGGTGTGCTTAAATACAGGGGACAAACGACATAGGGGTCCCCTGTACTTAAACACAACCAGCACCGGGCTAGTCAGAACCAGAGCTGGTTGCCAAAATACGGGGGACAAACGACGTAGGGGTCCCCCGTATTCTGCGCAACCAGCTCTGGGCTCTGATCCGGTCCTGGTTCTGGAAATACAGGGGAAAAAAATGAGTAGGGTTCCCCTGTATGTTCCAGAACCAGCACTGGACTTTTTCTAGCGGGGGGCTGATGCCACAGCCAGGGGAGCCCTTTCACCGGGCCCCCCAGCCGCAGCATCAGCCCTGACCGCTAGTCAGCCCAGGCCGGGGATCCCTGGAGAGCTGGGGACCCCCCCAATAAAGGGGTCACCCTCTCCAGGGCACCCCAGGCCCAGGCTGATAGCCCGGGGCTATCCCCGCCACCCCTGGTGGCGGTGGGTGGCGGGTTGATTGTGTGGTGTGGTGTAAATAAAGAATATCAAACATTGTCTTTACAAGTAGAACTGCAAGTCCCAGCAAGCCTGCCCCGCATGCTGGTACTTGGAGAACCACAAGTACCAGCATGCAGGGCATTAAGGGCCCACTAGTACCTGTAGTTCACCTGTAAAAAAATGTTTAAAAAAAACACAGGACACACACACCGTGACAGTATAAGTTTATTAAACATACATACACACACACACACACACACACACACACACACATGTACACATACTCACCTATGTAACCCTGTAGCATCGGTCCACTTGTCCGGTAAAGTATCCATAGGGGACCTGTGAAAAAAAACATACTCACCATCTCCTATGCGAGGTTCTGTCCTCTTCGTTCCAAAGTAGGCATCCCCGGACTTGGCAAAAAAAAAACAAACGAAAACGCGATCCACGAACTTAGTACCGTTCTATAGAACGGTACTTCCCGAATGAGAGCTTAGCGGCGGGGTATCACCATGGAAACCCCGCTGCTAAGCGTTCATTGGCTGAGAGAGGCCATCTCCCGTCTCTCTCAGCCAATGAACGGCTCCCTCCATTGTAGTCAATGCTGGGAGCCGCAAGGTTATTAAAGTTTACCCTGCGGTTCCCACCATTGACTACAATGGAGGGAGCCGTTCATTGGCTGAGAGACGGGAGATGACCTCTCTCAGCCAATGAACGCTTAGCAGCGGGGTTTCCATGGTGATACCCCGCCGCTAAGCTCTCATTCGGGAAGTACCGTTCTATAGAACGGTACTAAGTTCGTGGATCGCGTTTTCGTTTTTTTTTTTTGCCAAGTCCGGGGATGCCTACTTTGGAACGAAGAGGACAGAACCTCGCATAGGAGATGGTGAGTATGTTTTTTTTCACAGGTCCCCTAGGGATACTTTACCGGACAAGTGGACCGATGCTACAGGTTACATAGGTGAGTATGTGTACATGTGTGTGTGTGTATGTATGTTTAATAAACTTATACTGTCACGGTGTGTGTGTCCTGTGTTTTTTTAAACATTTTTTTTACAGGTGAACTACAGGTACTAGTGGGCCCTTAATGCCCTGCATGCTGGTACTTGTGGTTCTCCAAGTACCAGCATGCGGGGCAGGCTTGCTGGGACTTGCAGTTCTACTTGTAAAGACAATGTTTGATATTCTTTATTTACACCACACCACACAATCAACCCGCCACCCACCGCCACCAGGGGTGGCGGGGATAGCCC
Organism: Taudactylus pleione; assembly: GCA_031769625.1. Classification (NCBI taxonomy): domain Eukaryota; kingdom Metazoa; phylum Chordata; class Amphibia; order Anura; family Myobatrachidae; genus Taudactylus; species Taudactylus pleione. Next base: position 1,749,798 of record JAUIMM010000243.1, read on the forward strand.
CGGGCTATCAGCCTGGGCCTGGGGTGCCCTGGAGAGGGTGACCCCTTTATTGGGGGGGTCCCCAGCTCTCCAGGGATCCCCGGCCTGGGCTGACTAGCGGTCAGGGTTGATGCTGCGGCTGGGGGGCCCGGTGAAAGGGCTCCCCTGGCTGTGGCATCAGCCCCCCGCTAGAAAAAGTCCAGTGCTGGTTCTGGAACATACAGGGGAACCCTACTCATTTTTTGTCCCCTATATTTCCAGAACCAGGACCGGATCAGAGCCCAGAGCTGGTTGCGCAGAATACAGGGGACCCCTACGTCGTTTGTCCCCCGTATTTTGGCAACCAGCGCTGGTTCTGACTAGCCCGGTGCTGGTTGTGCTTAAGTACAGGGGACCCCTACGTCATTTGTCCCCTGTATTTAAGCACACCCAGCACTGGGTTACTAATGCCCGGGGCTGGTTGCTCTTTTTTGGGGGGGTGCACGCCATTTTTTTCTTTTTTTACACAGGTTTTTTTTTTTTTTTTTTACCACAGCAGCACAGACGGGTCTCACGGACCTGTCATTGCTCTGTGCCAATCACACAGATGCATGTAGCACGGATCTCCCGGGTTCGTGCTACATGCAAATGGGCACCATAACGCTGATTGGCTTCCTGTCTGCCACTGCAGTGCCACTCCTAGATGGGCCACGTGTTTGTGCCGCCCCCTTGTGTCGCTTAGCATAGTCATCCAGCTTCCTCGGTACAACCTTTTGGCCTAAAAACAATATTGTGAGGTGTGAGGTGTTCAGAATAGAGTGGAAATGAGTGGAAATTAATGTTATTGGGGTTATTAATAGCGTAGGAACAAAAAAAGGCCCATTTATGTGATTTTAGCGTTTTTTTTTTATTTTTTAAGAAAAAATCCAGATCCAAAACACAAAACCCAGAACCCAAAACACGGAAGGGTGGTTTTGGCAAAACCAATCCAGATCCAAAACACGAAGAAAGATCCAGATCCAAAACCAAAACACAAAACACGAAAAGTGTCCGGTGCACACCCCTAATTGAAACCCAGCAATCATCTGGGCCATCCAGGAATTGATAGCCTTTATCACCCAGGCGCTGGCAAGAACAGGCCGTGAATATAGACTTAAGTACAGCCTCATTCTTCCAATCCATAGGTTCTTTAGGTGTTACAGACTGTTGTGGGGATAAACAGTATTCCTGACCAACCTAGCAATAGGAGCATCCACCATAAGTGGAATTTCCCAAAGCTTGGTATCCTCTTCCGAAAAAGGATAAAGATACTCACATTTTTTTGGAACATGAAATTTGGAATCAGATTTTAACCAGGCTTGTTTTAATATTTTTTCAAACTGTGAAAATTCTGGGAAAACAGATACATGTTTTTTTTTATGTTGAAAGAAAAACTAGTCACTGGAATAGCTGTTTCCTGTAGATGCAAAGTCTCCCGGCTGTTCTGTAACACCAACTGTTGCTGCCACGTGAGTAGTAACATGCCCGGCCGCTCTGCTAAAGTTGCGTGCCGGGAAACAGTAATACAGCAAACAAGGTTTTACATGTAATAAATGTATCAAGCTTACCTTTTTGCCAGCAGCCCCCTCAGGTATATGGTATGGAGAGAGTCCCAGGGACTATGCAGTTTGGTGACTCTGCCAGAGGCTGTCTTTAGAGTGGGATACAGGGTTCACACAAACCTCTATTTCTACCCAACTCCCACTCTGCTAGGGATTATCGCCTGTAGCCAGGAACTAAGCACCCAAGCCAATACAGAAAAAAAAAAGAAATTAAACCTAATTAAAAAAGCTAGGACCTATCTAGTGCCTTACTCCAAGGCAAGACTGAGGTTCTAGTGGAAGGGGAGGGGTTATATAGGGGGTGGGAGCCAGTCTTCATTAGTGCTCTACTCCACAGCTAACTGTACATAACCCAGAGGTAATGGCATCCCCCAGATGGATGATAAAAGGAAAGTATTTTATTGCTGTAAACAGAATCCAGAGCAGGGAACTGGACATCACAGAGTAATTCAATTATAACCTGCAATGAATTTTGGGGCATATTAAAATCAATCTTTAGATTAAAGATAGGTGAATACTGTGTTTCCCTTATAATAATACACTGTCTTATTTTTTTTTATGGTAAAAAAAAAACTCCATATGGCTTATTTTCGGGATAGGGCTTATTTTAATTAACAGACAGCAATTTCAATAATTCAATACAATTCTTTACTTACCTTTCTTTTTTTTTCCTTTTTTTCTCTCCTCTCCTCCGTGGCGCTGCTCTAATTGACGCTGCCACGCGCACCAGCTGTGCGTGCTCACTGTGAGAGAGTGAGACGCTGCAGCTGTGATTGGATGCCACTGTTAAATCTTTAACAGTGGCATCCATTGCATGCGGGGGGGGCGGAGCTGGGGGCATTTTAGTGTAGCGCAGACAGGGACCGGCCAAAATCGGGATTTTGTTAGGGCTTATTTTCGGGGAAGGGTTTATTTTGGACCGTATTCCAAAAGTAAGGGTAGGGATTATTTTCGGGGTAGGTGTTATTATCGGGGAAACACAGTAGTAGTCTGCTAATACATTTGCAATATTTCAAGGGTCAGAGACCTTTGGCTAGGAATGTTCACTAGATTTGGGGGCAATAGTATGCTTGCTCTACTACCAGACATGCAGAAAATGTAATATAAGCAAAACAGAATTTTCTGCATCTGGGAAAATGGAATAAATTCAAATCCTCTCTAGTCTAATGGGGGGCATCCACTAGACGATTTTATCCCTGTCCAACCTCTAAACGATTTTCCCTTGAAATATGATCTTCCACTCTGAACAATTTGCAAAAGATTTGCAAAAGATCTAACAATAAAACTATGTTGTTTTAATCTGTGATTGAGAGCTTTCAGCTATAGTGGGCAGACAGTGGTTCATCGTTTGATCGTTCAGCGTAAACGATGTGTAAACGATTTGTAAGCAATCAAGTGAAATTGACCTGCATGTTCAGTCGATGGAGGAGACGATCCAACGACCAGCGGGAGCGCGCATCGTACATCGTTAAAAACAATTACTGCATGATTTGCAAAAGATGTTTGAACGATTATCGAACAAATTTATCATTATCGTTCAACTTTATTGTCTAGTGGATACCCCCCTTTAAACAAATCTTAAAGAAGGATTAGGTCATGTAGAGACTGTTTATGTGATGTCTCTAGTTGTGAAACCTTATCTTCCAAGTAATTTTGGACTTGCAAATTAGCCCTTTTAAGTTTGCATTTATTTCAAGGACTGCTTTAAGAGAACCCAAAAAGATAAAAATAGTAATGTCTTTGTGTTTATTTGTCATCATAATACATTTCAAGAGATCGTCTGATGAACTGTTAAGCTTCAACTGAAGACAATAAATATTTAGCCAGCTCTAAGGTCACAAAAGTACTTTTTTTTTTTTTTTTAGCACATAAGTCCCATTCCAATGACAGCAAAGTATGGTCCAGCCATGAAATTGGAGGTATAGTTGCCTGTTTCAACTGTTGGAGAGTCCAACTATGCGTTAAAGCTGGTTCTATTTTAGAATATAACTTATTAACATGAGAGAAAAACAAATATATAAATCACTCGCTCACTGTTGAAACCCAACCATGCATAAAACAAGTCATATATTGCAATTGTTTTGCGGAAAGCTCTGGATGCATCATGTGACAAAGATATCAAATTTAGAAAAAAGGACAAGACTTATGCATAAAGGAGTCACGCATCATATAAAAAGTCACCTAACATATGCAAGGTGACTTTTGAAAGGAATTAATTTTAATTACAGTGCACAAAACGCCTTCTCCACAGCATTTGCGCCCATCTAGCCTGACTGGTCACGTGATGCACCTCCGGTTGCTTATGTCACCATGGCCTACAGTAATTAAAACTTCCACAGTTTTTCTATGACATGGTGTATGGTGCGTGTCGTTATCTTAAAATGTCATTATTTTATAAAATTGTTAAAACTGCCTATATCTTTTGCAATAGCCGTGTGTGTGTGTGTGTGTGTGTGTGTGTGTGTGTGTGTGTGTGATCATTTCTGTAAAAGTAGGTCAATTTGCAACCATTTCTAGATAATCATTCTCAACTGCATGAGAATGTACAGGAATTTCAATACTTACTTCACAACTAATTGACCCGATGTAAAATTAGAGCTTGGACCAAGAGAATCAATACACTCATGCAGCAATTGAACCTCAAAATCAATAACTTTTTGTTACATAAGCAGTGGACCAAGCTCTGACCAAATTGAGACCAAAGCAGTGAGGAATAAAACATTAATAGCCTTCACATTAATATTCAGCTTCACAAAATCCAAAGTCTTCCCTATAACACATATATTCTTGTTACCTGTAGCCAAAATAGCATAAAAGTCAATAAGTTGTTTATTAAAATGAAAGTCAGCTAACTGAATATGGTATTTGTCATGTAATTATGGAACCAGTAATCCAGCAGACCCAGGGCAAGTATGTACTTATGTATTATTTTTGCTATTCTCCATAATGTTTTCCCTTTTTAAACACTGCTTATCTTTTTTTAGACACATAACATTTGTTTCAACACATCATAACCCTGCTCTTTACCCTTATGTCTCAACCTCAATCTCTTCTTCATATGACTCCACTACCCACCTCCCTTCTATCATCCATTCTCTAAGCTTCATAGAAAATAAACCCATTCAAACCCCATACAACCGCGCCAGTTAAGTGGTTAAAGAAAATGTTTAATCATTCAAATCAGTCCCTGCTCTTAATACTGTACCTCAAACCTACCAGAATATTTTTGGACAGGAAGAGGAAACTCATTCATACTTCACGTAAATGATTTTTTAATTTTAAAACTGGATTGGGTAGACCACAGCTTTTTATTTAATTTAGTTGAATTTTTTTTTAATGTATTACATTTTGCATAAACACATCTAATGGTAATAATTTGGTATTCCTCTATGAGACAAAGCAATAACATCTGGTTGGATGTCTGTAAGAACACCACCAGTAACTTCTTACAATAGGTACATACTTGCTGCCAGTCATGTTAAATCCATGAGGTCAATTTAATTAAGTGTGAGTTGGTTCCTACAAGCCATTCTCACAGTGAACTCACTGCGAATTACATTTGCAATTCAGTTCCAAACTCAATTATTTTTCATAGGAAATTTGCATTATTTGAACGCACCCTCCTGAGAAGGTGAAAAAATGAAAATCTTTATTTTAAAAAGGTCAAATTGTCAGGATAAAGTGCAGAACCTCTGGTACAACCCCTCTAAATGAATATTCACACATGTGGAGGGGTTTAAATATCATAATTTGGCCAATATAGACATGTCAGTTTTCAGTTGAAATGCTCTAAAAAGCTCAATATGGGTTAAATAATGTGGGACAGGTATGTGGAGGCACTGAATTGGCGGTAGAGGGGTTTTTGAACTTGCAGTCAGTGGCGTAGAGAGCACCGCTGGGCCCCGGTAAAGTGGGGGCATGGTCTAATAGCGGGAGGCGTGGCCACGCCCCCTTGAGAACCCCCCCCCCAAAAAACATACTTTTGCAGAGCTGCGCGCCGGGGAGGGGGTGCTGTGAGCCCTTCAGCCCGGTGCAAAGCCAGGGGGGGGCCGCGATCAGTGTGATCGATCCCGCCCTGCAGGCATAGGAGATTGCTCGCGAGCAATCTCCCACTGCATCCCAGCACGCTGTGTGCTGGGCTCATGCGAGGGAGGAAGGGAGTGGGGGGGGCGGCGCCGGGCCCCTCTGGAAATCCGGGCCCGGGCAAATTGTACCCAATCCCCCCCTCTCGGCGCCCCTGCTTGCAGTTAAGAGGTTAAAGTATTTATTTCACACACAAATGTGTATACAAACACTGAATAACTATACAGACAATTTTCTGTAACCCAAATGCTGGAAAGAGTTTCATTTACTCAAAAACACTTACTGGCTATCATTTTTCATTAATAAAAAAGTGCAAAAATCGGCCACTCTTACAAACCACTAGTACTTTCCTTAAAGCCACTAACAGCCTTTTATATGGTCCTGCTATCTCAGTTGCCACTTTTTGGGGTCCAGGATGGTTTTCCCACTTTTTCATGCACTTCTCCCAGGTCGCATTTAGTAGAAGTCGCGCAACTTCACTGCTAATACTGCGAACTGTCATTTCTAATTGAATCTCGCATATCTTGGGTGCATGCATTCACAAGATATGAGTTTACATAAGATACTTACTACCTATAACATTCAGTGATTCCTCTTAATGATATAAGTGGAACAAGAACAATAAAAGGTACAGCTGAAGCCTCCAGTGCCAGCTATTTTATTTTAGCTCAATCGCATATACCTCTTCAGGTAGAGATACACAACAGTGCCCCAGTTCTAAGCTGGGGAGTTCAGCAGTGTGCAGATAGTATGTGCAGTTAAGATTGGTGATTTAATGGCATAAAAACTAGCTTTAGCTGTGTTTTGAATGGGGTCTGAGTAATAAAAGAGTGGAAGAGGACCCATGCTAACACAATTAGGCAATAACAGGTTAGTCTTGCAGTGTTTTAATGTTTCTGGCATATTAGTTCTAACCATTTCTCATTTGTACAGCAAGCAAAGTTGATATGAAAGTGTACACGCTGAATGAACTTAATGATTTTTCCAGGCAACCTGACAAACAAGCAATAGTCTGACAGATAGAAAAGATCCCGAAGTTACTCAATAAGCCTTATCTTCGGATTTTTACAGTACATGGTTAGATAAAAAGAAAAATCTACTGTACAACTGTCTGGCAGATCAAACATGCTTGAAAATCAAAATATCAATACCATTTTTTTTTTGCTGTTTTTGAGCATTTAGCAGGTTATATTTCATGTCCATATACTGAAAGAGAATTGTTCAGAACAGTCGTTGATCTTCCCGATTTCATAGTTTATCTTTCAGTGTATGGCTGTCTTAAGCAGAAAAAGGGATTTTCAGTTGTGAGTATTGGCATACATCACAAAGCTAGAGGAAGTGAATTTAGAGCATGTGCTGTTCATTTTTCATGGAAGACGATTGGCTTGCATGTTTCGAAAATTTGCTTACATCTTAAAGGGCAGACTAAATGGGCCAAGTGGTTCTTATCGGTCATCAAATTCTCTGTTTCTATGTTATGTTACAAAGATTGTTACTGCTATATTTTACATTGTAGATAACACATTTACCAAACTTTAAAATGGACATTAAATGCATCCTATGCCATTAATTTCAATAGCATGTCCATTTAAAACTTGCTACATTTTCACTTTAGTGTTTATACTGTTCTTTAATTTTATAACTTTTTTTTAAAGCTACTCTCTTCACGTGCCTCATGATGTCAACTTACTAGCAGATGTCTACTCATTCTCCACCTCCTCTGCTTGAATTTCCAGCGGACACAAACTGTTACTACCGTTTTCAGTACAAAAGATTCCTACTACTTGGACGTACAAAAGAGAAGGAGCAACGTAAGGGAAGGCGCGGGGACGTAACTTTTTACTAAACCAGCATTTTCTAAGCAGGGAGAATCTCTGAGCTGCTTGCTGGTTTGTGATGACTCCAGCTTGCAGATCTATAAGTGCCTGTAACAAACAGATGAGAGACATGCCAGAACATCTTTGTGGAGATAAGGGGATGAAGTGTAATGAAACCTTTGAAAACTCAATTTATAACATGTTTATAGAAAAGAATCACTGCCTGCCAGTTGTTTGCCAGCATATTAATTCTAGGAGTCCAACATTTCCGTCACTGCAATAGGAAGGCCAGGGAGCAAAAATAGGAAATTGAAATAGAAATCACTAAGCTCCATTTGGTCCCAAACACTGGGAAATGGACAGAAACGGTCGATCAGACAAATTGGATACATCCAGTTGAATTAAACTTCCGTCAAGGACACTCTTAAAGCTAAAGCAAACCATGACATTCTAGAGAATTGTGTGCTTCATCTTTTCAGTATGACAATGCATTCTTGCACAAAGCAAGATCATCAAATATGGTTTGTAGAGTTTGGTGTGGAAGAACTTCACTTGTCTGCATAGAGCTTCCTTACCTCAACCCCATCAAACACCATTGAGATGAATTAGAATGCAGACTGCAAGCCGGGCCTGATCACCTAGCATCCATTCATGTCTGACCTCACAAATTGCTCTTGGATGCAAATCACTGAAGCCCTCCTCCCAAAATCTAGTGGGAAGCCTTCCTGCAAAAGTGGAGGCTGTTCTAGCACTAAAGGGGTGACCAACACCATACTTGGATTTTTAATGAGATGTTCAAGAAGTAAACTTTGGTGTTATTTTCAGGTGTCCTATGCATTTGACATTCAACAAGTCACGTATACTGCTCTGACATTTTACAAGCTAAATATTAATGCAGGTGTTTAAGTAAATAGACATATTTCACACTTACAACACATTTATTCTGACTGCTGTTGCATGGCTCTAATAGTTACATTTTATTTTTCACTTACCTCTTTTGGCAAAGACATTAATTTATTCCGATCAATGTTCAAATTGCACAGCTTCTTTAATTTCCCAATGCTTCTTGGCAGAACCTGTGGACAAAAACAACATAACATGCATAAATCATGCATTTTGTATTGTAGAAAACTATTACACTGTGACAGGGATGGAGAGAGCAAAATATAAGAGATGTGGTTTTATCAGTAACTAAATTCCAGAATAACTTTTTACCTTGGATATATTTAGCACACATGGCAGTCACAAACATCCTAAAACTATAAAACTTTGCTGACCAAGACCAGAAAAGGTGACAGTTATTACAAAATGTCTAGGTTTCGCTACAACAATAAAAAAACAAACAATATGTTTTATTTAATAGTTTTAAAATAATGAATAAATAGAAAATATTTATAATAAGGTTTGAAAAATGACGACATTTAGATTATCTACATGAAGACTGAAGGATTTTCACATTAAAACTAAAGCAATTTAAATGTTTCCATTATCCATTGGTTTCATTAATAATAACTTTCGTTCTTTATACTAGGCACATAAATTGTGTACATTATTCCTACAAAATGAATGATGTTTTAGTTGCATAATGGAAACATATTTTATTGGCATTAAATAGATTAATAAATAAAATTAAAACTTTACATAATTATTCACATCGTTAAGGACATCAAATTCTAGCAATGCCTCCAATTCATCTTAAACTTAAGTGGCTAGTTTTCTAAAAACATTCATACCAAGTATATCTAGTGTCACATTCATTCAAAATGACACTTATGCGAGCATGTCTGACGCCCAAGAAATAGGGCAAGTTTTGAAGCCCTGAAGAGGGTCTCAAAGGAAATAATCAGGATCAATATATATATATATATATATATATATATATATATATATATATATATCAAAGAGGAAACAAAAACAATGAGGCGCCAATCAGAATAGATGTGAAATGAGAAATGATAGTCTAAAAAACATTTTGACAAAGGTATCTGTACATATGTCTAAAGTCCCGCTGCTTCCAGTGAGGAGCTGATTCTCATATAAAAATTACGCAAAGGAACAAAATGGAAGCGCAGGGTCAATGGGCATATACTGGATAATAAATAAATTAATGCATAGATAAATTATATAACAAGAAATGGTTATTTATTATTGCAATTGAATAGATATGAGATCAGAGATAAGAAAAATGATCAATAAGTATTTTCATACATGATAAATACACACATTAAAAGCATATAGTATAAAGCAGTCTATCCATTAGCAGATCTTACTGAAAGACAAAAGATTTATCTTTTGAAAATTCCTGGGGCTGCTGTGACAGATATCTGTCATGTACATAACAGATATTTGCAATAGACGAACGACGAACGATATTGGATGACATCATTCTTTGAGTGGATTTTTTTTATGTTTCTGTTCATTTACATTTAAAAAAATCATTCGTCGTTTGCCGCGACAGACATTTCTAATATCTGTCAGCGATAAACGATAATTGACCAACATGTTGGAGAGACAAAAGACCAAATTTGCCGTCCGCGGGAGTGCACATTTTTATCGTTCAGAGCCTATCCATTAGCAGATAAATTGAATGACTGAACGATAAATCGTTCTAATGGATGGGCCCCTTAACAATCAGAAATGTCAATAGAACTTGCCGCCCACTTAAAATAATGAAGTAAAATGGCCAAGGAATAAATGACCTCCTAAAAGCCAAAAGGAACACGTGTAAGACTTTACAAAATAGTAAGGAATAACAGTTTGTGACAATTCTGAAGTGTCTCTATTTGAGAGCCTGGTTGAGAAATAGCGAAGCTATGAGGCAAATATAACTTATGTTATTACAATTGGATAGTAGCAAAAATGCAATAGCAACTCTGAATTGTCTCTGAGTAAGGATGCTTAGTTGAAGTGCCTATAATTAGCAGCCAGTAGTGGGATACTGGAAATAATCTAAAAAAATCCTTGTCAATAGGAACACCCTACGTGCCTTGTAACACCGCAAATAGTCACCTGGGTAAGAATCAGTCTCATAGTTGACTGTCAATTTGGAAGTCCCAACAAGCGAGATAAAAAATATTGTATGTGGTACTCACACTCGGTAACAGTGGAACCGTCCAAAATAGTTTGAAGGAGTCCCGGAGTTAATCAGTGTGTGCTCCTCAGAAAATTTTTTAATCAGGTACCTGAGAGGAGACGGCATGTGTCAGCCAGACCTCTGACACCTGGATCGTGGGCAGCCGGTGTGGGTGCAGGCCGCTGATAATCAGCGTTAGGCAAATACACCTGCAGGAACGTGTAGCTTGATGAGCGGGCTGAGTATGCTCACTCTGCGGGATGGAGCTACCGCAATCAAAGCCGGTGCCTGATGTCCATGAGTCCGGCGGGAATCCACAAATGGTGAACGGCACTGGGTAATAAGGTGATGTAGACTCTGGAGTAGTGCGGCTGGAGCACTACTCCACACACATAAATTTGCAGTATATTATTGTTAGCGCCGATAGCAAAAGTTTTTCTGTTTTGTATACATTTATGGCATTAATATTGCCATGCTGCTGGTACCATGTATGATATGGGTAAAACCGAGCGCGGGCATATTTCTTCTCTGTTTTGATTAAAAATTTTGCCTTGTGCTATCATGGCAGCTTTCAATTAAGGTTATAAAAGCCTAGTTGGGTGTGGCTAACAGCCAGCCCCTTTATAGATGTGTCCCTCTGTATCTAGGAGGTGAGTACATGTAACTGCAATGTAATGATGTGCTGGGCATATATGCTAGTGTTAGGGACCTGCAGAAAAATGGGGTCCCTTGATGCTGGGCTGCAGGCTTAAATGCTTTGATCAAATCATGACAAAATCCCCTTGGTTTTATTTGCTACACACACATAAATTTGCAGTATATTATTGTTAGCGCCGATAGCAAAAGTTTTTCTGTTTTGTATACATTTATGGCATTAATATTGCCAAGCTGCTGGTACCATGTATGATATGGGTAAAACCGAGCACGGGCATATTTCATACATTATATATATATATATATCTGTATATATATATATACACACACACACACACATACATACATAGATTATATATATATATATATATATATATATATATATATATATATATTTAATTTTTTTTCTTTTGTAGTTTCTCTTTTAACAGAGGGCAAATACAGTAGCAGGGAGAGTAGAGGATAGGGGAAGGTGATTCAGGTATCCCATGCACCGCTGCCTCAGCAGGTATAAATCACCATTACAGATAATCCAATGCTGTTGACAGGCAAGGAAGGTCAGGACTGCTTTGGCTATACCCTAACAATTCTAACCCTACATGAAGACAGGTGTTAGTGACCAGCCCAGGATGGAAATGTGCATTTTACAGATAAAAATTAAATAGACACTTAGTTATCAAGCCACAACCAATAGTTACTGCGCACGCTTTCAAATTTGTCTACTGCCTTTTATTTACCCCCTTTTTATAAACTCTCCATTCCATTGGTCTCCAGGAGTCTGTACTCCCATGGTTCACCTCTGATCTCACTAACAATTTCTTTTCTCGCTCTACCTCTGATTCCACCTAGCCCTTTCCTCTACCTGTCTGCCTCCTCAGGAGTTCATAATGGACCCACTCCTTGTTTCCCTTTATACCACCTCTCTTGGAGCTTCATCAGTCTCCAATCCAACCTTATGACACTGAAATATACTTCTCTGTCTGGTGCGTGTTGTGCACCATTCCGCATTCTGTAGCTTGTGACAGCAGCTTCCAGCTGCCTGACTGCTCGGCTGAGCGCAGGGAACAGACTGATGCGGTGCACTGTATCATGTGTTCGGCCTGAAGTGCCCAGAGTGGAGTGCAGTGTTTAGGGTGGCTGTGTTTGTATTATCTGCGGGAGCCAGCAGAAGCTAGGGTCGCCTATGCTACCTAGTGTCCAGTCTGATAATCACGTAAAGCTTCTTGACTATGGTTATGATCCTGCTGAGCTGGTCTATTGACAGCAGATAGCTGAATGGATCTACAGTGCCTTGCAAAGGTATTCACCTCCCTTGGCTTTTTACCTTTTTTGTTACAGTACAACCTGTAATTTATTTATTTTTTTAATCTGAATTTTACGTGATGGATCGGCACAAAATAGTGTAATTTGTGAAGTGAAATGAGAAAAATATATATATATAAAAAAGAATCTTTATAAATAACATTCTGAAAATTGGTATGTGCATATGTAATCACCACCTTTGCTATGAAGCCCCTCAAAAATTCTGGTGCAACCAATTACCTTCAGTAGTCACATAATTAGTGACATGAAGTCCACCTGTGTGAAATCTAAGTGTCACATGAACTGTCAGTATAACACACCTTTTCTGAAAGGCCCCAGAGGCTGGAACACCACTAAGCAAGAGGCATCACACCATGAAGACCAAAGAGCTCTCCAAAAACAAGTCAGGGACAAAGTTGTTGAGAAGTACAATTCTGGGTTGGGTTATAAAAATATATCCAAATCTTTGATGATCCCCGGAGCACCATCAAATCCATCATCATGACCCGAAGCACACTGCTAAAGTAACACTCGAGTGATTAAAGGGGAAACATTTAAATGTGTTGGAATGTAATAAAGAACTGCAGCGCTCACCCCTTACAGTTGTTTTAATGGTAAAATGTGGTGTTGGAGAAGAAATTACTGTTGCACTAGTGGATGATCAAATCGTAAAAGTTTACTTAAAGATAATTGGCTACATATGAGGTGATCTATACACATTAGATCAATTACTACATAGTGGATATCACTGAGAATAAAATGAGAAAGTAGAAGAAAAATATCAACACAGCACCATTGACATGCATGCACTTGCTCAATCTGAGTGCATCTATTATACCAGCTACTAGACAGGTGTAATACTTTAGGATTTGCCATAACATCTAGACAATCCAGCTTTTGTGTTAATTTGTGTACAATTTTAAGTTTTGTTGTGTTGATATTTTTTCTTATACTTTCTCATTTTATTCTCAGCGATATCCACTATGTATGTAGTAATTGTTCATAGATCACCTCATATGAAGCCAATTATCTTTAAACTTTTACGATTTGATCATCCACTAGTGCAACAGTCATTTCTTCTCCAACACCACATTTTACCATTAAAACAACTGTAAGGGGTGAGCGCTGTATTTCTTTATTACTGTATCCCTAGAGAATTGGACAATTTCTCATACTAGCTGCACCCGGTACAGACACACCCACACCAGTGTTCAGCCTACTAAATACTTGTATTATATAAATGTGTTGGAATGGCCTAGTCAAAGCCCAGATCTCGATCCAATTGAGAATCTGTTGTCAGACTTGAAGATTGCTGTTCACAAGCGGAAACCATCCAACATGAAGGAGCTGAAGCAGTTTTACCTCGAGGAATGGGCAAAAATCTCAGGGGCAAGATGTGGCAAGCTCATAAAGACTTATCCAAAGTGACTTGCAGCTGTAATTGGCGCAAAAGGTGGCTCGACAAAGTACTGACTTTAGGGGGGTGAATAGTTATGCACGCTGAAGTTTTCGGTTGTTGTCCTAAATATTGATTGATTCACAATATAAAAAATAAATAAATAACTTCAGTTGTAGGCATGTTCTGTGAATGAAATGGTGCACACCTTCAAACAATACATTTAAATTCCAGGTTGTGAGGCAACAAAACATGAAAAATGCAAAGGAGGGTGAATACTTTTGCAAGGCACTGTAGATGCCTAGGCTATGGTGGTGCTTCACAACAGTTCTGCTCTGTGATGAACAGTGTATAAATGGCAAGTTGATATATAGCATCACAAATGCAGGTGCTGGTAAGCAGTTTCTGAATACCTAAGACTATTCTGGCTAATGCAGCTGTGGCTGGACTAAACCATCTATAACATATACCATTTATTGTTATGCCCATTTTGCTTATGCTTGTCGCATATATTGCATGAATCCTGCTTTATGCCTGCACTGATCTGTAGAAACTACAGATATAATTACCTCTGAAGAATTACCCAGTACACAGAATTATATTTGTTAAATTAATTATTAAATAACTAACACTTCAGCAACATCTGTAGCAAATGATATGCCATGTGAATTTGTAGCCTGCTTATAGCACGCCTCTATATAAATATATATTCTGCTCAGGCTGCATCCTCTGCATATCTTATAGATTATCTGAATACTTGCATATCTGTATACAAACATATCAATCTACTGAACTGCATACCACTTTACATACTATTTTACATCTGACATTCAAATGCCGCTGAAACGTTGAAATACCTGCCAGCACAGACAATGAATATTATACTTTGTAAGGCGCAGCGGAACACTTGTGGCGCCATATAAATAAATTATAATAGTAATAATATTGGAAAGTTAGACCAGCAAACATGGAGTTTGTTTTAAAAATAAATTTCACCAAGCATTAATATTGTTTTTTAGAAGATATTGTACTGATTTTGTTTGTAGCTGTTTTGGGACTACAGAATGGTTAAAATTGGAGAAGTGCATGGAAACAGCTCCTATATGTGACAAAATATGCAAAAGGTTAAGGATTGAGAAGAAGTGGGAAACTAGTATCCAAGCTAGGAGATTCCACGATTCCGACCCAGGTTCAACTTGTAAATTTGGAAACGCAAATGAAAACTTTTAAGCAGCGCATGTCAGACATTATGCGTAGATATTATAACATCAGATTAGTAGGCCAGCCTGAAATAACTGAGGGAATCTCTCCTATAGGTTTCCTTGAACAATGGCTCATACAAATGTTTGGTAGAAAATCAGTCTGCAGCACTGTGCATAACCATCCCTAGGAGAAACTCCACAAACGTTTATTGCTAACATTTTATACTATAGAAACACAGAGATGCAATTCTTCGCCTGGCTAGAATAAAAGGCATATTGGAGTATAATGGACAATGAGCGGCAGTATTTTCAGATAACTCATGATGTGCAGAAAAGCAGGGCACAATTCACCCACTTGAAAAGTTGGCTCTGTTATACCTTCCTTGTGCCATGCTCTTTCCTGCATGGCTGAGAGTGGTAGCAGAGGCTCATTCACATTTCTTTGATTCTCTGGGGGAAGCAATGGGCTGAATTGACCAACATGAAAGTAGTTGCTACTCTGAGACTATATTTGATGATTGTTTGATACATTTTATAGTTTTTATATACTTTTCTTCTTCTTTCTAGGAATATCTTTATAACAATATGTAGATTGGTCTCCAGTATTTAAATGGTCCCCTTTTTTATTTATTGGGACCATTGTGAATCAATTAAGTCTGTGATGACATATGTAGTAGTATTTACTGCAGGCTGAGGGATTGTTTAATCTATTTTATTTTTTCAGCTGTTCACTGAGAAGGTATATTGCCGAAGAGTCTATGGAATTAGAGCCTTTCAAAATATATATATTTTTCCCAGCGAGAGAGCCGGCATTGGCAAGTGCGTACACACTTGCCGATGCCGGAAGCGACTGTGAGACAGCATGGCCCTCGCTGACTATATCATCCCTCGGCCCTGCATGCGGAAGTGCGCATAGTCAGCCACATAGCGTGTACATACTGCCTGATGTGGACAATATGTAATCCGATCCGCAGGATCGGAAGACATATCATCTAGTGTGTACCTGGCTTAAGTTGCATCCAGATTCTTAAGTCTGCACAGGATAATTTGATATGCGACACTTGTTTGCGTGCTACATAGTCTGTATACGGACCTTGGCATGGGGAAAACTCGAGGCCGTTGCATCGTAGCACTTTGTACTCAGATTCAGGCTCAGTCACACGCAGAAATAAATGTGTTGCATATCAAATTAATCCATGCAGTCTCAGGAAGCGGTTTGTCGCATCTGTTGCAACTAAGATGCATGTTCAGGCGAAAAAGATGCTTGGCTCAAGCAATCAGAGGGGTGCGCCGAGAAGGGTTGCTTGGCGCGACGGCAGCAATAGTGTATTGGGGACTCTATGAGGGGCATGGTTGTTTGTAACGAACTGTAATTATGTGCGATTACCACCAATCGTATGTTGTCAATGTGCATTTGAGAAAGTTTATAGTTTGACTCCATCTCTGGTATAACAAGTTGATGCAGAGTATTAATAATGGCTGCTCCTAGGAAGAAGGGTATATTTATATTATTCCTTGCTGCTTTTACTTCTATGCCTCAAAGTAACACTATCCAGAAAGATTTTTGCTTACTATCGTGGAATGTTTGAGGCTTAAACAATAAAATAAAATGTTCACATGTAATAAAACATGAAAATACAATCCAGGCGTAGCATTTTTATGGAGGCACAACCGTCGGGAGGAAAACCTTTTGCTCTTAAGGAACCATGGGTGGGCTGTCCCCTTATATTGAATTCGAGAGGGGCATCTATTTTAATTTGTAAACATGTATCCACTGTACTTGGGAGTACAAACTGATCAGGAGGGTAGGTATGTTTTTATTAAAGCTACAATAAACCTGCTACCAATATTGATTTTGGTTTCCATATAGTAGCAACGTATTGAGGAAGTGTAGTGAATTTATTGCCCTTTCATCTGACCGGTTGTATGTATGGGAGATTTTAGTGACGTTCTAGATGTAGACAGATGAAGGGAAAAAGGGTTTGAAGGCTCTAAGGGTCGCCCCATCTCTACCTTTTCCCAAATGGCAGGGGAATATTGAAAGTTTGGCGTTTGAGAAACCATGATGCAATTCAATTGTCCTGTTTTTATTCACCTTATTATACCTTTTCTATGATTGTTATAGCACTAATCTCTCCTGAGGTAGTACTTGCAATAGACAATGTGGAGTATAAATCAAGAGGGATTTCAGATCACTTACCTCTTTGGTTGACTGTTGATGCTAATATTGGCTGGGGTACGGCATACTTGAAATTTTATTCATTTTGGTTAACACTGTAGTAGGAAGATACTGTTGTCATTTAAATACAGGAGGATAAAAGAGGAGAAGAATCGCTTCAAGTCTACACTGAATCCATTTCATAGGATACCACGTTTCTCAAGGGAAGTAATGCAATTATAAATACACATTTTTTATTTTTATATATTTTTATTTTTTTAGCGCCCTTTGTTATTCACGCAAAACCTGTTTATGTATTTATATGTTTGAAATATTGGTGAGATTTCACTTGTTTGAAGTACAATAGGCTGCTCTCTTGTGCCATTCACAAAGGATTCATTTTTTGTATCCACTGTTGTCATTTAGCTGTAAATGAGCAATCAGCAGCACCCCCTGTTGTGTGGAACACCTTTAAAGCTAACTTCAGGGGTACTCTAATCAATAAGGTGACAGCTTTAACAAAATTATCTTCTAGATATGAATGTTAGCTTCGGAAGATAGGTCTTCATTTCAAATCTGTGTATATTAGTATTCCAACTGTGGCTCGATGTTCTTGGCTCTCTGCACAAAAAGCCTGGGTGAATCATTAGCTAGATAAATCAAGATGTAACCACCCTTCCATAGGTATACACATACATATGAGTAGGCAGATTGGCACGGTACATTTATGTCATATTTGGCATGAGCACAGGATCCTAGTACAATGGTTTCAGCAAATAAAGATGTGAATGAAGGAAAGAAAGTTGCCTGATTTAACAAATGTTTTTCAGCAATATTATGAAACATTATTTACTTTGGGTGTGGTATAAGAGATCGACAGTAATTAGATAGACGATGTCTAGATAGACACCAGATGTTAAACAGTCAATAGTTAGACACGGACAAAAGGTCGACAGGCACAAAAGTCAGACACACTAAAGTTCGACATGTAAGAAGGTCGACAGATACAAACGGTCGACAGGGTCAAAAGTTCGACATGAAAATGGTCAACTCATTTTTTTTGGCCCTAATCTTCACCCTAACCCTCCCCACTGGTGCCTAACCCTAACTGTGGGGGTGCATTGCCCTAACCCTCCAGTAAGTGCCTAACCCTAAAAAAAATGTAGCTCATTTTTGTGTCGACCATTTTCACGTCTAAACTTTTGACCCTGTCAACTTTTTGTACCTGTCTAACTAATGATTGTCTAACATCTCTTGTCTATCTAATTACTGTCTATCTATACTCTGGAACCCATATACTTTATGGATTACACTGATGACACGTTCGTATATTAAGGAAACCATTTAAAATAGAGAAACACAGGATATGTATTTACTTTTATTACATACTGTTTTCTTATTATAAAAATGTCATCAGTGTAAGTCTAACCATATATATATATATAATATATATATATATATATATATATATATATATGGTTGGACTTACACTGATGACATTTTTATAATAAGAAAACAGTATATATATATATATATATATATATATATATATATATATATATATATATAATGTGGATTTGACGTGGTGATGGCTTTGGAGCACCACACGGACACAGTGTGAGTTGGGGATCTGCATGAAGTCAATGGTGTTATTTTTTAATATAAAAGTTTCTATTATTGACATCAATTTCTTCTTTTTTTCTTCACTTATATGTTGTTTGTGTCTCATATTAAAACGAGTTTCATTGTTACGACAATTGGTGTACATTTTATTTGGCAAGAACCTCACTTTAGCTTTTATTACTTCATTCCCAGCATGCCAATTTAAAATGATGGATAACCTACCTGGAATGTTGCGACTTAGGGTTTGTGATATCAGTGAATATATACCATTCTCCTTTACAAGCTTTACTCTTCGGTAAACATCCACGACACAGCCCCCCCTTTTTTTTTGCAGAGGCAGTTAAGGTCTGGAGTTTAGTGCATAAGACTTTGGGAGGGGAGGGAGAAGACCCGGATACACCTATCTGGCAGCATAACAGGTTAAAAGAGCTAGCACTAGTTTAAGTAACAAACTCTTGGGTTGAAAATGATGTGTCCAAAGTGGAACAATTACATAATGGTGGTATTCTTAAGACTTTTGAATAGATTTGGGAAGAGCTTAAAACACCAAGGTCAATGATTTTTCTTATCTTCATTCAGACATGCATTGTATACGCAATTTGAGAAAGAGGCTCCACTTATGAAGGACAGTCTTATAAAAAAAAGTTAAATTAAAAAAAAAAAAAAAAAAAAAAAAATATTTTTTTTTTTTTAGATACCAGGGAGGGTTAGTAAATGCCTTATTGCTTTATATGCATATTTTGGCAAGAATTCTTGTCTTTATTCTCTATAGGGTATATTTTGCGCCTGCTTGTATAGCAGTTTGATATAGAGGGTGTGCTTCTTCTTGTCCAAATTATGGAGAAGACAGCTACATTTTTCTACCTCATATGGCAGTTCTCAGTCTATAGTTTTTTAATGCACATCTATCAGCAAACCTGGGGTTCTTGGTGCAATTATCACCATCAACTGATATTTAATTGGGATATATCTATTGATATGTATTAGAAATAAACTTAAAAAAATCAAAACAGTATATTACTCATTTATTTATGTTAGCAAAGGTATGCATTGCTAGATTATGGATGCCTGATAGGGGAACAAGGATAGAGGAATGGATTAAACTGCTTAATGGCAATGTCAGTCATGAGAGGTTTGTTTACATGTGTAGAACTGTCCAAATTTGACAACATTTGGCGTAAATGATTTGAGCTATGCAATCGGGCTGGAGCCATGAGTCTAGCAATTTATTAAGATCCATAAGCACCCATTATGTTTTATTTGACTGTTTAGATTGCTTGAAGTTACCCTGGTATACTAGGATATTCTTTATAAATGCATGCTGATTGGTTATCTATTTTGCCTTTCTTTAATGTACAACATTGTCTATTAAATCTTCTTGACTTCTACATTGCGATATGGAGTATACATTTTTTTTATGTATATTTGTATTCTGTTTTATGTATGTATCGAAAAGAATAAAAAAGAATGAATATTAAATAAAAAAAGAAAAAAAAATCTCAAAATCAAACTCATTCTTTTCCTCACTTCATGAGTCCCCTCATCTCCCCCCTCTCTTATATTGGTTAAGAACATCTCTTCTTGCTGTCCATTGCTTTGTTGTCATGCTTGACTCCTCCATCTTCTTTAACCTCAAAATATTTCTCACTTCTGTTGTTTCCACCTCAGAAATATCATTCACGCACTCATTTTCTCGCCTTAACAATCCTCTTCAATGGCCTCTTCCCACTGCAATGTGTCTGCTTGTCTCATTTTCCTGTCTCGACTGCTCTTACCATTCCTAAATTTCCAACCTGTTTTCTGAGCACACTCCACTGCTTTAGCACTTATCTCCAACTTTGCCTCCACCTTTTTACTTCTTTTTACATCTACAGTACATTCAGGATTTCTCCCTTTCCACTCCTCTCCTCAGGAACTCACTCACATGCCAAATAGGACTTTCTACCAGTTTCGCCAGCTTCAAGCATTCAAGAAAGACCCAACTTATTAAAAACCACCAGCTCTCCTTCCAAATCTCCACCCTTGACCTTCCCTTCTTTCCAGTTCACCTTGCAACCGCTCATACTCCCCTCTAGTATGCAATCTTCCATGACAGGGTTCTTTTCTCTTGTTCCTTCCTTAGATGTTTCCATGCTACGTATACTCCTTGTCTTTTGTCTAAACTAGTTTTTTGGCCACTCTGGTACTTGGCCCGATTCATTAAGGCCCACTATCGCGGCTGCGCAATCGTATGCAGAACTTCTGCAAAAATATGCTAATGATTACTATCGCAATGCCATCGGACTACCAGCATAGAGACGCCCACTGCCACCCACTACCGCTATCTCACATCCATAATACCTCGCAAACCTCCATAAACATCAGTAACAGAGTACCATCGGCCCCGCACACACAATTACAGCAGCCCTGACCTTACTTAGTATTTGCCAATATGTTCCTTGGCTAATTCATGCACGCCTATCCACATTGTATTCTACTTATGTACGCCTTATATACACAGCCTGCAGATAATTTTATACAATATTTTCAATAATAAATTTGCGGCTCAAACAAAGTTTGTGTACAAACATAAGATTAATTTATGTTTCATATACACCAAGCCTGAAGGTAATTTTATACTTTATTTATAATATATAATTATTTCTAATAATTTTGTAACTTAAACAAAGTTCGTGAACATTTAACCATCAAAGAGCAAAGGTTTCACTATCTCATTCATGCTAAAGTCTTGAAAAAGTCTCTACGATATAGAGATGAAACGCGTTGATGTCACTTGCTGACATATCCTCCTGCTGAAGCCCAAAAGCCTGTTTACCCAGAGAAGCCTAGAGTCAACCGACCATGGACATACGGACAGCTGAGTTTCCTGAATTACGAAGCAATACACTCCAGCTCTGCATAGTGGCGACACACTCTGATTACATTTCATCCAGAGAGAGCGCGACTACCAGCTCGCCGCACACACCAGCATCCATGCCGGCAGGCTGCACACTCTCACGGCACTACCTATCCGGAGGTCCTGCTTACCATCAGTGCGGCTGAAGGGAGCTCTATACTTACGCTGGAACGCCAGCACAGTATATTGAGACTCAATCCATCATACAGGTACAAATAAAGTAAACAGCTACAATCACTTTTTTTTTTTATATACATGGATGTTTAGAATGCTTCATCCTTAAGCACTATTGACTCTCCACAAGGATACATTCAGTCAAATCTGCTATTAATATCAACATTGCATCCACAATTCATTTGGAACTGAATTCCTATATCTATGCTTATTTTTAGCAACATTGTAATTGTATTTATACTGCTCAGCAGATGATTTAACCTTAAGGTGCCTACACATACAGCGATAATTTACCCAATCTGGCCGATTCCGACGCATCGGAACGACCGATTGTGTAAAATATGTCCTAATTGTGAGTCCCAACTCACGATCACAATGCGGGTCCCCGCTGGTCGCACATCGCCTCTTAAGATCTGCCGTGCTGTAGGGCAGATCTGACAATCTGGGACACGATACACTGAAAAAAAAAATAAAGGCTACACAATGGATTGTTTGTACAAACACCAAATAGTGTGCCAAATCGTGAGCAGGACTGCCGCGGGAGTTTCAAGGGAAATCATACACATCGTCGGATCGTGAGCACATCGCTATGTGTGAAGGCACCTTTACATTATTGTACCCAATTTTCTAAACTAATTTATATGTATTGTTTGTGTTTATTATTATTCATGATTTTTATGCTAGATTTCATCTACAAGTAAAAATATATTTACATTTATTATATTTCAGTCTATTTACATTTTTTATGTATGATTTATTTCATAGTCAGCCCTGAATACAGTGCAGTGTTTGTTTTGTTTTCCTTAAACAAAGTTCGCGTACATTTAATCATCAAGGAGCAAAGGTTTCACTATCTCAGTCATGCTAAAAATATTCCGGATTTCAGAATATTTGGATAAGGGAGACTCAACCTGTATTCCCTCTACAGCATTGCAGACACTCTGATGTATTTAAAAAAAAAAAAAAAGTTATATATATATATATATATAAAAAAAAATAATAAAGCTATGTACATAATCTAAAACTATGATCAGAATATTCTTTTGTCTTTACTAGAAAAAAATCCCAATGACATATTACTCCTCTACTCTTAGAAAACATTTGCAGTGCTGTATGCTGCGCAAAGAAAGAACAGATTTCTGTCAGTGCAAATTACTCTGACATCCCAAGCAAAAACACTGTAAGGACAACTTAATAGTTTGCAAATGAAAGCAGCATAGTGGAACAAATACATTTGACAGTATACTTTTCATAAGTAACCTGCTTGAATTACATGCATATGATAAAATGTGGGAACTCTCCTTAACACTTATTTTATCAGTAACAATTAGCATCTTGTTGATCAGTTTATATCCTAATTGTGGGAAAAACAACTTTTATTTCTTTTGAAAATACTTTTTTTTTTTTTAATTATTTAAATTATCATTCTTGTACTCTACCCTCCACCAGAGTACATCATTTCCTCTTTCTACTGCAAGAATGGATTTTGGAATGCAATTTAAAACCTAAAACATCTGTAGTCATCAATGGGAGATCCTCTGTTCTCATACCACCACCTTCTATGTGAAAGCACTGAGTAATTCATAATGCTATAGTGGGGTACATAAAGACTGGTCTGGTATGGAGGCTGGTAGAAATGTGTAGGAATTCAGTCACATCACGTGTGTCTGTTTTACAGTGACAGTAGCTCTACTACTACAAAATTCTTTATCACTCTTTTATCCTATCTGTTCCTCTACTTCATCTGATTTATAGATCTGTATGATTAGGTATGCCTTCCAATACCACCAGTTTGACCAGTTTTAATTGTTTACACTTATTTTGATGTAAACCAATTCTGTCAGAGATAATTGTTCTGCTTCATTAAACCCAGCTGGTCATATCACCAAGTTGCTGATTGGGGGAATATGGCAATGTACAATGTGAAAATGGACAGACATATAAACAACAAGACTAAACTCAATAATTACCTTTAGTGTGTTACAATAATGATAACACAGCATCTTCCCATTGTACAGCAACTTTTTGCACTATTTATTTTTTTTGCAGAATCCTGCTATCCTATGTCCTAATCAGTCACCCTACCAAATTTATAATATGTATTACGCACACTGTATATTAGGGTTTCACCTTTTCATTCCTGGAAAGGAAAGGCGATAACAAAACCACATTAGGTTTACAACCATTTTATTTGTCAGATTTAGGCCATTATGTAACTGCTCTAATAAAGAGCTTCCTCATGTCCCTTTATATGCCTCAGAGCCCCCGCCTCAATTGGGGGCAAATACCTCTGACTGGATTGGGGGTGAGCAACCTGGATGTGCCATAGTAACATATGATACAGTGATTAGCATGTAATACAATGGGGTCCATAATAATTATCTCTATTTCTGAGGGAGCCTCATTAAGTATAGAATATAATACACCTGCTGCAGAAATTGTACCCAATAGACCCAGGGCGAATTTCTAGGACAGGAGGAAATGCCCCTAGGGTGCTGCCTGAATGTCCCAATAAGGGGCTCAGAAGGGGGAGATGAAAGCTGAACACTGCTGGCCCCTGGTTAAATGAGAGCAGGGGGTCATGTAGCAGCTTTGACAGGTAATTTTGCAGATAGTGTCTGCTCCACCACTCCAATATGTACCTGGAGCTCATACTCACTCAGTGATGCAGGTGCGGTGTTGTGCTGGAGCCCGAGGAATAAGCTCACATTCTAGCGTGATGCCCGTCCACTTCCCTATCACAATGGATGCACATGCGCAAACATTTCAAAACAGCTAAGCCCACAGAAATTGCAGTTATCAGTAGCCAAAAAAACCCACAGTAAGATAGCAAGCCCAATTCCGCTTGTGATAAGTGCATTGGCAAATATTACAATAACTGACTCCAGTCAGAGAAGTAGGCGGGCTGGAACATAAGAGAGGGCCAGCAGTTGTTGAACTGACAGTAACGTCACTATATGGAAGTTCCGGACACCACCTGTATGGAACAATAGACGCTGCACCTCCCTCCCTTCCAAACTGTGGCTTCAGTCATGACAAATAGGCCAACTCAGAGACAGGTCATGGGTGAATTGGCCACGCAGAGTGTCTTTCTTGCTCAAAACATGTGTCTTATTCATGTGGATAAAAACTGGGAGACACAAAACTACTTTGCTAGATTACACTGACCAATTTGAGCTGCGACATTTGTACATCTGTGTGCTAGTGCGTCTGAGTAGGCCGTGCTTCGAAGCAGCGGCCACAGCAATTTCTCACTCCAAGTTCTGTTGTGCTTTATCTGTGACTTTGGTACGTGTTTAAAACTAATTCCAGTGCAGTTAAAGTTGCTCCCATATTCTCTAGTACACTTTGAGGATATCAGCTTATCTGAGTGAAAAGGAGTCAAAGGTCATGGGGTAAGAGACTGCTACCACCAATGCGTTTGATGTTCCTGCACGAAATGCGTTGGAGTAGCAGTCTCTTACCCCATGAACTTTGACTCCTTTTTACTCAGATAAGCTGATATCCTCCTTTAATCCATTACTTGTATTTATTTATTTCTAATTAATTAATCTATGTCCACATTATATTGAATTATGTACTATTGTATTATTTTTATCATGTGATTACCTTCTAAGCCACTACAATACTCCATATTTAATTATGTTGAATGTGACCTTATTAGCTTGTTAGTTTATATATATATATTAATATATACACACTATAATAAATAAATATATACATATACACATATATATATATATATACATATACATACATACATATACATACATACACATACATATACATACATACATATACATACATATACATACATATACATATATATACATACATACATATACATACATATATATACATACATATACATATACATATATATACATATACATATATATACATATACATATATATACATATACATATACATACATATATACATATACATATACATACACACACATATATATATATATATAGCTCAACAAATTCCGGTCACCATGGCGACTAAGACTTTAGTCCTGGTGAATGGGTCTCCATTTGCTGGGCGCCCGCTGAAATTTGACCAGCGAGCACCCGACTCCCTGCATCGGCAGCTGGAGCTCACTCCTGAGCTCCGGCATCCGGCTCCCCCAACAGGCACTATGGGAGAGATGTCATGACGTCGGTCCCATAGTAATGAGGAGCAGCGGACGCCGGAGCTCACTCCTGAGCTCCAGCGTCAGGCTTCCCCCACGGGTACTATGGAAGAGATGTCATGACGTCTCTCCCATAGTTACGAAGAGCAGCGGACGGCAGCAGACGCAGGATCGGGGCTTACGGTAAGTACTGTGTTTTTTTTGTGTGTTCGTGTGGCTCTATTACAGGGGGCTTACTAATGGGGGCACTATTACAGGGGGCTTACTACTGGAGGCATCAGTTGTCACACCCTTCGTGAGGCCTGCCTAAGGAGTGTAAACAAACATTCTTAAAATCCCGGGCAACGCCGGGTACTCCAGATATAGATGGAGATATATATATTATATATATATATATATATATATATATATATATATATATATATATATAATTTCGATAGAGTTCCCGCTAGGCTGTTTCAAGGGCAGAAAGCACCCTGCCCTCCAGCGCGGCGTCCCGCTGAAACAGCCTGCGGGTTCTGTCCTCCACCCACGGGCCGCAGTGTCCCGCAAGATGGGAAACCGGCAGAGCAGCAGTCACCACCGGTGAATGGATGCCAGGAGCATGCACCCGGCATCCGTTCACAGTGTGCTGGGGGCTGCCCGGCATGCCTGGGCACGCCCCCAAGACTGAAGAAAAGAGGGCACGTCATAAAGACATGCCCCCTTTTCATTGCCCACGACCCCGTTTCGGGCACAGAAGTGCCCTTGCTCTAGGCCCGGGGCTCTGCCTGCCGCCGGACCTAGAGTGAACACTTATACAAAATAAATTAAAAAAAAAAAAATATATATATATATATATATATATATATATATATATATATATATATATATATTACACGAGGGTAGTTCAGAACGTAATGCCTAAATGCTCACAACTAAAATTTTATTATACATACAGATTTGAAAATTTGCAGTAAAATACTTTGAAGTCTTCGTAACAGAATGACTCTACTCAAAATATTCACCATCCGCCCTCAAACAGTTTCTCCACCTCTCAACCCAAGCTGTGAATTCACTTTGGAAAAATTCCAGTGGTTGGTGTTTGACCCAGGAACGTATGACGATTTTAACAACCTCTATGTCTTCAAAATGCTGACCTCGGAGACAGTATGTGAGAGGGCCAAACAGATGAAAGTCAGAAGGGGCCAAATCAGGACTCTATGGTGGATGTGGCATTATTGCCCACCCCATTTTGGCAATGGCTGCAGATGTTGCCATCAAAGTGTGAGGTATGACATTGTCGTGGTGTAAGATGACATTTGACAGTGGATTTGTTGACCTTTTTTTGCGGATGGCTTCTATCAGCTTCTTAACTGTAATAATGTATCGATCACTGTTGATTGATTGGTTTGGTTCCAAGTAATCGATGAGAATAACACCTCGGCAATCCCAAAAGAATGTGGCCATAACTTTGTTTACGGATCGCTGTGATTTAAACTTTTTTGGCCTAGGTGAACTTGGGTGTTTCCATTGCTTTGATTGGGCCTTTGTTTCTGGGTCATAAAGGAATACCCAGGTCTCATCTCCTGTAATGACATTTTCCAAAAACGTCTCAGTTGGCTTCAAAGTTGGTCAAATGGTCATTGCACACTTCCACCCTCTGGGCCTTATGTTCCCTGGTTAATTGCTTAGGAACCTATTTATCACACACTTTACGATATCCCAAATCATTGATTAATGTTTCTACAGTGCCATGGCTACATTCAAGTTCATCACTGATATCTCTGATGGTCTGATGGTCACACGACGGTCTTTCTGAATCATGACATCGACTTTGTGTTGGTTCTCTGCTGTCACTGCAGTTAATGGTCTGCCACCACGAGGTTTGTCGCACATGGACGATTCTCCCGATTGAAAAAACTTAATCCACCTTCTGACATTGCTATAGTCAATTGTATGCTCACCATACACTTTGGTCAGTCTTCTGTGGATTTCTGTAGCACTGCAGCCTTTTTTTTTCCAGAAATTCAATGATGGCTCTTCGTTTCATCTTGGATTCCATAGTATTTCTTGGACTACCTAAACAAGAATACATATATAGCTAGCAGACATATTAAACTACAAACTGACAAAGTTTCAAGTAAATGTTGCATATTATTTTAGAGTTATGAGCATCTAGCCATTACTTTTTGGACAACCCTCGCGAAGAGATATATATATATATATATATATATATATATATCTCCTTTTTTTTTTTTAAGTTTACTTCTATAACACCGCTTAATGTGAATTGACAAAACGAAGTGCAAATCCTAACAAATCTATAAATCTACATGCTTCTTACCTTGGGAGCAGAATTCTAAATTAAAGTTTAGAAACAAACATAAAACCATTTAAAGCAGGGGTCTTCAAACTTGGCCCTCCAGATGCTGTGGAACTACACATTCCAGCATGCACTGCACATAGTTTTAGCATGCTGTTATATCAAAAAGGTGGCAGTGCATGCTGGGATATGTAGTTCCACAGCAGCTGGAGGGCCAAGTTTGAAGACCCCTGATTTAAAGCATATACTGTGGTAGCATATTTCCCATCTCTCTAGTTCAAGCCATCTGCCATTTTGGCAAGTATCATTTAAAATTCTAAGAAAAACAAAAATGTCAATAATGACTAAAACTGCAGGCTGCACAAGTGGTGAACCATAATCCATGCTTGTCCTCAAAAGACACTGGGCGAATCGATTATAGTGGTTAACAAGCACTAGGATTTCTGCCAGAGAATGGTAGAACATCAATCACAAATGTTAACTAAAGCTGTTTATGAGCACATGCAAATGCATCCTCATGTAAGCAACAGTGATAGTTTTAAACATGTATCTGACCATTTTTTGCATTGAAAATACAGTTAATCCAAAGGGCAAAAGGAAAAGAATTGCAACTGCCATATGTTACATGCACTCACCAAAAGCTGATTCTCAGTAAGTACCAGTTCCGTAAGGCTTTCACATTCTCCAATGCATTCCGTCAGCTGCATGAGATGATTCTGATCCACTTTAAGTATTGACAGCTTCCTCAGCTTTCCTATTAACAGCAAACATGCACTTCAGAGATCACAAAAGTTGACCACATTATATCATGGGCTAACTTATAGACAAAGAGTTGTCAAATCCATAACATGTTGGCAACTGTATTGCACTATTAGGGGTACATTTACTAAAGGTTGATTTAATCAAAGAAAAATCGATCAAAATCAATGTTGTGTTTCAAGGACTAAATCACAAATTTACTAACAGATGATTTTATTATATTGATTTTATGTGTTAGTAAATGTCCGATTTAGCCAATTCCTTCCTCTTGTCCAATCCAATAAGATTCTAAAACATAATCTAGCCACCTGCCAATCAAATAGACAGCTACAGAATACTGAACATTACAGATACCAAACTACAGAGCTTATAGAAACTTTGGCCTGATCATTCTTCGCTTACTCTAAGGCTGGCCACACACTAGACCAACTTACATCCAACCAGCCAACTTGTTGATTGGTTGGAATGAAAATCTGGTAAGGAATAGGAGTAAATGATGATCGGCAATTTGCTCCTAAATGGCAGAAAACAGATAAATGGTTGTCTGACAAGTTTGAACAAATTGCTTAGATCAAACATTTAACAAACAACAGTTTTTGTTAATTTTCCGGCGTTTGGGAGCAAATTGCTGATTGTCATTTGCTTTCATTCCTTACCAGATTTTCATTCCAACCAATCAACAAGTTGGCTGGTTGGATGTAAGTTGGTCTAGTGTGTGGCCAGCTTTAGACAGTGTTGGCTAACCTTGACACTCCAGCTGTTGTGGAACTATATATCCCAGCATGCCCTGCCACAGTTTTAGCATGCCCTAATAGCAAAACTGTAGCAGTGCATGCTGGGTTATGTAGTTCCATAACAGCTGGAGTGTCAAGGTTAGCCAACACTGCTCTAAGAGGTAAATTTACTAAGAATCGTGTTTGGCTGAAAATAAATTTCGCTGGAAAATATGTTTTTTGCAACCAAAATCACAGATTTGCTAAGAATAGTGTTTGCCTGTCTATTTTAATCTGCTGGGGATACTGATCGTGTTATATTATGTGCAAGTTCAGGAGTATTGGCCCCTTCTTGATTAACTCAGCTGAACACTGCACAGATTAGTCAGATGTGTGCAGTGCTTGTTTGTTGCAATGTACTATAACCAGCTCTGGATGTCTGAGCCTGTTCCGGTACTGGAAATTTGGGAAAAAGAATTGTTCCCCCCGTATTTCCAGTAACCAGCACCAGGCTGATCGAGCCTTACACTAAATCAGACAGACATACAGCGTGGGGTCACCCTGCCAAAATGTAAACTAGTACCAAACTGGTCAGCCCAAAGCTGGCAATCCTCGGAAAGTGGGGATCCCAGAAATAAAATGGGGTCGCACTGCCCAAATATCAACCAGTCCTGGGGTGAAAAAACAGGGCTATTCCTTGCATTCCTGGTGGGGATGGGTGCAGGGTTAATAGTGTCAAAGATAGGTAGCTATTGTGCCAGAGTAGGGCCTTTTTATGGTTCAGGTAAATTAGAAAGTTACAGGCGCGGGGGGTAGCAGGCTTTAATTACAGGTACTCCATTGGATTTTCTACAGGAGAAGAGGACAGATTGGCTTCAGGGATACTAGGTGAGTATGTGAAATAGTGTGTATGCATGTGTGAGTACATGTGTGTGTGCATGTATGTTTTAATAAAATTGTACTTTTCTAAGGTGTGTGTGTTCTGTGGTTTTTAACTATTGCTTTTGCTGCGGAACTACAGGTACCAGCAGGCCCGTAATACCCCGCACAAAAACACTAATATAAAACAGACTTAAGTGGGGTGAATATATTATGGGCTATGGAGGAGGTGCCCCTTCAGTGCTGGCACCCGACGGCAGGCGCCTCCATTGATTCCCATAGTTCTGCCCTTGTTCCCCCGTCCACCATACTCTTATCCCATCTGTGCAGCTGTATGATCTGCTCAGACCTCAGTTGCACAGACTGCATGTGTGTATTCCAATGAGCACACAATTCTGTGAATTAGCAGCTCCAACATTTGTGAGTGCTGAATCTGCAGTTAACCACATGGTGTCATGGCATACCATATCTGTATTACGCAAGGAACACGTACATTAAGGTGTCAGCCTTAAAGATCATAATTTCATTGCTTTTTGGAGTTTGAGTGGCAGAAATTCAAAAGGTTTTGTGAGTTTTCATATCATGTCTAAGCAGCCTTAATGAGACATGTGAAATCGTAAGGTTTTTTGTCTATGGAATTATTCCTCTATTCTGCTCCAAGTTTTCTGCATGTGTTTCGAAACCCGATTCTTAGTAAATGCGTGAATTGTACTCCTGTCTACGAAATTGTAAAGTACTCTTGGGTTGGTTCAATAGTCTATTGACTCCTATTTTCGTGTTTTGCCATCTATTTTTGTGCGAGATCGTGTGTTTGCCTTTATTAAATATCAGAGTTGCAAATTGAAGGGAAGCTCTCACGGGAATGCAAACTCGGCCAAATTCTATTCTAAATTTCCCCCTAAATTTATGATCTATTATTCAGTTCTCACCTAATCTAAAAACCGTTGCTGCCAGACCAAGAATAAACCTATAAATAATGGCACTGACTCTCTTGATTGGCAAATTAATGAATTCTAAAGTAATAAACAAGTGACTGAATTTACCATATATGATCTATTTGGTAAATCCTCATCTCCAGCTGCTCTCCACTCCCAGTGAATGGTCCACAGTGGTATGCTGGCCCGGGAACATCAGAGGTGGCTTAGCGCTGTGCTGGTGAGCCAGCTTCACTATGCAATGATTGTGTGTCACGTGATGGGAGTTCCCTATGACGATTGGGATAACCCGTCCTGTCAGTGCATGCCTGCTAGTCCTGTCTTCTAATGCGTTTCACCCAGTCATGATCAAATAGTCACTAAAGAGGTAATGATCAAAACTCAACTTATATTATGTGAAGCTGATGTAATTCACATGTATTGTTGGTAGGACCTGAGAACAGTTGCAGTTAATAACATCACTAATTTTACTACCAATGCATTAACTGGATTTATTAATAAACTCCAAGCCAATGGTCAGGTAATCTATAACCTCCCTCAGTGCTCCTTCCACTCAGTTCTTGAAGGGTTTCTGCCACTAACTGAATCTTTAAGGCAGACAATATTTATGCATGTCTTTTACAAATATAAGCATTAAGGTGCTTATTTATCAAATATGCCCGTTAACACCAATTTCGATCAAGAGCCTCCAGGTGTAAATCCAATTCTTAAACAAAGATAAAAATTATATAGTGATCAGCTATGTTTGTTAAATATGTGATCGCTACCTTGCAAAGCTTTGGGAAGATTTAGCTGAATAGCAATACTCTTGCGTAGCAGAAAGCCGCAACTCCAGACATTTTCCAGACAAAATAAAGTCGTAATTCCAGATGAAAACAGATGTTTTTGGGGTTTCATAAATATACCCCATAAGAGATACATTTAAAATGACATTCTTACTTGGAGAGTTTAACAATCTTCTTAGATGAACACTTTGGAGACATGGGTGGGTTCTTAGGGCTCGATGCAGACCCGCTCGCTATATGCATACGCTCGCTGGATGCATATGCAAATTCGGCTAAGTGATGGCAAGGCAGGCGATCGCACGGCAAGGCATAAGCAGGCCAATTATGTCTTGGCATGCGATCAACCTGTGTATGCAGACGCCCACCACCCTGTCTTAAGACGCCCACTTGCTCATGTCATCTCCAGGAAGTGTATGCAACCATCGGTACATCGGGTACCGTCGGAAGCGAACGCAGCACTTGTGGTAGACTACCGCAAGCACTACGAGCACTTCAGTGTGTAACACAGCCAGGTGACGTGTACTATGACGCTGCCTGCCTGTTAATTATGCTCGCCTCTGAAATGGCGTTAAGACGCTCAGGCATGCCTGCGTTCACACCTCCACTCCCACGTTTTTAATGGCCAGCCCCTGTCGCAAACCACAAACAGCTTCTCCTGTTGCTCACTCAGCTGGGCTGTCTATGTGCAGTGAGCGAACGCTTCCCGATCTCTCGCACTGGTTCGCGCATGTACACAGCGATGCATGCGCATGCATGCCCAGAATGCGAAAATCAGACAGCTACGAGCAAACGCATCCTATCGAGCAGGTCTGAATCAGGTCCTTAGTTCCCTCTGATATATACCTTTAATGATCTCTCCATTCCAATGTATTATTTTTATATACAAATTCATTTTGGGGCACATAATTGTTGTTTATTTTACTTAGAAAAGTATATTTATTTAGCTTGATTTATTTTACTTAATGCAAACTGATCTTAAAGACCTTGGATGATCAAAACATACTATTAGCCATTTAGATTCCAGTCAATGGTCTGCCACAGCATACGAGCAGAAACTACAAGTGACCTACTGGCCACTGACAAATGCTGGCCTCTCAATGGAACCAGGGTCAGTTAAAATACACTGGATGAGGTTTTTTTACCCAGTCCTGGTTAGGCATTGGTTGCCAGCTGTCTGAATGCACAGGAAATCATTATTAAACACACCAGTCTGATTGTAGGCTATCCAAATCAGCCTGACTGGACCACCACCAAAACACTGAAATAGAGGAGACACATGCTCATCGCGGTAGAGAACAGTACCCAAACACCAACAATTTTCCTGTAACAAAAATAAAGAAATACCGATGATGGTGGTGGATGTGAAGTGGCGCTGTTCCAAACCAATTTGAGGACATCATTCAAAACAGAATACCCTCCTGTCACACTGGGAGGCGGGTTTCTGAAAGCTGAGGCCTGAGGCTGCGGGAGGAAATGGAGAGGGACCTGAATGTATGACCTCCGCATCCACGGGTCTTGGTCGTTGGCGAGACCTAGTCAAGTGTGCGGAATCTAACCCACGAGATGGTGTTCGCCAGTGACCCCACCAATCAGGATATGGGCTTGAGCTCCACCTCGTAAGCAGGTCGCGGTCCTTTGACTAGGTGACCAAAG
The DNA here is from genome assembly GCA_031769625.1 of Taudactylus pleione. Lineage (NCBI taxonomy): Eukaryota > Metazoa > Chordata > Amphibia > Anura > Myobatrachidae > Taudactylus > Taudactylus pleione. Next base: position 1,783,903 of record JAUIMM010000243.1, read on the forward strand.
CCTGCGGGAAAAGGAGAGGCGAACACTCGTGGCCCAAAGGGTCGGTGCTAGTAAGAGGCACGTAAGGACAGGGGTGGTACCCCTAGTTCGGGATACTGTACTTGAGGTACAAGGAAGTGTGCACTACGGATCCACTCTACTGGGTAGCCGGTCAGAAGGAGTGCACCACGGTGAAATACTGTAGCACGTGGGTAGGGACCACAGAGTCCAGTAACGAGGTGGGTAGTGGTGCTGGAGCCAGCCAGAGATGATTACACTGGAGAGGTGGGTACGTATAACTACACTCAGGCTGTGATGGTAAAGCACTGGTGAAATGGATAGTATACTGCACACAGGCGGGGATGGTAACGCACTGGTGGAATGGAGGTATACTGCACACAGGCGAGGTGGTAAAGCACTGGTGAGGTAGACTATATAGCTGCACACAGGCTGAGGTGGTAAAGCACTGGTGAGGTAGACGATATAGCTGCACACAGGCTGAGGTGGTAAAGCACTGGTGAGATGGACGATATAGCTGCACACAGGCTGAGGTGGTAAAGCGCTGGTGAGATGGACAATATAGCTGCCCACAGGCTGAGGTGGTAAAGCACTGGTGAGATGGACGATATAGCTGCACACAGGCTGAGGTGGTAAAGCACTGGTGAGATGGACAATATAGCTGCACACAGGGATAGATCACTGTAAGCAAGGGAACCTGGAACGAGAGACCACTAATAACACTAGCAGCGACAGTGGTTGTTCAGGCAACTACCTGATACACAGGAGCCGGATGTATACCCCTGGAAGCCCACTGATTGGTCCACAGCGTCAGCTGACCGGCCAGACTGTCAGGGAAGGAAGGCTAGTCAGAGAAGGAAGTGTCATGGCGGCCCCCATGACGGAGACTCCGATCCCCGCGCACAAGGCCGCCTGACACACCAGCATCAGGGAGAATGCTCAGCACCTCCCACGTCGCCGCACCAGCCGCCCGACTGCCCGGGAAGTCAGAGGAAGCCGGTGGGACGGTAAGGGACGGCCGATCCCCGGCTGAACTCTGACACCTCCTATATGTTAAGGGAGGAGTGAACATCATTCCTTGGCACTGTCATAATGCTAACTTTAGGAACGGATTGTAGAGCTACAAAGCTAATTAATAACTTAAATGTCCACAGAAAACATTTGAAAGTACAAGGTTCAACACAGAATATGAAATATTAAAGCATTACACAAATAAGTACTGCTACGATGACATACAACTACATCAAAGTTCCCACTTATAAATAAATGAATACATCAGCTAATGTTTTTTTTTTTTAAAACTTCCTAATCATTCCATTCGGTTATTAAGTGTACTAACCACGCAGCCTGTATCATGACAAAAACATACATGTGTGGGACCTGATGACCAGACCCAGGTATCTGGGAAACTCTGAAAATAAGCAAATTGGTCATTATTTTCAACACTGATAAAAGCAGATAGACAATCCTATGCTTAATGCAGTACACTTGTTTGAATCTACCCTAAAGCTACTAAGCCAAATCTTGTAATATACAGTAGCTCTTACCAACTCCATCAGGTAAAACCTCAATTAAGTTCTGTGAAACAAGTAGATCTGTTAATGAAGTCAAACCGCTGATCTCTTCAGGAAGTCTTTCCAGTTTGTTCTCAGACACATCCAAACATAGCAGGTTTTTCAGACTTTCTATTTCCTGCATCAAAATTAACAAGACACGTCTAAACAAACAACATTGGAAAGTCTAGATACCATTCTTTGAACAATACAAAATAAAACACAGTATTGTAGAAAATTGATATTGCTATCAAAATGTATGAACTTGCTTATTTTTATTTTATATACCAAGTGCATGTATAATATATTATATACACACATTATTTATTTATATACATACATACACATATAAACAAACGGGATGTAGTCAGGTGCCAGCTGCCAGAATCCCGACAGAGGAAGCCCGACCTGGGACTAAAGATAGGCGTCAAATTCCCAATGCCTATCTTTAGCCCCATGCTGAAACCCTGACGATCGGCATCCTGAACAAAGGTAAGCCGGGTTTCTTAGCTCGAATGTTTAGGTTTGGTGACCCCCGAGGAAGATTAGGCTAGGGGAAGGGAGGGATTAGGCACCACTGGGGGTGGAGGTTGGGGTTAGGCACCACCCCGGGAGTTTTAGGGTTAGGCACCACTAAGGGAGGGTTATGGGAGGGAGAGGTCTTTCAGCGTCTGTATTTCATCCAGCAACTATTCAGCCGCCGGCATTACATACAGATTCCAAACACCTACCCACTATATTTCCTATGTATATATTCATTTATACAGAGTATGATTATTAAAAAAATACATAATTTTATTTACACCTAAAGGAGAAAGTTTCTGCAGCCATTAGGAGTGTTATGGTTACACATATAATAGTGGGCTCCTGCATTCAGCATGCATGTACTACTGGATGCTAGCCTTTTTAGTAAAAGTAGCTGAGCCAGTGAATATTTGATCAGGCAGAACTAACATTTAATTTCAAGCTCTGAATCCCTTTGGCTACCAAGGAGTAAATTTACTAAGAATCGAGTTTGGTCAAGTTTTTTGTTTTGAAATCTCGTCGCCGAAACTCGGGCTTGTTTTTTTTGGTTCTGCAAATTTACTAAGAAACGAGTTTTGGTGAAAGTCAGTTTTCCGATGTTGAAGCAAATCGAGATTTCTCTCCTGAGTTACAAGTGAAGATGAGATAACTGAGATTGCAGTGTTTTCTCTCAATGGAAATTTCGCCCGAGCTAGCAGTCTGCACATATCTATATGTGCTGGCTGCTTATGTTGTAACTGTAAAAAAAATTATTTTCTTTTTTTTAAATAAAAATGACATGGCATCAGCCCCCCGCTAGAAAGGGTCCAGGGCTGGTTTGAAATATAGGGGTACCCCTACGCAAAATTTTTTCCCCTATATTTCAAACCAGCCCTGTCCCACCTGCCTGGTGCTGGTACCTAATTTGCGGAGGTACCCTATTAATTTTGTACCCCATAATTTTAGGTACCAGGACAGGATGCCAAGTCCGGGGCTGGTTAGTGTTTTTTGGGGGGACCTCACGTCATTTTAAAATAAATAAATATTTCTGCATCTTTCTGCAAAACCAGCTGATCAGGAGGTGAGTGTTTAAAACTTCAATTTTATTGCGAGTTTTCAGGCATCTCACCCGAGATTCTAATCTCGATTCTTGGTCAATTTGCGGGCTGTATTTCTGACATGTTAAAAAGTACCGATGTTTGCTGAAAGCGAGATTTAAATCTAGGGCAAGGAAACAGGTGAGAGAACCAAACTTCTTCTACAAAAACCCACTCGAGTTTGCCTTTAGCAAATTTGCGAGATGAAAAAAATGCCTGAAAACAGGCGAGATTGCAATCTCGAACCAAACTCGATTCTTAGTAAATTTACCCCCTAGACTCTTTTTGGAATGGAATAAAAAAAAAAAATCTGTTACACTATGAAATGTAGAAATGCAGCAAAACTCCACCCATCAATATCTATAGACTGGGGAAGTACATCAAATTGCAAATTTATATTATAGACAACAGCAACCATATATATTTATATTTTTATAGTTGGTGTTTAACTTGTCTGCAATATACATATACATTTGTTCTTTGAGGGACTAATATTCCATATGTTATCGTGCTGCAGATTGTTGTTTTGATTACTTTTAGGGGTATATTTACCCTAAAGGCCGATTTCAATCGATTTAAAATCGATCAACATCGATGTTTTATTTCTGGGGCTAAATCACACATTTATTAATACTTAAAAAACTAAATAAAAAATTGTCTGTTAATAAATATGTGATTTAGCCCCAGAAACACATCAATTTTGATCGATTTTAAATCAATTAAAATCAAACTTTAGTAAATATACCCCTTATTGTATTGTTCACCACATTGTGTGTATTTGTATGTAAGAAGCGTCAAAAAAAAAAAAAAACTTTTAAAGTTAACAGTAGTAGGAGCATGGCAACATTTTTTTTGTCATGAAAAACTGTTTTTGGCTTGGCTTATTACAGAGAAGCTGCAACGTCATCAGTCCAGGAAGCGCAGGTAGATTGGAAAGGATGCCAGCGGTACCGGCTGATGTGGGATGACCGGAGGTCCTATTTCTGAATGCGCTGTTTGTGATATTTTCATATTACACCAATTTATATTTGAGTGGTTCTTGATTGTTTTCACTAAAGAATTGGGTTTTAAACTTACTTTACCATTGTGCACCTCCTATACTTTTTATCCATGTACAAAAACAATGACCTTTGGGAACAGGTCTTTTAGGAAAAGCTGCACCACACAAAAAAAACCGGACAAAACCTGGACATTCATGTGTATTATACAATTTTGCGCAATATAGGGGACCATATTTGCATTTAATACATATATATATATATATATATATATATACATACACACACACACACATATATACATACACACACACTCAAACTGTATACACGCAAAAGTGTCTCAGAGCACATATTATGAAACAAATCCAAATTTAGAATGTGTGCCCCTGAACAGAAAATAATAAAATCTAGGATTATCTAAACCAAACTCCATATAGAACCACTCCACAAGGACCCTTCCGGATGTTTATAGTGTTTCAGGATACTAGCAATCACATCCAGCGAACAAGAAAAGGAAAAAAAACATTAATACCATGATAGTATAGTATTTTAAAACTACAAGTATCTAACATACATCCTTTAAATACAAAACCATCTTATCTAAATAATGACATTATACAAAGGAAATGTCAGAATCCAGTAGGAATCAGGCAGATGGATCTCCACACCCAACACTTTTCACCTACAGCTCCAAATGTGCTGGTGTAACTTCTTTAGGGTAGGATAATAGGAGAAACATTTTAAATTTAGATATGGTTCACAACTTGTAGCTTATCATGTTGCACTTGAAGGCGCAGTTTTGCTCCTTATTTATAGACACCTTATTGCAGTGAGGGCTTACAAGCTGGACCGCCACTCGTACAGTATATTATGGAGGAATAAAAGTGCACAAAGTAGTCACGGATTCATGAGCTGTGTTCGTGCCTCGTGCCAAGGGTATTAGTGTGTGTTCTATATATATATATATTTATTTTAGGGGTGTGCACCGGCCACTTTTCGTGTTTTGGTTTTGGATCTGGATCTTTCTTCGTGTTTTTGATCTGGATTGGTTTTGACAAAACCACCCTTCTGTGTTTTGGGTTCTGGGTTTTGTGTTTTGGATCTGTATTTTTTTTTAAAAAAGCATAAAAACAGCTAAAATCACAGAATGTGTGTGTTTTTCTGCTCCTATGCTATTATTAACCTCAATAACCTTAATTTACACTCATTTCCAGTCTATTCTGAACACCTCACATCTCACAATAGTGTTTTTATGTCCAAAAGGTTGCACCGAGGTAGCTGGATGACTATGCTAAGCGAAACGAGTGGGCGGCACAAACACGTGGTCCATCTAGGAGTGACACTGCAGTGGCAGACAGGATGGCAGTTTGAATTATGTACTGTTTGGGGCCTAATTTTTCAAAGAAAAAAAAGAGGTGCAAGATGGAATTGTCCTTGGGCCCTCCCTCCCACCCTTATGTTGTATAAACAGGACATGCACACTTTAACAAACCAAATATTTCAGCGCCAGGGTCTGCCACACGACTGTGGCTGAAATGATTGGTTCGTTTGGGCCCCCACAAAACAAGCTGGCAATTAATCTGTCCCTGCACAAACTGGCTCTACAGAGGCAAGATGTAATCCTCATCCTCCTCATCCACCGATTCCTCACCCTCTTCAGTGTTGTGTACATCCTCATCCTCACAGAGTATTAATTCGTCCCCGCTGGAATCCACAACCACAGGTCCCTCTGTACGTTCTGGAGGCTGGTCTCTCTGGAAGAGTTGATAATTCATTTTATGAACATCATCTTCTCCACATTTTGTGGAAGCAACCTCCTACGCCTTTCGCTGACAAGGTTCCCGGCTGCACTAAACACTCTTTCGGAGTACACACTGGAGGGGGGGCAACTCAGGTAAAATAGAGCCAGTTTGTACAGGGACCTCCAAATTGCCTCTTTTTCCTGCCAG